>OY856187.1:237378996-237530570 GCA_963693315.1 Diogma glabrata | reverse complement strand
CCTCCGGTTTGAAACACGTATAAATCAATCCATTTTCAAAATTGTATTTTATTTATACATAAGCTGATATCAATCCTTCAAAACGGCCATGTTACGAAGCAGTAAATCTCTCTCATTAGATAAACGAAAAAAGTGCTTTGTCTAATAATATCAAAGGATGGTGTTATATAATTGAAATTCAGTACGCAATATTGTCACATTCGTAAATTAAAAATTAACCAGCAATTTACGAGTCAATAAAAGTGGATTTCTTCATGCGGGGTCCCTCATTGAAAGCCTATTCTGTCTCTCTCTCCTTTATGATTTACAAAAAAATCGTAATTGTCCATTTTTCTTCAATTCCTTTTGAACTTCAACTTTTTTGTCAAATAAATCTAATATA
The DNA here is from genome assembly GCA_963693315.1 of Diogma glabrata. NCBI lineage: Eukaryota > Metazoa > Arthropoda > Insecta > Diptera > Cylindrotomidae > Diogma > Diogma glabrata. Next base: position 237,530,188 of record OY856187.1, on the reverse strand, counting down.
TGTCAATCTAATATATTTAATATATTTAAAACAGACCAGTTGTTTTTTTATAAACAGACAAAGCACCGACTAAAAAATAATGGTAGGTAAAATAAGATAAGTAGCTCGCATTAGATCATTTAAAGTGGCATAATGTCTAATATAATAATCAACTAAAAGCCTCTAAATTACACCCATTTAAACAGACTACCTAATAGATAAAAAAAGTAAAACATAAACTAAATTTTTTACTGAAAATCTGTTACGTCTTAAATTCAAAGCTCTTGAACTTAGTTCGTTCTTACTGTATTGTCATTATAAGAAAATCTAAAGTTGAAGATAACAGAACCTATAGTGTGTGTTTTGAATACATTTTAAAATTGCTGTCTACCTTTCAAAAGACGTTACCCTAAACGGTTTGTTTAAATCAACTTAAGCGATAATAACCTGTTTTCTATATGTTTTTACATAGACAATTAATAAATCACAGTTCATTTACTCTGGGAAAAAAATTAAGCAAAAAATTAATTATGCAATTAATGTGTGTATATCCCACAAAAGATAAAAACCAAAAGTTAGAATGGTTTGTTCACATGAGTTCACAATGAAAGGTAAATTTATTTTACTGACCAGGGAAATGTGGTTTATTCTATTTTTATTATTTATAAAAAAATTATACAAAACCAATATATATATATTAGAAAATCTAATATTCATGTTGGTTTTGATTACTCAAAGTTTTTTTGTGTTTTATGTAACTTTATAAAAAAATTATTTTTTTCCATTTTTTACCTTTATGGTGCAAAGTGATTATAACTTTTTATATTATTTTAAAATAGATTTTTTTTATATAAATATAACATACATATTTATTATTTAGACTCTTTGCATATTCGAGGATATATCATACAATGTCAACTGGAAAAGAAAGAAATTTGGGCAAATAAAATCAAATAGCATATAGCAATAAAATGATTATGGAAAATAAGCTAATGGTTTTAAATAGCAATGAACATTTTCCTAAATGTCAGAGCGGTGAACTCGTCATGCAAAACAGAATAATCCAATAACTTCCTTAGTTTTTCCACTTTATTAAAATTACTTATCATCACCAGTTGTTTTTTATTATCACAAGCTTGAGTTTTAATTTTTACTTTGTGTGTTAAGTTTAGTTATTAATCAACTGTACTCTGAATCGGAATACCTAGTCAGTTCTTCCTGTTTAAAGAGAAAAAAACAACAACTACTAACACATCAGCTTGCCAAATAAACCAGAGTCAGCAAATATATTTTATAAACTGGGATAAATAACCCATACGGAGCAGAGCACCTACCTAAAATCAATCAATTTAAATATGTCTTTTATAGTAAAGTAAAATACGACTTAATTGTACAAACTATGTTATGCACCAACACATAGCGTTTGTATGAGCCTACGATCTTATAGAAGAATGTTAGAGTACTTATAAAGTCTGCGCAAAGTGTTTGGTAAAAGAGATTGATACCTGGCAGTCATATCTGACAGACAAGGATTCTTCTCCAGCGCAAAACACTTTTCCATCTGTTATACCGCAACTTTGGGCTTATACAATTCTTGTATGATAAACTCACTAATTTACATATAAATTCGATCATTAAGGATAACGTACTTAACAATTTGGGCCATGTTATTGATTTTTTTTCCATATCTATCAACGTATGTAAACATTCGGGAGATTCACATTACGTTTTTTTTATATATGGGCTATTATTTTGAAAACGTACATTTTTTTGTCGATTTTTAAATTTTGGATTTTTTTAAAATCTGAAATTTTGATATATTGTTGGTATTGACGAAAGAAAAAAAGTTATTTCTGGTTTTATTTTTGAGTACTCTGAATCGGAGTTATGCGCGGTTGAATTGTTGAGGTTTTTTCACGAAGTTTTGGTAATGGTGTCAATGTTTTGTTAATAGGTGCTCAAATTTCATGCGATTTACGTATCTTTTTGCAAGTAAAGAGAAAAATAGTTGAATAATCGAAATGTGTAAGTTGGAAATTCATAATTTTTCTCTTTTCCGCTAGGCGGCGCGTTAAAGTATCAGAACTTTTAGGTGGAACAGATCATAATTTGATTTTCACATATTTAAATTTATAAGTCTTTAAGCAGATTAAATCTTATCCTAGTCTTGTTTGGGATTATAGGACTGCAGATTGGCAGGGGCTTACAGATATGTTTGATTCAAACATTTCTGCTTCTAATTTTTCAAAACTAATTCACGTCGGCAATGGGCAATATTATTCCAATTGATCGTTCCGAAAACTAATAATTATATAGGTTTAGAGTAAATGTTAAAATGCAATAAATACAAATAGAAAGAAATGTATGTAGAAAAGTAGAAAACTAATAGATGCAATTGCAAAGAAATATCTAGTTATTACGAAAAAAGCTACTAAATTTACTGAGCAACCCAGGTTATCCTCAAAACTTTAAAATTAGCGTTCAAAAAATTCTCAAAGAAAATTAATCAATATGTACTACCAAATTTTAGTTCCCTAGTTAGCATCTTCTGATATTCAGAAACGTTAATTGTGCCCATAATTATGAAAGTGGTCCAAGTCAAAATTTGAAAAAAATGAGTTTATTTGTTAAATCGCATCAAATTACTTCAAACTAAATTAGTTCAATGTAATTTGTACGATATGTATTGTCAAAAAAGATCCGTTATAGAGTACTTGTTATTTCAACAAAAATGTAATTCAACTAATGTTAATTATGATAGTAATCTAAGACAAATTTGAAGACAGAAAAAAAAAGTCGGACAAAATGTCAAAAATAATTGCCAAAACGTTGTGTTGCAAAGTTTTTATATCGTCGGACCATAGGTCCATAAAAATGAGCTGTTCCTCCTAAATGTCAAAATTGCTCTTTTTTAAGTGAAATTTAATGGTGACAAAATAATAAGTTGGGAAAATAATTAATAAATAACACTAGAATTTCGAAGTTTGCTTTTGCGTTAAGTCATTTATACGCCGTTCAGTTAATAACGGTAATGGTCTAAGTCAATTCAAACTGTAAAAAGCATATTTCGGAATGAAATTTATACAACATTTCACATTCATAATAAGGGGAGGGTCCGGACCCAAAAACCCCCCTTGCGTGCGCCCCTGCTCATGCTTATGTTAGTGTTAAGATGTTGAAAGTAAATCACAATCTTCGATCGTTGGAATCTCCAATTCTTATTCTCAATAAAAACCTGTTTTTCAATGAGTAATGCACAGAATATGTTTCAATATTTAGTACAGATGTTAAAATATAAAATTTTCAATATATTAGATTCACATTTAGTAAAGCATAATTAATTTGATGTAAAAACACATGTGAATTTTTCATATACTAAACTTTAAAAAATCGTATAAAAAATCCATATGGCATCTCTCACTTTTTATTTTTTAGTTTCATAGCTGCATGTGTTTACTTTAAAATTTGTGAAAAACAAGAAAAAAAAGGACGATTTTTGAGATATGAGCTTTGAAATAAACCAAGGTTTATCGCGCCGCCTAGCGGAAAAGAGAAAAATTATTAATTTTCCAACTTACACATTTCAATTATTCAACTATTTTTCACTTTAGTTGCAAAAATATACGTAAATCGCACGAAATTTATGGAATCTATTAACAAAACATTGACACTATTACCAAAACTACGTGAAAAAGCCTCAAAAATTCAACCGCGCATAACTCATTCAGAGTACTCAAAAATAAAACCAGAAATCACTTTTTTTCTTTCATCAATACCAACAATATATCAAAATTTCGGATTTTTTTAAAATAGTCGATTTTTTTTCGATGTACGTTTTCAAAATAATAGCCCATGTACATTGCACTTTTAAATTTAATATTTTCTCTTTTAAAATGTTTCATTGTGTTGAAATTAAAATTCAGAATTACTACGTTCTCTTACATGTATATTGGCAACAACAATTGAAGATGATAATAAATGCTTTCCACAGATGGGTTCATATTTGTTTTGATTGTCATTTTTGAAGCAACGATCGAAAAATTTTGTATTGAGTGACCCTATAAATAAGTTTTTTTTATCGATATCGATTGAATGTTTTTAGAGAATGATGAAACCACAAAACAATTGCTTATGTTTTCTTTTTCTTTCGTTTATTTTAAGATGAAAGTATAAATACCGATAAGTTTGGGTATTTTTTGATCAGTCCTAATTTGAATTTTAACAAAGTTTATTAAATCAGTGAATTTTTGATTATTTTATTTAAATTATAAAAATCAAGCTTGTTTAAAAAAAAGAAACAAATTTTTTGTTCGATATGGAAGTTAAGTTTTAACTTTTGGGGAGTCGAATTAAAATCTTTTAAAGAAAAAAAAATTTATAGATTAAAGTAAAATATATTTTGAACGTAAATTTTAATTTAAAAATCAAGTTTTTCTTTTTGCTTGATATTCAATAAATCAAAGTTCTAAATATCCAACTTTTGTATATAGTGATTTGCTTAAATAATGAACGAAAACAATTGAAGAAAAAAAAATTGAAATATGTAAATGAATTTAATTGGTAGCTTCCAAAGTAAAACAAAATCAGAAAAATAATAAATTTGGTTTTAGCCTTTGGGCGTTATTATTAAACAAAAAAAATTTTGTCTTATGTATGTATACATATTAATATTTGTGAACATTAAGATTTTCTTATATACATTTTTTTGTAAGAAAAGTGCATGAGGTTTTAATAAAAAAATTGAAGTTGTATTTTGTTGCACATTAATTTCTTTTGTATATTATTTTAAGGAAAGGTATGAATATTTCCCTATAGTGAAGTGATAATGAAACTAACTCGCTATATTTAAAACAAAAACATTTTTATTTGACGTTATCTTTCAAAATATAAAAATCGCGGACGTGCAAGGGTATGGTTCTCTTTTTTTTATATATTGATTGGTCCTCGAGCAGAAATTTGTCAGGGCTCAAGTAAGGTCCTGATCAGGTTTGCCCCAATCCGGATCAGGCATTGGTAGGGCAGCCTGATTGGGACCTGATCATGAGTGTAACGCTTTTGTGATTGTGATAACCGGAACAGACCCTGATTGCGATAATCGGATCAGACCCTGATTGGGATATCCGGACCAGACCCTGATATATATTTATATAATATATACATAAATTAATCAAATTAAAATAAAAAAATCACAATGGAAAAAATTAAAACATACATACCACCTTAATCACTATTAGGCTGTTTTCTAAACCAAAACTTATTTGAAACTTATTTGTGGAGACTTACTTATTTGAATAAGTAACCTAAATAGGTGACTTATTTGAAATTTTTTTTTTATAGAAAAATCTAATTCGATTTGACAGTGTCAAATATTTTTATGTTTGTTTACAAAATGGTTTTAAGCAATAAAATTTCTTTTTCGATCCCTAATAAAATAATGTAATTTAAAATGAAAAAAAGAAGTTTTGTAAACTCTTTAATTGATCAAATTAAATAAATCGTTCTAATTAAATTTATTTTCGAATTTCCTTTTTGTTGCGGTCAAAATAAGAAAGCTAAATCATTTAGAATAGCTTTTAAATACTTATTTAAAATGGCGGTAAATTAGTAAGTCTACATAAATAAGTTTCAAATAAGTCGTCGTTTAGAATACAGCCTTATTATAGTTTTTCAACTAAAACACACATGCAACGATTTTAACTATACACATATTTCTAAAATTGATAATACTCTAGTGAATTTTAGACAATTGAAATCTTAGGGCTTAGGGCGTTTATATACTAAACTAAGGTTGACCCTAAAAGGGTATTCTAAATCAGGCCCTGAACAGACCCACATCAGATTGCCCTAATAGGAATTGCCCTCGTGAGACTGACCAGGCCCTGACTGTATTCAGGTTTTCCCTAACTAATTTCTGCTCGGGTCATTACTTGATGACGAGAGTTGTTTTGAAGCTGTGATTAAAGATAAAAGGAAACATGAAAACTTTAATCAGCAAATCAGAAAGAAAATTATGTTCATGTGGTGACCATTTGGATAATGTTGAGGAAAATTATGAATTGTATTTACATCGCAGTGCTATTACTATAGGAACACCTTGATGCCAAAAATAGATCAATAATCAACAAAAAATTAACTTAAGTTAAGTTAATTCATTTTTTTAAGTCTATATTATATATTGTTTGGATTGTCATTTTTTTTTCTCTTTGTATATATGCTTTTCCTAAAATTTTATTATATGTACTGACATTTGAATATTTTATATTTTGCTCTCACTTTTTCTTGTGTCAGAAATGAGTGATTAAATAGTAGTAGAATAGAGATCTTCCTGGGACAAAGGCCGCATGTGGCTTATTTTTATATATATTTATAAAATACATCTCGGCATACAAATGCCTTACATGCCTTTTATACAACAACTAATACAAACGAAACGAGAGACACTTCTTTATGCTCAAATTAGCGTGGAAATTATAACTGCTAAAATGTATGATTTGGTGTTAAATCCGGCGTCCCAACAAGATTGCAATTGCAATTGCAACGTCGCAACAAGATTGCAAGAAAGGATTAGAAGCTTTTTAAGATTTAAATTAACAGGTATTCGGGAGATCCCCGGCCATTTTGTTCAATTTTTAAGCGAATGTATTTCTTCCATTTTCAAGTGAATTAAAATTTCATCACGATACCATGAGTTTTTGATCAATCAAACATACACCCACTCCATTCTTGCCTATCTTTTTACATAATAGCCATATCCATCAAATAGTCAAATTTATCTAAACAACATATTATATCCATATGAACTTCTTTGATGTTTGTGTAAATATGGTGGACGTCTATTTTGGTTGTCCATATGATGATGGAAAGGTTGGTTTCTTTAAGTCCACTTTATAGAATTATAGTTTACGATGGGAAGAAGTCTTTGTGCTGGGAATCTTTTTTTTTTTTTTTTTTTTTTTTTTTTTTCTTTCTTTATTCAGAATAATTTATTTAAAATTAAATTACATATACGTAATAAACAAAATTAGTATTTTAAGAAATTAAAGTATATACTTCAATTTTATTTACTTAATTAAATTCACATGAACATATTCTTTCTTTTTCTTTTATTTTTAAGTATTGTTGCTCCAGATTTAGATATCATTGCAACTATGTGGGCTATTATAACACATTTTTAATTACATTGCGAGATGGGTTAGAGAAGAAACTTAATTTATAGGCATTACTAAACTTTGATCTTATTGTGTTTTAAGCTAAATACTTTCTCAGCTTTGTTTTAAAACGTTTTAAGTTTTGTTCATCCTTAATTTCTGACGGTAGGGAATTATATAGATTCAAACTATTATATAGTACATTATGAAGGCTCATTCGGGATCTAAAGGGTTCAATTAGATAGTTAGACCGTTGACGTGTGTCGTGTGAATGCCTGTCAGACGCTTTGGTTAGATTAAATGAATGTTTTATTCTATTTGTAATAATTTTAAATACGGTTAGTATTAATTCAGTTTTATTTATAATATATAATGATGTATAGCGTGGGTGACGTAAAAATAGTTGTTCAGTTGAGTATGTGTAAGGCAATTTATTTATATATTTAATTGCTCTCTTTTGCAAGATAAAAAGCTCCTTCATCTTTTTTTTTGAACAGCCACTCCAGATAGGATTTAAATACACTATTTGAGATAAAATATACGAGTTATAAATCATAAATAAAGCTCTATTTGGGACCAATTTGCTAATCTTCTTTAGGGTGAAAATATATGGAACTATACTACTTTTGATTTTATCGACATGCTTGTCCCATTTTAGTTGGTGGTCAATCAGAAGACCAAGATATTTATATTGCTCAACTCTCTCAATATATTCACAGTTATAAGTCAGCTTATAAAGCAAGTCGCACTGCTGAAAGTCTATTCGATTATTCTCAAAAACCATATATTTACTCTTTTTTACATTTATAGCTACACAGTTTTCGTTAAACCAGTTCTGAATAATATTAAGATCGTATTGCATATCTTTGTACAGATCTTCTAGGGAGGAACTCTCGTATTTAATAACCGCGTCATCGGCATATAGTTGAATTTTTCCAAATAATTTTAACAGAGTAAGATCATTAATGAAAATATTAAAAAGAAGTGGACCTAGAATGGAGCCTTGTGGTACTCCTTTTTTTATAGTATAAGGTTGACTTGCTTTTCCACCAACAATAACTATTTGTGTTCTGTTAAGCAGGTATTGTTTAAAAAGGCATATTTGGTTTTCCGTGAGCGACATATCTTCTAGTTTTTTAATTATAATAGGGTGTTCCGGTGTATCAAATGCTTTTTTGATGTCTAAGAACAAACACGATACATATCTTTTTTTATCAAGATTGGAACTGATAAAGTCAGTTAGGTTTATGCATGCAGCTGTCGTGTTAGATGATTTTGTAAAACCAAACTGGTTTTCAGAGAGTATTTTATTAGACTCTAAAAAATTAAGCAGTTGATTATATAGCACTCTCTCATAGATTTTTGAGATTGAGTTTAAAATTGAAATAGGACGGTAATTGCTTGGGTCCAAACTATTTCCTTCTTTATAGATTGGAATAACTCTGGCTGCTTTTAATGATTGAAGAAATATGCTATTTTCTATCGATATATTTATTAACTTCGAGATTACAGGACACAGAAGAATAGAATACAATTTTAGAAATTTGGTTGAAATATTATCTAGTCCCGTAGCTGCTCGGACATTAAGTTTATTTATAATGTGTTGGATTTCATATTCTGTAGTTTTTTTAATACTAAACGGGTTTGCAATATTATAGATAGGAGAAGAAATTCTATTATTTATGTTTGATTGATAATTCGATGAACTAGTACCAACATTTACAAAAAAATTATTAAAAATTTCAGAAACTTCAGATTGGTCATCCACTATAACATCATTGTGCTTAAGATGAATATTTTTAGAAGCATTTCTTTTAGTGGAATGAAAAACTACCTCTTTAATATTTTCCCAATATTTGACTGGATTTGTCAAACTATCTTGGAACTTTTTACCATTATATTCAAGAATAGAATGGCGTATCTTCCTATTTAGATTTTTTTTATAGGCATGATAACGTTCCACTATGTATTCATGATTTGGAAAACGTTTTTTTAATCTAAAGAATTTTTCTTTAACCTTGTATAATTCTTTAATCTCTTGAGTCATCCAAGGTTGTAATGGATCAATTGTCTTTTTCAACTTAATTTTACGTTGGTTACGGGAAATCAAATCACTTAAGGTATATATAAATTCATCGAAATCGGCAAATTGGTCCAAATCATTCCAGAAAGGATCATTGCTTATACCAGTGTAATTTAAAACATCATATTGAATTAGATCTTTTGATTTTATATGAGAAATATCAAAATTTAGCGCAACCATTTTATGATCCGTTAAGGATGAGACATCTTTTATCGAAAAGTTATAATTATATGTAACCAAATCTGTTAGGACGTGGTCTAAGATTGTAGTTGATGTTTGAGAGACACGAGTTGCAAACATTGTTTCAATACTATTTAAGAATATGAAGCCATTTGATACCACAAGGTCAATAAAAGTGTTCACTCTAGTGTCGTTACTATCCAGTAGATCTATATTGATATCCCCCATTATCATAATTTTTGTCGTATGTGCAAGTAAGTTTTCTAATAAATGTAAAAATTCATCTACTTTAGATTGAGTTGATCTATATATGCATGCTATATTTATATTAAGTTCCTTGATTCTAACAACAACTATATTAATATCGTCATAATTATTGGTTCTAACAAGATTAGCAGAAAGTTCGTTTTTTATATATAAGCTAGCTCCTCCACCACGGCCAAGCCGAGAGTCTATAGGTCTATTTGAGTGAATTGCTGTATAGCCTGGAATGCCAAAAAATTTATTTTCATTCTCATATAGCCATGTTTCTGTGAATGCAATTATATGTATATCAATTTTAAATGAGTTTATCAAATTTACCACTTCATGATATTTGTTGCGTATACTATGTACATTTAAACAAATACAGTTGATTGAGTTTACGGTATTACCATAATACACTTTCGAGTGATATTTAATAGATACCTGGTCATTTAAACATATGTAATCCGTTTGTGCCATTTTTTTTAACTGATATAAATTCCGAAAAAAAATAACCGTTTGTATATATGATTAATATTAAATGCGTTACAGTATTGCAAATTTTGATGTAAATTTTTTCTAAAAAAAAAGAAAAAAAAAATATGTACATATGTATGTAATATATAAAATATGAATCAATAGTTTTTGTAATAATATTAAATAAATTTAGTATACAACCTGTGTTATATTAGAATCTATAAACTATATTAAGTTTTAGTAGTTTGTTTTGTTAAAGAAATTGAGAAATTAAAAACTTAAGATTAATGCTACAGCAAATGCTACAGTTTCGCAATCCAATTATAGATTCGATAATTATTCATGGAGTTCTTGATGTGATAGTGTGTTGTTGTTAATGTTATTCTTGTCATCATTTATATGCTTGTAGATGTCTTCCAAGGAATTAATAGCCAGAGGAGAAGATTCTGTGTTGTTTATTTTTGGTAGTCTAATATAAATACGACCTTTATTAAACCATACTGAAGAAATCATTTTTTGATTTTTTAGTTTTTTGCTCTCTGCCAACAAGTTAGAATAAAAGTTGATTAGTCTATCTCCAATATATAATTTTTTTGTTGGTGAAGATTCGCCTTCAAATAATTGTTTAATTAATATCGGTCTAAATAATTTTGATTTCTTCATACAGTCTTCTTTCATGGAAATATCTTTGAATCTAGCAATTATTTGAAGGTATTTGTTATTATCTTTTGTTTTAGTTGTTATAATTTTATTGAAGTGAAACATGATGTCATTTTTTTGAAACTTTAACAGGGCAGCTATTTTTGTGATAATTTCATTTGAATCAACATTCATAGGCAGTCCCGTTATGATTATGTCTCTGCTAAATTCTTTCTGTTCCAGCGATGCTAACTTTTGTTGAACAACCTTAACATCATCATTTTGTTAGTATTTTTGTTGAGGCTCTTTATTTCAGTTTTAATAGTATTATTTTCATTTAAGAGGTATGCCACCGCTTCGTTACTTTTGTTTATTTTTGCATTAAGACTTTCATGAACAGTCATAAGCGCAGTTAAAATATCTTTGTTTGATGGTTCAGGTTTTTTTAATATTTCCTTTATAGATGAAATATCAACTTCCTTTTCGCTTTCAGAGGCTTTTCTTGTAGTTGGAGCCATTTAAAAATTCGTTTTAAGAAGATCGTGATTCTACTAAGTAAATAATATTCACTGCACAATTTTACAACCGATTAAATTGAGGTTAAGTGAACAGTAACATATGGCGGATAATCACTTTAATTAAGTTTAGAATTCTAGTTCACACTAATTAAACTTTTAAGATAACTGTTATAGTAACTTTCAACCAGCAAACTATTGAGTAAATTATTAATATTTTATTTATCAGATACAAGTTTTTTTTTAATATAAAATAATTATATTTAAGCACATCAAATGAACGTCAACTCTACTCATTCGCCATTTGTAATAATGAATGAATGAAATGAATCTCATGCTAACCCGTAGACTAAGGCCTATTGGCCTAGGAAACGAATAGGGTTGTTGTTGTATTTCGTGGAATTTGGGTCAATAATAAATAAAATTGAATGATTTTATTAATCAAATCAGCATAACGTAAAGTAATCGAATATTCTACTATTTTCTCAAGGTTTCTAAAAAGTGACCTCGAATTATCTAGAAATTAAGTAGAAGAGTATATAAGGAATTGCCTCTTGTAGATTAGGAATTAGTTTTATTTTAAACGTTTGTCGGTAAAGTTAAAATTATAAAGGTGATATTTAAAATAAGTTTTTGTAAATAAAGTTTAAAGTGTTATTAAGTAGAAATAATTCGTGTATTATTTTAAACGTTGTATTACTGGAAATTTCTACAATCAACCGTTGGAGTTTCTGAAGCTGTTGAAAGAATATTCTAGTTAGGAATATTGTTTTCTGTTTTGTTTTCCTGTTGTTGTGGAACAATTATGGTGTTGAATACTTAATAAGGTGTTAGCGCTTACTAATCAGTGATCGAACTCGGAAGAGATTTGGGAATTGCGTTTATCGAATTGAGAGTAAGGCCAATTCGAAGAAAGGTTAGAAAAACGTAACAATATGTATTGTATGTTAATTAGGTTAGTCATACATATGTTACATATAGGCCTTGGGGCTTAGCTTCATACCGGATAAGTTTTACCAAAAATTAAACAACAAATATGCACTCGAAAAGCTTATCCAACAGTTTAAAAATGTAGTAGAACGTGGTCTGAATGGAATCGATGGCATCTAAAATATAAATTGCTTAAAGCCAGAAACAAAACTAATCACTTTATTCCCACATAGTAAATCAGCTAGAATTAGCAAATTTCAATTATGTTTTTCCATTAAAAATACGAATATTAACTACAACTAGAATTGTAGATCAAATAAGTCGCTTTGTAAGATTCATTACCAAGCTAATTTACAACGGAAACTCGCTACGAAACTTCTTTAATGCTTTTCTTTGCAAACTTAAAATTTTTTATGGTTTTTACTCGTTCAAGTGAAATCTAATGCATTAAAAAATTTAAATGAAATTAAAAAAATTCAATTTCAAATTGTTTTGATCTTTTGTTTCGACCAGTTTTGTTTTATTTTGCTTAATTTATTGCTTATGTAAATTAATTTTATAAAGAAAAAAATATGTTCTTTAAGTGTTTAACAGTTTGGTTTGTGAAATATACGTTTGCAAAAAATTGGTTTCGTTAGGCTATTTTAGACTACGGAAAATCTGCTTCGCTTAAATACAAATCGCGAACAAAATTTATCATTTTTCTAGCTAATGTTAAACAAATTCAACAACTTAAACCAAAATATTCACATCAAATAATTAATTATATTTAAACAAAATCAACCAAGTTTTGTTTGTTTTAAATAAATTAATATAAAAAAGTTATTTCTTCTTCTAATTTTTAAAGAAGCTAATTCTTGTGGCTGGAAAGGAAAAGCAAAAATTAATTTATTTTTCTTTTAAAGAAAACTTGAATATTAATTTTAAACGGAATTTAAATTATATGCAAACGACGGGTAGACACTTGTAAACGTGGTTTGCATGTATAAACTTATGTGTAAGTATGCATTATAATGTAGGAAATCAACTAAATTTTCAATTAGTTTAGTGGAAAAGTTTTATGTAATTAGTAAAATTTCATTACATTGAGATTTTAAAGTGTTATATAAATTTTAGGGACTTCGGGTTTGCTTTACTGAAGAACAAATTTAGACAACATCTAAGAGATGTGTGTATGTGTCTGTGTGCGTGTGTGATAGTATATATAGCTAAATAGATTCGCAGATCCTGAATCAGTATCAGTGAGTGATAAGATCTGTAAAGATGTCCATAGTATTGAAGTTGGAGTTCGACATCCATATACCTGCAGCTCAGCCTTCCATCGTTAGACTTTTTACTCTGTACTACATTTTTAGAGCTTATTAAAGTTACTGTAACATTTGACTTTGCAGATAAGCCTTTTAGGTATTCCTCAAGAATCATATTCTGTATACCCTATAGTATTTGCTGATTTTTCCTAGAATCTCCATAGTGATTTGTCAAAGTTTGATCATTCTTGTAGGCTTAAGAGCTTCTTTCCTAGCGTACCAAAGAATAAGTTATAATATTGGCTAAAGAAGCTTAGCAAAAGTTGAGTTGCATAAAAAAATTAGTACATATGAAGAAAAACGTGTTCTAGACCGAGTTGTGAAAACTTGACCATTTTTTATTTTCATGAAACTTGGCATATAAGTAGTATGGACAAAATAAAAAATATAACTTATTTTACAATTTTTTTAAAGTGCATAGTTTGAGTATAGGGGGCACCCCAACATGCATGAAAAATGAAAATTCTGCCAATCCGATGTAACTTTGAAATTAAATTGCTCAAGAACGACTATACCGATTTCATCAAACTGTTTTTTGTTGAGTTAATGGTTTGACAAAAAATTAATTAATTGTTCTTGTAATTAATTTTAAAATTAAAATATTAAAAAAACTTTTTTAAAGATGACGGGCGCTAGGGTCGAAGATCGAAGATAATTAATTTTTTTTTTGTAAAATAGTTCTATCCTTACTTTAAAATATTCCAAATTTGTTAATTTGTGTTCTTAAGATATTTAATTTTAAAGGTTTTAGTCCGACTAAAAATTATACTTTTTGTAATTTAGATGAACTAGAACTACAAAACCAGCATCAAACACTTTTTATGAATTGAAAAGTTAAACTACGACTTAGGGACATATAATCCGAAATACTCCGGTTTCAGCTCTGGATAGAGTGGGATTCCTATATACCTGTATTTAATGAGCATCGTTATAAGATAAGGCTTATAATCAGAGGCTTTTCATAGCAGTTCAGGGTGGATTAAGAAGAAACTTTCAGACTTGACGTAAAATTTTAGCAATTTTTGCATACGAGAATCTGGTTTTAAAACAGTTTGATATTAAAACCGCGTTTCTCCACAAACACAAAGATTTTGCTGATAATTCTGGGTGTGTCGTCTGACGTAAAACGTGGAGCAAGCAAGAAACAGCGTTTGTCTGGTAAAACATTGTCAAACGATGTGCAGACGGAATGTGTATATCGAAAGCTCATGTTACTACTAAACACAGATTCTTCTATGCTCTTTTTGATACCTAGTTTTACAAGGTAGTGTAAACTCAATTTCTAAAGCATTTGTAAACTGTTGTCAGTGGCGTTGTCACTGTCACTCAACTGTTGTCAGGTAAATAATATTTAATTATAAAAAAAATTACATATAAACATTTTACTTAATTCTCATGCCAAACAAAAGCATAAATCTATTATAATAAACATTACACATAACACATTCAACAACACATTAACCCAGGGCATTACTCAAAAACATAATGGCTCAGTTGTTGTGCGATATGTAAAAGATAACATTTATGATCATGTAATCGAAGTGTTGAACCGCAATCTCATTTCTGATTTTATCAAAAAGAGTGGTTTGGACATTAAAAATTGTTTTGGCAATTCAACAGATGGAGCTGGCAACATGCGGAACAGTACAATGGATTCATGTCGTGGTTGAGTGGAAGAAGCACCAGAACAGGTACATGTATGGTGCTATGTCCACGTATAGAATCTTGTCATAACAGATACCACCAGTTCAGTATTTACAGGTATATACATCCATTTCAATTGTATTGAAATTTTTGTGCTGAATTTTTAAGGGAGTCTTCCCAACGAATGTAAAATAATAAGTGATAGAATAAGATTTAAACGGCAAGATGGACTGCCAAGGAATCAGCGTTTAAAAGTATTTGATTGCTTTGACGATAAAAACGATAAATTTAAAAAGAAGCGTTAATTTGTGTTCTTAAGGTATTTAATTTTAAAGGTTTTAGTCCGACTAAAAATTATACTTTTTTATAATTTAGATGAACTAGAACTACAAAACCAGCATCAAACACTTTTTATGAATTGAAAAGTTAAACTACGACTTACGAACATATAATCCAAAATACTACGGTTTTAGCTCTGGATAGAGTGGGATTCCTATATACCTGTATTTAATGAGCATCGTTATAAGATAAGGCTTATAATCAGAGGCTTTTCACAGCAGTTCAGGGTGGATTAAAAAGTAACTTTCAGCCCTGACGTAAAATTATCATCCATACAATCTATTTTATCAATTTTTGCATATGAGAATCTGGTTTTAAAACAGTTTGATATTAAAACTGCGTTTCTCCATAAAAATTTGATGGAAGATATATTTATGCATCAACACAAAGATTTTGATGATAGTTCTGGGTGTGTCGTCGTGGAGCAAGCAAGAAACAGCGTTTGTCTGGTAAAACATCGTCAAACGATGTGCAGACGGAATGTGTATATCGAAAGCTCATGTTACTACTAAACACAGATTCTTCTATGCTCTTTTTGATACCCAGTTTTACAAGGTAGTGTAAGCTCAATTTCTAAAGCATTTGTAAACTGTTGTCAGTGGCGTTGTCACTGCCACTCAACTGTTGTCAGGTAAATAATATTTAATTACAAAAAAAATTACACATAAACATTTTACTTAATTCTCATGCCAAACAAAAGCATAAATCTATTATAATAAACATTACACATATCACATTCAACAACACATTAATCCAGGGCATTACTCAAAAACATAAGTGCTCATTTGCTGTGCGATATATAAAAGATAACATTTATGATCATGTAATCAAAGTGTTGAACCGCAATCTCATTTCTGATTTTATCAAAAATAGCGGTTTGGACATTCAAAAGTGTCCAAGCGGCACGTATATCCGCTAGAAATTGGTAGATTTCGGGACCAGACAGCTTTGTGTACAAATAGAATTGGATATGTCAGATTAGTTGAAATAAAAAACTTAGCTAGAAACTCAATAGTCCAAAAAATTTATCAAACCAACCAAACTAAATACACAAACGGAAACTACTTTGTCAATGCAATTTCGAATAGTTTTGTTTAATTTGGTTAAAACTCCTTAATAACAAATAAAATCCTTTGGTGGATTAACGTTCTAACTACATCACAACTGCCATACTATAATTTATAATCAACAACAAAACAACATCAAACAACTTTTACACCTCAAATATAATACAAATCTATCAATTGTAAATATGTAATCAATATACATATATTTATTTCAACTAAACCACTTCCGAATATTCCAAAGAAACTATTCCCTAATTTAAAACAATAATAAATCTTCAAAACAACAACAACAAACATTTAAAACAAATTTTTTTACTTTTTGCGAAAAAAAAAATAAAAACCAAAAAACAAAAAAAATTATATGAAATCTACCTAAAACAAAAGAAAATTTATTTAATTGGAATACTTTTGGGATTTGTTTGTAATTATATAGCGTTTTAGTGGCTCGCATTATGGTTAGTATAATGTTAATTGCATTGGAACTTCTAGGGTTAGAAAGCTGAAAATTTCTGATGTTATAGTTGAAAAGTTGAATAAAAAGCTAGTATTAGTTTAATCAAAATAAACTTGAAAATGATGAAAGCTTGGCCGTTTGGGTTTGTTTTCGTTTTAAAAGCCGCAGGGTCTCAACCTCTGAACTTAAACAATTTGTTTTTTAAGTTTTGGATAGATATAAGTTGGTATCTACATGTGCAAAAGTTTTCATTTTTGAGCTTGGTCATTTTCATCTAGATCAAGAACAACAAAGTTTAGTAAATTTTTAAAACAGCTGATTTTTCAAGAACCCTAAATGCCAAGATTGTCATCTGACAAAGAATGATAGAAAAGGTCCAAATATTCCAGATATTTATCAATTTTATTTAAACTTTATGGTTCAAACGGAAGTTATAACGCCTTAGATTATTCGACTTTTAAGACTCTAGCCGCTTAAACGGTACCCCTATATGGCCAGTTCGCGAACTTGTCCAAGAAATTGGACTTGCCGCAACATACACAGAAAATATTTTTGGTGTACGTCAAAAATTGCGACCGTGAGAGTGCCAGATAATTCCGTTATACCTCATAACGTTATATATATATTGATTTTCCGTCTCCGCTTATCATTTATAGTCGATTGGCACCAAAATTTTTCCGAAATGCCGAGATGAAGCACGTTTGCAATAGGTAGATTTTTTATATGAAATCTACCTAAAATCGTATTGGCAATTCAACAGATGGAGCTGGCAACATGCGGAACGGTACAATGGATTCATGTCGTGGTTGAGTGGAAGAAGCACCAGAACAGGTATAGTAGAATTTTTTTGCCAGCGAATTTTTGACAGATACGACGCAGCAAGAGATAAAAGATGAGACAAAAACTAAAACAGAGATGTATTATTTATTTTGGGATAAATTTGTTTTCAAAACAATTATATTAGTTAAATTTCTACTCTAGTTCGCACCATTTGTTTGTTGTGATATTTGTTTCCATAGGCGTCGTTATTTTTATTATAATTATTTTTAATTATCAAAATTTTGTTACATTGCCTACAATATCATTAATATTTTTACTAGTTTTTGGTTTTCTATTATAATTGGTTGAATTTCAATAGTAATTTATTAATTTTATGCGTTTTTTTTGTCCAATTCAATCGGACCCCAATAGTTTTTTTTAATATTTTAATCAAGACACTGAATTTGCAAAAAATATGCGCATGTGCATGCGAATGTGCAAACAATATGCGCATAACAAACAAATTTCGTGTTCGCTGGCAAAAAAATTCTACTATACATGTATGGTGTTATGTCCACGTATAGAATCTTGTCATAACAGGTACCACCAGATTTAAACGGCAAGATGAACTGCCAAAGAATCAGCGTTTAAAAAGTATTTGATTGCTTTGACGATAAAAACCTCATCTTACATGTAGGTTTGCTTCTTAGTTTACATACTATGGCCTCTAGTAATCATTTCAATTCTAAAGGCAGGTAAACTGCCTGCAACCTTCTCGAATCATTACTTAAATTTAAAATAGTTCTAACTGCACATATTTATTTAAACACATTTAAATTCTCTAGTCCTCTTTCTAACGGCCTACAGTCTACAATATGGTCAATTCCGTGTTCATTTCTTTGCGACAACGGTCTTGCAGTTTTACTATTTCTTTAGAAATAGTAAATTATATTATTTAGTCAACAGGTAAACATACTATTGGAAGAACCAAATTGTCAGTTGATATTTGAAGAAAATCATCCTGAGAGGAGAATGCGCAAACAAAAACGAATGCCAGGCGAAATTACAGATAATCGTGTAAATACTAATCCAATAGTGAAATATATGGTAAAGGTATTCAATGTACTTATGGACAAAACCTTAAGTTCCATAGAACGTCGGTTTGCCAATCATATACAAAATTATTTGCTGATATTTCAATTTTTGATCCGAAATTCTATAAAAATTAATTTGTTGAACCGACTGTTTATCAGATCTCAGTAAACTTATGATTAAATGCTAGTGCTACAGCTACTGGATCCACATTGAGAGAGGAATTGAAAGAGCTCATGACAAAGTGGGACCATCTAGAAATATCAGTGAAAAATATGTTTAATACAAATTGAGTGATGTGTATGTGGAAAAATAATTGCGGAAATTGTATTGCATGTGTTTATAATTACTGTCAAAGAACAATTTATACAGCAATGTCTATAATATAGCAATATTTATTTGACGTATAAGTTTGTACTGACATTATCTCATCAACTTAGGTAACCTTTGAATGCAGTTTTACTGTAATGAATAATAAAAAATAGATTATTGAGCTCACTGGCTAAAGATAATTTACAGGCATTGATGTTAATGACGATTGAAAAGATCACATTATTCAATTTAAAAAATGGAAATATTACAAACTATATATGTTACATGCTGCTGGGTTAAACAAAAATATTTAATGGGTCCATAGCGGTTAGAGTTTGTTAATCTGTTGTTACAAAGCTCTTTGCACCATAAAAAAAATTCATTTGTCTAAATAACTTTTTGTACGAGTAAACCGTAAAATTCACTTTTGCGATTCAAAAATTGTACATAAAGCAGGTCTTTTTTTCCTATTGAAATAACAATGCTAAAAGTGAAATAACAAAGCCTGAAATGGAAATAACAATGCCTAAAGTTTTTGTATTACTATTATTTCGAAAAACTACTTTGATAAAATAATTTTCTAAAAAATATTTTACTATTTTGTGTATATGTATTTTTATTTATGCAAATAATACAGAATCTTACTCATACAAAAAATCTTGTATGCAATTCAGGCATAAAGTATCTTTTTTGCTTTCGAGTTATTGTTTCTCTCGGCTAACGCCTCGAGCAACAATTTCACTCTCAAGCGGAAAAGACATACTTTATGCCCTTAATACATAAATAGCTATTATTATATATAAATCAACATATACAATATGTACAACTTCTCGTATTTCTCTTATACTTTGATTTTGTTCAACCCAGCTCGCAATGATATTATTTTTTCGATTGGTGTCTCATTTTGTGATGTTGTTGATTAATGAAATCTGTTTATATATTGACTCGTATTTTTTGTTTTGACAGTCAGTTCGTGAACACCAATGAAAACAAAGGATTTAAAAATTGAAAAATCGTAGTAAAATCAATTATCAATTACTATGATCAATTTTGTATGATTGTGAATGCTTGTAACCTAAAATTAGAATGTTAGAATTGTTATTAGAATGTTGGGTGTTTGGATAAATAAAATAATTTATCCACGACTATTAAAGAATATATGCTTTCTATGCGTATGTCTTCCATTGTAATTGTATTCATTCCACAACTAGTGAATTTGATTAAAATTCTTTAACAGTTCTATAGTTTATTAAATATTCCCCTAACAAATTAAACAACAAACTTGTTTTGTTTTTCACTATCTTTGATGTATTTATTTCAATATGGCGATACAAATTTTTGCATGAAAACCTTTTTTTTTTTTTTTTTTTTTATTCAAAGTTAGGCATGTTTAGTGTTAATTATAATAAATTATAAATTAACGTCTCTGAATATCCGAAGATACCATGCCAACTAGGGATAAGAATGGAATGCAAATTAAGATTCTCTGTGAAATTTATGAACGTTAACTTTAAAGCCTTGAGGATTAAATTCATCAGGGAAAACCCAGGAAGGTAAGTCATTCCAAAGATGAGAGACTCTGTTGAAAAAGTCACGTTGGAAGGCTACAGTTCTACACCTAATAACTAGAAATTAAACGAAATATTTTACAGTCGTGGATAAAAAAGCATCTTGTATTCGCTTAGGATGATGGCAATTCTTCACTCGGATGATTCCCTCCTCTTGCTACGCTCGTTTCGGGAAACTTCATCCTCGTGAAGAATTGCCTTCATTCTAAACTCATACAAGAATCTACTATTATAAAACTTTATATTGTTTCTTTTTTGCTCGAAATAATGATTTCATTCTAATTTAAAACAAAAAGAAAAGAACCGAATTTTGCCGTTATCACAGTTAAAATCATTCTATGTGGTAACTTTCATGTTGTGTTGGTGCATATAATATGACTATATTAGTAAAAGTATGCCTAGAATTTTTTTGGGTTATTCAAATATTGGTGGCTGTAACAATTTTTCGTGGATTCTATAAAGAAACAAAAGGAAAGAAGTTTGCATTTGTGAAACTTGTTACAGCGAGTATAGTAATAGATCAACAGCATATATCTGTTCCTATAAATTAAAGACAAGTGTTGTCTATTTTAATTTATATTAAAACGTTTCGCCAAATTCCGTCAGTCGACACAATTGAATTTATAAATCTTTTCGTTTAAAATCTATAATAATAATATCGTCGCTTTAATAATGAAACAACGTATGCTATTTATACGTTGTTTTTATATAATAAGTGCGCTGCATTCCCCATAAGGGTATCTTTGAATTGGCGTTTTTACATTTTCGAATTATTTTATGACTGGGGGTAAGAATTAATAAATTATAAATTAACGTCCATGCAAATGCATGCGCACATCAAACTTTAAACTCAAATATCTCGAAACTATACTTTTGCGCATACGTCGTTTCATTATTAAAGCGACGAATAGTTTTGTATATTTTAATAGTACTAGGGGGTATAAAATCATCAATCTTCATAATTTTAGAATATGTAGAAACATTTTAATCCGTTTCTTATAAACATAAACCTCTACAGTTAGAGATCTTTGACTCGTTGGCTTCAACAAAAAAGTTTGCAACAAGCCCTAAGAAAAACAATTTGCAAAAACCTTATAACAGTCAATGAAAAAAAAATAAAAAGGTTTGAATAGAAGAAAATAGCTATTTATGTACCAAGGGCGTTAAATAGGTTATTGCGCCCGTAAAGCGACGTTATCTAGCCCGAGGGCCTCTGGCCCGACGGATGGATGTCGCTTGATGGGCGTAATACTCAGTAACGCCAGTGGTGCATACAAGATTTTATGCTTCACTTAATAAGCTAAAAACTAAGAAAGAATTTAAATTGTTAATCTATATTGATATGCGAACAAATACAAATGTATCTTAGTATGCCAAGAAAATAAATATTTTGAAGTTTTAAATAATTATTTATTGTTTGTACGTTGCTATGTAAACAAATTCTCCTAAATTTTGTAGCGTATGTCAAAAACAATGTATGAAGTTTAAAATAATTTGATAGTTTTGGAAAACCATATGAACATTTAATATAACAAAAATGTTGCTAAAAATTTGTAAACAAATGTAAAAATCTTTTACTAGCTTAAATTGAATAAGACCTATTTACATTTTGTAGACAAAACTACAGTAAAAATAATTTTATTTAGTTTTTTAGCATCTCAATAGCGGGCGTTATGAATTCATAATGCCCTCTCATAACACCCCGGTTCTTATGAATGTGTTTATATATAGCATATCCTAGACATTATAACAACTTTATCTCATTGTGAAGCTTAAAAACTTTTTTTTCTAAGAAATAAACTATTTTGCAGTAGTTGCACGACATATGATATAGAGTAGGTTGGCGTTTGGTTTTCATATATTGTCATAAATTTTCACACATAAGTTCTGTGATAGGTTTGATATTTGTTTGTTGCAAAATTGGATAGATGGAGTTGTGCTTATATGTAGCTAATTTTCTTTTTAAAATTTGTTCGATATCTGTTTGTAATTAGTTTGTTTTGTTTAAACTATTCTGATACATCAGATTCTACTTGTACACAAAACTGTCTGATCTCGAAATCTACCTATTTCTAGCGGACATCCTGTCGCTCGGACTTTTTTTTATTACGACTAACTGTTCTTTTGATTTTCTGTTTGTTTGTTGGTTTTCTGTTATTATTTTTGTCGACAACTTATTGTAACACTTCATTGGTTAAAACCGTCAACAGTTTGCTATGACAATTTATTGGAAAACTTAGGAGCCGACACCGTCAACAATTTGCTAGAACTATTTATTGGGAAACTTAGTGGTCGACACCGTCAACGATTTGTTACAACTATTTAATGAAAAACATATCGGTCAACATTATCAACAATTTGTGCTAACCATTTTATGGAGTATTTATATGTTAAGATGTACTAGATTAGTCATGAAGAGTCGGATCGGCAACCAATCATGGATTAAATGAAACATTTATCTAATATTTTTTAAATGTAATAGTTGTAGTTATATTGTTGTTTACTATATGATCTTGATTTCTTCGGCCTTTGGGATTGTTAGAGTTCATGTCCTTTGTCTTTGCTGGTTTAATTCCGTTTACACAGTCTCCTTTGTGTGCATATCTGATTATTTGTACTGCACTGGAGGATATTACTTCTCGTACACACATGGCTGAAGCTCGTCGGAATGAAAACTGTGTCAGGCACGCAGTCCTCCGTTTGCCAGTGTTCATTACATTGTATATTTAATATGAACTCAAAACATATTTTGGTTTTAAAAATAAATTGTTTTTTAAGTTTTGTCTATGTTAATATTTTTTATTAATGAGGCCGGTCCAGAAATTTGTTTTTCAAAGTCGAATGAATTTGCCAGTCCGCTACTGACTTATGTAATCTTTAAATAAAAAAACTAAAGACTGACTTCTTCCATCCAAGATGAAATGGTTATATGGAAAGTACAAATCATAAAAAGTTGTTAGATAATAAAATATTTTTATTAAATCAACAAATTAAATAATTATTTAAATCATAACAAATCATACAAAAAATTTCTAACAGTAATTAGTTAAAGAAGAGTACAGGAAAACTACAAGATGATGTTTCGAAAATTTATTTGTTTTATAATCCCGATTTTAAAATTAATAACCCAAAATATTAGCTTGGAATACAACTGTAACATTCAAGAAAACATATAATTATAATTATGATAATTAAATTGGTCAAGCATAACATTTCGTTAAAAGACATGAAAATTACCAACAACATTATTGAGTCTAACAAAAACTATACAACAACAACAACATTATTGACTCTAACAAAAACTATATGATGCCAAATAATCTTGTATGTATAATAAACTTCACTTTTTTTGTAGACTAAAATAAACTATTTAACCATTTAACCTTCTATAACATTCAACCGAAAATACTTCATTCCATTAATTTCCAATTATCAAACTAATTATATTTTTTATCCTTCTGAACGCATAATTTGTCATTTTCATTAGATTAAACCATGAAAGTTTGGTAGAATGTCCAATTATAATTTTGTGTTTGTTGGGTAGCTTATATACATGCTTGTATTATATGTTTGTGCTTGTTAAAATTAATTAGACAAACCCAGTTTAATCCAACAACTTGAACTGGAATACCATTCTGGGTCATTGAAAAACAAATTTTATTACAGACAAACAAAATTAATATAAGATTTTATTAAAACATCACAATAGTGTGACAACCCCGCGTACTCCAGTCCGTGCTATTGACATACGAGTTAACGTGAGATATCACATACCACTGGCAATAGCAGTGAGATATCACTATCCAAGGTGACATCTTAGGGGTGGTGGCGACTGGCGGATGAACTGTATTCAGTCAACGGTAGCACCCTCAATCTTAGCTGTGAAATAATCCTTGATGATGAGACGCTATTGCTTCCTTAAAGAAACGAGCCTTCATATAACTATGTGTGGGCTTTAATCTTTAAGAAAGATGGTGCGTTACAGGATCAAGGAATATGCAACCGGCTGGATTATTGGCAACAACATTTTTGTTTTGTTTGAGCAAATTTTTGTAAAAATTTGCTATTTACTTTTTAATTTACTTTTATTTTCTCTATTCTATCATAAAATATTGGCCTATGTCATATTTTATCAGTGATAGGATTTTTTGTTTAGTTATCCATTCTTTAACAAAAAATATAAAAAAAAAAAAAAAGAAAGATTTACGTCCATCAATAACTTTGAACGTATGTTGTTGTGGGACCTTGGTCTTAAAAGGTTTTTATGTGTTATTGTGACACATATGGTAATTCCTACTACACAACACATTTTATTAAAAAAAAAAAAAATTATTAAAAGCTTATCTGCTTCTTTTTCTAAGTAAAATCAGACTTTGATAGTTATCTGTAGCTCCAGAGACCAGAATACATAAAGTCTTTCAAATGATTTTACATAAAATACATTCCCGTAATATTTTTGCTCTAATTGTATTCTTAAGTAAACAATTAATTTTCCTCATGGAGGGATCAACTTTTATTGATTTGTATTTTATTTTTATTGTGTGTGACAACGCCGCGTACTGCACTGTGCAGTCCCTTCTATTGACATAAATGGACACACATGGCATTATAGCTTGCAGGATTAAAACTACACACAATTATGATAATTATTCACAAAAACATGAGGTATTGGTCTCATGAAGTGAATCCTGCATAAGTTTGCATTATTTATGGATTTGAAAAATTCTTAAACTGGGAACTTCAACCAATACTCGAAAAAAAACAGCAATAGAGAGCATATGAAAATTTGCAAATGGACAGCTTTTTCCTACTCAGTCATCAATAAAAGAAACAAAATAAAAATAAAACAAACAATAAGCTACTTCTTTAATATAAAACTATCGAAGTTAACATTTAAAAATATGAACTAATTGTTTGCGCCAATTAACACTAATAAACTTGAAAGCTTATTTTTCGTCCAACAAAACGTCTTAAAATTTAAATATCAAACACCCATTATTTCTAGTGCTGTGAAGCGCAAAAGAACGACGCTCAAAACTTTATTAATTTTCGACGAACATCTCAATAACAACAACCAATTCCGATATTAAATTTTTCATTCATTTGAATCTCTACATAAATACGGAAAAAACAAAATTTCCATCGACAAAACAAAAAAATTAGCCGAGCAATTTAAATCTAATCTAAAACAAAAGCAAAACTAATTTTCTCTAATATTTTTCAAGTCAACAATATTCATTTCTAAAGTCGAACTTTTTTTTTGTATAGGAAAAACATAAAATGAAAAACCGAATAATTTAAAAATGAAAAATGAGAAAAGTTTGAAAAATTACCAAAATTTGTTTTTGATAAGCGTAATAGGTTTGACCCAATCAAATGTAATTTCTTATTCTGTTATTTTTTGTTTGCCCGTTATAACTCTGAGTGGGATAATTTGATTACAATTTTTGTATTTATTCTAAAATTGATCCAATTTGACTCGGATAAATTGATTGAATGGATTTACTTTTTGTATTTTCCTTTTTTAGCTGTTCAAAGAAATAAAGAAAAAAGGTTTTCCTTTTTGTTTGAGTTATAACAAGATTATTTTGGTTATTTACGATAAAATGATTCTATGTATTTGATTGTTGACGATTTTGTGACTGAATTTTATTACTTCTGGTACAAAACAACTTTTGTTTTTTCTTTTGCATCTGTTGATTGTGATCAATTGAACATGTTTTTGTCAATTACTTAGATTGTCTGTGCATATCAAGATGTTAATATACTGAGACATGGTAGTTAAATTTTTTGTTAATGGAAAATGTTCGAAAAATTAATGAAAAATTATAATTTTTAGTAAGACTAAAAATCTGTAAAATTACATATCTTAAGAAAATGAAAAAAACGCCGCTTTCTAAATTTGTAAGGATAGAACTATTTTTTAAAGAAAAGTTAAAATTCAATTGAACTTTGACCCTAGCGCCATCTTTGAAAAAGGATTTTTAATATTTTTTTAATTTGAAAATTAAAACAAAAAACTAAATAATTAATTTTTTTTCTTAAGATTAACAATCTAACAATATGAAACAAAAAAAGTTTGTTGAAATCGGTACACTGAAAGAAAAACTTTGATCATATTTTTAAAAATTTTTTAATGCGAACAGACGTATAAGTTTTTCTCCTGTTTTTTATATTAATTATTGTGAAGTGAGATCAAATTTTTTAATATATTTATCATATCTAATGTTGAAAAGTTTCAAGTTATTCATTATTTTAAACAGTGCAAATAGTTTGTGATTTGTAAGAAGTTTGTAAGAAGAAAATAAAAATTTTACTAATTGTTGAATTTAAAAATACAGTAACGGGTTACACAAACATTTCGATTTTGTTTTTTGATTTTTCAATAATTAATGTTTAATTTAAATGATCATTACATAAGCTAAACAGTTAAAGTTCATAAAAGCAAATAATAAATAATATTGAGATATTCTATTCTAATATTCTATTTAAATTTTTTATTAAGAATTTTTGATTGTGTGAATATTGGATAAGTTTTCGTTTTTGTTTGGAAGATTTTTAGAACAAAATAAATTTTATTACTCTTTGATAATAATATAATAAGATCACTTTGACGATTTTGGTGTGATCATGCAGCTCAAGATGAAGATGATATGCTGTCATGTTTGTTCTGCTATAATGTTTTTCATGCCGTACGTTGTGGAGGCTTAATTAAGGATGCATGCGCTGCAGTCAAGTTAATCAAAAATTTGAAGTTTATCTGTTGTAGTGCAATTTATTTTACGTACACTACTATGTTAAAATGTAGTGCCAATAAGGTTATAGCAACACTACTTATTGAGAATGTAATGCGATTATGGTTGCTTCTCTAACTATTTGAGTTACAATTTGTCACTACAAACAATTTGTCACTGCTGCTTGCGAAAGAGTTGTGGTGGATGCACTAATATTTATTCAGGATGCACCACTATTTATGATGGTAGTGTTAATATGGTGTGTATTGTGTAACACTACTTCACAGATGGTATAAAATAAAACGTATATATTTCTCACTTTTAATTTGTGTATTTATTTAATAATAATTCATATAACTCGGTAAATCGTTTAAGTTTGTATGCATTTATTTGTATAACTTTACCGTTTTATGTTTACAAATTTTGTATATAAACATTGGCTTTTGAAACTGTTTATTTAACTTGATTTTCACACTATCTATCGATTTCTCATTAATCACTCGATTTACCCACTTAACTTAAATAAAAATTAACTTAACTTATTTAAAATGAACGTGTCTTTATTTTAACTTATAAACTCTGTTGTTTTCTGACTGCTTGATTAGTTCTGTGGTTCCCGTTTTTCTATTGACCGTTAATTCAAAAACTTTTATTGTATCACTGTATCACTGTATAACTGTATCACTCGACTCGATTAATGTTCACACACGACTGATTTTTCGAAAAAACACCGCTTGCCATCGATCAACCAAAATATGCTTTTTTCTAATTGACCCAGTTTTCGTAAAAACCAAAAACTGATTACCAATTTAAATTTCATAAAATATTATTATTTGTTGATTTTGTATTTTAATTTTATTTAATTTAAAAAAGTGTTTCGCAATAATTGATTTGAAGATTGTTAATTTTGTATTTTAATTTTATTTGATTTAAAAAAGTGTTTTGTAATGATTGATTTTAAGATCGTTGATTTTGCAAAAATAATATTTATTGAATTCGCATTGGTAATAATTGGTTATAATTTGGATAATTAATAATTTGGAGATACTACACTGTGATGACTGTCTTGATAATGATGTTTCGAAAAATTCAAAGCGAAGACACGTAGATCAAGTTTCAGCATCAACTGTAACATCTCCGTCAATTGATAACATTAACGCGAATGGATCAGTTTTGGGAAATTTAATTGAGAAAATTGAATTGTTAACGGCTGATGTAGCTGCTATAAAGAGTGTTGTTAGCAAAGAGGAGCATGTTTCAAGTGGAACAATTAAACCATCCGATGAGAGTCCTATGCGAAAGAAGCATGCCATTATTCGCTCATTTTCCAATGTTGTCAAGGAAAGCAATGAAAAATTACTGGCTTTGACACCAGCCATGCCTTCAAATAGTAACGCGATCATTGCCGGTAAGGGTTTTGGAGCCCGTTACCTGGTTTCATCTTTCACAATTTGAGCCCACCACTGAGGTAGTCGATATGATTCCATGACTTAATGAATTATTAAATATAACAAACGTGAAATGTGTTAAACTCATTCCTAAAAATCGTGATCTTAATGAGTTAACATTTATTTCATTTAAAATAGGAGTACATATAAGTGAACTCACGATGGACATATTAAATCCAATAATTTGGCCACAACATCTAATAGTCAAACCTTTTGAGGAGAGAGCACTAAGAAAAGAAAATTTTCGACCACCTCCTGTCCAGTTGAAAACAAATTAAAATATACAGATCTTCTATTATGTCCAGAAATTCTAGTTCCGTCACCTACTATCACGTCTAACATCTATGCAATAACAACAACACAACAACGAAGAATACTCCCATCTTTATCTTCAAACGATGGCACATATACTTGATATATATTACCATAACAACAGCGGCATTCGTAGTAAATCGAAACGTATTTTCGATTTACCACGAATGAAACTCTGTTCTGTGTAACGATTACGATGTCATTCTTTTTGCAGAAACATGGTTGACAAAAGCGTTTAAAAGTGAAGAATTTTTTCCTTCTTACTACACAATGTTTCGTCAAGACCGTCATACAGATAGTTTATTATTAAAAGGAGGTGGTCTTGACGTAGCAGTAAACCATAGTTGGGAAAGTAAACTTGTCTACTCAACAAGAGAGTCACGCCAAATTATATGTGTTAAAGTTAAATGTGGTAGTCAACGGATTTTTTTCAGCAATATTTACATTGGATGCAACAGTACTGAAAGCGTATATCGCGAATTTGTGGAGCCTATAAACTGTAATTTACTACATCTGATAACCGATGATGGTCCAGTTTTGTTCATTGGGGATTTTAATCTCCCCAAGATTGACTGGAAATGGATTGGTGATAACTTTTTTCCATTCTCAATTGATGCTATGTCTAGTTTTGTTGTGGATAGTTTTCTGGGATTTGGCACAAATCAACTTAATAGCATATACAACAATGGTCGTCTATTGGACTTAGTATTTTCATCGAGCAACGCCATTACTATCACCACTTGTGAGGATCTTGGAAAATTGTCTAGTATTTATCACAAGCCTTTAAATATTAAATACTACTTTTCAGATGACTCGCCCGTAAACTGTTCTAACATTGTTTTCATAAAAGATTTTAAAAATTCTGATTTTTTAAGCATCAACGATTATTTTGGAAATATTGATTGGTCAAATATATTAAACTATAGCAATGTGAATGATAATATTGCGAAATTTAACGATATTTTAAAGACCTGTATTGAAAATTTCGTACCATCTAAGCAAACCGAATGCATCAACCATCCTACGTGGTTTAATAGGAAATTAATCAACTTATTAAATCGTCGATCTAAAGCTCTTACGGGATTGAAGTCCGCAATTCCGCAATTGAAAGAGAGTATAACAAGAACATTTACAAGAATCTTAAGCGTGAATTTGAAATTTTAAATGACTTTGTTTACTATATTTTAAACATTGAGAGTGAAATTTCTTCTAATCCAAGAAGATTTTTTGCATTTATTGATAGCAAACCAAACTCCAGAGCAGTCCTAAGTTCAATGGAAGTTTAACGGTACAAGGTCCCTCTGAAATTTGTAATTTGTTCTCTTCATTTTTTAAACGCGTTTACTATCCCTGTAGTGATATTTCTAAATTTCAATGCGACAGCTACAACTCATGTTTTTTGCGCCTAGATGAAACTGATGTATTTAAAAGTCTAGCATCACTTAATGGATTCAAAGGAGCTGGCCCAGATGGAATTCCACCAACGTTTTTATCACAGTGTGCTGGCGTTTTATCTGTTCCGCTCACCATGTTGTTTAATTCGAGTTTATTAAGCGGCATATTTCCGGATGAATGGAAAATCTCACATGTTACTCCGATTTTTAAATCTGATAATAAATGTGATGTTTCGAATTACAGGGCAATTACCATCTTTTCTGCAATCCCTAAGATTTTTGAAAAATTGCTAAAAGAAAAAATAGATTTTTCCTTATCTTCTTTGGTATCTCCAACACAGCATGGTTTTATGAAGGGTCGTTCCACAGTAACATATCTGGCAGTTTTTTGCAACTTCCTATACAAAAATATTAGTAATTATCAAGTTGATGTGGTATATACCGATTTTTCAAGCGCTTTTGATTGTATTGATCATCTCATCATACTAGAAAAACTAAAAATTTCAAATTTTAACGCAATATCATTGAAATGGCTAACCTCTTATTTAACAAACCACGTGCAATATGTTAAGATAAAAAATTGCAAATCGGAGACTTTTTCAGTTACTTCCGGCGTACCCCAGGGAAGCCACCTAGGACCAGTTTTATTTAACCTGTTTATCAACGATGTTATTACTTGTTTCAGTTTTTCGAAATGTTTAATGAATGCTGATGATTTGAAAATTTATGCCTGTGTTAAATCCGATTCGGATTCTAACAAATTTCAAGAAGACCTAAATAATTAATACGATTTGGGCGTAACTTATTCCTCTGATCTGTCATTCAACCGACATATTGATACGATAATAGCCAAGGCTCGTTCAATGCTTGGTATGATTAAAAGAAATGGTAGAGATGTTAAAGACCCAAATACTATCACAATTTTTATATGTCATACGCTAGGTCGCAGCTAAAGTATGCGTCAGTTATATGGTCACCAAATTATGAAATTCATTCGTCGAGGATAGAAAGCATACAGAAACAATTTCTTATCTTTGCCTTATGCCACTTACCATCCAATAATGAAAACACTTTTGTATAAGGGAACCGTATAATAGTCGTTTGAAATTATTTAATATGTTACCGCTGTTCCGCAGACGACAAATTTATTTTATTACATTTACTTACTTAAGACGTAATCTCAGCTCAAATAGACTGTTCTGAGCTTTTGAGTTGTTTTCAAATTAATGATCCATCGCGGACGCTTCGTCATCGCGATGAATTCTTCAAGGTACCGTTTTGCCGTACGAACAGCGAAATGTCCAATTCTATTTCTCGGCTCGTAAAATGCTCGAACATTAAGTACCCGGGTATCGACTAGTTATTTTACTCAAATACCCGGGTACCCGGGTAACCCGGGTATTTGGATAATTAAAACAAAACAAATTTTTAATAGTTCATTAGTACGCAGTGAAGCGTACAGATTATCTAACATTTGGTTTCGCTTACCTCCATTTGTCTCCACAAATCGAAGGGATTACTTAAAATTTTCGCTTTTTTCTTTAGTTTTAGTTAAATATGATGCAAGACAATGCTGTAGCTCATTATATACTGATGTTTGTTCCCGCTCTCCATCAGAAGAGCTTGAGCTTTGATCTGCAACTCCGATGTTGTTTTCAAATTAAATGAAATTAAATATGTTAAACAAAACGATTATCCGTGAAATTTCGAGTTTTAAATCAGGTATACAATATCAAATATACCAAAGAAGATATATATCTGCTATGTAGATCAGAACAATATAAACAAATACATCATTTATTTGCAATACATGAAAATATTTTTATTTTACTGTTTTTAAACATTTTAATTATAAAAATAAAAGAAATTAAACAATCGGAAAATAACTGTAGTAGTTTGTATGGGAGTACTCAGGAATCTATCAAGGATCTTCATTTTAATTTAGCTGATTTACGAGCTTACCTAAAATACAACAGTGCATTTTTCTGAAATTACTTTTTGGACAAATTAGCAAAAGCGACAGTGAGCGTCATAAGAATTTTGTTTTTGTAATACCCGGGTACTCGAATCTATTACCCGTATATTCGAGTAGTAAAATTTTTGGTCAAATACCCGGGTACCCGGTTATCCGATACCCGAGTATACGAGCCCTAATTTTATAAGATATTTTAATGACAATTTTAGTGTATTTGACTTCAATATTTTTAAAACAAGTTTAAAGATCCCATTAAAAAATGAGATCTTTAAATTACACTCAAATAAGAATTTTTAATTTGTTTGAATTCAATTCGAACATTTGATTTTTAATTTTATTATTATTGTTTTCTTTTGTATTTTTGATTTTATTATTATTGATTCTTTTTAAGCTGTAATTGTTTATAAATCGTTTATTCTTTTAGCTTATTATTGACAATTTATATAAAACTTATTTAAAATTAAGAAAGTAGTCTACCTGTATGCAATGCTAAAGATGAAATAAATAAATAAAAAATAAATAAATAATTAATTCACTCTCTCAGCAATTAATTAGAAAATAATTCAAACCTTAATTCTAAAAAAGAAGTTTACAAAAAACTCGGTTGTGGGGTCTTCAATTCGGCTGCTGTGTCTTCTTTTCACCTCAATTTTCAATTTTCGTTTTCATCTACTACAAGATACTAAGAATGAAATGTTGTGCACCTGAAAGAGTTATATTATAAGTTATATTATAAAAAAATATAAATGATTTCATCCACCAACAGAAAGAATCCAATAATATGGCGGGAGAACTTTAATGTCGACAACATAGAACAAATTTCAAACACTTATCAATAAATCCCACTGAAACTTGCGTACACCAAAGATTGGTTCATAAAGCCGACTAATCCGATTATTCATCTAGAAGCTAAAGCCCTTTTGGCTGTAAAACTGAAATTGTAAGTCAGCACGACAAATCAGAAATCCCAATCATAATATAATTGCAGATACAGTAAGAATTATATAATCTATAAAGAAAACAAAGCGACTACCATTATATCAAACCACATTCCCGCAACACAAGCACACTCCGCGCAACAAGATTTACAATGAAACCAAAAAGTTTCTCAAAGATAGCAAGAATATCAGTATTGTACAGTCTGAAAAAGGTAACACCGCAATAGTAATACAGCAAACGAATCTTAAAGAAAAACGAACACTCTTCTTTAGAAAAGAGAGAAATATTTCACTCTTACCAACGCTCCACCTCTTAAATTTGAAGAAACAACAACAACAAACTAGTCGAACCACAATTCGAAAAATAATACATTGCTCTAATGACAAAAAAAACAACTCATAACACAGCGGATTTAGCAAAATGCTATACAACAATAAAAATTCATAAACAGGAAAAGACCATAAGAATAATAATATCGGCACTAAACAGCCCATCAAGAGAAATGTCTAAAGACATAAATAAAATCTGCCCTGAGGCAATAATCGGAAATAACTACAATATATCAAACTCTTTCAAAATAAAAAGCAAACTAAATGGACTAAAAATAAATTCTGATGACAGAATCGTATTGTTTGACGTATAGTGTCTATATGTATCAAAATATATATCACTCAAAAAAAAAATTGAAAATTTAAAATACACAAATTTTTTGATAAACCTACAATTACTTCGGTCTGTATTACAAGTATTACAATTTCGAGCCAAAAGAGATTAACACTTTTTTTTGCATTTCTCGACGTTTTAGGTCATAAAGATTCTAAAACAGAAAAAAATTAAAATACCAATCAAACTAACAAAAAATTCTACAATGTTCAACTAAAACAGGAAGATATTAGATACACCGAACACGGCCCCAGAAATGATAGTAAAGTATATTTAGACATGAACTACGTTAACAATCTAACGAAAAAATTACAAAATATATTTACTCACTACAATGCAAACTTAGGGTTTCAAACTGCAAAAAAAAATAAAAAAATTTACACAATAAATAAAGATCCGACGGAAAAACAGAAAATGAACGTTATTTCCAAGATCAACTGCAAAAATTGTGAAGAAATGAATAGACATCACAGACCAAAAACCTCAAAAATAGACTAAAGCAACACAAACGAGATCAATAACAAAAACATCTGAACAATCAAGGAACAGCAGCAGTCCAACACTACAAACAGGACATACATTTAACATTGACGACCTGGAAATTTAAGCAAGAATCCAATAAAGGAAAAAAATCAATCAAAGAATTTCGTTTATTTCGATTTTTTCTGAAAAAATGTCAAAATTGCTGATAATTTTAGAGAAAAAGAATTAGAATTTCAGCTAGATAATAACAGAGAAATAATTATAGTGGAAATTAGTTGCTAAGCTTCAATACCACTAATTGTATCATCTATATACTTAGCATATTTCAAAATTACCAGCCATAAAATACACTTAATTTCTTTCTGTTTCTTATGACATGTTTATATCAACTGGTTCATGCATCCATAGTGTATTACAAATGTGACGCAAATTGATTGTTCCTGATTTTAAGAATATCTCAAGTATACGCCAAGAAATACTAATACATCTATAAACAAATTGGATTAATAGCAGCTGATAAATATAACACTATCAACTCTAATAACTCTTCTCCTGCTGCTAAATTTTGATGAAAATAACTCTATCAACTCTAATAACTCTTCTCCTGCTGCTAAATTTGCCATTTTTTCTGAAAAAATCGTCCAAATTCAAAAAGTCCAAGCGGCACGTATATCCGCTAGAAATAGGTAGATTTCGGGACCAGACAGCTTTGTGTACAAATAGAATTGGATGTGTCAGATTAGCTTAAATAAAAAATCTAAGTAGAATAGTCCAAGTCCAGAATAATCCAAAAAATTTATCAAACCAAACTAAATACACTAACGGAAACTACTTTATCAATGCGATTTCGGAACAGTTTTATTTAATTTGGTTAAAACTACTTTTAATAACGTATTAAATCCACCAAAGAGTCAATAAACGTTCTCACAACGTCACACCACCACACATAATTTATAATCTAAAATTGTCAAACAACTTTTACACCTCAAATAATTCAAATATCTACAATTTAGGAAAACTTTTATAAATGTGTAATCAATATGCATATAAGAAAATATTCCTTAATTTAAAACAATAATGACTCAGCT
The DNA here is from genome assembly GCA_963693315.1 of Diogma glabrata. NCBI lineage: Eukaryota > Metazoa > Arthropoda > Insecta > Diptera > Cylindrotomidae > Diogma > Diogma glabrata. The sequence continues at coordinate 237,494,416 of OY856187.1, read as the reverse complement.
TTGTTTTAATTTTTTTTTAAATTTTTGCGAAAAAAACTAAAAACTGAAAAAAAAACACAAGAAATTTTTTAATATTTTTTCTATGGGATATTTTTATATGTTTATGGAAGTTGTTGTTGTAATTGAATGGCATGCATTAGGTTTAATGCTAATTACATTGAGACCTCTTGGGTTAGAAAGCTGAAAATTTCTGAGGTTATAGTTGAAAAGTTTATCTAAAAGTTAATATGACTTTAAATAACATTAACTCGAAAATGAGGAAGGCATGGCCGTTTGCGTTTGTTTTCGTTCTAACAGTCCTGGTGTCCCAACCTCTAGACTTGAACTATTTTTTTTTTAAATGTTGAAAAGATATATGCTCTAGTTAACGTATATGCTCTAGTTAAGTGAGATTGGCCATTTTCAGCCAAATCAATTTAATAAAATTTTAAAACAGCTGATTTTTCAAGAACCTTGAACGCCAAGGTTGTCATTTGGAAATAAATGATAGAAATATGTTCAAATATTTAATATTGATAAATTTTATTAAAATATTATGATTCAAACGGAAGTTATAACGCCCTAGATTTTTCGACTTTTTTGGCTCTAGCCACTTAACCTGTACCCGGATATGGCCAGTTCGCGAACTTGTTCAAAAGATTTTTTGCCGCAACGTATACAGAAAAAATTTTCGTTGTAGGTCAAGAAATGCGATCGTAAGAGGGCCGGTAAATTCCGTTATACAGTGAAACTTCTATAATTCGAACAACCAAATGCCATCAATTTTTGTTCGATTTAGGGAAACTTCGAAATATACAAACGATTTATAAAGAAATTCAAATTTTGAATTCGAAATATAAATACGATTTATAGAGAAATTCGAATAATGGAAGTTCGATTTATGGAAGTTTATTTATTTATTTATTTTATTGTTAAGTAAAAGAAACCTAACAATTTAAATAGCCATATGAGCAAAAATGCTATTGCATGGCATACTAATAACAAATTACAATAACATTACAGAAAATCAATAAAAATTAACAATTAACAATTATAACAATGTAACAATGTTAACAATGTTTGACTGTAGCTCATATCGTTATATATATACAGGGCCGGTCCTGTGTTGTACAAAAGTGCACAGTAAAACAGGGCGCTCAATTTATCACGAAAATAAGGGCGCAAAAACCAACATTAATTAACAATTTAAATTGAATTAAACCGTTTAAAATAATATTTTATGAACATCAAATTTCTTTCTTTTTGTCCAGTGTTTCAAATATTTGCTTTCATTCATTTCTCCATATATATACAAATTTAAACATATAAAACATGTATTCTCTTTTCAACTTTATATTTCAATACACACAAATTAAAAATAAGGCAACGAAACACACAAAAGTATTAGTACTGCTACTGTTCATTTTTAATTTTTGTTCACAAAATATTACCCATACTATTGATTGCTGCAATGTTTTGAAATATAATGCACATATACCATGAAAAGTCTGAACAGTGTTTTGAAATTCTGTGCACCAAAATATTATTTTTTACAAGTATTAACGAAATTTTGAATAAAGCTATTCACAGATGCATTAAACGTGTGCACAGTTTTGAAATTAGAATAACAAAATCAGTTACAGGATGTTTATGATTGTGTATATATGATATTTTGAATGTGTATATTTTTTTATGTTGAGTATGGATAATAAATATTAAAATTCTATGGAAAAGAAAACTAGACAATTTTTACTTCACCACAATTTTAAATTGGGTGGGTGGGTGGGTGGGTGGGTGGTTGAGTTTTCTGCATAGGATCTTGATGAAACTTTGGCAAATGATACAGGTTCACTTGAAAATAGAAGATCTGGATTCATTTTAAATTTGGACAAAATGGCGGGGGGTCTCCCGAACACCTCTAAGTTTAAATCTTGGATAACTTCTGATCCCGAGCTATGATCTTATTGAAACTTAGTATATAAGGTTTTAATACTGTTTTCAATACATCTGCATACCAACTTCCGGTTTGTCACTTCCGGTTAAAAAGTTTTTTTTTCAGGTGTTTATCCCTACTGTAGCCTACAATTACCGATCGATTTTCATGAAACGTTGCGAAAAGCTTTTAAATAAATGAGAAAGATTTTATCAGCTTTTGGAGCACATTGGACAAAGGGTTGGGGGGTCCACCATACAACAGGTGGTTTTTTCCACAAAGTTTTTATGTTTGTTGGGAGCATAAAACATTCATTCGTGAATGAATTTTGATGACACTTTGGAAAAAGATGCAAACGTGTATGACAAAGAACTGATAGTTTTTGAGCGATAGTGAACAAAGTGGTGGGGGGTCCCTGGAGCACCTGTTTTTTTGATAGCTCTATAACTTCTGTACCCGATAAGCGAATTGGATGAAACTTGGTACATGAGTATGTAGTACGGTTTAAAATAGTTCTGCATCCCAACTTCCGGTTTTTCACTTCCGGTAAAAAAATTTTTTTTGTACTTTTTTGAAGTTTTTTCAGTGTCTTTATGCACACTACAGCCTACAATAATGAAGTGATTATGATGAAACTTATGGAATAGGGTTCCAATTAGTGTGAAAAGATAATTATCATGTTTTGGGACACATTGATCAAAGTGGTGGGGGGTCTACCATACAAATGCTGACTTTTCACACTTTGTTTTTTAAGTTTGTTGGGAGCATACAGACTTCATTCATTATTCAATTTTAATGACACTTTGGAAAAAGATGAAAACTTAAGACAAAGAACTGATTAGTTTTTGGATAATATTGGAGTAAGTGGTGGGGGTCCTCCCGAACACCTGTTTAATGTGTCACACTTTTTTCAATGTTTGTTGGGAGCACACAGCATTCGTCCGTGAACGAATTTTGATGAAACTTTGGAAAAAGATGCAAACATGTATGGCAAAGAACTGATTAGTTTTTGAGCGATAGTGAACAAAGTGGTGGGGGGTCCCTGGAGCACCTGTTTTTTTGAAAGCTCTATAACTTCTGTACGTGATAAGCGAATTGGATGAAACTTGGTACATGAGTATGTAGTACGGTTTACAATAGTTCTGCATCCCAACTTCCGGTTTTTCACTTCCGGTAAAAAAAATTTTTTTGTACTTTTTTGAAGTTTTTTCAGTGTCTTTATGAACACTACAGCCTACAATAATGAAGTGATTATGATGAAACTTATGGAATAGGGTTCTAATAAGTGTGAAAAGATAATTATCATGTTTTGGGACACATTGATCAAAGTGGTGGGGGGTCTACCATACAAATGCTGACTTTTCACACTTTGTTTTTTAAGTTTGTTGGGAGCATACAGACTTCGTTCATTAATTTATTTTAATGACACTTTGGAAAATGATGGAGACTTAAGTAACAAAGAACTGATTAGTTTTTGGATAATATTGGAATAAGTGGTGGGGGTCCTCCCCAACAACTGTTTAATGTGTCACACTTTTTTCAATGTTTGTTGGGAGCACACAGCATTCGTTCGTTATCGAATTTTGATGACACTTTGGAAAAAGATGCAAACATGTATGGCAAAGAACTGATTAGTTTTTGAGCGATAGTGAACAAAGTGGTGGGGGGTCCCTGGAGCACCTGTTTTTTTGAAAGCTCTATAACTTCTGTACCTGATAAGCGAATTGGATGAAACTTGGTACATGAGTATGTAGTACGGTTTAAAATAGTTTTGCATCCCAACTTCCGGTTTTTTACTTCCGGTAAAAAAAATTTTTTTGTACTTTTTTAAAGTTTTGTCAGTGTCTTTATGCACACTACAGCCTACAATAATGAAGCGATTATGATGAAACTTATGGAATAGGGTTCCAATTAGTGTAAAAAGATAATTATCATCTTTTGGGACACATTGATCAAAGTGGCGGGGGGTCTACCATACAACTGCTGACTTTTCACACTTTGTTTTTAAAGTTTGTTGGGAGCATACAGACTTCATTCATTAATCAATTCTAATGACACTTTGGAAAAAGATGAAAACTAAAATGACAAAGAACTGATTAGTTTTTGGACAATATTGGGATAAGTGGTACGGGGTCTCCCGAACACTTGTTTACTGTGTCAGTATTTTTTCAATGTTTGTTGGGAGCACACAGCATTCGTCCGTGAACCAATTTGGATGACACTTTGGAAAAAAATGCAAACATGTATGGCAAAGAACTGATTAGTTTTTGAGCGATAGTGAACAAAGTGGTGGGGGGTGTCCCATACACCTGTTTTTTTTAAAGCTCAATAACATCTGTACCTGATAATCGAATTGGATGAAACTTTGTACATAAGCATTAAGTATGATTTACAAAAATTCTGCATCCCAACTTCCGGCTTTTTACTTCCGGTAAAAAAAATTTTCGTAATTGTTGGCAGTTTTTTCAGTATCTTTATGCACACTACAGCCTACAATACTGAAGTGATTATGGTAAAACTTATGGAAAGGTTTCAATTAGTGTAAGAAGATAATTATCATCTTTTGGGACACATTGATCAAAGTGGCGGGGGATCTACCATACAACTGCTGACTTTTTACACTTGTTTTTAAAGTTTGTTGGGAGCATAAAGATTTCATTCATTAATCAATTTTAATGGCACTTTGAAAAAAGATAAAGACTTTATTGACAAAGAATTGACTAGTTTTTGGACAATAATGGGATAAGTGGTGGGGTCCTCCCGAACACCTGTTTATTGTTTCAATGTTTGTTGGAAGCATACAATATTCGTTCGTTAAGTAATTTTGATTACACTTTGCAAAAAGATGCAAATATGTATGGCAGGGAACTGATTAGTTTTTTTAGTGATAGTGAACAAAGTGGTAGGGGGTCCTCCAAGCACCTGTTATTTTGGAAGCTCAATAGCTTCTGTACCTGATAATCGAGTTGGATGAAATTTGGTACATACACATTTAGTACGGTTTACAACAGTTCTGCATCCTAACTTCCGCTTTGTCACTTCTGATAAAAATTTTTTTACTTTTTCTCGTACAACAGAATTTATGTTTGTTGGGATACTGCTGCCTGCTTTAATATTTTTATTATTAGAACTACGAAGTCCATAATATTGGTTAGCTTTTAATTAAAGTATTTTATGGATATTAGCTCATTATATATCCAGAACACTATGTTTCCAGAGCTGTGGTGAAGTCAGCCTATGCATCAGCGTCGCAATATTTTTTTTGGTAATTGATAACTTTAAAAAGTAATGAATGAAATAGTAAAAATTAGGTCCATGCAATAAAAACAAAATTAAAGAAAACCATTTGAAAGCAAATAGTATATTATTTAATTAGGAGCTGAAGTGCTACTCTTTGTGTTAAGTCATTGAATAAATATCTATGGAAGAGTAACTAGACATTTTGAATGCAGCATCTAATTTTTAGTATAGTGTTTGCATTCTAGCTGGGTGCTACTGTTTACAATTTGCGTATTTATATTTTCAAAACAAATAAAAGATATAATAAATGTTACATATAAATTTAAAGGCCTAATATGTTTGAATAAATTATTTCCTTATATTTCCATATATAAAAATTTTTAATTGTCCATACAACACAAATTTTAATCATATTGAATTACTTTAAGAACACCTTACATTCGGCTGTGATAGCGTTTGAAATTTGGTTTGACAACGATGGATTAAGAAAATGACATTTACGTAGGGTAATAATATATAAATATAAACTAGAAAATAACAGTTTTTGTAAAGCAAATACTTTATATTTTTTTTAAAACCTCATTCTAAACCCTTTTTATGCATAGTATTAGTAAAAATATTCTAATCATTGATATGGAATTCGATGATCAAATATCAGTTTATTTAAGATTATTTGTACATATTTGTGCATAAGTGGTACTATCAGATCCACCCCTTTACCTTGGCTCTCTGTGTTAAGCAATATCGCTCCACCTGCACTCAGACACTCGCATGCTCTCATGCGTGAACATAAAAAGGTAACCAACAACACTACGTTACCCTTGCACGAATATTACGGTGACCACACTCGTTGTCGATTGAAGTCAAGAAAGCCTCCACATAAAACTGCCAGCAACCCGCTGGCAACTGATTTTAATATCTTGGATGCCTGGGACACCTCCTGGCAACATTACAACACAACTGGCCTTTCTATTACTAACCCGACTTCTACCCAACCTGGTTTCGATTTGCCACGTCATACCTGGACTACATTAAACCGAATAAGAACGAATCATGGACGTTGTGCTGATTCTTTCTACAAGTGGGGCATTTCAGAGTCCCCTGAGTGTGACTGCGGCGCTCCACAACAAACTATAAAACACATTGCAACTGTGTGTCCAATTCGACGTTACAATGGCAACATCTCAGACATCCATTTGGCAACTCCCGATGTAGTAGCATGGATAGACTCGCTCGATGTAAACATCTAATGTTCAAATGTACTGCCCAATGTTCAAATATTTTACTTTTTAATTTACTTAAAAGACACGCAATCAAATCGATTGTAAGTTCATTTAATGTGTATCCATGTATTGTTTTAGGTAGATTTCATAGAAGAATCTACCTATTTTTAAGTTTAATTTTTTAATGTGTCACAAAAAAAACCATACGCTAAATAAATGTACATATTTTAATGCAACACTTCATTTTTATGAATAAACTACTGCATAAATACTAATATGTAATTGTTTTGTAAAACATTAATTTAAACGAAGATTTTTTGCATTGAATTTTCTTGACAGTGATATTGTGTGAATTCATAGAATGTGTAATATTTCTATTATAGTCAACATTCTAAGTCACGAGTGTATAGTTATTATTGATTGTTTTCCAATTAATGCGAAAATCAATGATCGACACTTGGTCAATTATTGTCATAGCGCTTGCATATTTGCCAACATTTTGGGGAATTTTATTTATTCAGGATTTTGTGAGCAAATAAACTCAAGTAACTATGGAATTAATTTGACTTTTTCCAATTCAAAGGCATGGTTGGAAATATCTCAGAAAAAAACTCAGTTTTTTCTCTTTTACGTGTTTCGGTAGGGATTCGAACTCGTAACCTCACCAGTGCCAAACTGACGAGTTCAATTCCTTTGACAGACACGTTTAGCCACTACGCCACCAAGGCGATGATATTTCTAAGTTGAAACTTCATCATCACTTAAGTTGAATTTCTCAATCGTCAGTTACACATAGTTTTTTTATGGAAATTTTATTCATTTTGAATGCAGATTTTTTGCATTGAATTTTCTTGACAGTACTATTGTGTGAATTTATAGGATGTGTAAGCTTGGCACTTAATATGAAAGGTTACGAGTTCGAATCATAACCGAAACACGTAAAAGAGAAAAACTGAGTTTTTCCTGAGATATTTCCAACCATACCTTTGAATTGGAAAATTCAAATTAATTCAATAGTTACTTGAGTTTAATTGCTCACAAAATCCTAAATAAATAAAATTCCCCAAAATGTTGGCAAATATGCAAGCGCGCATATATGACAATAATTGACCAAGCGTTGATCATTGATTTTCGAATTGATTGGAAATAATCAATAATGACTATACATTCGTGACTTAGAAGATTAACTATAATAGAAATATTACACATTCTATGAATTCACACAATAGTACTGTCAAGAAAATCCAATGCAAAAAATCTTCATTCAAAATGAATTAAATTTCCAATAAAAAATTATGTCTAATTGACGATTGAGAAATTCAACTTAAGTAAGATAACTGATGATGAAGTTTCAACTTAGAAATATCATCGCCTTGGTGGCGTAGTGGTTAAACGTGTCTGCCAAAGGAATTGTGAACTCGTCAGTTTGGCACTGATGAGGTTACGAGTTCGAATCCCAACCGAAACACGTAAAAGAGAAAAACTGAGTTTTTTTCTGAGATATTTCCAACCATGCCTTTGAATTGGGAAATTTCAAATTAATTCCATAGTTACTTGAGTTTAATTGCTCACAAAATCCTGAATAATAATTTAAACTTTAGTTTTTATAAATTTTGTTTAATTTGAATATCTTAAAGTAGAATTTCGAACAAAAGCTATCATTTTATTTTAAAATACAAAACGAAATATGTCAAATGTCATGGATGAAGAACGCAGAGATATACAAATTACGGGCTAGGGCCATCTTCAGGATAATAAATCTAACAGTAATAATTTTAATATTTTTGATAGTTTTATGATCCTGAAGGTGGGCCTAGTCTAAAATATGTAGATATTTAATAATAAACAAAGTATTTTAATTCAATTGAGGAAGAACAAATTTAAAATCAAATATTATAAATGGTATGCAACAAATTTTAAAATACGTTAAGATAAGCCACAACAATTTTGAGATAACTCTTAAGTCCTGGGGCGCATCTCTCATGTTTGAACAGAGCGCAAAAATGTCTTGCACCGGCCCTGTATATATATATATATATATATATATATATATATATATATATATATATATATATATATATATATATATATATATATATATATATATATATATATATATATATATATATATATTAATGTAAATGTAAATGTTTATTAATGTAAATGGCTGGTGAATAAAAAAATTTTAGCTTAAAATAAGTGTTCAAAATAATGGCCTTCAACTTCAATGCACTAATCCGCTCTTCAAATGACTGTACACAACTGAAAAGTGTGTCTGCTTGAATTTCGGCACAAGCATTTTTGATTCGCCCAATCATATTCTCACGTGTTGTTGGTTCTTGTTTGTAAACTTTTTCTTTGAGATAGCCCAACAAGAAGAAATCTGGCGAAGTAAGATCTGGAGATCTGGCAGGCCAATTTACATCTATCATGAATCGAACAAAATTTTTTATTCAAACTGTAGGTACTTTTATCGTAGAATCCGTATCTGCAATAAAAAATTGGGGTTCCTATTTTAGATTCAAAGTTACCCCCGCCCACCTACAAAGAGGGGGGATGGGGGATTATTTTTTTGCACTAATGTGTTTCCCCCGCGGAATGATTGAATTTTGATTATGGACATTTTTTCCGTAGAGTGCTTATTTTTCGAGATATTTGAAAGTTTCAGGTTAAAAAAAATCACCCTGTATATATATATATATATATATATATATATATATATATATATATATATATATATATATATATATATATATATATATATATATATATAAATTTTTTTTTTTTTGTTTTTCGGTCTCCGCTTATCATTCATAGTCGTTTGGCACCAAAATTTTTCCGAAATTCCGAGATGAAGCCCATTGCAATAGGTAGATTTTTATATGAAATCTACGTAAAAAAAGCAGTTTTCGGTAAAACTAATACTCAAGACCTTTCCTACGATATACATATTGCCACCCTTTTGATGGAGCAAATATTTAAAAATTGTACCGCAAAAATATTGCTTACGTATTTATATATAGATATAAATTGATTTTGAATTGTGAAACAAATAACTTGAAAAAAAACAAAATAACCGAACAAAAAACTCAACAATCCCACAAATTGTATTAATGCGTCAAATTTTGTATAAATGGGCTACTATTTTGAAAACGTACATTTTATTGTTGATTTTTAAATTTTTGATTTTTGAAAAATCTGAAATTTTGATATATTGTTGACATTGACAAAAGGAAAAACGTTATTTCTGCTTTTATTTTTTGTGTACTCTGAATCGGAGATATGCGTGGTTGAATTTTGAGGCTTTTTCACGTAGTTTTTGGTAATGGTGGCAATGTTTTGTGAATAGGTGCCACAAATTTCATCCGACTTACGTATATTTTTGCAAGTAAAAAGGAAAATAATTGAATAATTGAAATAAGTAAGTTTAAAATTAATAACTTTTCCCTTTTCCGCTAGGCGGCGCGTAAGACCTTGGTTTACTTCAAAGCTCATATCTCAAAAAGTAGGCTTTTTTTTTTTGTTTTTCACAAATTTTAAAGTAAACATATGCAGCTATGAAATTGTGAAATAAAAAATCAGCAATTCAATATGGATTTTTTCTTACGATTTTTTAAAGTTTGGTATATGAAAAATTCACATGTGTTTTTTTATTAAGTTAATAATCCTGTACTAAATGTGGATCTAATAAATTAAACATTTCATATTTTAACACCTGCAATAAATTTGAACCATTTTCTGTGCGGTTAAATGGTTAAAAACTTATTAAAAATTAATTTAAGTTAAGTGGTAAAATAAAGGAATTTATATTATTAAAAGGGTGTGTAAAATGTTTATTCATTTTAAAAAATGTCTATTCAGCCCCTTTTTACTAATTAAAATCTCATTAGAGGCTCATAATTTTAACATTTAAATTTATTAACATATTATTAACATAAACATTTTAACATTTCTAATGCCGCCCACAAACGGTTTTTGACCAAATTATACTTGCATCCAATCAAAATATATTAAATTGTACCTACCTAATTTTACCTGATTCTACCTATGTCAAAACTATTTCAAGGGTATATATATATATTGATTGGATTGCCTTATAATCAATTATATTCCAAAATATTTAGAAGACATAACGTTTAGAAAAGATAATAATAGAAATGCCTTTCAAATTGTGCTGTAACTTGTACGGTCTCAAAAATCATCAGCGGATATCAAAAATGTGAAACTGGTCACACCAGCTGTTATTCAAAAAGCTGCGACCCTAAATTTTACTTTGCGTGATGACCAGTTTATATGTGAAACATGTCGCACTTATATCTATAAAAATAAGGTAAATTTAATTATTTTATTAAAATGAATAAAAATTCATATGCAACTAATATTTTCTATACAGCAGCTTTCATGTTCGGAAACTATCGATAGTGAAATTATTTCTATAAATCAGGATGTTGAAAATGTTCCAACGAACGAAAATATTCAAATACCTCCAGCATCTTTAGATCCATCACCAGTTTCGGTTGATACTATATCTCCACTACCGTTCCTGAACTACTTAATGACATTTAAGAAGATATTAACAATGTTCTTGGAAGGTTAGCCGAATCTCCTATCAAACAAAATCATATTACAACAGGAAGTTATAAAAAAATTGCAAGTGTCACATCGGCAATAAGTCAAAGAATATTTCAAGTAGATTCAGTTAAAGTGTTATCACCAAACGAGAAATGTGAATATACATCATGGCTTATGAACCTTAAAAAAGAGTTTAAAGATGCCAGCTGTAAATCAAAACAAGTGTTTTTGTTGACAACTCTACCACGTAAATTTTGATCAAATCAACGTATCCAGGATGAATTTAATGCATCAAGACGACTGGTAGAATTCGCCATGGATCTGTTGGAAACAGTAGGTCCTTACAGTTGGCCTCAAAACAAACAAGTGCACAGTTTGTCACAAAATATAGTAAAACAAATTCAAACATACTTCTTATCAGAGGAAATTAGTAGAACAATACCTGGCCTTAAAGGTGTTGTTACTATTACAGAAGGATCGACAAAAATTAGGAAATCAAAGCGGTTGGTGTTATGGACCCTCACCGACATCTACGAAATGTTCTTGGAAGAAAACAAAGAACTCAAGGATTCCACTGTTTTTTACCGGATAACACTACACCCGATAAAATAATTGCCAAAATGTTTTCTTTTTCTGATGATCATAAATATTTCAATTTAAAGGCAAAAAAAAATATATAAATTAATTTTTTAATGTATGTATTTATTTATAATATTGATTAAATTATAATGTTTATAGGAAAAATATTTTTTTATGTTTTTTTCTAATGTTAGTGTTGAAATTATAACAAAATCTTCGATCATTGGGATCTCCAATTCTTATTCTGAATAAAAACCTGTTTCTCAATCAGAAATACACAAAAAAAGGTTCAAATTTATTGCAGGTGTTAAAATATGAAATGTTTAATTTATTAGATCCACATTTAGTACAGGATTATTAACTTAATAAAAAAACACATGTGAATTTTTCATATACCAAACTTTAAAAAATCGTAAGAAAAAATCCATATTGAATTGCGAACTTTTTATTTCTCAATTTCATAGCTGCATATGTTTACTTTAAAATTTGTGAAAAACAAAAAAAAAAGCCTACTTTTTGAGATATGAGCTTTGAAGTAAACCATGGTTTTACGCGCCGCCTAGCGGAAAAGAGAAAAGTTATTAATTTTAAACTTACTTATTTCAATTATTCAATTATTTTCCTTTTTACTTGCAAAAATATACGTAAGTCGTATGAAATTTGTGGCACCTATTCACAAAACATTGCCACCATTACCAAAAACTACGTGAAAAAGCCTCAAAATTCAACCGCCCATAACTCCGATTCAGAGTACACAAAAAATAAAAGCAGAAATTACTATTTTTCTTTCGTCAATACCAACAAAATATCAAAATTTCAGATTTTTAAAAAATAGTTGTTTTTTTTCGATGTACGTTTTCAAAATAATAGCCCAAATATGTTTTAGGTAATAAATTTTCTGGAATTAATTTTTTCTCCGATAGACAGCAAATATAAATTTTGCAGACTTATTTCAGTCAGCCTAGGCAGCAAAATAATTAGACTTCATAGAAATAAACAGATATTTTTCCACGAATCTGGCAGAAATTTTTTAATTTGTCAAACTAACAGGTCTTTCAATAAGTCCGTAGGATAAGTAAGAAAAAAACAACATTTTGACAAAACTCGATTTTTTTATTCAACATAGTTGCCTTCGAGGGCGATACAACGAGTGGGTGGGTGGGTAAGCAATTCAAAGCCCAATTCATTCAATTTTGCCATCGTTTTCATCGATCTGTGACACGGTGCATTATCTTGGTGAAACAACACTTTTTTCTTTTGCAAATGTGGCCGTTTCTTGCAATTTCAGCCTTCAATCGATCCAAAAGTTCACAGTAATACTCGCTGTTGATGGTGGTTCCTTTTTGGAGATAGTCGATGAATATTATTCCGTTCGTATCCCAAAATACAGACGCCATCACCTTACCGGCCGACTGTTGCGTCTTTGCTCGCTTTGGATTCGGTTCGTCGACTGCTGTCCACTCAGCTGACTGTCTTTTGGATTCTGGTGTGTAATTGTGAAGCCATGTCTCATCCATTGTCACATATCTACGATAGAATTCCCTTTTATTGCGGTTTAACAGTGCCAAAGACTCCTCCGAAGCATCGATTCGTTGTTGTTTTTGGTCGACTGTGAGCTCACGCGGCACCCAATTTGCACAGAGCTTTCGCATACCCAAATGTTCATGTAAAATGGTAAAAACACTACCATCTGCTACCTTTACAATGTCAGCTATTTCGTGCACCTTCAATTTGCGATCGTTCATAACCAATTTGTGGATTTTTTTTATGTTTTCTGGAATAACAGCCTCATTTTGGCGTCCACTGCGCTCTGCATCTTTTGTGCTGGTACGACCACATTTAAATTCAGCCATCCACTTCTTTACCATTTGTCTCGATGGAGCAGAGTTTGGATAATGTTTATCAAGCCATTGTTTGGTTTCCACTGTATTTTTTTTCATCAAAAAGCAATGCTTTATTAAAATTCGAAATTCACTTTTTTCCATTTTTTTTCAAAAACAAAAGTTGCTTCACACAAAATGCTATAACTCACGAATAAATAGTCAGATTGCTGTCAAATTTATACTCGTATCGTTTGAAGGTTAGTACTAAATAAAAATCATATGGAAAAAATTCTAGTAACGCCATCTATGTGTCATCCTACGGACTTATTGAATGACCTAGTATAATTATTATTACATTTACATAACAACTAAATCTTCCAACATTTTTAAAATTTTGCTTTATTTTTAAAGTAATAATTATTAAATTACATATCATTGTAATTAATCGGAGAAAAAATTATATGTTCAACTCCGCAGCAAGGTAGATTGACTGCCTTGGCTGAATTCCTAGCCTCGCTGCACTCGGCTATGAACTATCAGCCGCGGCAGTCAATCTACTACTTTGCTGCCTAGTTAAACAAATAACTATTTATTGATTTTAATTCATTAAAATGAACTGAAATGCATTCTGTTTTGAACAAATTAATAATATCATGCTATTTTACTTTACTGCCGCCGTAAAAATATGAAAGTTACTTTACAGCTGCCGGCAGATAAAATAAAAATGGCGATACTTTTGCAGCCGCCTGCTAAAAAGTAAGACTTTAGCTACTACCCAGCGGCAGTAAAGTTAAACTTTACAGCCGTTTGCCGAAAAAAGTAATTTCTACTTTTATTTTTTGTGAACTCTGAATCGGAGTTATGCGCGGTTGAATTTTTGAGACTTTTTCACGTAGTTTTGGTAATGGTGTCGAAAAAAGTAATATCTCTTTTTATTTTTTGTGCCCTCTGAATCGGAGTTATGCGCGGTTGAATTTTTGAGGCTTTTTCACGTAGTTTTGGGTAATGGTGGCAATTTTTTGTGAATAGGTGCCACAAATTTCATCCGACTTACGTATATTTTTGCAAGTAAAAAGGAAAATAATAGAATAATTGAAATAAGTAATTTTAAAATTAATAACTTTTCTCTTTTCCGCTAGGCGGCGCGTAAAACCTTGGTTTACTTCAAAGCTCATATCTCAAAAAACCCTCCTTTTTTTTGTTTTTCACAAATTTTAAAGTAAACATATGCAGCTATGAAATTGAGAAATAAAAAATCAGCAATTCAATATGGATTTTTTCTTACGATTTTTTAAAGTTTGGTATATGAAAAATTCACATGTGTATTTTTATTAAGTTAAGAATCCTGTACTAAATGTGGATCTAATAAATTAAACATTTCATTTTTTAACACCTGCAATAAATTTGAACCATTTTCTGTGCATTAATGGTTAAAAACTTATTAAAAAAATTTAAGTTAAGTGTTAAAATAAAGGAATTTATATTATTAAAAGGGTCTGTAAAATGTTTATTCATTTTAAAAAATGTCTATTTAGCCCCTTTTTACTAATTAAAATCTCATTAGAGACTCATAATTTTAACATTTAAAATTTCTAATGACGCCCACAAGCGTTCTTTGGAACAAATTATGCTTGCATCCAATCAAAATATATTAAATTGTACCTACCTAATTTTACCTGATTCTACCTATTTCAAAACTTTTTAAAGGGTATATATATTTATGTGATTGCCTTATAGCAAGTATATTCAAAAATATTTAGAAGACATAACGTTTAGAAAAGATAATAATAGAAATGCCTTTCAAATTGTGCTGTAACTTATACGGTCTCAAAAATCATAAGCGGACATCAAAAAATGTGAAACTGGTCACACGAGCTGTTATTCAAAAAGCTGCGACCCTAAATTTTACTTTGCGTGATGACCAGATTATATATGAAACATGTCGCACTTATATCTATAAAAATAAGGTAAATTTAATTATTTTATTAAAATAAATAAAAATTCATATGCAACTAATATTTTCTACAGCTCTATTTCCATGTTCGAAAACTATCGATAGTGAAATTATTTCTATAAATCAGGATGTTGAAAATGTTCTAACGAACGAAAATATTTAAATACCTCCAGCAATTTTAGATCCATCACCAGTTTCGGTTGATACTATATCTCCACCAGTTCTTGAACTACTTAATGACCCTTTAGAATATATTAACAATGTTCTTGGAAGGATAGCCGAATCTCCTATCAAACAAAAACATATTACCAGAGGAAGTTATAAAAAAATTGCAAGTGTCACATCGGCAATAAGTCAAAGAATATTTCAAGTAAATTCAGTTAAAGTGTTATCACCAAACGAGGAATGTGAATATACATCATGGCTTATGAACCTTAAAAAAGAATTTAAAGATGCCAGCTCTAAATCAAAACAATCTTTTATGTTGACAAATCTACCACGTAAATTTTGGTCAAATCAACGTATCCAGGATAAATTTAATGCATCAAGACGACTGGTAGAATTCGCCATGGATCTGATGGAAACAGTAGGTCCTTACAGTTGGCCATAAAGCAAAGGAGTGCACAGTTTGTCACAAAAAATAGTAAAATAATTCAAATATACTTCTTATCAGAGGACATTAGTAGAACAATGCCTGGCCTTAGAGATGTTGTTACTATTACATAAGGATCAACAAAAATTAGGAAATCAAAGCGATTGGTGTTATGGACCCTCACTCACCGACATCTACGAAATGTTCTTGGAAGAAAACAAAGATGTCAAAATCAGCTTCTCAAAGTTCACTACGTTGCGACCGAAGAAATGTATTTTAGCCGGACCTACCGGAACACACAATGTCTGTATATGCATGATACATGAAAATGTACGTTTAATGTGTAAGCCGCTCTTGAATTTAGTAAAAAATGAAAAAAATCTGCTTAAGAAACTGAGTTGTTCTAATGATACAGTGGATTGTGCAACAAATATGTGCAATGATTTTAAAAATATCGTGGAAGCTTACACAGAAACAATTTTGGAATCTCTTGAATTTTACGAAGAAATACATTATGAGAAATGGTTAATGCAAGATAGATATTCGTTGGAACGCATGGAAAAAAATAAGGAAGAATTTCTAGAAGATTTAGTACATACATCGGTAAACAAATTAAAAATTCATGATTTCATCGCAAGGCAGCAGTCAACGTTTCTTAAGGAAACGAAACTTAAACTACGTCCCGGCGAATACGTATTTATTATGGATTTTTCAGAAAACTACTCAATGGCACTGCAGAATGGCATTTCTTTGCAACTGCCCACGGAAAGGGTCCATCCGATGGGATTGGAGGAACACTTAAAAGAGAAGCCCGGAGAGCTTCGCTTAGAGGAGAAAAAATATCAACAGCAAGGGAATTATTTGAATGGGCGGAAATTTGGTCGAAAAAAACCAACCACGTTATGAAGTTTTCATGTGTGTCTTCAGGAGATATCGAACTACAGGAGCAATTTCTTTCGATGCGGTTTTCGGACATTAAAACCATAGGTGGAACCCAAGGATTCCACTGTTTTTTACCGGATAACACTACACCCGATATAATAATTGCCAAAATGTTTTCTTTTTCTGATAATCATAAATATTTCAATTTAAAGGCAAAAAGAAATATATAAATTAAGTTTTTAATGTATTTATTTATAAAATTGATTACATTGTAATGTTCTTAGAAAAAATATTTGTTTAGTGTTTTTTTCTAATGTTAGTGTTGGTGATGTTGAAATTATAACAAAATCTTCGATCATTGGGATCTCCAATTCTTATTCTGAATAAAAACCTGTTTCTCAATCAGAAACACACAGAAAATGGTTCAAATTTATTGCAGGTGTTAAAATATGAAATGTTTAATTTATTAGATCCACATTTAGTACAGGATTATTAACTTAATAAAAAAACACATGTGAATTTTTCATAAACCAAAATTTAAAAAATCGTAAGAAAAAATCCATATTGAATTGCGAACTTTTTATTTCTCAATTTCATAGCTGCATATGTTTACTTTAAAATTTGTGAAAAACAAAAAAAAGGGGATTTTTTGAGATGTGAGCTTTGAAGTAAACCATGGTTTTACGCGCCGCCTAGCGGAAAAGGGAAAAGTTATTAATTTTAAACTTACTTATTTCAATTATTCAATTATTTTCCTTTTGACTTGCAAAAATATACTTAAGTCGGATGAAATTTGTATCACCTATTCACAAAACATTGACACCATTACCAAAACTACGTGAAAAAGCCTCAAAAATTCAACCACGCATAACTCCGATTCAGAGTACTCAAAAAATAAAAGCAGAAATAAATGTTTCCTTTCATCAATACCAACAATATATAAAAATTTCAGATTTTTTAAAAATCAAAAATTTAAAAATCAACAAAAAATGTACGTTTTCAAAATAATAGCCCTATATTGAATTCTAATTAAAATATACGGGAAATCCCGGGAAAATAATAAAAAGCCCAGGAATCACGCTTAGTTAAAATAGCTAATTTCCCGGGAATTCCCGAACGGGAAACCCCGGGATACAAACTCTAAGTTTGTTATTGAACGAATTGATCTGAGTTCGTTGTTATAGTTAACAACAGATATTAGTATGCTAATAAGTCGCTCAAGAAACAGATGAAATGTGGATTTAGATAAACTGTAAGGAATTTACTCCAAAAAAACTAGCTGTATAATACTTTATAATATCGGACGGGATGTAAATGTTGTTCTCTTGACATCAATTTCCAGCATCAATCCAACAGTTTATTTGTAACCTTTATTTTCAATTATCAAGCTTAAAATTGTATAATTTTGCTTATATATAAAACAACATCTTTCCAAAAACTTTCATATCCTTAACACGTAACAATTTTAGCCCCAAATTTAAATTTCAAGCATTAGAAAACGTTTAATTACAATTTATTACAAATTTAAAAGAATAAAATTTTAATTTAAAAGCTTCGACTGAGTTCATTTTGCTTTTAACATAATATTTAATTTTTTCTTTTGGTAAACTTTTCGACCGTTATAAAAATTGTTTTAAATTTGTTTGAAACAATTGTTGTTGCTGTTTTATTTTTAGTCTTTTCATTGCTTTACCAAATAAGTTGAAGAAATTTATGCAAAATTGAATATAGGTCAAGGCAAAAACAGACACGATGATTTTTGTTTTATAAAATACGAAAGTGGTATACTATAGAGTATAGAGCATAGACTATAGAGTAAATGTTAAACACTTAAACACAGTAAAACAATCGCTATAAGAAAATTAAAGCTTACATTTCATGCATACATTTCAAAATATTAAATTAAGAACTTTGCTTAATTTAAAATTTCCACATGAATTTCAAATTTAATATTTTTTTATAAAAACAAATTTATTCTTCATTTAAATATATACTAATTTTCGTACAATGAAATTAACGTTTTAATTTAATCTT
The DNA here is from genome assembly GCA_963693315.1 of Diogma glabrata. Classification (NCBI taxonomy): domain Eukaryota; kingdom Metazoa; phylum Arthropoda; class Insecta; order Diptera; family Cylindrotomidae; genus Diogma; species Diogma glabrata. The sequence goes on along the minus strand of OY856187.1, from coordinate 237,475,605 downwards.
TTAATTCTGCCGTCAACAACTATGAGAAATAACCAAGCCTGTTTGTGTTTGAACAACGTTAAAAAATACAGCCCGCATTTATTTCTAACCAAATGCTTCAGAGATCGTTGCTATGACCTTTTTGATTTATTACCATTGCGACATCGAAAAGACTTTTAAGATTTAATACCTTTAAGAAAAATCATAAATTAAACGAATAAAATGAAAATAAGTTAGATGATAGAAAACAATTTTCACAACAAATATAATATACATGACTGACTTATTATAACTGTAATTATAAAATAATTACGGTTGTTATATTTTATAATTTGTTTTTTTAAATTTTATTTAACATTATAAAAATGGTTTCTTATTGTTGGTGTAACAGTTTCATATTAATTAAAAAGCATTAAGCTGTCTGTGAGCTGCCTTTTACTCGTATTGCATACAATTTCGATTATATGACTAATCTCATCTTTCATGAATCCCAAACTTTTTCCTTTGCGTTAGAGCTTCTTATCTATCGAAAACTTGAGAGAAAGCAATAAACAGTTTCATTGCAATTCTAAACATCTTTAAAAAATAAATTTATTAGCAATAAATCAAAATCAAATATAATTTTTTTTAATTCAATGATAAAAATAGTAGATTCGTGTATGATCTTAGAATAGTGGAAATTCTTCACGAGGATGAAGTTTCAAGGAACGAGCTAAGTAAGTAGAGTGAATCATCCGAGTGAAGAATTGCCCTAAATGAGCAATATGACTCGTCTTTTTTCCCACGAACGACCGCTTTATGGAATTCTCTAGAATCCGTTGTTTTTCCGCCTAGTAACAATCTCCAAAAATTTAAGCTTAACATAAAGAAACTAACTCTCACACATTAAAAGTAAATACATCAACGCTTTACACATTTCCTCTACTACCCCCTTGCATTTCGTGCTCCACCACTTTCCACTCCTCTTCTCTAAATTGTTGTGCATGAATTAAAAATAAAATTTTGTTACTGTGCATTATGGATACATGTTATCTAAACAAAAACAATATAAAAAAAAACATCCTACGACCTACGCGAATACAAGATGCTATTTAATCCACGACTGAAAAATATTTCAAATAATTTCCAGTTTGCCTGCTAAATTTTTTATCACCATAATCAAATACATCATAAACAGCATAGGAAAACAAAACAATTGACATCATACAAAAAACAAAATCAAATCTATACATTTTTTGTTATAGAAATATCAAAAGGTTAGAATTAAATCAACATATAAAAATTTAACGGAAAATGTTAAATTTTTTTATTTTATATTTTATATATGTATTGTTCCTCGTTTTGATAACCTTTTAACCGAAATAATTTTTCTGGTCAATTATGCAAGTATTGTCATAAAAATAAATAAAATGGATGACGAAAATGTAAGTTAATTTTCTGTGTGACTCCACTATAAATAGAAGTTATTCCTCACTATATTATCTCAAAACACGAAATAAACACGTCTTAAAAATGACAAAATTACGTCTAATGAAAAAAATAAACGAATTCTATACCAAAGGACTACATATTAACTAAAACATATTAACTACATATTAACTGTTAATGTTAACTTAGCTTCTAGATATTTTGAATATAAAAAGAAGTGTTCTGCCTTAATTCAAAGTAAAAAGTCTTTTTATTACAACAATCTGTTTAATAAATACAGGAATAATTCTAAAAAACTTTCTTTTTATCTCCGATTTCTGCTTCTGAAATTGAAACTATCATAAATAGCTTAGATTCTTATTCTTATTCTACTGGTCATGATAATATTTCAAGCTCTCTGATTAAAATTATTTCACACTACAATAGCTCGCCGCTTTCCTTTATATTTAATATGAGCTTTAGCTCAGGGATTTTTCCTTCTGAAATGAAAAAAGCAGTGATAGTTCCTCTGTTCAAAAGTGGTGACTCAACGAATATTTCTAATTATAGGCCAATTTCGACTATAATTTCGCCTTATCGGTTTTCTATAAATTGCTTGAAAAACTGAAAATGAAGTCGAGAATTTTATCATTTTTAGTCAAAACTAAATGTCTAAGTAACTTACAGTATGGGTATCGTGAGGGTCTAAGCTCTGAGTCTGCTCTGGTATGATTTTTCGTCCCCGCCATACACTGAAAAATCGATATAGATATTTTATATAAAATCGTGGTCAATTCATATAAATATTGTATTTGATTTTCAGCCAAATACTCCATGTATAAGAATATGAAACCTCTATATTTCATTATAGGTGAAAAACACGTGAAATCAGCAAGGTCTGGAAATGAGGTTTTAATTTTGTATATTTAGGTTTTGAAATTCGTTGACATCAATAAAAAAAATTTTCTGTGTTTTTAGTTTGTTTTTTTTTAACCCTGTCTTAAGATACAGTGTGTTGAAAAATCAAGAAATTGCTCGACCCTGGTGTATTGAAATGGCTCTATAGTCAAAACTACTGAACTGATTTTAATGTTATATAGCTCAAAATGTAGGTATTGAACAAAGCTAATCAAAATAGTAATTCACGTTATATGACTTTGAACACTTTCTTTTAGAAAAATAACGGTAAAAAATTCAAATTTGATTTTCTGGAAATGCGTATTATTTAAATTTTTTATTTTTTAATATTTGAAAGGTACATATGTTACTAACATTTTATAAAAAATTCAGGAGGGGAAAATTTTTTGTTTTTTTTTTAATTATTTTATAGCAACACCCCTTAAAATTTTTCATCATAAAAAAAAGTGGAGTTAAAAAAACAAATAAATATTTTACACATTTTTTATCATTTATTTAATCCCGACCGAAGTCTTGATATCTCAGAGCCTTCAGATTTCAGCCCCTTCATATTTTTCTTGTTTCAAATTAATAAATAATATTTTGTTCTTTTTTAATGCTAAAAAGACATGCTTGATGAATGAAGAATTGTTTCATATTTTTGAAGATGATAAAAGTTATATGCAAACCAACTAATATGGGTAATTCAAACTATACTGCATACATAAATTAAATAGTACTGAATTTAAAACAATGGTACTGAACTTGTTTCAGATAAAACATTTTTTTGCGGTCGACACCACATAAGTTTCAAACGGATCAGATTTACCAAATAGTAAATAGTGAAATATTAATACCATGTTGGGTGAAACTGAAGCGTAGCCTAAACCTAAGCTTTGGGAAAGAATATATTCATCAAAACTAATTATTGACGTAGCAATAAAAAGATAATAATATCACATTGTTCAATAATTTTTCACATGCCGCCAGAAATCAAAAATTTTATAGAACCAAAACTATATTAAATGAACACCGAAGCATTTTTCCTATTGTCTGTTTCAAAAGTTTTGAAAATAAAAACACAAAATATTAATTTCATAAAAATAATTTCCTGTCCTAAAATATGCAAATTTTTATATAAATATCCATCCGTATCCTGAAAAATCAATGTTTCCTTTTATCATAATTAAAGGTAATATGAATGACATCAGCATTATGTTTCCTATTTCACAAATTTTAAATTGCGTAAATGTATAATTTAAATTAAAACAGGATAGTATAATTAATAAAAAATGAGAAAGCAACGTTTATTTATACCTGTGGCATCCACTTTAGATTTTCCAATTTAAAATGAGTTTTGTGCCACTGACTAATTTTACTTTGCACGCATGGAGGGAAGGGACTAGATTTTGTTAGTTTGGAAAATGTTTGTTTTGATCTAGGCGTATACGAGTTAACATACGAGTTAACGTGAGATAATACAAACCAATGGCAATAATCGTAAGATATCACTAGCCAAAGAGACAAATTGTAAGAGAACTGGCACCCAAATCAGTCAATGGTAGCACCTCAATCTTAGTTATCGAGCGTTCCTTGATTATGCAATTCTATAGCTTGCTCGAAAAATTAGCATTTATAAACTCTATATGTAAACATTAATTGATATTTATCATTGAGGATGACAGTATGTTACATGAACAAGGAATATGAACCTGAATTATTGGCAACCATATCTCAGTTCTGATTTCCAAAATGTTTAAAAAATTTGCCCTTGACCTTGAAACCTAGGCCTTGAAATTTTACCCTCATATTTTATTTTTATTTCCTTTAGCTTGTGAAATAATACATATGTCATATTTGATTACGTGATAAGATTTATGGTTGGTTACCCGTTCTTTAAAAAAAATCGAAAAACTTGCGCTTATCAACACAGCAGAACGCATCAGCCCGCGTGATACTCCCTAGTATATAATAAAAGAAAATCAATTAAAATTGTTTAATTTTATTACAAAGGGACTCCGCCAAAGTTAAAAAAAGCAAGCATCTAATTTAAACAATATTTCTGCGTACCAACTTCTGGTTTGTAACTTCCGATTAAAAATTTTTTTTTTAACTTTTTAAGTTGTTTATCCTTACTTTAGCCTACAGTAACAGATAGTTTTTAATAAAACGTTGGCGATTTGAATGCCAAGTAACTGATTTAATGGGTTCTGACGACGATATGGGGATGATTGGGAGGCCTCCCGAGCATCGGTTTATTTTAAACTTCAATAACGTCACCTGTTAATTGATTTTGATTAAACTTGATAAATATACTTAAGTATAATTTGTTATGCTTGGAGTTGCCGGTTTGTTTACTTTTTCTGTTTGTTCAACAGAATTTATGTCTTTTTAGATACTGCTGCTTTTATTAATGGCTTAATTTTTATGAAATTGTAGCAAAAGATTGAGACTTTATGGAAAGGAACTAATAAGCTTTGGGCTCTTGCAAATTACACACCCCTAATTTGGATCAAAAAACTTTTTTTCACTCTTCTCCACTCCTTCCTCTAAAAATACAGAAATAGAATTTTGTTATGTTTATCGTAAAAAATTTATCAAACCTTCTGTCTTTGTGAGTTTTTTCAAATTTTTCTGTAAATTATGCGAAACGTTGAGGCAGGGGAGACGAACTTAAAGTTGCACTTTACACTTCACTATATTTTCCATTAAAACATTATTTTTCATATACTCTTCTGTAATGCCAAAGACGTTTGAAGAGTTTTGATCAATTAAGTATAGAACTAAGCTGGGAAAGTAAACAAAGAAAAACCCTATTTTTTAAGGTTTTACAAAAAACTGTGCGATGTGAAATTTCAGAATACATTTTTAAAGGATTCTGAAGCCATTTTGAATAATGTCATATAAATCGATATAATAATAAAAACACGTTTGTCTCTCACCAACATTGTTGCGTATAAGAAACAGAACCTTAAAAACATCAAACCTACCACAAATTCTGGTAGAAGTAGCATCTTTTAATTCATAAGTTGTCATATATAACTTCTATCTTTATAAGTCATATAGAAGTTTAAAAGTGATCGAATATTAAGCTGATGATAAAATATTCAATGATTAATGATTAAAAAGAATAAAATAAAAAAAATAATCATTACGCTTCTATTGAAAAGATATTAAAAAGTAAAATGAAGTTTCGATCACCCACAATTCGTATAGCCCGCTTTTGAACAGAAACCAAAACAGCTGGAATGGAAACAATTCAATAATTTTGCTTTTTTTATTACCAAACTAACAAAACAAATAAAACCTAAACGTTCTAAAACAATTTATAAAAATACTACAATCGTGTTATTTTTTTATTCACAACATTTATGCCAACAATTACAAAATATAAACAAAACAAACTATCCATATTGTAAATTTGTTTTCCCGGGCTTATAACTTTTAATTTATTATTTCGTTTTTCCTCTTTTTACCCCGTATTTAATTAAAATATAATTTTTATTGTATAATTTATATATTTCTGCTAGGCCCAGCTTCAGGATCATTACAATATAAAATACGTCAGATACATAAGTGCGAATAAAATTCTCTCGCCTAGGGTTCCGTGAATGTAAAAGAACACAATATCAAAAATTATTGACAAAAAGTTGTGTTGTAATGTCTTTATATTTCCAAACCATAGACGCATAACAAAATAGTCAAAAGTAAATTACAATTACATACATATATATACATTTGGGTCAAAAATGGTTTTTTTTACTCTCCCACACCCATCCTCTAAAAACACAGATATATAATTATTTGAGAATTAGCTATGATGTTCATTGAAAATTTACCAATCTTCCTGTCTCTGTTAATTTTTTCAAATTTTTCTGTCAATCATCGTCGAAACGTAGGGGACGGAACGGTCTGAAAGTTGCCGTTTTTTTACCATAACTCAAAAACTGTGCACCGCAAAATTCTAACAAAAATTGCAATGATTTCTATATTAGGTACTCTTTTAAATGATAAAGCTTGGGTCAAAAAAGGTTTTTTTACCCTCTCTATCCTGTCCCCTAAACACACAGAAATATAATTATTTATGACTTCGCTATAATTTTTATACAAAATTTACCAAAGTCTGTGAATTTCTTCAAATTTTTCTGTCAATCAGTGCCGAAACGTAGGGGGGGCGGTCTGAAAGATGCGTTTTTAGGGTTCCGTTTTTTATACGGAACACTATTGGTGAGAGTAAAACGTGTTTTTCACATTATATCGATTATCTCGTAAACTATAAATGCTATGGACTTGAAATTTGGCATGCGTATAAAACTAACCTGTCCACATAATATGACGGATACAAATAAAACTAAAGTGGTTTTCGTTTGGTTTACAGGGCTGAGATGTGAGACCTTTGAGAAAATACATTTTTTTATAGATTCAAGTAGGGTATCATATGAAAGGGCTTGATTTCAGTATTCCATAAAAATTCATTTTGGAATTTTACACCTCACCCTTTTTTGTATAATTTTGAATAATGACGTTTTTTTCGCGTTTTCTTACCTCGATTAGCTCCGAACCTATCTGATCGAAAATTTTCAAATGTACTTGAAATGATAGAAAAATTAGTACGTTTTTAATAAATAATATAAAAAAGTGTCATATTTTCATACTTAGATTTATTAAGGGGGTGGAAATGAGGAGGGGTAAAAACACTATTTAAAATGTGGTCAAGTGGGGTGTCATTTGAAAGAGCACTTAATTTAAAAAACAAAGCAATTTTTTTTAGAATTTTGCAATGCCCAGGTTTTGAGTTATAGTAAAAAAAGTGCGAATTTAGACCGTCCCCCCCCCCTACGTTTCGACACTGATTGACAGAAAAATTTGTAAAAATTCACAGATTTAGGAAGTTTCCTAAATTTTGTACGAAAACTATAGCGAAGTCTCCAATAATTATATTTCTGTGTGTTTAGAGGACCGGGGTAGAGGGGGTAAAAAAAAACTTTTTTTGACCCAAGCGAGAGGGGTGTCATTTGATAGAGCACCTAATTTGGAATTCGCTGCCATTTTTTTTAGAATTTTGCGGTGGCCAGTTTTTGAGTTATTGTCGAAAAAGTGCAAAGTCCAGACCGTTCCCCCCCCATGGGTTTCGGCACTGATTGACAGAAAAATTTGTAAAAATTCACAGAGTTAGGAAATTTGCTAAATTTTGTACGAAAACTATAGCGAAGTCTCCAATAATTATATTTCTGTGTGTTTAGAGGACCGGGGTAGAGGGGGTAAAAAAAACCTTTTTTTTACCCAAGCGAGTGGGGTGTCCTTTGAAAGAGCACCTAATTTGAAACTCCGTTCCCCCCCATGCGTTTCGACACTGATTGACAGAAAAATTTGAAAAAATTCAGAGAGTTAGGTATTTTGGTAAATTTTGTACGAAAACTATAGCGAAGTCTCCAATAATTATATTTCTGTGTGTTTAGAGGACCGGGGTAAAGGGGGTAAAAAAAAACTTTTTTTTACCAAAGCGAGTGGGGTGTCATCTGAAAGAACACTTAATTTGAAGTTCGTTGCAGTTTTTTTTAGAATTTTGCGGTGCCCAGTTTTTGAGATATTATCGAAAAAGTGCAAAGTCCTGACCGTTCCCCCCCCATGCGTTTCGACACTGATTGACAGAAAAATTTGTAAAAATTCACAGAGTTGGGAAATTCGCTAAATTTTGTACGAAAACTATAGCGAAGTCTCCAATAATTATATTTTTGTGTGTTTAGAGGACCGGGGTAGAGGGGGTAAAAAAAACTTTTTTTTACCCAAGCGAGTGGGGTGTCCTTTGAAAGAGCACCTAATTTGAAACTCGTTGCAGTTTTTTTTAGAATTTTGCGATGCCCAGTTTTTGAGATATTGACAAAAAAGTGCAAAATTCAGACCGCCCCCCCCCCCCCATTCGTTTCGACACTGATTGACAGAAAAATTTGTAAAAATTCACAGAGTTAGGAAATTTGGTAAATTTTGTATGAAAACTATAGCGAAGACTCCAATAATTATATTTCTGTGTGTTTAGAGGACCGGGGTAGAGGGGGTTTTTGACCCAAGCGAGTGGGGTGTCATTTGAAAGGACATCTAATTTAGAATTCGTTGCAATTTTTTTAGAATTTTTCGGTGCTCAGTTTTTGAGTTATTGTCAAAAAAGTGCAAAATTCACACCGTTCCCCCCCATACGTTTCGACACTGGTAGACAGAAAAATTTGTCAAAATTCACAGAATTAGGTATTTTGGTAAATTTTGTACAAAAACTATAGCGAAGTCTCCAATAATTATATATCTGTGTGTTTAGAAAAAACCATTTTTGACCCAAATAAGTGGGGTGTCATATGAAAGAGCACTTAATTTAAGAAATGTTACAATTTTTTAGAATTTTGCAATGCAGAGTTTTTGTGTTATTAAAAAAAAATATTTTTAGTATGTCTAAATTTCAACACTCGATTGACTGAAAAAATAATCAAATTTAATCCATTTACAAGCTGGTGTAATTGAATCTTTTTTAAGTTACCAAAAACATCTATGGATAATATTTAACCTGAATTAACATTTTTTTTGCCATTTTTGATCAATGTAGATTTGATTGTATTTTACTATTACTTCGGTCTGAAAGACCTAAGTATTACATTCATGAGCCAAAAGTGAAATTCTTACCCCCACTTTTTTGGCATTTCTCGACGTTTTAGGACCTACTGATTCTAAAAAGGCAAAAAAAAAAATGTATGTCTGTCTGTCGGCCGGCCGGCCGTCCGTCATTACCTACGCTGCAGGGAAAACCACTGGAGGGATTTCAAAAATTTTTTTTTCTAAAAATAGGTATACTCAAGGGACAGGTCCGAAAGGACGCTGTGTTCGATAACTGTACCGGAAGTGTGTCAAAAAAATCATTATGTGTGTCAAAAATAGCAAATTTTCAAATTTTTGGCTTAAAAAACGTTCATTTTAAGTGATTACGAGTAGGAACATTAAATTTGGAGAAATCTTGATGGTCGGGATTGGTATGTGAGATCAAAAACTAGATTGTTGTATTATAAGTTTGTCAAAAAAAAGTTGTCAAGTGTGTCAAAAGAAAGATTTTTATTTATTTTTTTACCTAATTTTTTGGAAAAAAATAAAATTAATCCTTTGTTTGAAATGAAGTTTTATTATTATTATTGAGAATTATGGCATTATAAGTTTGTCAAAAAAGTGTTGTCAAGTGTGTCAAAAGAAAGATTTTTATTTATTTTTTTACCCAATTTTTTGGAAAAAATAAAATTGTTTGAAATGAAATTTAATTATTATTATTGAGAATTATGGCATTATAAGTTTGTCAAAAAAATGTTGTCAAGTGTGTCAAAAGATTTTTATTTAGTATTTTACTTAATTTTTTGCAAAAAAAATAAAAGTGTTTGTTTGAAATGAATTTTATTATTATTTTATAAGTTTGTCTTATTATATAAGTTTGTCAAAAAAGTGTTGTCAAGTGTGTCAAAAGAAAGATTTTTATTTATTTTTTTACCCAATTTTTTGGAAAAAATAAAATTGTTTGAAATGAAATTTAATTATTATTATTGAGAATTATGGCATTATAAGTTTGTCAAAAAATGTTGTCAAGTGTGTCAAAAGAAAGGTTTTTATTTATTTTTTACCCAATTTTTTTAGAAAAAAATAAAATTAATAGTTCGTATGACATGATATATTATTATTATTATTGAGAATTATGGCATTATAAGTTTGTCAAAAAATAATGTCAAGTGTGTCAAAAAATGATTTTCATTTATTTTGTTAGCCAATTTTTTGGGAAAAAAATGTAGCTGTTTTTATGACGTAAATGTAATTTAAAATGAGATTGGACATGGAAATTTTTGAATTTGTTATACTTAGTTTTTGAAATATTTTTGGAATTTTGAAAAAGTTTGTATTTTTGATTTTGTAATAATTTTTGCAATATTTTTAGAATTTCGGAAAAAGTTTTAATTTTTGATTTTGTAAGAATTTTTGAAATATTTTTAGAATTTTGAAAAATTTTTAATTTTTGATATTATAATAATTTTTGGAATTTTGAAAAAAGTTTCAATTTTTGATTTTGTAATAATTTTTGCAATGTTTTTAGAATTTTGGAAAAAGTTTGAATTTTTGAAATATTATTGGAATTTAGAAAATATTTAAATATTTGATTTTATTCTAATATTTGGAATATTTTTGGCATTTTGAAAAAGATTGATTTTATTGGAATTTTGATTATAATGTTCCGGCAACGTGTTGATGTTTCGTGTTAGTTTTGTAATAAATTTTTAAACAGAGATAAAAAATACTTGTACTTTAACAAAGAGTTATGTTTGATGTACATCGCTGCCCAAAACTAAAAACCATGTCCTCATAAAAGTTTTTTGCCGAAAACTATATCAAAATCCTTAACCCAGACCGAAGTCTTGATATCTCAGAGCTGTGAGATTTCAGCCCCTCCATATTTTACCTTTACAATTTAACATCTTTTTTGTTATGCGTCTATGGTCTGAAAATATAAGGACATTACAGCACAACTTTTTGTCAATAATTTTTGATATTGTGTTCTTTTACATTCACGGAACCCTTGACGAGCGAATTTTATTCGCACTTGTCTGACTTTTTTGATAATAACTCAAAATCTGTACACCGCAAAATTCTAAAAAAAATTGCATTGATTTCTATATTAGGTGCTCTTTCAAATGATAGCCCATTTGCTTGGGTCAAAAAAGGTTTTTTTGCCCTCTCCACCCCCGACTCCTAAACGCCCAGAAATATAATTATTTGAGACTTCGCTATGATTTTCATACAAAATTTACCGAATTCCCTTACTCTGTGAATTTTCAAAAATTTTCTGTCTATCAGTGTCGTAACGTAGGGGAGGGGGACGGTTTCAATTTTTCACTTTTTTGACAATAACTCAAAAACTGTGCATTGCAAAATTTTAAAAAAATTGCACCGAATTCTAAATTAGGTGCTCTCCATAGTGTCCATACTTGATCACGTTTTAAATAGTGTTTTTACCCCTTTTCATTCTCACCCTCTTAATAAATACAATTATGAGTGTATGACACTTTTATATATTTTTTATTAAAAACGTACTAATTTTTCTATCATTCCAAATACATTTAAAGATTTTCGATCAGTTAGGTTCGGAGCTAATCGAGGTAAGAAAACACGAAGAAAACGTCTTTATTCAAAATTATAAAAAAAAAATGGTGACGTGTTCCAAAATAAATTTTTAAGGAATGCTATTTCAGATGATACCCTACTTGAATCTATAAAAAAATGTATTTTCTCAAAGGTCTCACATCGTAACCCTGTAAACCAAACGAAAACAACTTTAGTTTTATTTGTATCTGTTAACGTATCTGGACAGGTTATTTTATACGCACCTCAAATTTCAAGTTCATAGCATTTATAGTTTACGAGATAATCGATTTAATGTAAAAACTCGTTTCACTCTCATCAATTTACTTTTATTTTTACTTTTACCAATTTACTCTCACGTTCGTTATAAAAAACAGAATCCTAAGAAATAGTAAAATTATATCATAATTAGAAAAAAATAAATATTTGAGATAAATTATACAAAAAAAAACTGATATATAATTTAAAATAAGTTTAAAGTTACTAGGTCATAATTAACTTACAAAAAAACTTTAAAAAAATAGAACCGTCTTCAGAAAAAAACACACAAGAGTAAAAAATAACTCAATTGTGTGGCTTAGAGACAAAAATTTGGTTCTATTTAACTACATCCCAAAAAATTCAGCCTTTAAACAAAATTGTTATATTATAGAAGTTATTTGTTATTATAATTATTACAATTATTATAGTTGTTATAATAGTTATTATGTTATAAAGTTATTTGTAGTACACAGCAGTTGGATGTCGGTGCCAAGCCGGAGACATATTTATTTGCCAGTTTTTGTCACTGTGGCACCGACTTCAAACAGTTTTTTTTCACTCTTCCGTGTTTTTTTTTCTGAAGTTGCTTCTATTTTTTTTTAAGTTTTTTTATTTTTTCACTTTTCCTGTATAAATGCATATGTTAACAGTAATAACAATAACTTACAATCCTGGAGAAGGATTCATGAATAAAATCTAGTAATCTTGTTACCCGATTTTTAAAAAAAAAAACGGAATATTTTCTATCATGGAAAATTACATAGGATACCTCGGCATCTATAGCAATATAATGCAACTCAAACCAACCAAATCGAATAAGCTGTTTCGAAGGAATCGGCGAAAATTCGTAAAAAATATTGTTTTTTCCAATTTTCTGAAAAACGGCGTTTTCCACCTCATGTATATACGTGAATATACATCCTTCTTTTTTAAGTCCAGTAAAAAATTTATTTAATTCGTTCGTAAATTTAAAGTAAAAATATGGAGGGGCTGAAATCTCAAGCTCTGAGATACCAAGACTTCGGTCTGGGTTAAGGATTTTGATATAGTTTTCGTCAGAACACTTTTATGAGGACATGTATATGCAGCGATGTATATCAAAAATAACTATTTGTTAAAATACATGTATTTTTTATCTCTGTTGACATATGTATTACAAAACTAACACGAAACATCAATACGTTGCCGGAAAATCATAACAGATCATAAATTAACATAATTTAGTGAAAAGATGATACAATCACCAAACTACTTAAAAACCTCTCCATTTAGCGTTTCGAGAAAATATTACAAAATCACAAATTCATATTTCATTCCAAATTCCAAAAATATTGTAAAAATTAAATAAAATCAAACTTTTTTCAAAATTCTAAAAATATTCCAAAAATTAGAATAAAATCAAATATTTAAACTTTTTCAAAATTCCAATAATTTTCCAAAAATTCTTAAAAATTCAAACTTTTCCCAAAATTCTAAAAATATTGCAAAAATTATTACAAAATCAAAAATTAAATTTTTTTTCAAAATTCCAAAACTTATAATGAAATCAAAAATTTAAAATTTTTCAAAATTCTAAAAATATTCCAAAAATTCTTACAAAATCAAAAATTAAAACTTTTGCCAAAATTCTAAAAATATTGCAAAAATTATTACAAAATCAAAAATACAAACTTTTTCAAAATTCCAAAAATATTTCAAAAACTATAACAAATTCAAAAATTTCCATGTCCAATTTCATTTTAAATTACATTTACGTCATAAAAACAGTTACTTTTTTTTTCCAAAAAATTGGCTAAAAAAATAAATGAAATCATTTATTGACACACTTGACATTATTTTTTGACAAACCATAATTCTCTATAATAATAATAAAATTTCATGTCATACAAATTATTATTTTTATTTTGTTCCAAAAAATTGTGTGGAAAAGTAAATAAAAATCTTTCTTTTGACACACTTGACAACATATTTTTGACCAACATTTAATGCCATAATTCTCAATAATAATAATAAAATTTCATTTCAAACAAATTATTAATTTTATTTTTTTCCAAAAAATTGGGTAAAAAAATAAATAAAAATCTTTCTTTTGACACACTTGACTACATTTTTTTGACAAGCTTATAATGCAAAAATCTAAATTTTGGTCTCACATACCAATCCCGACCATCAAGATTTCTCCAAATTTAATATTCCTACTCGTAATCACTTAAGATGAAAGTTTTTTAAGCAAAAAATATGCAAATTTCCTTGTTTTGACACATTTGACGATTTTTTTGACACACCTCATGTACACCTATTTTTAGAAAAAAAATTTTGGAAATCCGTCCAGCAGTTTTCTAGATTTCGTAGGTTGTGACGGCCGGCCGGACGGCCGACAGAAAGGCATACATTTTGTTTTTTGCTTTTTTTGAATCAGGAGTCCTAAAACGTCGCGAAATGCCAAAAAAGTGGGGGTAAGAGTTTTGCTTTTAGCTCATGAATGTAATACTTAGGTCTTTCAGACCGAAGTAATGAAGCTTTTTACTTGACTTCCATTTTTTAAGTTAATTATAAAACATAGTAACTTATTGGGGATTTTTGAGATCAATTAAACTCAAGTAAGTAAAGAAGCAATTGGATTTTTTTCAATTCAAAGGTATGCTTGAAAGTTTCTCAGAAAAAACCTCCACTTCACATTTTTCATGTTTCGGATGAATTCGAACCTTCCTCTTCAGTGCCTTATTCGAGAATCCTTAGGCCGACACGCTATTGATTACGTCGTTGAAGCGATGACAATTTCCGGCAAATTTGTTTGTATAATTTATGTCAAATATTTATTTTTTTCTAATTGTGATAAAATTTTACATTTTACATTTTTTATTTACATTTTACAATTGTTATATTGTAATGACCCTGAAAATGGGCCTAGCCCGAAATGTATAGATTATATGTCGATTAGAATCAACAGTGATCTATTCCATTTTTTACGTTTCTGAGATAATTGAGAAAAACTTTTAATGGTTAAATCGCTTTGAAACTGGATTCTTAAATTGGTTCATTATTTTCTTTAGACACCCATAATCGACTTTTTAATAAAAAATTATTATAATAATTATTAATTTACTCTACATTTAAAAAAAAATTGGAATAGATCGGTTTTGAATGTTACGAAACGGAATAGATTCATTTTGAAACTCGGTATAATGGAATAGGTTCGTTTTGAAATTTGCAATCTGGTAAGAAATTTAGAAACAAAAAACATAGTAAAGATTAATAATAATTCAGAGTTTTATTACAGTTTTTTTGCATAATCAACATAAATAAAACTTAATTTCAAAATTTAAAAATATTTAAACATTAAAATGATTAAAATTAAAATAAATCTTCAAGTTTATAAAAATAAAATCACAATATTTGTGTGAATTTTAGTTATTCACAAAATCACATATAAATGTAAGATAAAATAATAATAATCGCGTATAAAATAATATAAAACTTAGAGTATATATAAATATAGAGAGCACATAGCTTTAAAATTGTATAAAGAGAGACATAAGAAATCGTGTTCACTAATATGTCATATTCAATTTCTCATTTCGCCATTTGCATTTCTGTTTATTTACAACAACCAACTTTTTTATTAAAATTATAAATAAAACACAATTAAATAATTTAAAACAAAACAAAAAGTAAAATCTATTATTTTTAGTTGTGTTAATTTTTATAAAATGAATGAAAATAATTACGAGAGCATTTTACATTTATTGTGTTATTTCTAGTGATTTTATAATAGTGAATATTGTATTATTTTATAATGCCCATGTGCAAATATTTAAGTTATGCATATATCCTGAAAGTATATTATGAAAACTAGCTGGCGACCAACTTTTCATTATTGGCTAGTTTATTTTAATAGATAAAAGATCAAATTCATATGTTTGGTTAGAATCAAATCTTAATCTGTCATTTTTCTCATTTCTTTTCATATAGTCGCAGGGAGGGAGAAACCATTATTTTTTTGTGGTATGTTTTTTTCTTATAGATTTAAAAGAAATTCGCAATAATTGTACAATTTTGAATCAAATGAAAAATTTACGCAAGTCTTTGGGTAGACAAACCTGTTTCTCTCTGAGAGAAATAAAGGAAAACAAAAAAAACTATTTGACATAAGAGCAGTCACGTTTAATATTAGTTATGGTGGTCGGTTGATATAAAATGAAAAATATCAATTCAATTGATGCAAATTAAAATTAAAACTCAAACTTTAATAATGTTTCAATCATCGTTACAGCAATAATTATTAATGAATTCATTATCTGCTTCTTCGAAAATATCGTTATGATCTAAGATCTCTTTATAAAATTTTAAATCATCCATATCTCGCCATTCAGCCCCAAAATGCTTTTTTAGAAGCTTATCAACATCTTTAATTTTAGCTTTTTTTATTTTTACGCCATTATTTAGTCTTTAAGCGCATTTTCGCCTCGCTTAATATTAGGTTTTGAGACTCCTATATCCGATTTATAGAAAGGTTCACCTCGTACTTGAACAGCTGTGCCGTTTCTGTTTTTTGTGAGATTAAACCGTTTAGATTCATTAAATTTAAAATTCCAGTTCGATGTTGATATAAGAATTCTCTTTACCTCCACTTTAAAATCAAGTGCAGGACACTCATCACTCCCTAAGTTAAGAAGGGTTCCACTTTCCTTGTAAATGTCAAGGTAATCGTTAACGTTGATAATAGTTTCTTTTTCTCGAACTCTTTTTTCAATTTGAGCAAATACTCTATCTGGTGGATGTACAAATGACCTGTTACTGGAAAAATCAATTCAATCTTTAAAATGTTTCGTGGTGCTTCTTTAGACAACCAGTATTCGCACATTCCTACCATTATAGAGTTCATTAAAGGCCATTAAACGAACTGTATGAATGCTGTTTAAATCAGTATGGTTTAATCTATGATATACCGCAGATGCTATTTCGTTTGCTCCTTCACCCTGACAATTTTCGGTCCAATAATATGAAAACACATTATTCGACGTTAATGATGAGTGTCCATTTCCAACCACCATTCCAAATAAATATAATGAAAGCTGACGACTGTAGTATGCAGCTTGGTCTGGTACTTTAGGCAAAACCATATTTTTTATACAATCGAACGAAATAGTCAGTAATCCTTCTGCCTTATCGTTGAGAAGTTCAAAAAAAGCCTTGCTTCTGAGCTTATGAACCCGAGCCATTGTAATAAGCTCCTGCTTTTTCTGGGTGTCATTTTCAGCTCTCCGTTGCTCCAATAACTGAAGACATGTTGAACACTTATCCGTCGCAGGTGTTTTAAACCCTAAATTAAAATTATTTTTAAAAATAAATCTGAAATAATTAGATTTCACTTCAATCTCTGGGTTTTCTTTTTTAAAAGCCCTCCACATTTGAATAATGGAGAGATCTCCGGTAAAATATTGACGGTGTGCAATCTTGCTACGACAGCAGTGCATCTCTACAGTTTTATATTTTTTTATAAAATTAATAACAGCCTGTTTTTCCCTCGTACTAAATACAGTTTTTCTATCTCCTCCTCGACGTTCTGATGGAATGTTGCCCGTATCAAAGAATATTTTGCATAAACCTCGCAAACGGGATTTTTTTCACACCCAAAATACCTAAATACCTATTTTGGCAAACTTTTACTAGTTTTCTAGAACGGGTTTTAACAAAATAGTTTACTGAAAATGTTTTACGAACACCTTGTTTTAGATTACGGTTGGTTCTGTGAGGCTTTGTAATTTTGCAATGAGTTAATAAAAAAGCATCTTGAGCTAGCTTGGACTTGTTTAATGGCGTATTCGATTTGCATCACTTTTCTGGTGTTAATTACTAAAAAACTGCATGAGTGTAGATTTTTGAATAAAACTTACAAAAAAAACCTAAAACTGATTCACTCAAAACTCAGTGTAAACAAACTACAACTGAAAACAAATGTTCAATGAAACTACAATTTAGCAGTTCAGTGGTCTTTTTTCGTCTGAACTATGTTTGTAAATAAATATGTTTTTTGTAAATGTTTTAAATTCAATAAATCCTTAGGAAAAAATACCTCTATATTATTAAAAGCCTCTATTACTTCTACGAAGTTAACAATTTTACATAAGTTACGCTTTTCCATGTAAGCTGCACAAATTGCTTTCATTTCATCATCAGATGAACCTGAACTTGTTAAAAGTTCATTTGCCACAAGGTAAGGTACTTTCGGTTTTGATTCATTATTTGCATTTATTATTTAAATATAAAATTTGCAGTTTCCCAAAAAACTCACTCTGACAGTTGAAAAAAAGTGCAAACTCTGTTAGTTTTTATGTACTAAACTGGTAAACTGAACTTAAAAAACTTAAAATAAGCAATAAAACTTGTAAATCGAACATGAATAACTGCACTGGTGTAGTGAAACTTATAAACAGAATTTGAAGCACTGAAAAAGTTTGCACTAGTGCGCACGAGTTGCGTAAATCGAACACGCCATAAGTAAAAGTTATTAGAAAACTCAATGGTATCGCAAGGTTTCAGCAGTTCGCATTTAAACTGACTATTGGATTTTATTTACATTTTGGCTTTTGTGGTAAGCATTTCGTTATATACCTGCAGATAAATTTATATTTAAAATTGATTTAAATTAATACTAATCCATTATGTATCTGAATTTTGGTCACTTACTTTTCAATTTTTTCCAATGATCTTTTGCGGTTAGAAACCTTAGTTTGTTTTTTACGAGGGTGATCCGTAACTTGAGGTGATTCGATCAATCCATTATCGTATACGCAGGATTTGTTTCTAATGCAAAACAAACAATATAAATCATATTTTTATTAAATTTAGTAAAACGGAGAATATTTAATACTTACTTAAATGTTTTAAACTAATTAAATTCTTTAAATACTTACATAAAATTAAAAGAACTTCTAGAAAACCAACCACTCGATAGAATATAATTTGAAAAATTGATTTAGTTTATAATGTTTTACAAATTTCCCGCCAATTTTGGAATAGATCGTTTTTGATTTTAATATTTGTAATTTGTATTGGAATAGATGCTTTTTGATTGAAAATTCTATTGGATTTGATTTTTTTTGTTTCAGAAAATGTAATGGAATAGAACTCTTTTGAACCGTAATCATAATTTTGCCTTCCATTTTCTCAGAAATAGGGAGAAAATATGCAGTTTAGTTAAATAAATCAAATACAGTGTAACAAAATGAACCAATTTTAATCACTAACACAAAAAAATTCAAAAGTGGAATAGATCACTTTTGATTCTAATCGACACATATAACAAAAATTATATTTTAATTAAAAACGGGGCAAAGAGAGGAACAACAAAATAATAAATTAAAAACAAACTATATTATTGAGAAACAATTGATAGAATTATAAATTATTTTATCCACGACTACTAAAGAATACATACTTTCCATGCGTATATCTTTCATTGTAATGTAATTGTATTCATTCCTTTTCTATATATCTAATTCTTTTTTATTTCTTTTATTACGATTTATTTATTCAAAATTCCCCTAACAAATTAAAAACTTGATTTGTTGGTATAGTACACACATGGCCAAACCGCGGCTCGCGAGCCGCATGCGGCTCTTTAAAAGAATAAATGCGGCTCTCGAAAAGAAATGAAAAAATTAAATAATATTTAATAATTCATAAAAATTGTAACAAAAGTAGAAATCATACATATAATTTATAATGCTGTTTAATATAATATGAAAATATAACAAGTAAAATAAAATATTTAAAATAATAATATAATATTGTAACGACTCTTCGTTGGTTCTTTTCGATTATTGAGCAAATACGACAGTAAAAAGACAGATCTTTAGTAAACAAAATTTCAAACTTTATTTATCAACCAGTTACAGCAACTTCCGATTTTAATTACAATAAACTCCAGGGTCTCCAATTTATGCACGATAAACTTCACCGCTTTTCCACAATTTGAATCAATAATATTCGGAATCGTAAAATCTGTATTTACTATTCCACTAATTTCAAATTATTTTACTATTAGTACCCAGGCTCAAGTACCACCGATTATTCCTTATACTTGCGAATATTTATAAACACTTTTAATTGCAAAATTAAACTGATTATCTGATATTTTGTTCGCTTATTTATATTCAAAAACAAATAAGCAGAATCTTCTGGTACTCACTGTAGTTTCTAGAAATCGTACATCAAGAATAGGCCACACCTCTTTTTAATTCATTAATGTAAACATTTGTATAACAAATTTAATTTACATTAATTTATGCAAATTGTATTAGTTAAAGGGAGTTAACTTTTCATTCATCTTTGCAGAATGTATTGGTTATTTATGAGTAAATTAAATTAACCCATTCTGGACGAAGTTTATTACAATATGATTTAATGCAATCATTTTATTATATTTAGGTCCGTCCTGTCGAAGTTACTACTATTGGAGTTTTTTGCGACTTTATTTTAGTTTGATACTACTTTACTTCGCGAATCAAGTTTAAGTATAAATAAATACTTATGCTGTTATAAATAAATTTAACTAATTTTATTATTTAAGGTTATACGTTTAACATATTCTAGTGGACTAAAAATAAAATCACCTGTATTCGTTTCAAATTAATGCACAAAAATCTTTCTCAAAATCAAGTCTTTCCTTTTGGATTCGTTTGTTTTTCTATGATTATCTTTTTCTGAAATTTTTTTATAAACAATATTTTTGATATTTTATCTTTAGGCAATTTGCCGACGTTAAATTTAATGTATCCTTTAATATAAATTTAATAAAAAATGAATAAGTTCATAATTAAATAGAATTAAAAACACGTGCAAATCTGACATATGCTACCTCAACCGCTTCTACATCTACGACAGTAAGATATTACCCTAAACCAAAAACAAAATTAAAAACTTAAGGAAATTGCAAGAAAAAAACGGTGATTTCATCTCTTGTAGCGAAATATAATATTTTGCGTGATTTTTATTAATACTCCGTTTTTTAATTTTTTTAATTTAACTGCTAAATATGTCAGACCACAAAAAAAGGAGATATGACGGATAAAATCGTAGCTTCAGGCAAGAATGGGTTGAAGCATACGCATTCATCGATAAAGGGGGAAAACCTTTGTGTCTTATTTGCAATGAATCACTTGCTCATTATAAAACCAGTAATTTAAAACGGCATCACGAAAAAAACCATAGTAAATTTTTGGATAGTTATCCGTTGAATACCAACATCCGAACAAATAAAATAAACTCTTTAAAATCTGCATTAAGTAATCAGCAAACATTATTATCATCTTTTAGTTCAGAAGCTGATAATACTACCGAGACTAGTTTTATGATCGATTGGAACATCGCCCGTGCTAAACGACCTTACACTGAGGGAAAATTTATCAAAAAGAATATGGAACAGGTGGTTAAAATGCTGGATCCTTTAAATATCAAATTGCACAGATTATTTAGCAATGTTCCAGTATCACGTCATACCACTGAGCGACGTATTACGGAAATAAGTAAAGATATTAAACAGCGACTACAAGTAGATGTAAAAAATAGTGTAGCTTTCAGCTTAGCCCTTGACGAATCAATCGATATACAAGACACCCCCCCCCCCCCCAGTTAGCTGTATTTATCCGATACGTTTCCGAATCTTTAATCGTAAAGGAAGAACTATTGGATTTGGTAGCACTTAAAAATACTACTCGTGGTATTGATACTAAGAGTGCCCTTGATAATATATTGTCAGATACAGATATTGCACTTAATAATTTGGAAAGTTTAGCAACTGACGGAGCACCTGCAATGTTAGGGAAAATGTAGGCCTTATTGGTCTATTAAAAAATGATCCAAGAATACCCGAATTTTGGCACTTCATTGCATTGTTCATCGTGAACATTTAGTTGCAAAATATTTTAAATACGAAAACGTAATGAAAACTGTGCTACAAATTGTGAACTATATTCGGACGAATTCAAAAACCCATCGCCAATTCAAGAACTTTATCGAAGCACTGGACTTTGAAGATCATCCTCAAGATATAACATTTTACTGCCTTGTGCGATGGTTATCCACCTATAATGTTCTAAGCCGATTTGTTGATTTAATGGAATCTATCAGAAATTTCCTCAAAGAAAAAGAAAAACACTATCTGGAATTAAAGGATGATGAATTGATTAATGATTGTATGTTTTTGACTGATATAATGGAAAGGAAAAGATTTACAAGGAAAAGATAAAGTTATTACTGATCTTATTCAAACGATTCTGAGTTTTATTAAAAACATTCAACTTTTTCAACGAGATTTAACAACAAAAGTGTTCAACCACATTCCTCGTCTGAAGAACAGACTCTCTAAAATTAATGATAACAAACTGAGTGAATACGACAGTAAATTAGCAGAATTATTAAAAGACTTTCACTTGCGATTTAATGATCTGAATAATTTAAATATTTCTCTTAATTTACTTGTAAATCCATTCGAAATTAACATTATTAACGAGGGCTTATCGATTCCTTGTTATATTTTGCATGATAGTGCCTCAGAAGAAATGGAATTACTAGAGCTACAGGAAGATCACATTCTTAAAATGCATCACAAAGCCACACAATCTCCAAATGAGTTTTGGAAACTAGTGTCTCAATCAAAGTACCCCAATTTGAAAAAAGCTGCTGCCAGATTACTGTCCATATTCGGTACAACATATTGTTGTGAATCACTTTTTTCAACAATGTAGTTTATAAAATCAAACCACCGTTCACAACTTACAAATGAGCATTTAACGGAATTAATTCGTAATGCGCTAACAAACTATGAAGCAGATTTCAGAAAATTCACGGCCAAGTTACAAGGAAACACGCCATCTACCAGCAGGCATGTCATGTAACAAACTTTAAATATGTATTTGTATGTATTTATATTTATAATAAAATAAATATTTCCAAACAACTGATACTTTTGAAAAAAAATTTTTTGTGGCTCTCGAAACGAGAGATTATTGTACTGCGGCTCAACGTGTAGTGAAGCTTGGCCACCTCTGGTATAGTAATATAAACCAGTTAAAACAAAAACAATACATATATAAAATCTAAAATAAACAAACATGTTTGGTTTTGTTTTTCATTTCATTCAATATGGCGATACAAACTTTTCCAGGAAAACATGAATCAAATTATTTGAAATATTTGTAGTCGTGGATAAAATAGTATCTTGTATTCGCTTAGGATGAAGGCAATTCTTCACTCGGATGATTCCCTCCACTCGCTACGCTCGTTACGAGAAAATTCATCCTCGTGAAGAATTACCTTCATTCTAGCTCATACAAGAATATACTATGAATATTGTTTAATCCTCTTATATTTTCGCAATAGTGCATGGTTTCGAAATTGTTAAGAGAAACATTTTTTTTTTAAACAAAGTATAATAACGAATGCTGTTGTATCATATTCACAAAGATTTACTTTATTATTAAAATCGTGAAACCGCTAAAAGGTTTGAAATTGTTCAAAAATACTTTTTTCTATTTTGCGTCTAAAATAAAGTCATTTCGATACCCAAATGCGTATCGAAATGGCCTTCATTAAGATACGCAAAGTTTTGTTTTTCAAGGTTGGTCACATTGGTCATACAAACGTCAGTGAAAGTTAAAACGAATAATTATATAAATAAAATTATTCTTATTAATTAATCTTATTATTAAAAAATAATCTAAATTAGTTTTAAATATTTTAATTAATTAAAATAATTAGTCATAATAACAAAATATCAAATTGACTATATTTTAATAAAATACACACTTTATGAAAGCTAGTTTTGCAACAAAAAAATATATAGAAATATGATGAAACGCAGAGCTTACTATTTTGAATTGAAATTTTTAGAAATTACTTCGGTCTGAAAGACCTAAGTATTACATTCATGAGCTCAAAGTGAAATTCTTACCCCCACTTTTTTTGACATTTCTCGACGTTTTAGGACCTCCTGATTCTAAAAAAGCAAAAAAAAAAAAAATGTATGTCTGTCTGTCGGCCGGCCGGCCGGCCGGCTGGCCGGCCGTCCGGCCGTCATTACCTACGCTGCAGGGAAAACCACTGGAGGGATTTCAAAAATTTTTTTTTCTAAAAATAGGTTTACTCAAGGGACAGGTCCGAAAGGACGCTGTGTTCGATAACTGTACCGGAAGTGTGTCAAAAAAATCATTATGTGTGTCAAAACAAGGAAATTTGCATATTTTTGGCTTAAAAAACGTTCATTTTAAGTGATTACGAGTAGGAACATTGAATTTGGAGAAATCTTGATGGTCGGGATTGGTATGTGAGATCAAAAACTAGATTATTGCATTATAAGTTTGTCAAAAAAAGTTGTCAAGTGTGTCAAAAGAAAGATTTTTATTTATTTTTTTACCTAATTTTTTGGAAAAAAATTATAAAATTAATTGTTTGTTTGAAATGAAGTTTTATTATTATTATTGAGAATTATGGCATTATAAGTTTGTCAAAAAAGTGTTGTCAAGTGTGTCAAAAGAAAGATTTTTATTTTTTTTTTCCCAATTTTTTGGAAATAAAATTGTTTGTTTAAAATGAAATTTTATTATTATTATTGAGAATTATGGCATTATAAGTTTGTCAACAAAATGTTGTCAAGTGTGTCAAAAGATTTTTATTTAGCTTTTTACCCAATTTTTTGGAAAAAAAATAAATTGTTTGTTTGAAATGAAATTTTATTATTATTATTGAGAATTATGGCAGTATAAGTTTGTCAAAAAATGTTGTCAAGTGTGTCAAAAGAAAGGTTTTTATTTATTTTTTACCCAATTTTTTTAGAAAAAAATAAAATTAATAGTTCGTATGACATGATATTTTATTATTATTATAGAGAATTATGGCATTATAAGTTTGTCAAAATATAATGTCAAGTGTGTCAAAAAATGATTTCATTTATATATTTAGCCAATTTTTTGGGAAAAAAAATGTAGCTGTTTTTATGACGTAAATGTAATTTAAAATGAAATTGGACATGGAAATTTTTGAATTTGTTGTAGTTTTTGAAATATTTTTGGAATTTTGAAAAAGTTTGTATTTTTGATTTTGTAATAATTTTTGCAATATTTTTAGAATTTCGGCAAAAGTTTTAATTTTTGATTTTGTAAGAATTTTTGAAATATTTTTAGAATTTTGAAAAATTTTTAATTTTTGATATTGTTATAATTTTTGGAATTTTGAAAAAAGTTTTAATTTTTGATTTTGTAATAATTTTTGCAATATTTTTAGAATTTTGGAAAAGTTCGAATTTTTAAGAATTTTTGGCATATCATCAGAATTTAGAAAAAGTTTAAATATTTGATTTCATTCTAATTTTTAGAATATTTTTGGAATTTTGAAAAAGTTTGATTTTATTTAATTTAACAATATTTTTGGAATTTTGATTACAATTATCCGGCAACGTATTGATGTTTCGTGTTAGTTTTGTAATAAATTTTTAAACAGAATCTATCTCTGAATACTTGTACTTTAACAAAGAGTTATGTTTGATATTCATCGCTGCCCAAAACTAAAAACCATGTCCTCATAAAAGTTTTGTTGCCGAAAACTATATCAAAATCCTTAACCCAGACCGAAGTCTTGATATCTCAGAGCTTGAGATTTCAGCCCCTCCATATTTTTCGGTTGTAATACCACGAGTCATTGAAATTTTTTCGAAAATTTTTTGATTTTACGAATTAAATTATTTAGCAACACTGCGAATCAAAGCGCACAATAAACCACGAGTCCGAAGGACGAGTGGTTTAAGTAGTGGTTTGATTGACCAGTGTTGCTTAAAAATAATTTAATGAGTAAAATTGAAAAATTTTAGACAAAAATTTCAATGAAGAGTGGTATTTAATGAGATAATTTTTTTTAATTATAATTTTGTTTAAAAGATAATTATTAGTTTCTAAATAAAATTTTTCTACAAATTATTTAATAATACAAAATTATGTAAAAATGCAAATAATAAAAATGTCCGTTTTCATTCATAAATATTTGCATGTTTGTTTATTTGTCAAAAATAAATTACAAATTTATGCGCCTACTAAGATGAAATTATATTTCATTTTGTTAGAAGAAAAAATGACAACAAAGAATTTTCATAACGACAAAGCAAAATTATCGACGACAAGAAGAATTGCCGACAGTTAAAGCAAAGCCTACTGTTTAAATATCATAGTTTGTATGAATGAAAAATAAAATTTCTGACAGCAAAAAAAAATTATCTTTAAAACATTAAAACATAAAAAATATTTTTTTAAATTTCAAGACAAAAAATGCAAAATAGAAAAAATAGTATAAAAAACTCGTTTCATAAGACGTTTTATCGCACTTATCCTTTAGAAAACTCCCCGCTGCGCGGGTCGTTTTCTAAACAGATTGCGTGCGATAAAATCGTCGATTATGAAACTAGTTTCTTAATATACTATATCTATATTTCATTTAAACAATTTCCATATTTTTCGTAGTTCGTAGTTTTTCAACTTGAGAACTAATTTTATTTAAGTGGTCGATAATATTAACAAAAACTGTTTCCTGGTTTATCTGAATAAAAAAAATAAAGCTCTTATGTTAGAGACTTTAAATAAACCAAATAATTTAAATTTTGTTTTATAAATTTGTTTGCTTTAATTAAAGTTTTAAACGACTTTTTTATTTCAATACCATTTAAAATTTATATTTTTACTTGTTTTTATTATTTTTAGTTTTTATTTTGGCATTGCAGAATGAAATAATGGATAAACGATAACTGGAAAATTTCCAAAATAATGTCGTACTCGTTAAGTTTTTTATGTTGACGAATAAAAAAATTGATGTTTTAGTTACATTAAAGTACAGACAGACTTTGATATTTTTGCAGTTCGTTTATCTTGTTTGGTTTAGTTTTACCTAGACTTGGAAATGTTGTATTTATTAATTTTTATTAATAAGTTAGTTTGTTAGACATGTTTAGCACACTGAATAGGAAATATGTATATAACTTAATATACCTTTTTCGACCCTATTAAAGTTAGTCGAAAGTTTCCAGCCGAAAGTCGATAATGTAGATTTTTAATAAAATATCATCCGAAAGAGACAACACTAACTAAAAAATAGCCAATATTTTAAAGGTCAAAAGTAATCTATGGAAAAAGTTTGGGTAAAGCTTTATGTGGAAAATCTCGGAAAATTCAATTTTTTAAATTTTTTATTCGTGCTGTAAAAATCCTTCCTTTAAAGTGTTATGTCTGGAGATGGATCTATTTGATGACAATAGTCTATAGCAATCTCTGGAAAAATAATTGGGTCAAGTTTCTTGTGGGTAATCTCGGAAAATTCGATTTTCTTAATTTTCTATTAGCACTGGAAAATCCTGCCTTTAAACTGTTATGCCCAGAGATAGATCGAACTGATGAAAATAATCTATAGCAATCTCTTGGAAAAATATTGGGTCAAGTTTCATGTGGAAAATCTCGGAAAATTCGATTTTCTAAATTTTGTATTAGCGTAGTAAAACTCTTGCCTTTAAAGTGTTATGTCTGGAAATAGATCGAATTGATGACAATAGTCTATAACAATCTATTGGAAAAATATTGGGTCAAGTTTCATGTGGGAAATCTTGGAAAATCCGATTTTCTAAATTTTGTATTACCACTGTAAAATTCTTGCCTTTAAAGTGTTATCGTTGGATCAATCTCGCTTTCATTAATTTTTTTAGCAGACTTATGGATAAGTTTTGTTTGTTCATATATTTATATAATTTAACATATTTCATATATTTTATTATTAATTGATTTTCTAGTGAATTCCAGAAATCTTCCCGCTTTAAGAGGTCGTTTTCCTATATTAACTGATTTTTTTCGATGTTATGTTTGATTTCACCAAAATAACTTTCAATTGCAGCATTAGTAAAATTGGTGGTGGGTAAAGTTTGTGTTCGTAAATGAATTAGTATTGGGGTCCATAGAGGTAAAAAGGGAATAAAATCTTTTAGTATTTCTTTTAAAAATTTTGGACGGTAGAATATATTAGAAGGCTGGCGAATAACTACTGCGTCAATTTCAGGGTTAAAATTCGATATGCTAAGAAAATCGAGGTAAAATTTGCTGCTTTTATATAACGCTTTCATTTTTGTATCTTTATCATTCTCTTGCCAAATAATATCAATATCACATTCGTCATCAATAGACATTACGTAATTTGGTTCATGGAAATTATTTTCGGAGAGAATTATGGATAAATCTATTATAAAAGATTCAGCAATAGTTGAATCTTTCTCGTTACAAAATGTTGAACAATAGAATCCAAATTTTTTTAAATTTTTGCATAATCGGTTTCATTAGTGGTCAAGACTCAATAGTGGTCAGTTCAGACTCAATAGTGGTCTAGGCAATCCAAAATTTTCATTTTTATACGTAAGGAATCATTAGGCTGCTTTCTTGCAAATTGGTGCCTTGTAGTAACCATTCATAATTTAAATTAATATATTTCAAAAGTTCTATGTTATTCTAGCCAAATGAAAGTGCATTAAGAATAGCACGACTGAAATCAGAGACTATACAATATACATGATTAAATATTGGCCAGCTTAAGGTGGAAGTTATGATGCATTCAATTTCGAAAAATTCCGAAAATATTCTAATATTAAATGATGATTGCTAGTTATCATCTAGTTATCATCTCCATAAAAGGAAAATTAGTTCCAGTTTTTCCATCTATATTTTTAATATTTCCCACTCCAGCATAGTATAACACTTGATTAGTCACTTCCTGTGGCCTACGTACAACGGATCCAGTGGCATCTATGTGTGCGGTTGTGTTCATTATTTTGTTTACTATTCGAGATAGCACTTTTATTTGGTCTTTACTTAACGAATATATGGTAAATGGATTTATTATTAAAACATGCAAACATGCGTTTGGTTTGTTCATTTTTATCCTTAGATCTTTAATACCATCCCGATCATCATCTAACGAGCGCTTCAGAACGAGCCATATTAAGCACGGTAAGCACCCTTAGAATTTCCTAAATTTCCATTTTTTTTTTAGTTTTAAATCGCATTCTTAACGTAATTTTTGCTGAATATCGGTCGCATACGATTTCAAAAGCTTTTGTTGAACAGCTTTTCTATTTTTTCCTTTTAGATGCGTTGATAATTGGTCAGTATGATAAACATCCCACCACAGTATTCAATGTAAAATAACTTTTCAGTATGCGTCATACTCGCCTAAATTTATAAAGTCGAGGACAATTAGGTTGTAAACATTTTCTTGTATAAATTGTTATATTTTTGGTTGTTATTTTGGCATCCCTGACATTAATTATGCACGGGAAAAACGCTGAAAATTTCGCTCTAAGAGCATCCATGTAGGAATCGCTTTTTAATTTTGGAGTGGTTTAATCAAAAAATAGGGTTTTCCACTCAACCTGTGAAAGTTGAATAAAACTAACGGTAATAATAAATTGTTTTCTAGCATTTGCTTTGAAATTTGAAATCACGTTGTCCTTTTTCACATATTTCTTAGTGACTACTTTTATTTCTTCAAAACCATCTAAGTCGCATTTTCTTCAGGTGACACCAATCTCTCTTCAATAATACTACTATTTTCAAAATTTTCTGATATTTTGTTGACTACTGTAATCGACTCATTATTATTATTTAAATAATACAAGTAAGAATTTTCACTATTTAACACTTCGATATTAATAATATTTATTTTATCATTTTTGATAAAACCTTCCTTAGGTTCTATATAGTTAACAAAAACAGGTTCATAGGGAGTATCTTCTTCAAGGTTTGTATCAATAAAAATTTCTTTAGAATTATCCGCAAGCTTTATCTTGAGAATATTGCGAAACTCCTCATTAGTCTCAAAGTACCGCTTCAATTTTAATTTGTTAGCCTCCGTACATTTAAGACCATCAATACTTTGACAAACCTTATGTAATAGAGAATTAGCGCTTGTTGACCCAAACTTTATATCTTCAAACAAACACACATGCTTTAATATGGCATCCACAATAACCGATTGGTTATTGGAAATTATAGAAAATTTTTTGATGGGCATATTGTCAACGGTTGCGCTGCGGTAATAG
This sequence comes from Diogma glabrata, assembly GCA_963693315.1. Classification (NCBI taxonomy): domain Eukaryota; kingdom Metazoa; phylum Arthropoda; class Insecta; order Diptera; family Cylindrotomidae; genus Diogma; species Diogma glabrata. Next base: position 237,445,790 of record OY856187.1, on the reverse strand, counting down.
AACTAAAGTATTATATTACCCCAAGGAATTTATTAAGCGAAAAAATGTAAACAATACAACAACAAATATATGTTAATAGAACTAAAGTATTATACAACCAGTGGTGAAATTCAACCGGTACGGAACGGTACGCCATTGCCGGTTGTTAAAATTTTCAGAATAATAGAGCTGCAACTGGTAGGGATCATATACCATTAAAACTTTTGCAAAAGGCAGTAAATTAAATAGACACTCAATTGGCTTTAATAATAAATGTATGCTTAAAAGAAGGTACATTTCCTAGTTGCCTAAAAAAGGTTAAAGTTATTCCCGTTTATAAATCAAATAATGCTCTGGAAGTTAGCAACTATAGACCCATTTCAATTCTTCCTAGTATTTCAAAAGTTTTTGAAAAGGTTATAGTGAGCAGATTCGAACACTTTCTTGAAGATAACAAAATAATATCTACTGCTCAGTTTGGGTTCACAAAAGCGTCAAACACCAGTGCTGCTTAAATCTCTTTCACCGAATTCATTTCTCTAAACATAGATAAGAAAAAAAAATGCTCGTGCATTTTCTTGGATATAAGGTGTGCTTTTGATACGGTTGATTATGATATTATTTTATACAAACTGAGCACACTTAGTTTAACTCCTAATCAGCTTCTACTATTTAAAAATTATTTACATGATAGAGATCAAGTTGTGCAAATTAATGGTATATGTAGTGAAAAAGGTGTTACAAGTAAGGGAGTACCCCAAGGATCAATATTAGGCCCTTGTTTATTTAAATTCTTTATCAATGACATCACCTTATTACAACTAGGGCATGGTTAGATTAATCGATTGTTTGATTTATTTATTTATTTATTTCAATTTAAATACTAGCAAACGGAAATATTTCCAATAACATGCTAGTTATAAAAGTAGTACAAATTAAAGACAATATTTAAAAAATAATATAAAAAATTACAATAAAATGTTTAAATTTAAAAGTAATACAAATTAAAGACAATATTTAAAAATAATATAAAAAAAAAAAAAAAAAAATTACAATAAAAAGTTTAAATTTAGTTTATAAAAAGATAATTTTTATGTAATAAACCAAGAATGTTTAACACAAGATAAAATGCATAATATTAGAATTTAAAATATATATATGAAAATAAAATTAATTGATTTAATTTAACAATTTGTAAAAGGCTTCTTTTAAACTGGACTAAGTTGGAGCAAAACAAATTGATTTGATTAAATTTAACGTTGTGGCTGTACTGTAATCTAATTAACGGTGAATGAACTCTTAGATTAGTTAGAAAAGTATTATAATACAGAGTGTACGAATGCCTAGTATTATAACAAGGTGTGGTATTCAAACGAATTAGACTAGCCAAATCTGATTCAATACTATGGTTAAGAATTTTATAAAGGGTTGTTTGATCAGCAATTGTACGTCTCTGTCCCAATGATAATAAATTATATCGTTTTAGTCTATCTTTGTATGGTTGATATGGGAAGCTTAATTTAAAGTTCAGAAATCTAGTAAACTTCTTTTGAACCCTCTCAATATTATCAATATGAGTTTGATATTTTGGATTCCAAACTGGCGAAATATATTCTAATGAAGAACGAACTATAGAATTAAAGATTGTAATAAGTGTTTTAGACGAACGAAAATTTGAACACACTCGCATAACAAAACCAAGCATTTTGAAAGCTTTGTTAACAATGTCTTGAATATGTATATTAAATTTTAATTTGTTATCCATAATAATGCCTAAATCACGAATGCTTTGTTTTTCACATAGAGTTAAATTGTTAATACTATAAATGAATTGTAATTGAAAAGATCTAGGCTTAAGCTTAAAGGTAAAACATTTATTAATGTTGAGATATAGATCGTTACTTTTGCACCACTCATATATTTTAATAAGATTATTTTGAAGCACTATACAGTCAGCTATGGATTTGATTGATTTAAATATTTTCAAATCATCAGCAAAAAGTAGTGCTTTACAATCCAAGCGTAAGCAAATATCAATAATAAACAAAATAAACAATAAAGGCCCCAATATTGAACCTTGTGGTACACCCGAATGAGGACAGAAAGAAAATGATTCATAGTCATTAATGCATACAAATTGAGATCTTTGTTTTAGATAAGATTCAACCCACCTGATAAACTTTAAATTCAGACCGAAATTACGTAATTTTTGAAGGAGAATATTATGGTTAACTTTATCAAAGGCCTTTGAAAAATCCATATATATGACATCATGTTACATTCTCTGGCATGGTCGGAAATGAACCACATGAAATAAGATCTCTTTGCTTATCCCATTTCATACCAAGAACTGATGTTACGGTTTCATCTGGTTGTTCGGTAACTTTCGGGAGTGAATAACGAGCGAAATTGTCATCGTCTGACTCCTCAAAATTTTGTTCCAACTGAGATCCCAATACACCACCAAGCTCCCATTGTCGTAATTCTAATTTCGCATCAGCCAATATTCGAACAGCTCGTGATTTAAAATCTTCATATTCTTCCATGGAGTTGACTGATGTCACACTATTATCCACATACAGAGATTTCTTCAGTTTTAGAGCCACCGCCTTGTCATCGTTGTTAACATTATCCAAATGATTGTTAATTACAGCACCCAGAATAAATGGACTTAACAATTTGTTTCCTCAAAATTTCAATCTTATCTGTCTAAGTTTAACGTACGACACATTTTTACTCCAAAATACAGTCCGCAGTCTAATGCTTCCGAACGTACAAATCGCACTATTTTGGCAGCAATCGGATCATATCTAGATACAGATCACCGCGATTGGGATTTACATCTTGATGAAATTGGCTGCGCTATGCGATCAGCAATCCACGACGCGATTGGAACTAGTCCTTATAAAGCTGTATTTGGAAGGGAAATAATAGTTCACGCTGAAACATACGAATTATTACGAGAATTGGATTGTTTCGAAGATTCTGATGTTTAGAATATCCATTCTGAAACCAATTTTGAAATAATCCGAAGTGACATTAAAAAGGCCCTTCAAGCTGCATCAAAATTACATGCACATACATACAATCTACGAAGTCGTAAACGTTCTTTCAATATAGGTCAAATTGTACATGTAAGAAATTTTGTACAAAGTGATGCTACCAAGCGATTTTCAGCCAAACTAGCCCCTAAGTTTGTAAAAGCCTGTATAAAGCAGAAAGTGGAAAATGTAGCCTATAGATGTGTGGATGAGAAAGAAAATGAAATTGGTGTATATCATGTCAAGGATATCTTATAATTTTTGTCTAATGTTGGATCAAAATGAAGTTGATTATCTTTTGTCATAATGCATAAATGTAGCCCAGCATGAGACTTCTCAAGGGTCATGAGGCAGCCCCACGATTTGTAACCATAAAGTTTACAAGAAATGAGAATTATATTTTTGTTCTAAACATTAGATAAGATATTTATAAAAAATACAATACAGCCACCGGTGACTTTTTTTTTTTAAAAAAAAAAACAAAAAATCACCTTTGGAAATCGATTGAAATTGTTTCTTCCCTTTTGATCTCGACTCTTGAATTAAACAGTCGATTGAATAAAATTGAAAATATAAAAAATAATTAAATAAATAGAAAATTTTTCAATACAATTAAAATATAAAAAAATAGTTATTAAAAAGTTTTTTTTTTAAATCTAAAAACAATGTATTTGTTTGTTTAAAAATAATTAGTTTGTGTAAAATCTAAAAATATTTAACAAAAACTTTATGTTTAACATAAAAAAACGGATTCATGTTTGATCACATCATGTTTAATTAATGTTTAAGTTAATGATTTCGAATCAAGTTAATTTCAGTGAATTTGAAAATTAATTAACAAAAAATTGTAAAAACTATCATAAAAATAAATTAAAATATTTCATTGGAAACAAAAATAAAACAAAAGCAACAGAAATATAAATTAAAGTAAACTGTTTTATTTCCTATGTTAATCAAAGGAAAAATTATTTCGGCCACCTTTTTATGCTGCTGTGCTGTAAATGAATTAAACTTGGATGTTCCTGCTGGTCCTGAATAGAACAAACATCAGAGAGTTAACCAGAAGCAAAGGAAGGAAACAAGCAACCAAATCATCAACCACAGGTTTCATTTTTTATATATTTTTTTTATTAATCTTAAATCTTTAAAGTAAATGTGTGGCTAATGTAATTAAAATAATGAAAATGTAAGTCTGGTGATGGTGATCGAAATTAGTGATTCGAATATGAGTGAATAAGCAGCTATTAATTTAAACCTTGGAGTAGCGGTAACCCATTTCCAACACCACTAGAGCTAGCGGGTTAATTTGCTGCACCGCAAACAACATTCACTTCAAGGTCTGTAAGGAACTTTTAATCGATTCATTACGTTGTACATATGATAGTGCATTGACTGTATTTGTAATGATTTATAACAGTTCATTACTTTCGCCAAATGTTGAAATTCCAAACCTTCAACTACTTATGAAGTGAACTTCTATTTTGTGGTGACTTTGTCCGAACTTGCAAATTAAAACTCTAGATGTTGATGCTCGAAGTAATAATTTTATTCTACTGAAATCTTTTTATAAAATTCATAAATTGTTATTTCAAGGATAAAGTGATTAAAATTCCTTCAAAAACAAACTTGGATTAAAACAATAAATTACAATGGTTTTAACATCCTCCCACCAATTATTCGTGAATAATTAATTCATTTTCAAATACTGAAAAAAAAATAACGGATTTCTTTTAATAACGTAAACGTATCGTTGGCAAAACCTTTCGCCCAGATCGCGTTCTGATCTCTTCAGGTTCATCAGCCTCACTAGTTCTTCTCTCTTCCGGTTCATCCTTTACCTCAATAGTTCTTTTTGATTTCTTTGAGCGATTCGTCTTCATTGGTTCGTCGATTAACAATTTTTCCTTTGCTTTCGCTCGTTCTTTTGCTTCATTGTTAATTTTAAGTGTATCACCGGAACTTTTTATTTCCATAGGAATCAATCGTTGAATATGACGAGTAAGTTCTCCCTTTTCTGTTTTGAGCTTGACCACTCTAACAATACCATTAGCATCAGGTAAGAGTTCTATGATTCGAGCTATGGGCCATTCTAATCGTTTTTTATTATCGCTGACGATGAGTACTACTTCGCCAAGTTCGAATTCATAGTTTCCTTCCGATTGTTTTCTTTCAACCAATTGACCAAGATACTCACTGCGAAATCTTTCCCGTAACTCTTGCTTTAATTGATTAAGGTGTTTAAATTTCTCTCTCAATTTCTGACCGTTAATTTCTTCTATCTCCGGGAATTGTGTTTCTTGAATATTTTGTAAAAATGCTGATGGTGTAATTGGTAACAAATCATCTGGATCTTCGGAAAGGTAGGTGAGTGGACGACTATTCATTAAGGATTCGACGTAGGATATTGTGGTTTCCAGTTCAACTTTTGTTAACTTATTATGGCCCAATATTCTTCTTAAATATCCTTTCATCGTTCGTACAAGCCTTTCCCAAAACCCGCCCCACCATGGAGCTGCAGGTGGATTGAAAATCCAGGTGATGCGCATAACTTTGAATTCTTCTTGTATCTTCTTCCAATTTAATTTTTCAAGCAAATTCTCTGTCCCGGTGAAATTTGTACCATTGTCTGTATAGACTATTGATGGTCTTCCTCTTCGATAAATAAAACGCCCCATTGCCAATATAAACTGTTCCGTATTTGTTTGACCCACTAACCCCAGATGTACAGCTCTCATTACAGCACATGTAAAAATGACAACCCATTGCTTCTCGTTATTTCGCAGATATAGTGGTCCAGCTAAATCGATACCGGTTACCTCAAATACCTTTGCATTCTTGACTCGATTTTCAGGAAGTTCCGCTGCTGGTGCTCTTGCTGGAACCCCTCCGAAACGTGTACATGTTGTACATTTTTTCCTTATTCTGTTTACAGCCTTTTTTGTATAGACTATCCAGAATTTTTCTCTTAATTTGCTTGCGATGAATTGCGTACCTGAGTGTCCATACCTTAGATGTTCTTCGAGAATCAATTTTTCAACCACAGGATGAATACACGGCAACAACCAAGGTCTCTTGAACTTTCCAGTATCTTGTCTGTTGGGTATTTTTGTGACGACGTAATACATATAACTCGCTGTATCTCTTGAAACCTTCAAACCTGCGATGAACTTCATATCGTATGGAAAAACCTGCTATTGTACCAATCTAATCATTGTTGTCTCAGCATCATCGATTTTTTCCATTGTCAAATGTCCAACCTGTTTGTTGAAATTGCTCTTCTTTGTCGTGCAATTTTGTACAAATCTTTTTATTAACGCCAATATTCGGAGATTCAAAATGTGAGAATTTTTCCGTGCAAACCATGGGTCTTCTAATACGATTGGAATGTTCACGAACACGTCGTTTCTGTTAGCTGTTTTCTTTTTCTCTTCATTTACTATTTCTTCATCGATTTTGAAGTCTTGGTTGGGCCATTCTGTTGATGGAAGTTTGAGCCATTGCGGTCCCTCCCACCAAATTGATTCGAATAATTCTTTCGAAGAAGAACCTCTGGATGGGAAGTCAGCTGGGTTTAATTTTCCTGGTACGTGCCTCCATTCGTCCACTGAACTAAACTTCACGAACACGATTTCCTACGAAGGTTCCCCACTCGTCATTCCGCTTTATCCATGCCAAGACCGTCGTTGAATCACTCTATAACGTTGAATCACTCACTCTATCACATATAACTTTATTTTGTGAACATAGATTTTATTTTTCAGGGAAAGTTCAAAATATATTAGTAATAGATATATATACATAAATTCATATTATTTATTTTCCTAAATTGTAAATTTCTAAATAATTTTTATAAGTTATAAATGTTAATTCCTGATAACCACTTTTTATAATATTATTGCAATATCCATGGCTTTAAAGCCGCAATTAGACTATTGCAGAACTCTGCAATATTTATGCAATAGTCGTGCAATGGTAGTGTGTAAAATATTCATTGCAGAAAAGTTTGGCAATGAACTCATTGCAAAACATTGAAAAGGGTCATTGCAATGTTTTGCAATGAGTTCATTGCCAAACTTTTCTGCAATGAATATTTTGCACACTACCATTGCAGAAATATTGCAGAGTTCTGCAATAGTCTAATTGCGGCTTTAGGCATAAATTTTTTTGAACTCGTGGAATAGAAAAACCTCGCATGAAATATTAAAAGAAACGAAACTGTGATTACAAATCACAAACAAATAAATAACAAAAACATAATTGTTCATACCTAATAATCATGTTGTATTTCAAAATGAGCATGAAATAGATCTAAATAATGGATAGATTTTAAAATTCACTAGACTTTTTTGTGGAATTTGAGTTGTATATATATAAACTACAAGCGAAGAATAATTTCATTCTGTTTGTTAGCGATCATTGGGTAGTTTCTGTAAACATAATCTTTAAAACTATTAATAGTAAGTGGTGTTCCTTCATTCAAATGATAGGTAAATGTAATAAATGCAAGATATAGTATAATATAATTGAAATATAGAAAATGACAGGTTTATAGAGAAGACTTTCATCAAATGCTAGGAATATAAAAAACCCAATGGTTTTAAATAATTTATTTATTTCCTAAGGGACATAAATTTATGAATTAGAGGCATGTTTTTTTATAAAAAATAGTTATATTTTGTTCTCTAATAAGTATACAAGTTTTGTACAGCAAATTTTTTTTGTTCCTTACTGGTCATGCTATGTACCCAATATTCATAAAATTATGAATAATATTCATAATAAGCTCCATAGTAATTTTTCAAAACAGTATTCCTTATAAGTATATAATACACCTGGCTTATTCATGGTTGAAAATCAACGTAATTTAAGCATGAAATATACCCTATTAAGCATAAAAAACCTAGATTTCTGTGCATAAGGTTTATTCTATACCTGTAAAGCTAGAAACAGAAATACGTGTTCTATAATTTATTATTCCTAAGCGCCATAATTTTATAAATAAGAGGCATGATATTTTTCAAAAATTATTGTTCCTTATAGTCATATTTTGCTATCTAATAAGTATACAATATTTTTTCAACAAAGTTATTTCTCTATTCCTAATTAGTCATGCTACGTACACTATATGTATAAAATTCATAGAGTAATATTCATAATAAGCACTTTAGTGATTTTTTGAACAATTATACCTTATAAGTATATAATACACCTGGCTTATTCACGGTTGATAATTAACGTAATTTAAGCATGGAATATAACCTATTAAGTATAAAAAAACCTTGATTTCTATCTGTGTATATTTACTCACGGTTGATGTATTTAAATGTTATATGGAGTAGATGCGCAAGATACAAGTTTGATGAATTGGTGGTATTACACAAGAGAGTCTTGAAGTATATAATTGGTGTTCCCATTAGATATTCGACAGAGAAGCTTTATAGCCAGTTTCCATCACTTCAATTACAAAGAGAGAACTAGTTAAAACCATATACAAAATGGTAAATGGGCTTGTCAGTAAAAGCGTTGAATTTAAGAAAGCAAAAGATCAACACCCCCATAACACAAGACGCCAGTCACACTATCAAGTACAGACTTTTAAAACAACAGTCGCCAATAGTAATGTCTTATATTGCGGTTTAAAAAAATTTAACGATCTTCCATATGATATAAAGCACGCACAAAACATTTTACAGTTTAAAAAAAATTAAGGAATATATAAATTGAACCCACGATTGACGATACGTTTATGTTTCATGTAGATTTAAGTGATGGTGATTGGGTTCAAATTTGAGTGAATATAAACTTTTATACTTCCGTGTTTATACTTCCTTAAAATTGAATAAATTATTTATACATATATATAATGTGTTAAGATATTAGATATTATGTTTCGTTTTGTTTTTGTTATTCGAATTTATCCATACCATATCAAAACAGAACATACCATGTCAAAACTTATTATATTAAAATTAGTCTGAACGCTGCGTATGAACCGAATTGGTTTGAGCAACATTGATAAAAATTGTAAAAATTTATTAAATGTATAATTAAAGAATAAATTATAATATAAAAAAATCCTAGAAAAATGGCAAACTTGAGTTTTACTCAACTTGAGTTAGCAACACCCCCAAGATTGTTTTTAAATCAATGTTTATTGACTCTATCAAATTTGATCTAGCGACATTAAGGGCCGATTGTATGAACAAGGATGAATAGAAAAAAATCCGAGGATAAAATTCTATCATCATCCGAGGACTATTTTTTTCGTCGATTGTATGAACACGAATAGATTAATTTTTATTTTTGTTTTTATTGCAGTTTATAAGTGGCTTTTTTATAAGTGGCAATACTTTTTCTTTTACTTTTCTATTAAATAAATTTAATTATAAATTAAAAAACATTATTTCAAAATTGAAATGGAATATATTAAAATTATATTACAAATATTACTTATTTTACTATTAATTTATATCAAAACACAAATTTTTGAAACGCAGAAATTTAAATTCAAAAATAACTACAAATTCAAAACAAAACTTTTCTGCTATGCGCATGTCAAAAAAAAAGTTTTACTCTTTGTTTTATAGAAGAAAAATAGAAGATAGATCAAAGGATAGATCAACAATCCTCATTTCATGAGACAAAAATAAATATGAATTATAAAAATAAATTTTAAATACCCTTTTTACAAAATACATATCTATCTATATAAATAAAAATCGAATGTCTGTTTGTTTGTCTGTCTGTTCGGGATAAGCTTCGAAACGGCTGAAATGATTTAGATAAATCTTGACATATACAAAGACCGGAATGTCAGAAGTATAATAGACTACTTTTGTCCGTAGATTTTATAGTTTTTATAATAGAATTTTTAATTTCTAGCAACTCCGCTACTTAATTCATAGCAAAACATTTGATTTTCGTAAGAGTTTGCCTAAATGTTGATTACATCTTAATTTTGTTTTTAATTGTTCTAAAGTATTTATTAAATTTGTTTTGTTGTTTAAAAGTATTTATTCGTTGGAGGGAAACTTGTTTTTGACTTTAATTGTTAAATTTTTACTTGCGAAATTTTCTCATTTGTTATATGAGTATGTTTTTATCATATAGAGACAAATTCGTATTTTGTTGTATATGTTTCAAATCCTGACCTGCAAGATTTTTTCATTTCTTGTTTATGAGGACTTTTTATTTAAAGTGGAATTATAATGTGTGTTTATGCATTTAGTTTATTTATTTCGAGAGAAATTTGTATTTTGTTGTTATGTTTTAAATCGTAATATTATTTGGAGAAGTATGTTTAATCCATTTTTTTTTTGTAAAATTATTTAAGCAGAAGGTGCATGCATAATAGATTAGAAAAGATTGGATTGTGATGGATAGTAGCTGCATCAAAGTTGGATGAAAAGATTAAGAGTGCGTTGGCGTGCGGAGGAGGGCAGGAAGGGGCAAAGCTGGCGGAATGCCCCCTAGTATACAATATATATAAAGTTGAATTAGTAGGACTTAATTAGTTTTTTTAGTTTATTTAGGATTTAACAGGATTTTTATTTTTTAACGCCTATTTAACATCTCAAACGGGATTTTTTTGGCAACTCTCTTATTAAGATGTTATGTAGAGGTTATTTTTCTATTAAAAATAAATTATATTTATATACTCCAAATTCTTAATAGTAGAATCTGTAGATTTTAAAGAGTATGTAGTTAAATTTTGACTCGGGTATTCTGTACAAGAATCGAAGATTCTGTATTATCTGCATAAATTAAAATACATATTATACTTACACAAAATACTAAAATGTTTGTTGATAAAATGGTTTAATCCAAGTAGTTTTTCGTTTGTTAATTATTTTCCTGAATTTCTATGGCAACCAATTTTTTTTTAAATTTCTGTGTTAATTATTTAAAACATTTTGTTTTTCAGTTTCCTTTGATCTATTGTATTGCTAAGTACCTATGCATATTTCTTGTAAAATATTTTTTGAGTTTGTAAAATATCGACTGTTCCTGTTTTTCAGAAGTTGTGAAATCTCGCATCACACAAATATTACTCTTTTTGTTGAGAAACGACATTTAATCTGCAACAACTTGATATTTTCCAACTGTTCCTATAAATTGGTAGGAGCTGAAATTGAATAGAACCATTCTCCATGTCCAATTTCATGTTCAATTAAATTACATTTCATGTCATACAAATAATTAATTTTATTTGGTAATGTTTCTAATAGAAAATGTTTCCGATTTTATGTTTTGCAGAAAAATTAGTTAAAAAAATGTAGGGTCTGCGTCGGACCAGACGGTGGAAGTTATACTTCTTTGGTCGTCCGCTCACACTCACTTGAAAAGTCCATGATTAAGTCGTGTCACTTAACTAATTTACGCCGCCATCTGCAAGATGGTTTATGAACCACATTTAACATTGAATTCGTAATTAAAAAATATTAAAACTTTTAATTGAGATAAAAATTATCCTATCGAGTATATATTAAGCGTAATATATAAAATATTATTCTTAAGTCGCTCAAAAGAGAAACATAAAAATTGCCAGAATTTCCCATACAAAGTTGTATGAAAAATTTAACCTTTTTTCGTATTTGTTTTACGGACAGAAGAAAATAATATGCTTAATATATAGTCAGTAATAGTGCATAAAGAAATTTAAATTATTTAATTTTTTTTTTTTTTTTTTTTAAATAAAATGTGTTGTGTTATAGGGTTTAGCATATATGTCACAACAACACATAAATACCTTTTAAGACCTAGGTCTAGACCTGGATCCCATAACAACTGGCGTTCTAAGGTGTAGATTTACGCTTTTTTTAAACATCTGCGGGTTGAAGCCACCTGAGACTAAGTGTTCCGGCAAACTATTCCATTTGTACGCAGTTCGGACAAAGAAGTCTCTCTGCGATCTGCCAGTATGACAGCGCGGGATCTTTACCGTTTCACCGGTTGCGGCAGCCGATTGCCGAGTGGAACGGGGGTAAGAATAAGTTTGAGGCATGATGCCGCTGATTTCATCTGAGCACTGCTGATGACGATATTTGTAAAAAACAATGAGGTCAGCAACAGTGCGACGATGTTGTAGGGAATCAAGTTTTGATGTCAAAGTTCGATCACCCACAATTCGTATAGCCCACTTTTGAACAGAGTCCAAGAGGGCCAAGATGGAAACAGAAGCAGCACCTCAAACTTGACAGCAGTACTCCATACAGGGACGAATATAGGACTTATAAACATGGAGCAATTGGTATGGAGTCAAAAATTTTTTGCATCTATTTAGGAGGCCGAGTTTTTTAGACGCGCTTTTTGCCATCACCATTACATTATCGTTCCAGAGTAGGTCATTTGAAACTGTGACACCCAATAAACGAATGTTTTTACATTCACCCATTGGTTCATCAAAAATACTGAATAAAATATCTTTGGGGAACTCGGTCTTTAATCTGGAAACAATCAACAGCTGTGTTTTGGTAGAGTTGAAATTGACAAAGTTTTGGTCACCCCAATCGGCGACTTTATTCAGGTCTTTGTTCACGTTTATGGCAGCGTCTCTCCGGGCAGGATTAATTCGTTCGTGCATTTTACCTTTTGAAGGAAGGGGCTCGAACGACTTGTGCAGAGTACTATCATCTGCAAAACTATTTATTGGGTTGCTGGTGATTTTCAACAATTCGTTGATATAAATCAAAAATAGGGTTGGAGACAATACTGAGCCTTGGGGTACACCAGCGTTAATTAGTTTAGACTCAGACGAAAATCCGTCTAAGGAGACCGAAATGTATCGGTTGGATAGAAAATTTTGAATCAGCCTTACAACATTGGGATGAAAACCGTACGCAACGAGCTTGTTGATTAAGTTGGCATGCTAGACTCGATCGAATGCCTTGGAGATGTCTAAAGCGATAACGTATGTTTCACCACCTTTATCAAGTATGCTGTTCCAACAATGCGCTACATAGTTTAATAGATCGGTAGTTGATCTTTTGTTTCGAAAACCGTATTGGCTGTCGGATATTAAATGATTTACTTCCAGAAATTTTGAAATATGTGTATTAATATAATGCTCGTAGACTTTGGATAGGACCGATAGTAAAACTATTGGCCTATAATTTGAGATATCGGATTTTGGTTCCTTTTTGGGGAAGGGCTGGACATTTGCCAAATGCCAACTTTCAGCACGAGGGAAATATACCAGATTTGTAGGATTGGTAGAATATTTTAGTTAAAATTGGTGCAAGTTCTTTGGAAAAGGTTTTTAAAATAATGGGTGGAATATTGTGCATTCCTGAGGCTTTGTTGATGTTTAGCCCCTTTAAAAGTTTAGCTACTATTTTGGGTTTGAAGTAAAGTTCATTCATATTAACTCCTGAAGACTGGATTTGGGGTATTTCTTTAGGAGTTTCCAAAACAGTGGAGTTCAGATAAAGCGTTCAGCGAACAAGTTAGCTTTTCTTGCGGGATCATTGACGATTAAATCACTATCAATAATAGGCGGAATAGAAAATTTTGTGCCAGAATTTAAAGAATTAATGGCACTGTAGAAACTCTTGTCGGAAACAGACATAGACGTAAGTTTTGAGGCTTTCGCTCTGTCAATTTCAGACTTTTCGTTTGAGATAATCTGGTTAGATATTTTGTTGGCCTTTAGATATTGAGATCGGTTAGTGGAAGTTTTGTTATGAATCCAAATATTAAATGATCTACGTTTGTTTCTAAGTGCCGCTTTGGCAGCCTTCTGTACTACATCTCAAATGTAGCTACTGACTTCCAAATAAATCATTCACAAAAAACAATCATAAATCTAATACAAGAAATATAATAATAAACAAACAACCACTTATAGTAAGAAAATCTCAAATGTATTCCAGCACGTGTTGAAACAATAAATTAAATAAAGTTTACGAGCATTAAAACCTACCACAACATAAATAAACAAAAAAAAGATTGTAAACAAAATTAATTAATAACTTGGTCAAATTATTTAAAAATATGAAGAAAAATAAGTGTGTGAAAATTGTGTCACTTTACTTTTAATCGTTTTTAGGGTTCCGTTTTTTATACGGAACACTATTGGTGAGAGTAAAACGTGATTTTCACATTATATCGATTATCTCGTAAACTATAAATGCTATGGACTTGAAATTTGGCATGCGTATAAAACTAACCTGTCCATATGAAATGACGGATACAAATAAAACTAAAGTGGTTTTCGTTTGGTTTACAGGGCTGAGATGTGAGACCTTTGAGAAAATACATTTTTTTATAGATTCAAGTAGGGTATCATATGAAAGGGCTTGATTTCAGTATTCCATAAAAATTTATTTTAGAATTTTTCACCTCACTCTTTTTTGTATAATTTTGAATAATGACGTTTTTTTCGCGTTTTCTTACCTCGATTAGCTCCGAACCTATCTGATCGAAAATTTTCAAATGTACTTGGAATGATAGAAAAATTAGTACGTTTTTAATAAACAATATAAAAAAGTGTCCTATTTCCATACTTAGATTTATTAAGGGGGTGGAAATGAGGAGGGGTAAAAACATTATTTAAAATGTGGTCAAGTGGGATGTCATTTGAAAGAGCAATTAATTTCAAAAACAAAGCAATTTTTTTTTAGAATTTTGCGATGCCCAGGTTTTGAGTTATAGTAAAAAAAGTGCGAATTTAGACCGTTTACCCCCCCTACGTTTTGACACTGATTGACAGAAAAATTTGTAAAAGTTCACAGAGATAGGAAATTTGCTAAATTTTGTACGAAAACTATAGCGAAGTCTGCAATAATTATATTTCTGTGTGTTTAGAGGACCGGGGTAGAGGGGGTACAAAAAAATTTTTTTGACCCAAGCGAGTGGGGTGTCACTTGATAGAACACCTAATTTGGAATTCGCTGCAATTTTTTTTAGAATTTTGCGGTGGCCAGTTTTTGAGTTATTGTCGAAAAAGTGCAAAGTCCAGACCGTTCCCCCCCATGCGTTTCGACACTGATTGACAGAAAAATTTGTAAAAATTCACAGAGTTAGGAAATTTGCTAAATTTTGTACGAAAACTATAGCGAAGTCTCCAATAATTATATTTCTGTGAGTTTAGAGGCCCGGGGTAGAGGGGGTAAAAAAAAACTTTTTTTGACCCAAGCGAGTGGGGTGTCATTTGAAAGAACACCTAATTTGGAATTCGTTGCAGTTTTTTTTTTAATTTTGCGGTGCCCAGTTTTGAGATATTGTCGAAAAAGTGCAAAGTCCAGACCGTTCCCCCCCCATGCGTTTCGACACTGATTGACAGAAAAATTTGTAAAAATTCACAGAGTTAGGAAATTTGCTAAATTTTGTACGAAAACTATAGCGAAGTCTCCAATAATTATATTTCTGTGTGTTTAGAGAACCGGGGTAGAGGGGGTAAAAAAAAACTTTTTTTTACCCAAGCGAGTGGGGTGTCATTTGAAAGAGCACCTAATTTGAAATTCTCTGCAGTTTTTTTTAGAATTTTGCGATGCCCAGTTTTTGAGATATTGTCAAAAAAGTGCAAAATTCAGACCGTTCCCCCCCCCCCCATACGTTTCGACACTGATTGACAGAAAAATTTGTAAAACTTCACAGAGTTAGGAAATTTGCAAAATTTTGTATGAAAACTATAGCGAAGTCTCCAATAATTATATTTTTGTGTGTTTAGAGGACCGGGGTAGAGGGGGTAAAAAAAAATTTTTTTGACCCAAGCGAGTGGGGGGGGTGTCATTTGAAAGAACATCTAATTTAGAATTCGTTGCAATTTTTTTTAGAATTTTTCGGTGCCCAGTTTTTGAGTTACTGTTGAAAAAGTGCAAAATTCAGACCGTCCCCCCCCCCTTACGTTTCGACACTAAATGACAGAAAAATTTGGAAAATTTCACAGAGTTAGGAAATTTGGTAAGTTTTGTATGAAAACTACAGCACAGTTTTTGAGTTATGGATAAGAAAGGGCTAAATTCAGATCGTGCCGCCGCCTACCTTTCGACGATGACTGACTGAAAAATGTGAAAATATTCACAGAGACAGGAATATTGGTAAATTTTGAATGAAAATCATATCGAAGACTCAAATAATTATATATCTGTGTGTTTATGGGATGGGTGTGGGGAGGGAAAAAAAAACATTTTTGACCCAAATGAGTGGGGTGTCATATGAAAGAGCACTTAATTTAAGAAATCGTACAATTTTTTTAGATTTTGCAATGCAGAGTTTTTGTGTTATTAAAAAAAAATATTTTTAGTATGTAGCCTTTCCACACCCCTAAATTTCAACACTCGATTGACCGAAAAAATAATCAAATTTAATCCATTTACAAGCTGGTGTAATTGAATCTTTTTTAAGTTACCAAAAACATCTATGGATAATATTTAACCTGAATTAACATTTTTTTTGCCATTTTTGATCAATGTAGATTTGATTATAATTTACTATTGACATTTACAATTTAACATTTATTTTGTTATTTGTCTATGGTCTGAAAATATAAGGACATTACAACACAACTTTTTGTCAATAATTTTTGATATTGTGTTCTTTTACATTCACGGAACCCTTGACGAGCGAATTTTATTCGCACTTGTCTGACTTTTTATTTTTTTATATTCTTTTTGTCTAATAAACAAATTTGGTTAACGAATTTTACATATATATATTTTTTTTAAGTAAATTTCAAGTATATAAGAAAATCGATAATTTATATTTTGGTAGGGGTGAAAATATTGGGGAATACGATTTTTGTATTATGTATATTGATTAACTATTTTGTATATATAGCGGAACATTTGTAATAAACATTCAGAACTGATTTTTAAATTAAACCCTGCGTTTTATTTAGAATTATTTCTCAACTGACGTCAGCGAATAGCCTTAGCTAAAGGGACTAACAGTAAGAAGCAAGACCGAGTAATTAGAATTGTTAAAGGCTTGCCTATTACTGGCACAGTTCTCCGACTGAATACGAACTTGACTCGATAAGATAATCTATATCTGTAGGATAACTTAACATAAGTTTCCTGCCAACGTTTACATCAAGAATTTATAAAACAAACATATTATAACTTCGATCACGATCTCAACAAGAAGATATAAAAACACAAATATATTATACTTCGAATACAAGTATTTTTGCTTGGGTTTTACTATGGGAAAAGGGACGAATTTATTGATAGCAAATTGGATGGTTTCTGTAAAGTTTTGAGCAGAAACATTTACATTGTCAGTGTAAAAACAATGACGGTCGAAAGGGAAACCATGGAAAAAATTTTGAAGACCACTCTTATCCATTTTTGAGTAGTGAAATATTTTACGGGGTTTGGGAGCTATAGTTTTAAGTAAATCAGTTTTGATAACTGATGAGATTAAATAATGATCAGAATTTCCAATACTACCTTTCGCGACATCGAGATCTAAAAGAAAACTATTATCACCGCTATTACGGGGAGTGAAAGTCGGGCTTTTAACAATTTGGAATAGGCCCTGAGACGCGGCAAAAATTTCTGCCAGTTTTCCACTATTGTCAACATCGTCGGTCGATTTGGAGAATTCCAACCATGATTTGTTGTGGACGTTGAAGTCACCGGTAAGGATAACTTCACAATTAGGGGACTTTGCTCTAATCTCGTCCACAATTTTTGTCAGTATATTTAAAAAGTTTGGGTTACGTTTGTTGGGGGACCGGTATAAAGCTATTGTAAAAAAAGTCATTTCTGGAAGACAAATCTTTGAAACCATTGTATTGAAGCCGTCACCGTGAAGCTCAAAATTTGGTAAGCGCGTGTACGCAACACTCTCATAAATGAATGCGCACACGCCCTGATGGAGTTTGAAAGCTGTGAAAGCTGATTCGAACCTATATTTGGAATTAAGCGATTCTATAAAGAGAAAATTTTCAGAAACTTGTGTTTCTGTAAGGAATAGAATGTTCGGTTTGTCGTGCTCAAGATGATGTTGCACGTGGTCATGGTTAGCGTTCAATCCGCAGATGTTTTGAACATGTATTTTAAAATTTTTTTTTGATTCATATATGTTTTGTCCCTGCAAATTCCGTGGACGTGCCGCTTTATGGGCGGGTGGATTGCGCAAATTTGCTTTACCACTTGCAGACTTATTTTTTTTCGGTTGTACTGCCATATATATATATATATCAAAAGGTTTATTTTATTTTTTTATGTTTTATTTTAAAATGGATAACTAAGTAAAATATCCTATCATACAACAAAATATGACATATGCCAATATTTCATGATAATATGAAGAAATAATAACAACATAATAAGTGAAAAACAAATTGTGAGAAATTTGCAGAAAACAAAACAAAACTAAATGCCAATAATCCAGCTGATGCAGCGCACCCCAGACGCACCGCCCACCACTTCAATCGAGGCACAAAGCCCACACATAACTACGTGCTAGTCCGATACCTCGGAAGAGCAAATGAGCGATACCGCTACGGAACGCTGCCCAGCTAAGACTGAAAGTGCTGCCGTTGACTAATTAAAGTTCGCCCGCCAGCACCCTAAGATATCATCTTGGCTAATGACATCTCCTGCCATTGCCAGTGGTATGTGATATCTCACGCTAACTCATATGTCAATGGCAGGGACTGGAGTACGCAGGGTAGTCAGACCCGTAGATCAACATTGATCATAATCGATCAAAATCGATCCCTCCTATTGTATTGTAGTAAAATTGTATTGTATTGTATTGTAGTAAAATGAGAAATTTCATAGATAATTTGTAAAATTATTCAAGTTGTGTTTTGTATGATATCCCATATAATTTTTTTGGAATTTATTCTCCTTTCCCTCTTTTGCAGCGCCATTGCGGCAAACAGCGGAACAAAATAATCGCTCAATAACATATTCGATAGTCTATATGGGCTCTACACGGATGATTAAAAAGTCGATAAAGCAGGTTTGGCAGTAAACTAATTAATTTGCGCCGCCATCTGAAAGTTTGCTTATGAACCATCCATTTTTAACATTTAATTCGCAATTAAAAAATATTAAGGATTTTAATCGAGATAAAAACTATCCTATCTTTCAATTTGGACCATTATACATACACTGTACAAAATTTTTGCGGATAATCGTCGATTTTTTTAAGTTTTCTTAGTCAAAAACAATTTGAACCTTATGCTCTACAGTAGTAAAGACGAAATTTCTAAATCAATTATAAAAAAAAGCGTGACGCGGTTTCTCAACCAACACCCCATCAAAATGCGTACAACGAACGTAAGAAGTATAACTTCAATAAATGCAAATAATTCTTTTGACACACTTAACGGCATTTTTTGACGTACTTATAATGCAATAATCAAGCTCCTGGTCTCACATAGATCAACACCGATCATCAAGATTTCTCCTCATTCAATTTCACTACACGTTATAACTTAAAATGAACGTTTTTTAAGTCAAAAATTTACCTTGTTGTGATACGATTTTTTGAAACACTTCCGGTACAGTTGTCGAACACACCTTTCAGCTCTTACCATTAAGTTAAACTTTATTTAGAAACAAACATTTTTGAAATCATTCCAGCTGTTTTCTCTGTAACAACGGTTGTGAATGCCGGCCGTCACTTTTTACTTTTTTTAGAATCTGTAGGTTCTGAAACGTCGAGAAATGCCAAAAACGTGGTGGTAATAATTTCACTTTTGGATTGGGAATTTAATACTTAGGTTTTTCAAACCGAAGTAATAATAATGTTTTAAGCTTAAAAATTCCTTTATATATAAGCTAGAGTTGAACTATATACATATTGATTGTAATTGTTGATACAACATGAAGTTTCTGACCCAAATTTATTATCATAGTAGTTTTCTACATGTGTTTTGAGGACAATTTCTGCATTATGTATTGCAACATTTTTTTCACAAAAATTTTGAACTGAAAAACCAAATCACTACTCTGTGAAATGTTAAATATTATTTCAAAATAAAACAAACTTCCTGAATTTATTCTCATTTAAAAAATTAAGACTAATTTGAATAACTTAGGTACAATGAATTTTAAGCAACTTTCCCAAAATAAAAATAAATAAAAATAAAATTTATTGTGAAACTTTCCTTCTGAGTTCTTGTAAAATACGATTAGAAGCAGGAATTTTTTCTTGATTAAATCATTTTTCAGATAGCTAATCTTCTAGTGTTTATATAGTTTAAATTTTTATAGTCGATTATATTTCATTCAGTGAAATTAAAATAAATTATCCCACAAACTTAAATAGAAATTGAGTTATAAAATTTAAAGAGATTTAATTTTATAGTCAACACATATATTTTCATACTAACGGTCAATAATAAAGCAATTAAGATATTTTAAGTTATGAAGCAAAAAATAACGTAGTTTACAATGTGTTAGGGAAACGTAACATTTTCATTGCATAATAAAAATTTTTATTACAAATAAAAATTTAGTTTTGAATCTGGAGAACGGCTGTTTAATCCGATAAAAAATGTATTCTTGAATTAACCATTTGAATGATTTTTTCTAGAACACATATTTAGTTTTCATCCTTGAAGTTTCTTTCCGAAAGAAAATTAGATTTTGAAAATAGATTTTTAAAAGCATGATAATCATTTGAATGTCCTATCCTACTGTTACTCTACTACTTTTTAAAAAGAAAATTAGAAAATGTTTAAGGTGTGGCACGTTGTAATAACCATTTTACTTCGTTCTGAAAGACCTTATTACATTACATTACATTACCGTATTACATTCATGAGCCAAAAGTGAAATTCTTACTCCCACTTTTTTTGGCATTTCTCTACGTTTTAGGACCTACTGATTCTAAAAAAGCAAAAAAAAAATGTATGTCTGTCTGCCGGCCGTCCGTCATTACCTACGAAATCTAGAAAACTGCTGGAGGATTTCAAAAAGTTTGGTTTACTCAAGGTATACTCAAGGGACAGGTCCGAAAGGACGCTGTGTTCGATAACTGTACCGAAAGTGTGTCAATCATTAAGTGTGCCAAAAATAGCAAATTTTCATATTTTTGGGTTAAAAAACGTTCATTTTAAGTGATTACGAGTAGGAACATTGAATTTGGAGAAATATTGATGGTAGAGATTGGTATGTGAGATCAAAATCTAGATTATTGCATTAGAAGTTTGTCAAAAAAATGTTGTCAAGTGTGTCAAAAGAAAGATTTTTATTTATTTGTTTACCCAATTTTTTGGCACAAATAATATTATTCATTTGTATTACATGAAATTTTATTATTACTATAGAGAATTATGGTATTATAAGTTTGTCAAAAAAATGTTGCCAAGTGTGTCAAAAGAAAGATTTTTATTTATTTTTTTACCGTTTTTTGGAAAAAAAAATTACTTATTTGTATGACATGAAATATATTTGTATGACATGAAATTTTATTATTATTATAGAGAATTATGGTATTATAAGTTTGTCAAAAAAATGTTGTCAAGTTTGTCAAAAGAAAGATTTTTATTTATTTTTTTACCCATTTTTGGAAAAAAATAAATTAATTATTTGTGTGACATGAAATTTTATTATTATTATTTATGAATTATGGCATTATAAGTTTGTCAAACAAATGTTGTCAAGTGTGTCAAAAGAAAGATTTTTATTTATTTGTTTACTCAATTTTTTGGAAAAAAATAAAATTAATCATTTGTATGACATGAAAGTTTATTATTACTATAGAGAATTATGGTATTATAAGTTTGTCAGTAAAGTGTTGTCAAGTGTATCAAAAGAAAGATTTTTATTTATTTTTTTACCATTTTTTGGACAAAAATTACTTATTTGTATGACATGAAATATATTTGTATGACTTGAAATTTTATTATTATTATAGAGAATTATGGTATTATAAGTTTGTCAAAAAAATGTTGTCAAGTGTGTCAAAAGAAAGAATTTTATTTATTTTTTTACCCATTTTTGGAAAAAATAAATTAATTATTTGTGTGACATGAAATTTTATTATTACTATTGAGAATTATGGCATTATAAGTTTGTCAAAAATATGTTGTCAAGTGTGTCAAAAGAAAGATTTTTATTTATTTGTTTACCCAATTTTTTGGAAAAAAATAATATGATTCATTTGTATGACATGAAATTTTATTATTACTATAGAGAATTATGGTATTATGAGTTTGTCAAAAAATGTTGTCAAGTGTATCAAAAGAAAGATTTTTATTTATTTTTTTACCCAATGTTGTGGAATAAAATAAAATTAATTATTTGTGTGACATGAAATTTTATTGTTATTATAGAGAATTATGGCATTATAAGTTTGTCAAAAAAATAATGTCAAGTGTGTCAAAAAATGATTTCATTTATTTTTTTAGCCATTTTTTTTTATAAAAAAATTTAGCTGTTTTTATGACGTAAATGTAATTGAAAATGAAATGGACATGGAAATTTTTGAATTTGTTATAGTTTTTGAAATATTTTTGGAATTTTGAAAAAAGTTTGTAATTTTGATTTTGTTGAAGTTTTAATTTTTGATTGTAATAATTTATTTTTTTATTTTATTTGTTTATTTGAAAAATATTTATACATAAGGCCTAGCCTTTTAAATTTTGGCAATAGTTTTAGAATTTCGAAAAAAGTTTCACTTTTTGATTTTGTAAGAATTTTTGGAATATTTTAGAATTTTAAAAAATTTTAAATTTTTGATTTTATTATAATTTTTGGAATTTTGAAAAAGTTTTGATATTTTTATAATTTTTGCAATATTTTTAGAATTTTGGAAAATGTTTGGAATTTAAAGAATTATTGGAATATTATTGGAATTTTGAAAAAGTTTAATTATTTGATTTTATTCTAATTTTTGTAATATTTTTGGAATTTTGAAAAAAGTTTCAATTTTTGATTTTGTTACAATTTTTGCGATAGTTTTAGAATTTTTGAAAAAAGTTTTAATCTTTGATTTTGTAATAATTTTTGAAATATTTTTAGAATTTTGAAAAAAGTTTGATTTTATTTAATTTTTACAATATTTTTTGAATTACGAAAGAAATATGAATTTTTAATTTTGTAATATTTTTTGGAAACGCTAAATGAAGAGGTTTTTGAGTAGTTTGCTGATTGTATCATCTTTTCACTAAATTATGTTAATTTATGATCTGTTATAATTTTCCGGCAACGTATTGATGTTTCGTGCTAGTTTTGTAATAAATTTCTAAACAGAGATAAAAAAATACTTGTACTTTAACAAAGAGTTATGTTTGATATACATCGCTGCCCAAAACTAAAGACCATGTCCTCATAAAAGTGTTTTGCCGAAAACTATATCAAAATCCTTAACCCAGACCGAAGTCTTGATATCTTAGAGCTTGAGATTTCAGCATATTTTATGATTTATATTTTAGGAATGACGGAATTGAAATATGAGTTCTCATGCATGTTTAGCTTAGAGTATATAGGTATAAATATAGAGAGGACATTACTTTAAAATTGTATGAAGAGAGACATAACAGATCGTGATCAATCATATTATATGTCATATTCAGTTTCTCTTTTTGCCATTTGCATTTCTGTTTATTTACAACAAAAAACTTTTTTATTAAACTATAAATTAAAAACAATTAAATAATTTAAAACGAAACAAAAAGTAAAATGTATTCTTTTTGGTTGTGCTAATTTTTATAAAATGAATGAAAATAATTACAAGAGTATTTTAAATTTATTGTGTTTTACTTACAGTGATTTTATAATAGTGAATATTTTAAAATGGACGAGCAATATTTTCTAACGACACGAACAAATATTTAAGTTATATAAATATTTTCAAAGTATGTTATGAAAACTTGTTGAAAACTCTTTTCACTATATGGATAAATTAATTTTAATTCATAAAATAGTAAAAATTATATGTTTGGTTATAATAAAATCTAAAACGCATCCAAACGTCAATTTTTGTTTTTTTATACAGTCGCAGGGAGGAAGAAACTACTATTTTTTTGTGGTAGGTTTTTCTCTTGTAGATCTAAAAGAAACTCGCAATAATTGTACAATTTTTAATCAAATGAAAAATTTACGCACTTCTATGGAAAGACATAACTGTTTCTCTCTGAGACAAATAAAGGAAAACAACCAAACAAAAAACGATTTGACATAAAAGCAGTCACGGTAAATATTAGTTATGGTCACAGGTTGACTTTTAGATTTCAATAACTTTTCCAAAATTTTAAATGTCCACTTTAAATTAAATTCGTTTAAAAACTATACCATAATTTGCCGATGATTAGACTCTACAACAAAAGATCGGAGTGTATTATTTAAAGCGTTTGTCCCAAATAATGTTTCAAGGTATACAATAACTTTTTCTAAAATTTAAAATTTTAGAAATTGCAAAAACGTATTTGTTTTTATTAAAAAATATTATGGTGTGTGCGATATGTCTTAATGATAAACGAATAATAAATATGTTAAATTTTAAATGTGTTTGTGTTGGTAATATTTATTTCTTTATTTGTGATTTACGGTTGTAATTAACGAATCGAATTATATCAGCTAGATCTTTCTATTTTAATGACAAAAGCAGCAATCGTCATAATAGCTGTATGTCGCAAGAATTGTAAATCCATTATTATTACCTAATACTTATCATAATAATAAACTATAAAAAATCGTGATATCTGCTACAAAAAACATCAAAAATGTACATTTTAGTTCGTAGGTGACGAACTTCTGGTAGGTGACGAACTGACAACTCTGATCAGAAAGACGCCGGTTCGATTCCTGAACCGACCGGAATTGAGATAAAACATTTGTTACGGATCTTTCGCTTTTCAAAGCAATTTTTCATTCTATTCAATTAAATACATTCATTTCTAGTGATTTATAATTCTAAACTACATAATGGTTAGATCCATTGTTATCGTGTAGATAAAAATCTTAATAAAATCTTGAATTTAAACCGAAATAGTTTAAAAAAATTTTACTTTTGTTGTAGGATTAAAAATTATTCCAAATTTTTTACCGTGTATTGAGCTAATGAAGCGTGGGTACTGTGGAAACGTCTTTCCGACGATATAACTCATTCTGGACCTTGAACCCATGATGTTTGGGGTAGAGAGATAGCATACAAAGCAGCCTTTGGTCTCAGTTCCATGTCACAGTGAACCGGTAGTCGTATTGACTACTTCAACATCCTTTACAAAAAAGGTCTTTACCCATCAAAAATTGATTACATTTCCTTCAAGATTACGAATTTGAAAATAGCTGCTTGAGTTTGTTATAATTGGCAAAGATCGGTCTGAAACGAAACCACATTCTTTTTAGCATAAGCCTTGCCAAATATCTGCAAACCCTGTTATCTCGCAAGGGAACTAAGGCGTATAAAGGCTTGACAGTGAGGGTTATTGTAGCAGTTAGTACGGTCGTGTTCACACTCGACGGTAGGGTAAAGAAGGAGTTTTTATCAAAGCAGTTAATAGTAACTTCTGCTTTCACTTCCAAACCACTTCATCATATTTGAAGGTGACGTAATTGCGGTTAATTATGACTTGTTTTGACTGAAGGAAGAATATTGAAATTTATGTATACAAACAAGTTTCATTGAAACCACTTCATATGCAGCTGCAACAACATCAAAGATAATGCCTTATTACCGTCCATCTCTGAACGCGATAGACAAACAGCGCTATATACAAATTCTATGGATGCAGAATCACGTGACGTTAGAGGTTTGCTTTATAGCTGAACCGGCATGATCGCAAGGATTTTTTCAGCTTCGGTCGAAACTCAAAACAATTTTGTGGAGTCGGTTTTATCACACATGGTCCTGTTCTGGTCTAGGAGTTGAAATGCATCATCTCACCGAAACATAAGAATTTGATTCATTGTACAAAGTGGGTTCAATAAAAATAATTTTGTAACAATGCATTGTCAAACGCTAAAAACATATAATTAATTGTTATAATATAATATAATAATATAATTTTGTTGAACCCATTCTGTAGAATACATCAAATTATTTTTTTCAATGCTGTAAACTTAAAGAATCAATTATTATATATAAAAATTTTAGCACAAGCTTCTCAATGATAGAGAACTAACTATTGGTGTCTCATTTGTAATAATGATGTTGAGGTCTGCACCAATTTCAGCACTATGTGAATAGTACAAGTTAGTCACTTTGACGAATATTTTTAAAAATTACTAATTCTTGTGAGGTTAAAAATCTATATCTTAAAATTTACATTGCCAGCTGTAAGCCACTTTTTTATTTTGTGACAACATTTGATCCAAACCTCCAGATATACAGTTTAAGTCTAAAGCAAACTGCATACGCATTTCGTCATAACATACTTATTTGTTAGACTTTTCCAAGATTAATTAGGTGTTTAATTATAATTTTACTTAGAGCACATGAAACCATATCGGTTTGAAAAAAAAGAACTTTACTAAAGTATATTATTCACTATTTACTAAGTATTCTTAAAAGAATACTTTACAATTTGAATACAAGTTGAAAAGCAAAAAACCCCATTATTCTAATCGTTCCATCTATAAATACTATGATCAAATGTCCTGCTTTAAATAGATCGTATTAAAATTAAATGGCTATAAAAAATATATCAATTCCAATAAAATGAAAACAAAAATCAAAGAATTAAACGAATTGAGTAAATTTTATAATTTTATTTTCATTTTCAATTTCATAAAGAATGACTTCGTTTCATAAAGAATTACGTTAGGGAAAAGCTCATTCAAACGGAAAACATTTTCTTTACTCATTTTCATGAAAATATATATTTTCAACAAAAGAAAACGGTCAATATAATTTTTATCGATTTTGTATGTTTTGTGTTTGTTGGTTTGTATATGTAACTCAAGATAACTTCATTCTAATTTTTAGAATTTTATTTAGATAAAAACATCGTTTCGAGCTTAAACCTTCCTTCAACTTCTATATTAGATGAAAATCTAATAAAGATTCTTCTATATAAAGAATAATCATGTTATTAGTTCAAAGTCCTGAAGTTCTTTGATTGTATCGAAAAATGAATTCTTTTCTTTTCAACAGTAACAAAAAAAAACTTTTTAAAGGATTTTCAGCCAAAATAAGATGATTTCATTTTTCATCAAATCAGACAAAGTTTGTTCTGTTATCGTAAAAAGATTTTCAATCAATTTGTTTATGCAAAAAGAGGATTTTTACGATACTGTTTTCCTTAAGAATAAATAATACAAGAATAATTCTGAAAGATTTTAAATTTTTGATTGAATTTCGTTTTGATATTTTTGTGTTCTCCTAAATTGGATTTTGGTTAAAGCTTATGATGACAATGTTTGGTTTGATAAGTTTTCATATTTGTTCAGTACGTTTCAGTACGTTCAATGTTTTGCAATGAGTTCATTGCCAAACTTTTCTGCAATGAATATTTTACACACTACCATTGCAGAAATATTGCAGAGTTCTGCAATAGTCTAATTGCGGCTTAATACACTTTTTTTATAAATAAGTATTTTTGGTAAATACATTAAACAATTCATAAAAATAAATTTAAAATTCTTAGACAGATGTTAACGGTTAAACAGGATAGAAAATTTGGAACCGGAATTAATTTTTGAAAAAAAAAGAAAGCTAATTATGAAAAAGTTTTACAGTAAAAGCCCGATTAACCGACATTCAATTAACCGAATATTCAATTAACCGGAATTTTAAATTTTTGATTTTTTCCCCTTTCACAAGAAATTTTTAAAATATTCTCATTATTTATCTTATTTACTTATTTTTGTATTTGTACTAAATATTATTTGCAATCAATAGGCGCGTTCCATTGAAAATCAAACTTACTCAAATTTGCTTTAATCTACTCTACCTCGAACAAGTTGTGTAGTTGAAAAGCAGTTTAATTTTCGATTTTATTTAGATCGGTTATAAACTTGTTTTGGTATTTTTAATAATAAAATGGACCAGTTAGATCTAAATATCAGCCCAAAATAAAAAAAAATTAATAATAATAAAATAGTGTTGTTTTTTTTGAAAAATTTTCAAATTTTTGGCGTTCCATTCGTGATCTACTCAAAAGCTGCTTTGAGCAGCTATGTTGTTCCAAAGGAACGCACGTAATGTTGTAAACAACTTGAAACACATATACAAAAATATAGTAGAATTTTTTTATCACTAAATACGAAAATTGGTGGTTGTGCGCATATTAATATGCGCATGTGCGAATATTCATTGTCTCAGATTAAAATATTAAAAAAAACTGTTGGGGTCCCATTGAAATGGACAAAAAAATGCATAAAATAACAAATTACTATTGAAATTCAACCAATATAATAGAAAAACAAAAACTAGTAAAAATATTAATAATTTTGTAGGCAGTGTAACAAAATTTTGATAATTAACATATTCATATAACAAACTAACGACGGCTATGTAAACAAATGTCACAAAAAACAAATGGTACGAGCTGGGAGTAGAAATTTAACTAATGTAATTGTTTTCAAAACAAATTTATCCCAAAATAAATAATACATCTCTGTTTTACTTTTTGTCTCATTTTATCTCTTGCTGCGTGCTATCTGTCAAAAATGCATTGGTAAAAAAATTCTACTGTAAGTTTCTAGTATTTTATTTGAAAATATATTGACGAAAATCCTAACAAAATATTTATATGAAGTATTATATGAAATCGTTCTAATATTTCATTTACATGCAAGTATCCGAAATTTTCGGTTATCTGGTATGCTTCAATCCCCGAGCATTCCGGATAATCGGGTTTTTACTGTTTTGTACTATTCAGTCACTCAGCAAACTTTATTCGCTACAGTTTGAATCACGACTTGATTTTATATTGACTTTAAAAACTTAATTGTTTCAATTCTAAAAGGGACATTGTTTTTCACAACGCGTGTTTCACTTGAGGTATATAAGGTTTCAGTACTGTTGCGTGCCATCTTCCGGCTTAGCACTTCTGGATACAAAATTTTTTTTAAGTGTTTACCCCTATTATAGTCTACAGTTACAAATAGATGTTCATGAATCGTTAGTAATAGGTTTCAATCAATATGAGAAAGATTTTATTAGCTTTTGGGGTACATTGGACACAGGGTTGGGACACATGGGTATAAAAAGTCCGAGCGGCAGGTATATTCGCTAGAAAAAGGTAGATTTCGGGATCAGACAGTTATGTGTGCAATTAGAATCGGATTTATCAGATTACTTTATAAAAAATACTAATTAAAAACAGAAGTATTAAACTATCTTTAAAAATAAACATTATTTTATACAGTTTTTGGGCTCTAGGCACTTAACCTGTACCCCGATATGGCCAATTGTCAAACATATTTAGGAGACTGTTTGCCGCAATATACCCAGAAAACACTTTTAGCGTAAGTGAAAAAATGCGACCGTGAAAGTGCCGCTAAATGCCGTTGTACTTGACACAGTTTATTGCAGATAGCTAAAGAACCTTTTATTGCAGATGTCTGGCTTTTTAAAAAATGATAGAAATATGTTCAAATAATTAATATTTATAAATTTTGTTTACATATTTTGCCCCAAACGGCCGTTATAACGCTTTGTTTTTGACAGTTTTAAGGCTCTAGACTCTTAACCTGTACCCGGATATGGCCAGTTGTCGAACTTATCCACGATATTGTTTGCCGCAACACGCTCAACAATATTTGGTCTAGGTCGAAAAATGCGACCGTGAGAGTGCCGCTAAATTCCGTTATACCTCATATCGTTATATATATATATATATATATATATATATATATATATATATATATATATATATATATATATATATATATATATATATATATATATATATATATATATATATATATATATATGTATGTATATATATATATATATATATATATATATATATATATATATATATATATATATATATATATATATATATATATATATATATATAATTTTTTTTTTTTTGTTTTTTCGTCTCCGTTTTACATATATAGTCGTTTGGCATCAAAATTTTTCCGAAATTCCGAGATGACGGTCATTGCAATAGGTAGATTTTTATATGAAATCTACCTAATAGATTTTTATATGAAATCTACCTAAAACGAAATCGCCTACACATGATATAAATGAAGATAACGTGAACCAATTACAAATTTTAGAAGATTTGGAATTTTTAAAAAATGCTAATTGTAAAACACAAAAGTCCGAGCGGCAGGTATATCCGCTAGAAATAGGTAGATTTCGGGATCAGACAGTTATGTTTATCAGATTACTTTATAAAAAATACTAATTAAAAACAGAAGTATTAAACAAACTTTAAAAATAAACATTATTTTATACAGTTTTTGGGCTCTAGGCACTTAACCTGTACCCCGATATGGCCAATTGTGAAACATATTTAGGAAACTGTTTGCCGCAACATACCCAGAAAATATTTTTAGCGTAAGTGAAAAAATGCGAGCGTGAAAGTGCCGCTAAATGCCGTTGTACTTCACACAGTTTATTGCAGGTAGCTAAAGAACCTTTTATTGCAGATGTCTGGCTTTTCAAAAAATGATAGAAATATGTTCAAATAATTAATATTTATAAATTTTGTTTACATATTTTGCCCCAAACGGCCGTTATAACGCTTTGTTTTTGACAGTTTTAAGGCTCTAGACTCTTAACCTGTACCCAGATATGGCCAGTTGTCGAACTTATCCAAGAAATTGTTTGCCGCAACACGCTCAGAAAAAATTTTTGGTCTAGGTTGAAAAATGCGACCGTGAGAGTGCCGCTAAATTCCGTTATACCTCATATCGTTATATATATATATATATATATATATATATATATATATATATATATATATATATATATATATATATATATATATATATATATATATATATATATCAGTGATGGAAAACGGAAAAAAAAGTCGAAACGTTATGCCGTTCCGTTATAACAAAAAAATCTAAATTCAAAACGTTATGGATTTCGTTATATAACACAATTTTTTTTTCGTTATGCTACGTTATAACGTTTTACTTAATATATTTTTATTAATAATGATAATATCAAATTAATATAATGAAACAAGTACAATTTTAATTAGGAACTTTTTTATTGCATTTTCTTTTAAATTTCATTCAAGAAAACCCCAACTAATTAACAAAAATAATATTCAAAACTTTCATTTTGAGAAAACCAACTTAAAAATTAACAAGATATTGTAATTTTACATTTTATTACTGTTTGAAATAATTAGTAGTATCTCCTCCAATAATGACTCTTCTATTCTATTTCTTTTTTCTGACAAAATCCATTTCAGGATCGAAAAAACCCTCTCAACTGAAACCTGACTGGCAGGTAAAGCCAATACAATTTTAGCAATTTTTTCGATTGATTGATTTTTATTTTGCCAAAATTCGAATACGTTTGTAGTTACTGGCATAATTTCCATATTATCAAAATTGTCGAATAATAGAGAAATGTTTACTTTTTGTTTAGAAATTGGTTGTTTAGATTTTGCTACCATATATTCAGTTAGAATGTCTATATCTGAGTTATCTTCAACTATTTCAATATTTTCATTATCATCTGGAGGTTGTTTTTGTTTTTTTTTTCAAGTAGCAGTAAATGACGATATACACATACCAAATGTGCTTTTGCAAATTGTTTTTCATCGGCCGAGAGTAAATTTTGATAACGCGGATCTAAAAACACAGCAGAAATCATAGGCCCACACTTTGTCAATAAAGTCTTTTCCCTTTTATCAATCGAAGATTTGAGAGGTATAGAATAAGCGTCGCCAATTTTTGAAACTTCTAGTTTGCATTTAAACCAAGCTGCATAAGCTTCACTCATTGTCAAATTTTCAGATTGAAGACGTAAAGTAGTTGCATACGGATATTTGAGTGTTTTTATAATTTGTTCCAGTTTTCCCCAATCCCTATTACATACAGCAAGCGTCGGATATACAACTTTCATTTCCTCACAAAAATCACGCAACTCAGATAGTCTGATTATCATGTTGTAAGTTGAATTCCACCTAGTAATAACATTTCTGATTGGTTTTTTTAATCCCTTGGCTTTAATTAGTGCTAGAATAGTGGGAGTTCTTAATATAATCACAAGAGATAAAGCTTTTGAAATTATTGTTTTATAAACGTCTGATGTTGTTATAACATCATTAACGGCTAACTGCAGCAAGTGCGTCATACATTTTACAGATGTTAAAAATTTAAAAGATTCATTATTACTGCAGCTTATAAACAATTCATCCAATTCAACTTCATTACAAATCGGTTCTTCATCTATTTCATCTTCTTGTGCAATTCCAAGAATATCTGCTGCTTTTATCATGTTCCTTCCGTTATCCGATGTAAAAGTGTAAATGTGTTCTAATTTTATGTTATATTTATCCAATACTTCTTTAATTTGTTCAGAAATATATTCTGCCGTATGTTTTTGCCGCAATTCTTTCACTGCCAAGGTTCGAACACAAATTTGGTTATTATTTTCAAACTGAATATTAATTCCAAGAACAGACCTGTCTAATCGTGTTGCACTATCAACTTTAAGTGACAAAATTTTATTTTCAATTTCTTTAGTTATCAATAACCTATAATTTTCAGATTTTTTCATAATATGTTCACGGATGTTGTGTCGGTTGATTGTAATGCCTAATTTTTGGCAAATTGGATCAAAAAAATGTTTTAATCCACTGCACTCTACTACATTTAATGGCATTCCGTTCACAGTCACTAATTCAACACAATATTCAATCATTTCATTCGAACTTATATCGAAGCTTACTTTTTGTTTTTCTACTAATGCTCCTATTTCCAATAAAGTTTTTTGATTATTTTTAGATTTTTTTAAATTTTTATTTTCAATATCTTGCAAAATATCTGGGTGTTTACGTTTTAAATGAATTTGTAAATTTCCAGTGTGTATTCCTGGAATAACAGTTTCATTTTTGCAATGTTTACATTTGCTATTACCATTTTGTTTTTGAAATTGTTCATGAATAGATTTATTTTTTTCATTGATATTTCGTCCCATAACTGCAAGGAGTAGT
The DNA here is from genome assembly GCA_963693315.1 of Diogma glabrata. Classification (NCBI taxonomy): domain Eukaryota; kingdom Metazoa; phylum Arthropoda; class Insecta; order Diptera; family Cylindrotomidae; genus Diogma; species Diogma glabrata. The sequence continues at coordinate 237,412,775 of OY856187.1, read as the reverse complement.
TCTGAACAATTACATATTATTTATATAATAAAACATAAAACAAATTACCTGTTTTTTAAAACTTGACTTCAAAGCTAAAATAAGAACAAAAATCTTAATCTTAAAAATCTTCACGTACATTTATCAATAACTTCTGACAGTGACAAGTTGTCAGTTCACAATAAGCTCACAAAATATTTTGCTGTGTTGCCAAATTGCTTAAATTTGAAATATTGTCCCCTATAAACAATTAATGGGAAATTTGTAATCAATCTCAAAAGTTTCTTGTAAGAAATATAGTGCATAACAAAATAACGAAAAAAATTAAATTTGTTTCCGTTACGTTTTTCGTTATATAACAAAAAAAAAATTTCATAACGTTTGCAACGGTATTTTTAGATTTTCGTTTCGTTATAACGTTATAGCATTACGTTACACGTAACGTTTTCCATCACTGATATATATATATATATATATATATATATATATATATATATATATATATATATATATATATATATATATATATATATATATATATATATATATATATATATATATATATAATTTTTTTTTTTTTTGTTTTTCCGTCTCCGCTTTGCATATATAGTCGTTTGGCATCAAAATTTTTTCGAAATTCCGAGATGACGGTCATTGCAATAGGTAGATTTTTATATGAAATCTACCTAAAAAGCTAAGGGCCAAGATGACACCATTGCTTTTGGGGGTTGGGTGAGGCTTAACATTTTCAAACGGCCCCAGCTTGGGGTGGAAAGTGGAAAGTGGTGTGTGGAAAGTGGTTGTGGAAAGAGCAACATATATGAAAAATAAAGATAAACATAATATGGTCTGCACATGTTTACAATGCATTAGACTGGTTAATAACGCGTAATATAATAAAGTGGACCTTGGTATAGTCTAGGCATTTGGCTCGTTTAACATCGGCAGCTCCTACCCGGGCAACAGGTGATTTTTTTCACTATTTTTTTGTTGTTGGGAGCATACAATATTCGTTCGTGAATTAATTTTGATGACACTTTAAAATATATGTATTGTGATTAGTTTTTTAGTGATACTGGTTGAGGGTCTCTCGAGGAACTTTTTTTAAAAGCTCAAAAACATTAATCTAATAATCGAGTTGGATAAAACTGGGTACATAAGCATTTAGTACGGTTAACAACAGTTCTGCATCCCAACTGCCGGCTTTTCCATTCCAGTAAAAAAATTTTTTCTTTTTTTCTTGTGTTTTTGTTTACACTACAGCCTATAATAACGAAGTGATTACGATGAAGGTTATGAAAAGGGTTTCAATTTGTGTGATAAGATAAAGATCAACAGTTAGAAAACATTGATTACAGCAGGGGGTCCACCATACAGCTGCTGACTTTTCACACTTTGTTTTTGAAGTTTGTTGAGAGCATACAAACTTCGTTTAATAATCAATTTTGATTTGATTTGAATGACGAAGAAATTAGTTTTTAGACAAGATTAGGAAAAGTAGTAGGGGGCCTCCCTAGCACCTGTTTATTTTCAACTTCAATAACTCAATGCCTGATAATTATTTTAATTAAACTTGGTAAATATGCTTAGAGCAGCGGTGCCCAAACTGCGGCCATCTGGCCGCATGCGGCCAGTTTTATGATTTGGTGCGGCCAGTAAAAATATTATAAAAAATATCACCAAATATCAAATAACCAATAATAATAAGTTCCGTTTAAAAAAGTACAATATTTTGGTACGTATTAAATTCAAACTTAAATATTCCTAACAAATTCCTATAGAAATAGACTAACTGACATTAATTTGAAAAACAAACTAAGAATTAGTAATACTACACAAGAATTTAATGTTCGCGACTTAATTTGAATAAAAAATCTTAACATAATTTATACTGTTTATTTATTTTTTTTTCCGTGCGGCTAGTCATTCTTGTTCTTGTAAATTTTTGGCCATCTCTTCCATGATTTCTGGGCACCCCTGGCTTAGAGGATGATTTGTAATATTTCTGCATTTCTACTTCCTGTTTGACACTTCCGATAAGTTTTGTTTTTATGTATTTCTCCTTTATCTCAGCGTACAAATATGAACACCTTAGGTTTCTTGGCAGGTATACAATTTATTTATTAATTATAGTTATGATAGTTGTCACTTATATTACTTAATATTTTAAAATTATTTTAAATTTATATTTTGATTTATTGATTAATCGAAAACCTTCATGCGAATAATTTATTCAATAAACTAAATTATTATCGAACCAATAAGTAAAAATTATTTTTTTGACTTTTTCTTTAGCGGCAAACCAAAATGATGGAAAAGATTCAATGAACCTTATTTGATTTTCGATTGTCGGATTGACTAAAAAATAAAGTAATTCATTTATCGTATGGCGCTTAAGCGTTTATCGATGTTCAGTTGGTTCGTGTTAAGGGTAAATTAATTGATCGTTTATGTTTGTAGAGATTTCATCGTTTAAATTAAGTCTTCAAGTGAATCTCGACCATAAAATTAAGTGAATTGATGAAATTAATACAGGTGAGGGACACTTGTTGACAGCCTACGTTCCTTTACGGGACATATACGACATAAAAACCTCTACAGTACCACACTCGTAGATGAAAGCCCCCGTTTAGTTAGTTAAGTCCATTAATTGCCAGGATGAAAACTCAACTGGCAAGATTGATCAACCGGCAACGAGTACAACTCGGGAAGCATCAACCTCAAGTTTTACCCAAGATTTATATCGAGGGACGGCTCAGTTCCTCGCAGAAGCTCACAAATGTGCTACTACCATCACACGTTCGGAACGTTCGCACGGAAATGCAGATCAACGTGTACATTTAAGCAGTCTCACAAACGACCTTTAACATCGGGATGGAAGAATAAAACTATTAAGGCCAGATGTTGCTACGGGAACAATAAGACCACTAGAACCTACTTACCTTTTATCCACAACTTTAACAACAAGCTTACACTCCTAGTAGATAGAGGTGCAAAACTTTCAGTGATTGCAGTCAATCTGTACAAATTAATAGCATTTAGCTACTAAAGAAGTTGTGGAGATTGGAGTGAAAATTTTCGCAGGTTAAATACGGTCACGATTTCTGATTGCTATCTGATATTACTTTCTGTATTCGTACTACCGAATTTATGTCTGTTGGAATACTAAAGCTTTCTTTAATAAACTAATTTTGATAAAACTTTAACAAAAGATGGGGATTTATATAAGAAGGAACTAATTAAAGCTTTTAAGCGATAATGGGCAAAGTGTAGAGGGCTCCGTAGCGCATTTTTTAGGGTATAGTTTTATATAACTATCCCGATAGGTGGGAAAGATTAAATCGCGTATTATCCATTATATCGTAAACCATATATCGTATGGACCTGAAATTTGAGATGCGTATAAAACTAACCTTTCCACACAATATACAGTTAAAATTTTAATTAAATATTCCATATTCCTTAAAGGTATTTTGAAATTTTGTACTTCATCGTTTTTTGTATAATTTTGCATAATAGCGTTATCCTTATGATTTTTTTTCTCGGTTAATTCCGAACCTAATAGATCGAAAATCGTATTTGTAATGATAGACAAATATAGGGAAAAATATAGGGAAGTGTCAAATACTCATAATTATAATTATTAAGGGCCGGTTGTACAATAGCAGTTTAGCTAAAGCTTAGTAGAACCCGATAGGAGCTTAGGTTAGGTTACAAGCTAAGTTAGGTTACTAACTAGGTTAGTTTCTTGAACCGCACTTGAACCAACAAAATTTGACGCTCAACTTGAACTCTGGCTTAAGCTCATACTCGCGACTAAACCGCAATTGTTCAACGCGTAACTGAATAGAATATCATGGTTTAGCATAATTTCAGCTTAAACCTCAGCTGAACACGGTCGAGCTCATTTGAAAGATCACTTGATTTTAGAAACATTGCATTTTGTTTTAGAATTTTGCGGTGACAGTTTATTATTAAAAAACTATTATTGTTAAAATTATTAATTAACTATTGTTAAAAAGGTGCAATTTCTTGTATGTCCCCTACGTTTCGACAGAAAAACTTAAAGACATTCACAGAGACAGAAAGTTTGATAAATTTTTAACGAAAATTATAGCGAAGTGTCAATAATTATATTTCTGGGATGGGGGAGGAAAATGGTGAAAAAAGCATTTTGAAGCCTTTTAAAAAAGCCTTTATTTAAAAGTTTACCAAATTTAAAAATAATTACAATATTGTTTAGCATTTTGCGGTGCTCATTTTCAAATATAAACCATTTTTTTATTTATGGATAAGATTTAAACCGAGGTAACATTTTTTCTATAATTTCGATCTATTTTCAATTGGCATCAATATTGACGAGAAAAAATTCAATTTTATGTGATTATGGTCCGGTAATATAAAAACTTTGCAACACAACTTTTTTGCAATTATATAGATATTTTGTTCTTCTTCGTTCACACAACTCACAGCGAGCGAATTTTATTCGCATTTGACCGACTTTTTTATAATTATAGAACTACGCGAAATCTTTAACAATAATAAGCCATTAATTGAAGTTTTTGATGGATATAAGGCATAAGCTCACAACATTTCCAGAAAATTTTGTTACCAGAGCTTTGGTGGAGTCAACCTATTAAAATGTTTTGTGTACTAAAAATTACAATGTATTGTGTTGTTACAACACACATGCAAACCTTTTAAGATCAAGGTCGCAGAACAACATGCGTTATAACTTTTATGGTTGAAAATTGAAATAAAAGGGTAAAAAGTGATTTTTTTATGAAATATTTGCACTAACAAAACTAAAACTGGGTTGCCAATAATTCAGTTAGTGGCATATTTGTTGATCATGTGACGCACTGTCTTTTTCAATGTTTAAATCCTAAATATATAGTTATATGTAGGCTCATTTTTAACAAACAATAAAGTGTCATCATCAAGGAATATTAAATAACTAAGATTGAGGTTACCACCGTTAACTGAATACAGTTCATCCACCTGGTCGCTCAAGAAATAATATATACACCTTGGAAGAGAGCATGTCATTTTCCTTAGGATATGTAGCCATCAGACTTGGCCTTCGGCCTTCAAAACACACCTCGACAAAAAAACATGCACTTCTCAGTTCACTCCCTTAATGTATAATCATTTGTTTTATCCATTTCGTTATTACTTTTTCACTTTCTTTCTTAATTGAAATGGAACGTAATTAGCATTTCTACATATTGGATATGCTTCATCCTTTAATACAAGGTCTGGTTCAAATTTATAAATTAATTGGTTGTTGACTGAATTAAAAACTAACGAAGTCATAAAAAAATTTGGATTCCAGTAAAAACAGTTTGATAAATATATTGGATAAAAATCTTTGTATAAATCTATTTATAGACAATTTATAGAAAAAATATACTATTTACATCACAAAACATTTACAACTTCTTACAACGTGACAATATAACAATTGCAGCCAGAACTTGAAAATTTTTATTATACTCGTACACTTAAAAAAAATCTTAACATTTTATTGTATTTATTTTATTATTGTCAAGCCACTTGAACTAAGTTCTTAAGAAAACAATTTACTTTTATTGAAGTTTTCAATTTGAAATTTGTACTTTAACTTTTTATATTATCATGATTTCTTAAATTTTTGTAACACTTCTTGGAACATATCGTCGCTTTAATAATGAAATGACGTACACGCAAAAGTATAGTTTCGAGATATTTGAGTTTAAAGTTTGATGTGCGCATGCATTTGCATGGACGTTAATTTATAATTTATTAATTCTAACCCCCAGTCATAAAATAATTCGAAAATGTAAAAACGCCAATTCAAAGATACCCTTATGGGGAATGCAGCGCACCTATAATATAAAAACAACGTATAAATAGCATACGTTGTTTCATTATTAAGGCGACGATATAAAAGTTATAGATGTACGTTTGTTTGCTATAACATTTCGGTTTTATCGATAAGTTTAATAAAAATCGTTTTATTGGATTTCTTGATTTTCTCGTTTTGGTCATATTTAATCGATTGAAAATTTTTAATCTAACAACTAGTGTGAACGTTTTCGAAAACAATTTGGTTTTTATATTAGAATTTTAACATCATTGTCAAGCGATTCCGTCCAATATTAATTTATTTAGTTACTAAATTAGCTAGGTATTTGGAGTTGTGATTGCTGATTAGGAATGGTTAGATGATTTTTAGTATATAATTTTCAGATGGTATAACTTTATTTTTGCGTTCACTTATTTTTATTAATGTTTAAAAATGCTTCTGATTTTTCGTATCTAATTAATTCTTTTACTTTCTTAAAATTAGAGAAGATATTATTTACAAGATTTTAAACTGTAAACAGGCTTTTGATTTTAGTTCATCCAGGGCAGAACATATAATAAAAATATTCATAACATGAGTAACACTGTGACATAAAGATCTATTATGGGTTTAATTATTTCTACGAACTAAAGTCTGTGGGAATCCTGATTCTGCTACAGACCAAGCGTAGGTGCAGCGTTGGTATAGAAGGATAAGAATCTCCATCCCTGATGTTGATGTGAATCTCAAAGAACATGTAATACAGAGGCACCCAAGTCCTTAAATCGGTAGACTAAGCCACCAGACTAAATCGGGGTTTGGCACCGGGTTTGGGTTTGGCATTTGGGTTTGGCACTGCAAATTCCGAAAACCGTAGAACTATTGCTGCTAAAACTCCTATTTACTATTTAATATTATAAGACCAAGAACAATAAAAATGTACTAAGCAACTATAAAATAGCTTTTAATTATAAATTGGAAAAATGATATGCCCTTATCAAACACACAAAACAAAACAAATTTTATTACGTCTCTTCTTGTAAAACTCAACCAGAACATCGATTAAAATTTAAATTATTAACGAAAGAAACACTTGTTCCATCTTCTTTCTTTTTTGTCTATGGACGAACTAGAAAGCTTTGTTTTCTCAATAACAGTCCTCTATTCTATCATGAAATATTGGACTATGCTATATTTTGTTATCTATTCACTGAAAAAAGCATGTCCTATTTCTCATCGAAATGCAGTTGTCTCAACCTCACCGTGCGGTCAGATATGGCGAATCGAACTACGGAATTGCTTCATCAGCTGTACAATTATAAACCAATGTAGTTGAGACAATCACATGAAATATTTATGTGAAAATAAAATATAGTTTAGTTAATCTCAAATACTTAAATTTTAAAATGAAAAGTTCTTGATATAAGACCAATGAAAATTTTTTTCAGGGAAATAGTTATTAACTTTATTCAACTACTGTTATATTGGATATAACACTTTATATTTTAAATAAACCTCATTCTGTTCTTAGGAAAATGTTATCGTGTAGTTGTCCCAATTACGATGAAATTGTTTGCAAATAATTTTTCTTTGCATGAATAATAAACTGCCAACGTCGAGATGGGGTTGTCATAACTTCAATTTTTTTTTCAGTGTATAGGATTTACTGTTTAGTTATCCATTTCTTGAAAAAAAATCAAAAAAACATAAAAATATTTGCGTCCATCAACGCCGTAGAACGCATGTTGTTTTGGACCTTGGTCTGGAAAGGTTTTTTATGTTGTTGGTAGGGAGTGCATATTACCTAGATTTAAATTTTTGTTTAGTAGTCAATAAATTAGTCAATAAACATCATATTTTATTAAAAATACTTGAAAGTAAGAGATACTTAAACATAGTTAAATCTAGAAACATTATTTAGCCTAACAATATTTGCTTTTAATGAAAACGAGTCTAGGTTCACACAGGACTTCTGCAACAGGACAATTATAATTATTTTATAGTTTTTAGTCGTATACTTCTTTTAATCAATTTATTATTTGATGATCATCTATGTTTTTAGGGTTCCGTACTTTAAAAAAGTAAAAAAGGTGCCCTATTGGTGAGACTTCGGTGTGAAATTTTCTACAGTTATTAAATGTGTTTTCCAACGCCTGAAAAAAATTTCAAATATTTGTTTTTATCTATATTTTATGGACATAGATAAGAAGATAGTAAAACAAAAGTTTTTTGTAAGGAATCGTGTTTGGTTTAGAAAAATCGAAAAAGATCAAAATATTTCAAAATAAAATTTCATTGATTTTTCGCCTGCTTAGTTTTTTAGATATTGCCAAAAACGAGTGTTTGTTTTCCTGTCCCCCCCAATTCCTTTTAGCTCTGCAGGCAGTCATTGTGAATGTTCAACTAGCTGAAGTTCAAATCCTGTCGGTATACCGATCTCCTCAATGTTCAGTAGACAAATTACTCAACTGTGTTAACAATCCACTCGTTGGCAATAATTTGACGAGACTTTTTCCTCCAAGTATTGTGATAGGTGACTTTAATGTTGATTTCAATAAAAATCCTCAAACTATTTTCTACAAAAAAATTTACAAAGAAAAATTCATGAGCCAACAACAGTTAAAGCTCCAGCAATTGATAATATATGTTCGAATTTAAATAATTTTTAAGCTGGCGTTATTCAAGCTTCCTTTAGCTATCATAAACAGCTTTGGGTAAGATGCAACCTTACGTGAAACTTTGCTAACAAAAACTGTTGTTTTCTCAAATATTATATACACGGAACTCTCAGCGAGCGAATTGCACTTGCAGAGAGCGAATTGCGAGCACTTGCCTTGACTATTTTTTGAGTTTTTGTTAAATATTAGAAATCTACTCAAAAGTTGATAAAGTTTCTTTTAGTAAGGACTAACCTATTTATAGAAAATAGATGAAAAGTTGGTGACTATGTTAGCAGAGAATTGGACTTTTGATAAACAACACTGGTAATCATGACTGCGGAAATCTCTTATGTTATCACAGTTATTAATAAATAAATATTCAAAAAAAATATTCTTTCGACAAAACGATATTAAAATTTGACTAAAAAAGAAAATAAATTAAGACCAAAAAAATGTCACATTCATAAGTGTATATGATGATCCATTACTTGCCCACATAAATTGATAGCATCTGCTTTTATGACTAGCTCTAGAATTATTGTTTTACATCAAGTGTTCATTATTCATTAACTTTTTGGCTCCAGTTTAATATTTGAATTCATATCCCTCTCTCCTATTGACTCTAATATTTTATCCATATTTCCTTGTTTCCTTTCGAAATTTTCAAACTTAAGCAAATCTTTCCCAAAATACTTTTCAATATCATTAGATGGCGATTAAATATCTTAAAACACTTATCACTCTTGAGTGGTAGCTGATTTTTTTTATAACATGTTCAATTATAGCTTTGTTGAATTTGTGTTCATTAACTTAAACAAAAAGTCATTTTAAAATAAATAATAAAACGAACATCTTTTGGTGAGAACATTTCACATTTTATTAATTTATTTACCTAATTATTTGCTCAATCCACCAAAAAAAATTAATTTACAAAAAGAAACTTCCACAATCTATTCTTTTTTTATTTCAAATTTTTCTACTAATATTAAATTACAAACGTGGGCAATATAGCACTATATCCATGTACAATCTCAATAAAAATCTATTCAAACGAAAAAATATTCCCCTCCAAATACAAACATTCTTATTATTTATAAATGCACAACTGTATTCTGTCTACACATAATATTTTGACTAAGCTTTACATAACAGAAACTTCTATGTAGACATAAACAAGTATTATTAATTGATATTGAGTGACGCAACAAAACAATTAACTAAATAAATGTGAAAATATTATTGATGGTATTATTATTATTCTTGTAGCACTCATAAATGCTTTTATGTTTCTTTGAATTTAGAGGCCGGAACCGAAAAAAATTAGCAAACTATTCAATGGAAACTTTTAGCAAACTATTCAAAACTTTTCAACATGAAAATAAATTATTTTAGAGTAAAACTCGAAATAGTCCGTCGTTACAAGTTATAAGTTTTATCTTTATCTAATCAATTTCTTCCAAAAAATAGACCTCTGCAGTTGGAAGTTTCTGAGTGAGCGGCTTCAACAAAAAAGCTTGTAAAACACAAAATGCGTTTTAAACAACCGGCACTCTCACGGTCGCATTTGTGGAGCCAGATCAAAAAACTTGTTTTAAAAATGTGTGTTTTATTAATATCTTGGAAAAGTTCGTAAATCAGCTAAATCCAACTCATAGTTAAGAAACTAGAGGCTTAATATTAGAAAAAAATGGTTGTTTAAATCCGTTATAACGGCCGTTTGAATACTAATATTTTTAAAAACTTCTTAAATTTAGAATCGGTGGAAACATTTTAATCCGTTTCTTATAAACATAAACCTCTGCAGTTAGAGATTTTTGACTCGTCGGCTTCAACAAAAAAGTTTGCAAGAAGCCCTAAGAAAAACAATTTGCAAAAACCTTATAACAAACAGTCAATGAAAAAAAAAAATAAAATGATTTGAATAGAAGAAAAAAACTTTTTTTCTTAGAAATAAACTTTTTTGATATTTTGCAGTAGTTGCACGACATTTTATATAGAGTAGGTTGGCGTTTGTTTTTCATATAGTGTCATAAATTGTCACACATATGTTCTGTGGTAGATCTGAAATTTGTTTGTTGCAAAATTGGAAAGATGTAGTTTTGCTTATATGTAGCTAATTTTCTTTTTAAAATTTGTTCGATATCTGTTTGTAATTAGTTTGTTTTGTTTAAACTAATCTGATACATCAGATTCTACTTGTACACAAAACTGTCTGATCTTAAAATCTACCTATTTCTAGCGGACATACTGCCGCTCGGACTTTTTTTCTTTATTCAGCTATTTTCCTATGTAACTAGCTGTGAAAATGTTTTAACAGAAATATTATATGCCTATTATACGGTGTCATTCCTATATGGTTGAATAGCCATATAACTTGCCGTATAAATCCATATATAGTTGAAATTATAAGGCATTTATATAGTCCTATATATAAAACAATTTTATGGCTTCTTTACAGCATCCGTAGGAACGACCTATGACTTGACTGTGTAAAATAGTTGCGTAGAAGCTTATATAGGAATAATTATAAGGCATTTATATAGGCAAGCATTGGAAAAATTATATAGCTTCTTATATATACCTTACGCAAATTAAACGACATTAATAAAGGCAAAATTTATGAAAGAAAATAATGCTATTATTTGTTCTACAAACGATTATACAACAACTTATCAGAAGTGTTATAGAGGTTTTGTTGTTGTGCTAGCTTTTTTTAAAAAACCTTGCGTAAGTTCTATGTAAGACTGTTACTAACAAACAAAAATCATAAATAAAATTGTTTCCTCTATAAAGTGTTTTAAAAAGGGTTTAAGGAGGAAAAATAAAATTTGATATTAGTGAAGTATAAAAATAATATTGCAGATTGAAAACGGAAATTAACCTCTTAACTGTTGATTTAATTTTCATATATATTTTAAGTTATTAAATTGCAAATATTAGAGTTAAACTTAAAATTAAAATACAAATAGTAAACAACGTTTAAAATGATTAACTCATTTATAAAATCTAAAAATTCATAAAAATCTTGAATGAAACAATGAGGATTCATATGATTCTGTTATCATTATTATCAACCACCACAAAATTAAAGCTACGATGCCTCATCTGTGATTCACCTACACGTGCATTTATCAAAGGTAATAAAAAAGTCGAAATATGTTTTCTTCACGTCGCAGAAACTTTTTGCCTTATACGGCTTTTATATAGGTAAAATTTAAGAAATTAGTGTATAGCTTTCAATCGTATACAAGACATATTCCAGAATAGACGATGGTACAGCGTGCATGGCTAGTAACGCAGAGGTCCCGAGTTCGATGCCCGGCTGGTGATTAAAAAAATGTAAGCTTATGAAAACAAAATAAATTTTAAATATTAATATTAATAGAAAATCATCACAGATAGAAATAATTACAGAAACCAAATGGAGAAAAAAAAAATAAAAATTAAAAAATCGGATAGTAAAAATTTTTTTTTTTTCATTTCGTTTTTACCATAATCACTATCCTATAAAACATATGTTTTTGCTGTATAAGCCTTTTCCCTGCTTTAAGATAAAACGTCGTATAAACCTTTAGAGACATTGAATAATTCCGTTCTCCTAGGTGATTGCTGTATAGCTGGGGCCCTTTGAAACCGTATAAACCTTACATAAGTATTGTATAAAGGTCTATAACTTGAAAGGAGAATTTTTTGTTTCTGCGTAATTTTACTATATAAACCTTTATATAGTATCAATACAGGTGTTTGTGCTTATTGGGCGTGTATTATAATAGAGGAACAAGTTCCCTTAATCCAGTTTTTACTTGTATGGTAGATTCCTAACCATTTTGTGCATTACGCTAAAAAAGCTGATAAGATTTTCTCATGTTTACTGAAACGTTTTCCCAAAGCTTCATCTAAATCGCTTTATAAATATGATCAGCTGCTCTAATAAATGCCGGCAGAAACAATCCTTGTTTTCACAATAACCGGTCTCCTCTATTTTGTCAAAATTTAAAATGAATCTAAATCTGCCATATTCAAACGAACCCGGCCACGTGTTTGGTTACTATAATGTTTCATCAAGATCTCATGTGTTTGCGTTACAAAAACTGCTCTTTTCACATTTTTGTAAAAATAAAAAAAAGCTTCAATTGTTTCCTTCAATTTCATTACAAGAAGGTTACACGATAACAAAGACAATGATCATCGGTTCATCGGTCGTCGGGTGAACGGGTCATCGGTCCTTGAAAAAGCGTTGGACAAAGTTGTGTCTTCATATAATGAAACACACATACTCGTAATACATACAAACACATACAGACTACTAGATAAAAATAAACTAAACAGCTTCACAAAGTTTTGAAACACGAATTTGATTAAAACACGATTATGAAAATTGGCGCAAACACAAGAACTTTCCATTTTGGTTAATGTTTAATGTTAATGTTAATGTCAGGGGCGCACACAAAAAAAGTTTTAGGGCGTGTCCAACGAATTTTTCTTTAATAAAAAGTTCTGTGTAGGAATTACAACAACACACATAGATACCTTTTAAGACCTAGGTCCCACTACAACATGCGTGTTGAGGTGTTTATGAACGCTCTTTAAACCTCTGTGAATTGTACGCCTCCGGGACTGTTGATTCGGACTAAGCATATCATTTGTACAATGTAGATCGGTGTGTTTCGATCGGTTGTTGATCATTTTGTTTCAAAAAATGTATTGACTGTCAGATTTGTCTTCCAAAAATTTTTATATGTGTGCATCAGTGATGCTAGGCTAGACTTTAAAAAATCAATTTCCCGTTGCCGTATCAAAACTTCCAGATTTTTACCGTTTCTTTAAGGAAAACTTCCCATCAAGCTTTCAATTAAAATATATATATACATATATATATATATATATATATATATATATATATATATATATATATATATATATATATATATATATATATATATATATATATATATATATATATATATATATATATATATATATATATATATATATATATATATATATATATATATATATATATATATATATATATATATATATATATATATATATATATATATATATATATATATATATATATATATATATATATATATATATATATATGAATCCAATTGTTTATATGGAAAAAACTTCAAAAACCAGCACTATAACAATATTTGTTTCGATTCTTCTTACACCTTGTGGAATAATATAGTATTTCTATGAAATAGAGCATTAAATCTATCAAAATTGCGAAAGACTTTTTTTGAAAGAAGTAAATATGCCTTGATTTCGAGGTTTGCAAAAAATTTTAAGATTGCAATACCTCTTTTACTTATACGTATAATCGAAATAATGATACAAAACATCCCAATTTTTTAATATGTTCAAAATGCATCGATGCATAGAGAGGAGCCATTTTGTACCATAGTTGCAGGTGATTTTATTTTTCGTATCGTAGTGTGAAAATATTCCTGAAACTCAGAAATATGTTATTGCTTTTGGGATTATCGAAACGTTTGTTTCTATTTCCCTAAGAAATATCAGAACATCAACATCTGAAAGCTGAAATTTCATCGATTTTACTGTATACTATAAAGGCAATTATGGGCATTTAAATAAAATTATTGAGTAATTGAGTAATCCATTTTCTGGAAGCATAGTAAAAAAATAGTTGTTGCGATCATTTTGAATAAGTTTAAAAGTTAGAACGCTTCTACAATTAATTGTGAAAAAGCCCGCACTTGGCAAGTTTTTGCCCGCTTTCCTGTTTTAAATGAAATATCCCATAAACGGGAACAAAATCACCCCGATCTGGCATTACTGTTGTGTATTAATAAAGTGCTCATATATTTTAGATAGAACTGAGAGCAAGAGTATTGCGGTCTATAATTTGAAATGTTACATTTTGTTTCGTTTTGGGGATGGGCCGGACATTGGCTAACTTTCAGCACGAAAGAGAAATATCAAATATATAGGACTTGTGGAAAATTTTGGTAAGAGAAGGTGCAAGTTCTTTTGAAAATGTTGTTAGAATAATAGGAGGAATGATGTTCAGACCGGAGACTTTGCTGGTAGTTAACCCCCTTAAGATTTTTTTGACAATTTTGGGTTTGAAATAAAAATCTTTCATATTAACTCCTGACGACTGGATTTTTGGTTTTTCTTTAGGAGTTTTTAAAACAGTCGAGATCACAGCAAAGAGTTCCGCAAACAATGTGATTTTTCTAGCTGAAAACCTGGAAAACCTGAAAACCTTGGTGAGACTTTCATTGCTGCTCAGCAATTCAAATCTTACTAATGAGCTTGATTCGTTGTATATTGATGATTTGAAGGTACACAAATACACTATGGATGAACGCGTGTATCTGCCTAGATCAAATCAATTTTACCCGACCAGAGCATCAATAGCAGCCCATCTTTTTAAGGTTCGAAAGGCAAGATGTAGCTTTTCAAAGAATTTTTTTAACAGAATCTAGTATCTCTGGAATGCCTTACTGACGTGGGTCTTCCTTGATAATTGTAATCCACAAAACTTTAAAAATAGCGTTCAAAAAATCCTCAAAGAGAATTGATCAATAGTGTGTAACCTTAGATCCTTAGTTAGCATCGTATCTTACGATATTCAGAGATGTTAATCTATAATTTCTTATGGTTAACACTAAATTATGTCTAACTTTAAAAAAAATACTGAAAAATTATCGGTTAGGGGGGGGCCGTACCCGACCCTAAACCCCCCCCCCCCCCCCCCTTGTATGCGCCCCTGGTTAATGTTAATGTTAATGTTTCAATAATAAAAAGAATATTTGCGCAGAATATTTGGAAATATCTTAGATGTATTAAGAGTGTATTTATATCCGCTGATATCATCTTTCATTCGATTTGACTGGATGGATAAACATTGGATAAATATTGAAGGATATACTTTTGGGCTTTGTGGTGTAAAAAATTCGGTGATATATTCCTTTAGCAATAGCCAATTCTTCTATTTTCGTTTTTTTCCTTAATCTCCACTGTAGTCACAGGTCATCTACTAGACTGGGCCATCTTACTCTATTAGGGACAATCGCTTTTAGCTCTCTCCATGTCTTGCCAATTTGTTTTGCTTCAGTTAGCACCGTTTTCTTCCAACTTATTGCTGGTCGTTTTTAGGTATTTTTATAAGTTTATAATTCCAAATTTGCATGCAATATCTATACAATCATTGTAAAACCAAAAACGTATCTATTTATTGCTCTCCCAACAAGCAATTCATTTCACCATATTTATCGTTTAAACTAATTTTGTGTTTGAACATTTTTGCACAAATTACCTGCTATTAAATTCACGTTAAAGCTCATCAAGAATTGTTCTTATACTTATTTTTATTTTATATTACTTCATTTCTAAGTTTATTTTATTTCTTTCATGCGATTATATTTTTTAAGTTTATATTATACTTATTCTTCTAGATTCAGGAAAAAATGGTGAATAGGGAAAAAGTAGAGAATAAAGGTTTTTATTGTAAAATGCATTTTGAGGAACGGAAAATAAGAAAAACTTAAGAAAATTAATTTTTTTTGGTTCTTTTCTAAAAAAACGATATACGAGTAATTTTCTGCTATAATATTTTTTAATGCATTTGAAACTTATGAAAAAGACATGAAAATAATTTTATGGGATTTACAGTTGTGTGATCTTATATGTCATGAGTTCACGATAAGTTTCTTTTGGTTTTAATTTTTCCACAGATATTTGAACAACACATTTTTTTAACATTAAAACTTTTATTGCATAATTATTAATTACGTTTAAAAGTGGAAATAAATATGACGATGGTGTTTTTTAAGAAGTTGGTGTTATTAAGGTTGTTTTAAACATGATTTGGTATCATTATATTATCATACGTTTTTCTACCTGCCACGAACTGACCTTGCTCTCAATTCGGTAAACGTTATTCTCAAATCTACTTCTGGATGCGATTACTGATCAGTTAGCACCAGGTTTTATGAGGTATTCAACACCTTGCTTCTCAATAACAAGAAGACATCCCAGCAGATAATATTCCTCAACTCGAATATTCCATCAGAACTCCAACCGTTTATTCTAGAAATTTTGTATTACACATCGTCCAAAAATAATCCACAATAATATTTCTTTTAAATAACACTTAAAACTTTTTCACAGACAATTAAAATTACTTCGGTCTTAAAGACCTAAGTATAACATTCATGAGCTAAAAGTGAAATTCTTAGCCCTACTCTTTTTGGCATTTCTCGACGTTTTAGGACCTACTGATTCTAAAAAAGCAAAAAAAAATGTTTGTCTGTCTGCCGGCCGGCCGGCCGTCACAACCGACGAAATCTAGAAATCGGCTGAAGGGATTTTAAAAATTTTGGTATCTAAAAATGGGTACACTTAATGGTAAGAGCCAAAAGAACGATGTGTTCGATAACTGTACCGGAAGTGTGTCAAAAAATCGTCAAGTGAGTCAAAATAAGGAAATATGCATTTTTGCTTAAAAAACGTTCATTTTAAGTGATAATGAGTAGGAACAAAGAATGCGGAGGAATCTTGATGGTCGGGATTGGTATGTGATACCAAAAACTAGATTATTGCATTATAAGTTTGTGAAAAAATGTTGTCTAGTGTGTCAAAAAAAGATTTTCATTTATTTTTTTACTCAATTTCTTGGAAAAAATAAAATTAATTATTTGAATGACATCAAAATTTATTATTATTAGCGACAATTATGGTATTATAAGTTTGTCAAAAAAATGTTGTCAAGTGTGCCAAAAGAAAGATTTTTATTTATTTTTTTACCATATACGAATATTCCATCAGAACTCCAACCGTTTATTCTAGAAATTTTGTATTACACATTCGGCCGCAGGAGGGGTCGATTTTGATCGATTATGATCAATGTTGATCTACGGGTTTGACTACCCTGCGTACTCCAGTCCCTGCCATTGACATATGAGTTAGCGTGAGATATCACATACCACTGGCAATGGCAGGAGATGTCATTAGCCAAGATGATATCTTAGGGTGCAGGCGGACGAACTTTAATTAGTCAACGGCAGCACTTCCAGTCTTAGCTGGGCAGCGTTCCGTAGCGGTACCGCTCATTAGCTCTTCCGAGGAATCGGACCAACACGTAGTTATGTGTGGGCCTTGTGCCTCGATTGAGGTTGTTGGGCGGTGCGTCTGGGGTGCGCTGCATCAGCTGGATTATTGGCATTTAGTTTTGTTTTGTTTTCTGCAAATTTCTCACAATTTGTTTTTCACTTATTATTTTGTTATTATTTCTTCATCTTATCATGAAATATTGGCATATGTCATATTTTGTTGTATGATAGGATTTTTTACTTAGTTATGCATTTTAAAATAAAACACAAAAAAATAAAATAAACATTTTGATATATATATGGCAGTACAACCGAAAAAAAATAAGTCTGCAAGTGGTAAAGCAAATTTGCGCAATCCACCCGCCCATAAAGCGGCATGTCCACGGAATTTGCAGGGACAAAACATATATGAATCAATAAAAAATTTTAAAATCCATGTTCAAAACATCTGCGGATTGAACGCTAACCATGACCACGTGCAACATCATCTTGAGCACGACAAACCGAACATTCTATTCCTTACAGAAACACAAGTTTCTGAAAATTTTCTCTTTATAGAATCGCTTAATTCCAAATATAGGCTCGAATCAGCTTTCAAACTCCATCAGGGCGTATGCGCATTCATTCATGAGAGTGTTGCGTACACGCGCTTTCCAAATTTTGAACTACACGGTGACGGCTTCAATACAATGGTTTTAAAGATTTGTCTTCCAGAAATGACTTTTTTTACAATAGCTTTATACCGGTCCCCCAACAAACGTAACCCAAACTTTTTTAATATACTGACAAAAATTATGGACGAGATTAGAGCAAAGTCCCCTAATTGTGAAGTTATCGTTACCGGTGACTTCAACGTCCACAACAAATCATGGTTGGAATTCTCCAAATCGACCGACGATGTTGACAATAGTGGAAAACTGGCAGAAATTTTTGCCGCGTCTCAGGGCCTATTCCAAATTGTAAAAAGCCCGACTTTCACTCCCCGTAATGGCGGTGATAATAGTTTTCTACTAGATCTCTATCTTACCACAATGCCAGACATTACGAGTGTCGATGTTGCGAAAGGTAGTATTGGAAATTCTGATCATTATTTAATCTCATCAGTTATCAAAACTGATTTACTTAAAACTACAGCTCCCAAACCCCGTAAAATATTTCACTACTCAAAAATGGATAAGAGTGGTCTTCAAAATTTTTTCCATGGTTTCCCTTTCGACCGTCATTGTTTTTACACTGACAATGTAAATGTTTCTGCTCAAAACTTTACAGAAACCATCCAATTTGCTATAAATAAATTTGTCCCTTTCTCCATAGTAAAACCCAAACAAAAATACTTGTATTCGAAAGCTGCCAAAACGGCACTTAGAAACAAACGTAGATCATTTAATATTTGGATTCATAACAAAACTCCCACTAATCGATCCCAATATCTAAAGGCCAACAAAATATCTAATCAGATTATCTCAAACGAAAAGTCCGAAATTGACAGAGCGAAAGCCTCAAAACTTACGTCTATGTCTGTTTCTGACAAGAGTTTCTACAGTGCCATTAATTCTTTAAATTCTGGTACAAAATTTTCTATTCCCCCTATTATTGATGGTGATTTAATCGTCAATGATCCCGCAAGAAAAGCTAACTTGTTCGCTGAACGCTTTGCTCTGAACTCCACTGTTTTGGAAACTCCTAAAGAAATACCCCAAATCCAGTCTTCAGGAGTTAATATGAATGAACTTCACTTCAAACCCAAAATAGTCGCTAAACTTTTAAAGGGGTTAAACATCAACAAAGCATCAGGAATGGACAATATTCCACCCATTATTTTAAAAACCTTTTCCAAAGAACTTGCACCAACTTTAACTAAAATATTCTACCAATCCTACAAATCTGGTATATTTCCCTCGTGCTGGAAGTTGGCAAATGTCCAGCCCGTCCCCAAAAAGGGACCAAAATCCGATATCTCAAATTATAGGCCAATAGCTTTACTATCGGTCCTATCCAAAGTCTATGAGCATTATATTAATACACATATTTCAAAATTTCTGGAAGAAAATCATTTAATATCCGACAGCCAATACGGTTTTCGAAACAAAAGATCAACTACCGATCTATTAAACTATGTAGCGCATTGTTGGAACAGCATACTTGATAAAGGTGGTGAAACATACGTTATCGCTTTAGACATCTCCAAGGCATTCGATCGAGTCTGGCATGCCAACTTAATCAACAAGCTCGTTGCGTACGGTTTTCATCCCAATGTTGTGAAGCTGATTCAAAATTTTCTATCCGACCGATACATTTCGGTAACCTTAGACGGATATTCTTCTGAGTCTAAACTAATTAACGCTGGTGTACCCCAAGGCTCAGTATTGTCTCCAACCCTATTTTTGATTTATATCAACGAATTGTTGAAAATCACCAGCAACCCAATAAATAGTTTTGCAGATGATAGTACTCTGCACAAGTCGTTCGAGCCCCTTCCTTCAAAAGGTAAAATGCACGAACGAATTAATCCTGCCCGGAGAGACGCTGCCATAAACGTGAACAAAGACCTGAATAAAGTCGCCGACTGGGGTGACCAAAACCTTGTCAATTTCAACTCCACCAAAACACAGCTGTTGATTGTTTCCAGATTAAAGACCGAGTTCCCCAAAGATATTTTATTTAGTATGTGTGATGAACCAATAGGTGAATGTAAAAACATTCGTTTATTGGGTGTCACAGTTTCAAATGACCTACTCTGGAATGATCATGTAATGGCGATGGCAAAAAGCGCGTCTAAAAAACTCGGCCTCCTAAATAGATGCAAAAAATTTTTCACTCCATACCAATTGCTCCATGTTTATAAGTCCTATATTCGTCCCTGTATGGAGTACTGCTGTCAAGTTTGGGGTGCTGCCTCTGTTTCCATCTTGGCCCTCTTGGACTCTGTTCAAAAGCGAGCTATACGAATTGTAGGTGATCGAACTTTGACATCAAAACTTGATTCCCTACAACATCGTCGCACTGTTGCTGACCTCGTTGTTTTTTACAAATATCGTCATCAGCAGTGCTCAGATGAAATCAGCGGCATCATGCCTCAAACTTATTCTTACCCCCGTTCCACTCGGCAATCGGCTGCCGCAACCAGTGAAACGGTAAAGATCCCGCGCTGTCATACTGGCAGATCGCAGAGAGACTTCTTTGTCCGAACTGCGTACAAATGGAATAGTTTGCCGGAACACTTAGTCTCAGGTGGCTTCAACCCACAGATGTTTAAAAAAAGCGTTAATCTACACCTCAGAACGCCAGTTGTTGTGGGACCCAGGTCTAGACCTAGGTCTTAAAAGGTATTTATGTGTTGTTGTGACACATATTCTAAACCCTATTACACAACACATTTTATTAAAAAAAAAAAAAAAAAAAAAAACACATCGTCCAAAAATAATCCACAATAATATTTCTTTTAAATAACACTTAAAACTTTTTCACAGACAATTAAAATTACTTCGGTCTTAAAGACCTAAGTATAACATTCATGAGCTAAAAGTGAAATTCTTAGCCCTACTCTTTTTGGCATTTCTCGACGTTTTAGGACCTACTGATTCTAAAAAAGCAAAAAAAAATGTTTGTCTGTCTGCCGGCCGGCCGGCCGTCACAACCGACGAAATCTAGAAATCGGCTGAAGGGATTTTAAAAATTTTGGTATCTAAAAATGGGTACACTTAATGGTAAGAGCCAAAAGAACGATGTGTTCGATAACTGTACCGGAAGTGTGTCAAAAAATCGTCAAGTGAGTCAAAATAAGGAAATATGCATTTTTGCTTAAAAAACGTTCATTTTAAGTGATAATGAGTAGGAACAAAGAATGCGGAGGAATCTTGATGGTCGGGATTGGTATGTGATACCAAAAACTAGATTATTGCATTATAAGTTTGTGAAAAAATGTTGTCTAGTGTGTCAAAAAAAGATTTTCATTTATTTTTTTACTCAATTTCTTGGAAAAAATAAAATTAATTATTTGAATGACATCAAAATTTATTATTATTAGCGACAATTATGGTATTATAAGTTTGTCAAAAAAATGTTGTCAAGTGTGCCAAAAGAAAGATTTTTATTTATTTTTTTACCCAATTTTTTGGGAAAAAATAAAATAAATTATTTGTATGACATGAAATTTTATTATTATTATAGAGAATTATGGCATTATAAGTTTGTCACAAAAATAATGTCAAGTGTGTCAAAAAATGATTTCATTGATTTTTTTAGCCAATTTTTTGGAAAAAAAATTTTAGTTGTTTTTATGAAGTAAATGGAATGGAAATTTTTGAATTTGTTATAGTTTTTGAAATATTTTTGGAATTTTGAAAAAAGTTTGTGTTTTTGATTTTGTAATAGTTTTTGCAATATTTTTAAAATTTAGGAAAAATTTTTAATTTTTGATTTTGCAAGAATTTTTGGAATATTTTTAGAATTTTGAGAAATTTTAAATTTTTGATTTTATTATAAATTTTGGAATTGTGAAAAAAGTTTCAAGTTTTGATTTTGTAATAATTTTTGCAATATTTTTAGAATTTTGGAAAAAGTTTGAATTTTTAAGAATTTTTGGAATATTATTGGAATTTAGAAAAAGTTTAAATATTTGATTTTATTCTAATTTTTGGAATATTTTTGGAATTTTTCAATTTTTGATTTTGTTATAATTTTTGCAATATTTTTAGAATTTTGAAAAAAATAGGACTTTTGAATTTTATATATATTTTTAGAATTTTGGAAAAAGTTTCAATTTTTGATTTTGTAAGAATTTTTGGAATATTTTTAGAATTTTGGAAAAAGTTTGAATTTTTGAGAATTTTTGGAATATTATTGGAATTTAGAAAAAAGTTCATATTTTTGATTTATTCTAAGTTTTGGAATATTCTTGGAATTTTGAAAAAAGTTTCAATTTTTGATTTTGTTATAATTTATGCAATATTTTTAGTTTATGAAAAAAAATATAATATATAATTTTGTAATAATTTTTGGAATATTTTTAGAATTTTGAAGAAAGTTTGATTTTATTTAATTTTTACAATATTTTTGAAATTTTGAAAGAAATATGAATTTGTGACTTTGTAATATTTTCTCGAAACGCTAAATTAAGAGGTTTTTGAGTAGTTTTGCTGAGTGTATCATCTTTTCACTAAATTATGTTAATTTATGATCTGTTATAATTTTCCGGCAACGTATTGATGTTTCGTGTTAGTTTTGTAATAAATTTCTAAACAGAGATAAAAAAATGCTTGTATACTTTAACAAAGAGTTATGTTTGATATACATCGCTGCCCAAAACTAAAAACCATGTCCTCATAAAAGTTTTTTGCCGAAAACTTTATGAAAATCCTTAACCCAGACCGAAGTCTTGATATCTCAGAGCTGTGAGATTTCAGCCCTCCCTTATTTTATTGTTTTAATTTATCTATCGCTTTTGAATAGGTTTTGAATTATTAGGGATTTTTGTGAGTACTTATAACTCATAGTCCCTGGGCCCACGCCGATTTCATGTGATGATTACCACATATTTTATACTTCGTGAGGCGCCTGTCCTTAGTCCGAAAACCTATGTTCTGCCATTTTTCTCGATTCAGCCGCTTTTTCGTTCAGCAAGCTCCGAAAAATGCCGATTGTCTGGGATTTTGTAAATTTTTATTTTAACTATGGGGGTTGGCAATTTGATTTAGAACACGAGGATAACCTTGTGCGACAAAAATTTGTCTGCTATTGTCTAGTCCGACAACCCAAGTATACCGAAATTTCAGTTGTCGGACTCGACAATTGCACACACATTTTGGTCGGACAAGCTTATGGGTATAAGGTATGGGTATACTTAATAGTCCTTGGGCCCATGTCGATTTCATGTGATGATTACCACATATTTTATACTTGGTGAGGCGCTTGTCCTCGACGAGCCAGAAAACTTTTGTTCTGCGACTTTCCTGAAATCGACCGCTGTTTTGTTCGGCAAGCTCCTTGTCGAACAAAAAAGCGGCCTTAAGCACTCACAAAAAACTTCTAATAATTTTAAACCTATTCAAAATTTAAGCGTAGTGAATTAAAAATCCTAAAACAGTCTAATGCACATAAACATTGTCTTTCGTGTATAAGTACAGAGAAATATAATTTCAAAGACAATCTAGAATAATTTATCACAGTTTACAATATCGCAATACTGTTAACATACTGTTGACAATATTCCAACCTATTTTGTTAACAAATTCGCATTCCATGCTGAATATTTAACAAAAACGCATTCCAATTTGAACTGTATTTTGTTCTGCAAAAGGAAGTCCTTAACAACCATTTAGTCCCATTACTTTTTATAATATGTATAAATGACGTTGTTAAAATTTTTATTCATAGTGAGGTTCTTATTTATGCAAATGACCTAAAATTCTTTGCACCTGTTAACGCAGTTGAAGATGCCCGGCTGCTACAGTTTGATCTGGATTTGGTTAGTTGGTGACTGGTGTAAGCCTAATTTTCTGGAACTTAATGTTAGCAAGTGTGCTGCCATTACGTTTTCTTGTAAACGCAACATAGTTTTCTTTAATTACAATATCAATCTTGTTAAGATATCACGTGTCTCTGAAATACGAGATTTGGGTGTGATATTTGACTGTCAACTAAGTTTTGTCTCTCATATCAATAAAGTATGCTCAAAAGCCATGTTAATGTGGTGTTTTGTGAAAAAAATTTCAAAATAAGAGTTTAAAAATTTTGAAACTGTTATTAAATTGTATGGTTAGATCGGTGGTTACATCGCAACTTGAGTTTGCTACTATCGTTTGAGCTGCTTTCTATGAAAATCATATAAGAAACGCATTGAAAAGGTTCAAAAATGTGTAACCAGTTTTTTTTCATAAAATTTAGATTATGCGAGTTCGAGTACAACTTACAAAATTGAAAAAAATTATTAAGATTACCAAGCTACAATGATAGATGCAAACGATTAAATTTAATCTCTTTAAATTCCAGAAGAATTTCCTGTGGTGCTATATTGGTAGGGGACATCTTGTGCGCTCGCATTGACTCTGATTGCTTGTTAAACTCACTGAAACTGTACACTCCCACAAGAACTAATAAGACTAAGGTATTTCCAACATTGTTTAGTATGTGGAGCTAGAGATAGTAATTATTTATCACATGATTCGCTAAAGTTTATGGTGGATAGTTTTAACAGCTATTTTGATTGTTTTGATTTCAATTAGCTTTACATTTTAAGTAAACAAGCAGCTCTCCTTAGTAGTTTTAATATAATTTAAGTTTTATTGTTAGTAGTTGTTATGCCTGCCAAATTAAGTTATGTCTAATGGCTGCGCAGTGGCTCCTAACAGTAAAGACTATATTAGTAATCAGCCACCACCCATTTCCATTTTTTCAATTACGATACGACTTCATTGCATTGTTTCATTACACTTATTATTATTTACCATATATAAAACAACTGAGGATCATGGTGTATGTTTTCATTTATATAAATTTTTTTCTCAGTCAGCTGTTTATAACAATGATCCTTTCATTGCCAATGTTTGACTAGATGTTCGTAATATTAAATGTTGACGCCCCTATTGAATTGATTATTATCAAATGTAACTCGATTTAATGTTAATAAATAGATTGGGCGTAGTTTATGATTTGAATATTGTATCTCTTTTTTTATGTAGTTGAGTATGATCGTGGTTGATTGATTTTCGAGAACAATGCTTATGTGATCAAATTTTAATTACTCTCTTTTTTATGTAATATTAAGAATATAAATAACAAATTATTTTTCAAATTTATTGAGTTGCAATTGAGATTTAAATTCATTCGGAATTGTAATGTAATTCAGTAAAGTCAAACAAAAAAATTTTATATTTGTTATAGAAAATAAAAATCTATTCTTAAATTTAATTGCTTATATAAAAAAAATTAATAAGTGTACCATTATATAGTGTAATATTTATTGTTATTATAATAAAACAAAATTATTGTATGAAATCAATATGTTATTGTAATGTTTGTTTTTTCTATTCGATTTTCTTCCATCGAATCGATGTATCGTTTCGTCGGCTAATTCACGGTCGGTTCAATAAAATAAAAAGTTCATGAGACAGCCGTGAATATATTTGCAGTCATATATTTGATTTATAATTTCTTTTATGGAATTATAAAATGAAACTAAATGTTTTAAAGAACTTAAGCGCTTTGATGTATAACCGGTAATAGGGTACCACAAATTTTGGAATCCTTAACAAATTATACCGGAACTAAAGTATTACTTCAAAAGAAGTTAACGTCTGCTAGTTTTAAAAGGTCGTCAAAAGATCAAATTTGAATTAAAACTATATGTTGATATGGATGTGCAGAGTTTGAGAACGAATTTGTAGAGAGTTAACATTCTACTGAAATAAGTACGTTGAGGAAATTTTTTTGGACAAATGTTAACAAAGTTAAATTGGGGGAAATTCAAACGACATACAAGGGCGAAAGTCGTCATCAGCAGGCAACATTCAACAATCAACCCAACAAATTAAGTTAAGTTAATTTTTATATCTATTTTATTTTTAAATTCTCCAATTTCATTTTGAAATGTTTTGGACCATCACGGTCTCATGTAAATTAAATTATATACGTGTTAATAGAGATTTTTCCGTGTGTGAAGCCACACAAAGTCCGTTTCATCAGATATCATTTGCAAAAGTTTATAAAACCCTTGGATAAATAGATGCCTTAGGTATCTATTCTAATCGCGAAAAGTCCTACGTTTGATAGTTACTATAATTTTTTGTTTTTATTGTAAATAATATTGTATAATTAATAGGGATTTGTCTTATCCTGTTATTATTATAATATAAATAAATATAATTCCAGTTATATAACTACAAATTTATTTTATATCGAGATTGTTCCAGGTACATCCGTTACAGAGAAAACTCGAGAATAATCAACGTCGTTATTATTTTGCATTTGTCTTGGAATTAGTATCACATGTTGATAACAGTGCTGTAAATGATTTCAGTTTTTTTTATTTGAAATATTGTATCAGGCGAACTGAGGTTGAATACAATTTTATTTTGTATTACGTTATGCGATTAAGTAGAATCGTAACAATATTTACCTTTACCATTTAGTGAACGGGTATCCTAATAATAAGTGTTAGGGTGTTAATAAACCAAACTCATTGAGTTGCGTTAGTTTGTTGAAAATGAAAAACCATTGGCTCAAAACAGTGCTTACAGTAGAAACAACGAAGGTAAAAAATGTAACAAAACCGAATTAACTGGTAAATGTCTTTGACTCTAAGTTTAGCCAGAGACCAAATAATTTTTTAATTTGCACATTCCGTCTACTAATATGGTTTTCAATTATATTTTTGTGTTTTCAAGGTGCAAATCTTTTAAAATTGGATTAAAAAAATAGTTTAAGAGTGGTTCGTGTTTTCAACGTTATGTTATGTTTTATGTTTTTAAACTGAGTGCATCTTTAATCGAAAATAAAGTTTTAGAAGAATTTTAAATTAGAATCACAAATCAGCTCCAAATCTATTAAGCTAAAACATTAAAAATTGAACATAAACTATTATATCAAAATTAAATGGAAACTAACTAATTTTCAGATTCTTCACATTAATAATTTACATCAACACTTTCGTGTAAATGAATAAATATTTTGAAACTCAATTTTATTTTATAAAATTTTTGTATATTTATCTTTGTATAGAAACTTTATTTTCAAGAAAATTTATAAAAGATATCCAATAAATTTATAGTTTACCAAGAGTTTTGATATCGATTTAAGATATTTGTGTAGCAATTTATTTATAGTAGGTAGGGTGATTATTTTTTTAATCATAGTACAGTCAAGAAATAAATAGTTATCTGGATAGAAAAGGTGAGAACTCAAATTGAATTTTAACAAAGCTAAAGGAAAGGATGAAATATTATACATACTATAAGCAACTTCTCACACAGCGTAAATAAAAAACATAAATGTATGCATTTATAGCATCCCTACAAAGCTATAACTACTGCCATATAAACAAGCATATCACATATATTGCATAGCTAGTGGTATCTCGCGGGCTGAAGACCAAGACCCAAAAAATTTTTCTAAAGGAATTTTAGAGAAAATGAAAAGTTATTTCGAATTGCAAAATTCAAGTGATTTCCAATACGTACTTAAGCTTAATTGTTCACAAAAAACCCTTCCAAATTAAAAATTCCCCTAAAGTTGTCTATATTTCCTAACCAAAAATATAGCAATGAATTGACCATGCCTCAGATATTAAGTCACGCATTGATTGGCAACAATCAATAATGATTTTACACTTGTGACTTAGGATGTTGATTAGAATGTTGACTTAAGTGTTGACGAAATATTCTCTCATCCTATGAATACATCGTAATATCTATAAATTTAATACAAAAAATCCCAAAGAAATAATTTTTATGTTGTATAAAAAAAATAAACAAAAACAATAATAAATAAATATAGGGTCCGCGTTTTGTCCACGAAATTTTGTACTGAGTTTTTTAAACATCATTTTATTGAATCGGTTTAAATTATTAAATGTTTAAAAGTGTATATTATAACACAAACTATTTTTTGTCCCAATAATATCAAATGTTTGCTACCTACATTGTTTTTAAAAATTTTTCTATGCTGTTATGTTCGCTGTTCTATAGAACAATTTTCTGGGTCTGACTCCTGCTATAATAGTGCTACAAAGGGGAGTTAAGAAAAGCATTTCAAACATTTATATTGGCTTACATACAAAACACAAGTATAATCATTTCAAAAATTCTCTCTGAAATTTCTCATGTTTTTGCTTTAAATGATTTAAATTTGTTTGTGAATTATATTAATTACTATAAATCAAGCAGAATATATAGCATGTTTTACCTATATAGGTTCAAAAGCAAAATTAAAACATATTACATATATTGTGACTAATTGAATTGAAAAAAAACAGATTTAATTAAAACAACAACAAAAACTATAAATAAGTTTTTAAAATATCCCCTGAATGCATTCTAAATTTTCTTAAAACAATAACAAAAACGAAAAAAATCTTCGTAATGACGTCACACAATTGCATATTGCAAAATAAATACTCAAATAGTAGTTTTTGTTTTTCTTTATTTTATTTCACAGGAATAAAACTATAAAAATAATGATCGAAAAACCACTATTATATGATTTTTAGCACTGCCTGTCAAAAAATATTAAGTTTCTTAATATCGAAATGATAATAATTTGCACGAAAGCGGAAAAGACAGTAGCAATAACTTTAAAAAACTACATTCGGTCAATTTAAAATTCGTAAAACAAAATTTTTATGATTATTATGTATTTATGAATAAAAAAACAATAATTTTAATGTTATTTAAAAAAAAAACAATAAAAAATGTACTACGTCATCAGCGTTACGACCGTATAGAGGGATAGACTCACGGCTATTATATTATGGATTCCTACACAACTTTAAACTATTTAATTTTAATATTTCTGAAAATCTATTTTTACTCCAAAGAACAGATTTTCTACAACTTTAACATCCATTCTCATATAGTTCCTGAACCCACGCCGATTTCATCTGTTGATTACCACATATTTTATACTTCATGAGGCACCTGTACTTAACGAGCCCGAAAAGTTTTGTTCTGCGATTTTCCTCTAATCAGCCACTTTTTCGTTCGGCAAGCTCCGAAAAATGCCGATCGCCCGGAATCTTGTAAATTTTTTGTTTTTTTAACTAAGGGGGTTGGAAATTTGATTTAGAACACGAAGGTAACCTTGTCCGACAAAAATTTGTCTGCCATTGTCTAGTCCGATAACCCAAACATACCAAAATGTCAGTTGACGAGCTCGACAATAGCAGACACCTTTTTTCGGACAAGATAACCCTCGTGTTCTAAAACAAATTCCCAACCC
Organism: Diogma glabrata; assembly: GCA_963693315.1. NCBI lineage: Eukaryota > Metazoa > Arthropoda > Insecta > Diptera > Cylindrotomidae > Diogma > Diogma glabrata. The sequence continues at coordinate 237,383,286 of OY856187.1, read as the reverse complement.
CCCACAGTTAAATAAAAAATGTGGTAGCAAATTTACAAAATCGCGGGCAATCGGCATTTTTCGGAACGGGTTTGAAAAGAATGTATCATTTGGCTCTAAGAATACACCAAAAATTGCTTTGCAGCAAGTGCCACAGATCAAATTCCAATACAAAAATTCTAGAAGTCACGATTTTGAAAAAAATATTTTTAAAACAACCCACAAAGCAGACCGCAATCATTAGCTTCAAATAAAGATTACCAAGAAGGTAGTACATATTTATTATATATTTATTTCATATATAAGTAATTTTTTTTCGTTGTTGTATTTTATTGCAGAACAATTTAATACATCGGATGGAAAAATAAATCAATCTAGAAGCTACGATTCTTCTGGCAATATAAATATATATATATATATATATATATATATATATATATATATATATATATATATATATATATATATATATATATATATATATATATATATATATATATATATATATATATATATATATATATATATATATATATATATATATATATATATATATATATATATATATATATATATATATATATATATATATATATATATATATATATATATATATATATATATATATATATATATATATATATATATATATATATATATATATATAGAACTTATAATCCATCAAGAAGTAAAAATGTTGATAAAAGGAGCTCAAAGTCGATTTCAAATATTGATTACGAAGAAGGTATTATTTATAAATAAAATAACAGGAAATTTTCTCATTTTTGAAAATAAGTCGAAAACTGTGCGTTTGAAAATTACAATAAAATTTGTTTTGAACTATGGAAAAAAATTCACCTTTCATATGACACCCCACTCGTTCTTAGGAGAAATATTTCTACACTCAACCCCCTCCAAATAACATTTTAGATGATGAACTGATCGCTATAGTTTTCATTCCATCATTAAATTTCCTATAACCGTGAATTTTTTCTTTTATAGTGTTCGAAGTTCGAAGTTTAATGTTTTGGGGGGAGGGACAGGAAAAGAATTTCACGTTTTTGGTAATTACTCAAAAACTAAGCAGTCGATAATTTATTGAATTGTTTTTAAAATATTTAAATATTTTTCGATTTTCTTAAATCAAACTCGAATCCTTACAAAAAACTTTTGTTGTACTATCTCCTTGTCATATGTCTTTAAAACACAGATAAAAACAAATATTTGCATTTTTCGGTTATCAATAGGCGTGGTAGGGCTTGAAGAACCGGCTTCATTTTTAAAAACTTATTACGGTTTTGAAAAATTTTAAAACCGGTTGAAAACGGTTTTTAGAACAATCTCTTTACACCTATAAAAATTAAATTTGAGCGCTAATATTTTTACGAAAAACACATTTTAATAGAAAACATATACTTAATTCGTTATTATTCTATAATTCTATTCGTTATAATTCTATATCCATCAATTTACAGTTATTAATTAAAGGTATCACAATTTATTAACCAACATAAAAATTCAAAACAATGTTTTATAAGAAATTCACTATGGCTTATTTTTATTATTATTGTAGAATGCTCGAATTTTTTTTTTTTTAAATGTGTTGTGGAGTAGGAATTACAATATGTGTCACAATAACACATAAACCCCTTTTAAGACCAAGGTCCCACAACAACATACGTTCAAAGGTGCTGATGGACGTAAATCTTTCTTTTTTTGTTTTTTTATTTAGTTAGTTTAGTTTTGTTTTTGATTTAGTTTATTTTTAGTTAAAGAATGGATAACTAAATAAAAAATCCTATCACTGACAAAATATGACATAGGCCAATATTTTGATAGAATAGATAGAATAGAATAGAGAAAATAAAAGTAAATTAAAAAGCAAAAAGCAAATTTTGACAAAAATTTGCTGAAACAAAACAAAAATGTAGTTGCCAATAATCCAGCCGGTTGCATATTCCTTGATCCTCTCACGCACTGCACTGTCTTTCTTGAGGATTAAAGCCAGAGGCGTCAATTGGGTAGGGCTGGGGGGGGGGGGGGGTGGGGGCTATATTGACATTTTTTGTGTTATTTCCAGTGATTTTATAATAGTGAATGTTTTATAATGGACAAGCAATATTTTCTAACGACACGAACAAATATTTATGTTATGTAAATATTTTCAAAGAATATTATGAAAACTTGCTGACAAATTCTTTGGACTATGGACTATACTTATATGGACTATAATTTTTAATTCATAAAATAGAAAAATTATATGTTTGGTTGGTTATAATAAAATCCAAAAAGTATACTAAACGTCAATCTTTGTTCATTTTTTTTATACAGTCACAGGGAGGGAGAAACTATTATTTTTTTGTGTTTTTCTTATAGATTCAAAAGAAGCTTGCAATAATTGTACAATTTTGAATCAAATGAAAAATTTACGCACGTTTATGGGTAGTACTAAACTGACCAGACGTCCCACGCTGCATGGAAATGTCCCACATTTCATTGCGTTGTCCCACGGAGAAATTTGTCCCACGAAGTGTACCACGAAACAAATATTTTCACCACATTTGCCCGCAATATCGAAATAATCAAAAAACCTTATATCTACTTACGTACAGTTTGCGCAATATCTTAGTCAAAGGAATAGCTTCACAGTTTTTTCTTGCAGTTTGTATAATGTTATGTATATGTTGATTTAACTATATTGAGAGAACAAACCAGTGCAATATTTTTTTACTAAAATAGTGTTTTAACTATAATTTTCTTAGAAATACTAAACTCAGTTTTTTTCAGATAATAGATCTACCTCAGCGAAAAGGTTTCTTTGTTTATAGAACATCTCGCCGGTGTATATACGAGAGATCAAAAGTATATTATGGAAAATAAAATACAAAATATTTTACCTAAAAACTTAAAAAGACGCAGTTTTCCGTATAAATTCATAAACATTTAAATTTTCAAACCAGAGTTTACAATGTTCATAATTTGAATATCGTTCTTACTCGTAAGAGTAAAATTTTGGTTTTTTCTATTTTACTCCTTTGAAGCAGATTACATTTTCCTGTTCTTTCATTCGATTTGCAAAAGAACAAAATTAATCCCTCTACGTCATCCTTTATATTCATTTTTCTAACAATACATGAATAATTGAACGAATCATTCGAAGCATTTTACGTTGGTAAGCATCAAATTTGAAGCAAAACTAAAAGTTTTGAGTATTTGAAAGAAAATATTTATTTTAATTTAGTAGCAAGAATGATATTTTATTATTTTCACTCCTGTATGTGGGAGTGTTATGTTTTCTGAAAGAACAAAGTAAAGGAGTGATATAAGTAGCGTTTCAAACTATGTTTAAAACACACTTTAACTAGGTAGCTCAAAAGTAAAATTATTATTTTCTAATATATAATTTTTTTCTCAATAAAGAACAAACAAAGTAAACAGCATAAAAATTTGATAAATGGTATAGATTTGCAAAAGATAGAACGAGAGGTATACTGTATATCTCTAATACTTACAGAATACAGAAAAGATATTAATTATTTAGTAAAATTAAAATAAATTGTTTCAATTGTTTTGCAGTCTTTACTTGTGTAACTAAGGTTCTTAAGCTACTATAAAAGGTAAATTTATACTAATTTTTAAAATTATATTTAAAAAGTTTTCCTGCAAACCAAGACGGATAGAAAACGTTTGCGTAAATTCTCATACGATATTGAATAAAGTTTTCCTGCAAACCAAGACGGATAGAAAACGTTTGCGTAAATTCTCATACGATATTGAATTGGACTATCCCTTTATAAAAAAATCAAAATATAACGACGCGAAAGTTTATTGTATTACCAGTCGGAGTGAATTTGCATATTAGCAGTGGACATTATGATATTAAAAGACATATAGATACAGATAAACATAAAAAAGCGTTGCTATAAGCCGCCAGCTCCAGTAGCTTAAACAAGTTTTGTTGTTATTTTGTTTTCTTGTTGTTATTTAACATTGACAAAAAGTTAGTTGCAATTTGCGCTGATAACACGAACACCAATTTTAGTAGTGTCACGTCAAGGGGTGAAAATTTAAAAGCAAGCTAAACTAGAATTTGAACTAGAATGTATTGGGTATTGGATTCGCAGCCCATATTCTAAATAATGCAATAAGAAATGCTGCTGATTTAAATGGCAGGGTTAAAAAAATTTGGATATTTTACTGGCTTTACTGGAGACGTTGAAGGAGTTCTGCGGCAAAAGTAATGTCGAACATAACCAACTTATTGGATACAGTGAAACTCGTTGGCTGGCGGTAGTGCCAGCACTAGAAAGA
>OY856187.1:237176796-237378796 GCA_963693315.1 Diogma glabrata | reverse complement strand
CCGTATCAATTTTAAAGTTTATATTAATATTTTCTACTTTAATTTTTTCACACCATGCACCGTTAACCAATCCAACGTTAATTGAATCAATGAACAGAGTTGAATCATCTTGTATATTTGAAACTCGACTTACCTGTTGAATTCCTTGTTTGCCCGTTTTTACTCGACATCGACTTGCAAAATGATTTTTTGTTCCACATTTATTACATGATTGGCCAAAAGCTGGGCATTTATTAAGTTCATGCGTCCTTCCACACCTAAAACAATTAATTTTACGAAAATTATTTAAATTTGTTCCACTTGGTACAAAATTAGATTTAATAAAATTTTTATTTGATTTATTTTTGTTTGATGTTCTTTGTTGTTGCACTCCTTCTATCGTCTTCAGCGTTGCCACTCAAAAAAATTAAAATGTATCCAATTTTATAAAAAAATGTATCCAAATGTATCCACTTTTTTGAAAAAATGAAACATGATTATTTGATATTGCTAAAGGACTAATTACAATATATGTTTAGTACAATTCAGTATCCTGATCACATTTATTTATAATATAACAACAAAAAAATCACATTAATTCAAATTTTATCTGATGATTTTTATATGTGTTTTATTTGATGAATAAATTCCATATACATTTTTTGCACAGTTTTTGTCACCTCCAAAAATTCCGCTTTTTCCAGTTTATTGTATGCTAAAAATGATTGTACTGCATATCCCATACTTATTTCAGACAATTGTATATGGTTTTCTTTTAAATTATTAAAAAACAAGTGATCGATTTTCAAAAACTGTTTAAAATTAGTTACACTGCTCGCCAATTTCTGATACTTTTTCTTCCACAAAAAGAGAATAGACGAACAATATAACAAATTTCATAAACATTTTCAAAGTTTTTGGAAATCCAACACAGCTAAAGGCATATTAATAAAATGTATCCATTCTAGCAGTTTTGTGATTTTTTTGTATCCAGTATCCATTTAATAAATTTTTCAAATAATGTATCCAAATGGATACAAATGTATCCAAGTGGCAACGCTGATCGTCTTATATCCTTGAACTTCTTTAGCTTGTATGCGCGTGAGCTCAGCCGCCCTACACATCTCAAATGCCTTTTTTGAATCCAATTTTTCAATTCCCAAAAGTTTCTCTTGAAAAGATTTGTCAAAAATGCCAAGCACAATACGGTCCCTCAAGATTGAGTCTTCTTGAGTTCCATATTCGCAGGTGCGAATCAACTTTTGTAGATCTGCTAAAAATGAATCAAATGGTTCAGCTGGCTGTTGTTCACGTTGGTTAAACTTAAATCTCTCAAAAACAATATTCTTCCTTGGGCTACAAAAATCTTCGAACGCCTTAAGAATTGCGTCAACATCTTTATCATCTACTGCGGTGAAACTGTTGAACATTGCTAGACCATCCTCGCCAAGCATGTTAAGTAAAATTGCCGCCTTAATTTCTTTGGCCTTGGACGTCTTTTCACTTGCTTTCATGTATATTTCGTATTGTTGTCGAAGTATTTTCCAATTATTTGCCAGATTTCCATTGACATTTAGAGGATTTGGCAAACGACTTGAATCCATTTTAAAAACGAAAGTATTAATGATGATATAATATTTGCAAAAATTTTCTTTATATATTGGCAACGTTGCAAACAACAAAAACCGCTATCTTTACAAACGTAATACTAACAAGTTTGATTATATTTTGCAAGAATAATTATTAACAGTTTGTGTTTCTTTATATTTACACAAATCTAATAGCAAAATAATATAATTAGCACATTTATATTTTAATTTCCAATTTACCACTGCGCCATGTTGTGTATGTTTTATTATAATATATTTAAATCAACACTTTATAATTTAAATTTGTTTTATTTATAATTACACTTTATTTCAATGCAGTTAATAGTCGACTGACTTCTTTTATATAATATTGAAAGAGATCAACCTGTGAGTTTCGAGTTAACTGTATCTGAATAAACTGTCAGTGAGACAAGTATAATTGTAATATACATCGCACACATACATTGCTATTCAAATACACTACATTAATAGCATTAATGCAATAGAAAGAATATTGAAGTTGTACGAATCTTTAAAGGCATATTTAACAGTAGCTGAGAAATGTCCAGTTAAAATCAAAGAATTTTTTAATAAAAAAAATATTTTTTCCCCATGGCTAGCATACTCCACCATATCATTAAACTGATTGAGAGAGAATCATCTAATGCTATGAAAATAGTTTAAACATTAAATAATTTGAAAGAAAGCTGCAGGAAAGTCTAAATTCATGATTCAAGACTTCGGCATATCGAAAAAAACTGTATTTTTGACAAATCCTAGGTAAATCAATAAGTGTGAAATAAGTGTAACAAGAAACATTTTTTTGGCCAAATTAAGTTTTATTTCTCAACATACATTCCTTTTAATTCGATACAGTAAGTCCAACGTATTTTTTTAACTTTTTTATCCCGTCCGAAAAGTAATCCTTTGGAAGCTCTTCAAAATAGACGTCAGTTTCAGCTACAATTCTTTCTTTTGAGTGAAATCGCTTACCGGTGAGCCATCGTTTTAGGTTTGGAAACAGATCTGGCGAATGCGGCGGTTGACGAACCAGCTCAAATTCATTTTCGTGCAATTTCGCTTGATAGATTAACTATGTATGAGCATGCGCGTTGTCATGATGATAGATGATTTTTTCAAATGCGGCCGTTTTTCTGCGATTTCAATTTTCGAAAATACTGATGAATGATATGCGCCAGTTATGGTTGTACTTTTTCCAAAATAGTCGATGAATATTATTCTACGCGTATCCCAAAATACGGAGGCCATTGCCCTTCTCGTCCAATCCTGGGGTTTTGGACGCTTTGGAGCACTTTCACCCGGAGAAACGCAATATTTTTAGTTTTTACTCCATGGTCTAAAAGTTAATCAATGTTTCGTTCATGGTTAGGAATCGGGGCAAAAACTTCTTTGATTTTTGCGTAAACAACTAAATGAAAGAACGATGGAGTAAAGACGTATTTTCAATTAATGTGTGCTCAAATTAGTATAATTATTAATTCAATTTCTAAAATTAAATATAAAACTATAGTTGATGATACTTCGTTTTTCTATTATCTTTAGTGTTGTGATTAAATAGAAATTAGTGTATAAACTTTAAAAGAAGTACAATTTAATTTATATTAAATCTAAAAACAAATGTAACGGTGTGACAAGTGTGATCATTTCATTTAAGTTAATTATACACAGAAATAATTAACATTTGATTAATTTAAATATAACGGTTCTATGCATATAAACATTTATGTGGTCATGTCCTTGTTTTTTGTTTTGTTTCTTCAATTTTATCAGATGTTTTTGATATTTTAAACATTTAAACTGAGCAATAGTTTTCAACCAAACTTTAGATTCTCAACTAAAATAAAATATACAGTGAAAAATAGACAGAATACTGTTATTAATAATAAATTATAATTTTGTTCTTTTGCTTTAAAAAGGACCGAGTATGTGGTAAATCTTTGTAATATTTGGAAAATTTGTTGATTTTTCTTTGCAGCTGAATTTGTAATCTGCTACTTTATCTAAGATATCAGTATGTTACGATCACCACCATCTCCACTAACTAAAAATGAGAAACGGCCAAGGCCAGACAATCTTGTTTGTCATGCTTGCTTACAATTAATTGATCCTGACAAACCATCAATGAAATGTAATGAATGTCTTGCGTCGTTTGAACTTGGGTGTATTTCAATATCTTCCGATCAATATAGATATTTTATAACGAACAAAATTTCATGGTGTTGCCCAAAATGCTACTATGAAAAATCGTCTTCTACAAATAAGGTTGTTTGTGCACTTTCCGAAGGTGTAGAGGAATTGAAATCTAACCTTCAAAGTGTTCTTAAAAATGTTAATGAAATCTCAGCTCGAGTGGCTGGAATTCACCAAGAAATGATTGCTCGTGTAGAAGACGTTCAAAAATGCTTTAATGCTGCTCATAAACGCATAAATTTGATAGAATCTGAAAACTTGTCAAACTATATAAGGATACATGGAATATGCAATATTTATAAAGAAGATCAAGGCATGCTAAGACTACTACTTAATGATATGCTTAGAGTATTAAATATTAAGTTATGCGACACTCAATTTGCGATATCACGGAACAAAACAACTCATGAAATAATGGTTGTCATTTATGACAAACCATTGTTGAAGCTTATTTTTGAAAATTATGCTTTACTTTTAGCCAGTGACGCAAATATACATGAAACTTTCTTCAAATCATTAGTTTCCGTAAAACTTGATCAAATGGGCTACATCTAATAAAATATCAATATCCTTCGAATCAGAGAACAATAGATTAAAAAAACGACTGGAATTTCTTGAACAGCAATCTTTAGCAAAAGACATTAAAATAACCGGTATTTCCTTTCGGATTGATGAAACATATGACAAGCTACAATCAATATTCATCAAAATCTCAGAACAACTCAAAGTTTGTATTTCTATAGCTGATTTCTCTATCCGGCGAATAAAGCAAACAGCAATAGTTATCGTAACGTTTCGTGATAAAAGTTTACGAGATACGTTGTTTTATAAATACATATCAATTGTCAAGAACTCAAAATCAGCTGGCATTTCTATTCATCAACAAGATGTCTTACAATCGTCATCAAATAAGATCATGTTTAATGAACATCTATCTGAATCCGCAAGACTTATTTATAGTGCTGTACGTGCTTCAAAAAAATTGAATAAAATACACTCATTCTCTGTGCGAGGCGGAAAAGTGGTAGTAAAAGTTTGTCCTAACGCTGACTGGCTATTTATTCAGTCACTGGAAGATCTACACTTCTTACTAAATAGCAATTAGTCACCAATCAACATTTTTTCCTACTTTAATGAATTAACATAACTAAATATTATATATTATTTGCTTAACTACTTCGAATTATTTTTCTGAATTTTGCTTTCTAATTTGATACTTCTTAATTTTTGTGAATTTATATCTTATTTTTCTTTTGTTAAATTGTTTAAGGGCGTTACAATTTTTTGTAAGATAAACTTAAATTTATATTATATAATTAACTAAACTAAACCATTCTAAATTTTGTTATCACGTTCTCGTTTAAAATTTGCTACTTCTCTTCAGAAACATGACTAGAATTGTGACTCAAAGAACATCAAACTCATTGAACTCTGTGAACTTAACCAACGTTGTCCTTAGATCTGCTTTTAAGGATAATTTAAATCTCCTTAATTTCTGTCATTTTAATAGCCAAAGCATTTATACCAAAGCCACTAATAAAATCGATGAAGTTCGGAATATTCTGAAGGATGCACCACTTATTGCAATAGGTGTATCTGAAACATGGTTAAAACCTTATATAAATAATAAACTTGTGGAAATACAAGGATTTAATATGTTTCGCAATGATCGAATCAAGCGTAGAGGCGGAGGTGTAGCCGTTTATATTCGGAAAGGAATAAAGTGTTTTGTCGTAGGAAAATCAGTGGAAATATCTGGAACGGGTTTGAGCTGTAAGCAAACTTTAAGTTTACATGAATATTGCGTTTCTGGAATAGAGTTTATTTTCCTTGAAATTCATATATCAAACCGGAAAATTCTTTTTGGCGTTGTTTATAACCCAGATAGTAAAAAATTTAACACTAGAACCGGTCTCAATAGTATTCTTGATAACTTATTGCCCCAATATAATGATGTGATTATTACTGGTGACTTTAACACCAATTTACTTATGTCCACTCCTATATCTAATGACTTCACTGATCTCTTGATTGAGTATGGGCTTGTAAATCTATCTCAAAGTGCAACACATTTCACTAAAACATCATCATCATTGCTTGATCTTGTCATTGTAAATGATACTTCAAAAATCTTAAAATATAACCAAGTTGATGTTCCTGGTATTTCTAAGCATGATATGGTTTTTGGTACCTACAATATTGAAGTTACTCAGACTAGCAATAATTACAGTTTTCGAGATTATAGAAATATCCACATGGATGATGTCGTTTATAAAATATTATCACAACCATGGGAAAAGTTTTATAACTTAAGTAATTCTGATGATTTGCTAAATTTCTTTAGTACAACTATAAAGAAAATTTACGATGAAACTGTGCCGGTTAAAGAAGTAGTTATTAAAACGGAAATAAACCCTTGGTTCAATGATTGTATTCGGGCAGCTATGGCTCTTAGAGACAATGCCTATCGAATATGGATCAGGACGAGAGATCAGGAAAATTTCAATACATTCAAATCGCTACGAAATAGAGTTAATTTCTTATCTAAATGTGCTAAGAAAGATTATATGGAAAAATTCATTAATCCAAATTTGCCAGCGAAAGAACTTTGGAAACGAATCAAAGGGACTGGAATTAGATCTCATGACCGGCAACATATTTCTTTCTCTCCAAATGATATTAATACACAGTTTGCTTCAAATTGTGTTAATAGTACAATACAAATTGACTCAGATACGTACACACCTAATAACAATTTACCCAGCAATAATTTGCCTAAAAATAGCTTTTCATTTTACAATGTTTGCACGCTTGATACGGTTAATGCTATCAAATCCATTAAATCCAACGCTATAGGCTTTGATGAAATTCCTCTTAAATTTATAAAACTTTGTCTACCCATAGTTGCGCCTTTCATAACCCATATTTTTAATTTCATACTCACTACATCCCAATTTCCTAGCATCTGGAAAGTAGCCAAGATCATCCCTATTCCTAAAAAATCAAATCCAAAATCTGTAAAAGATCTCAGGCCAATTAGTATCTTGTGTGCTCTCTCTAAAGCTTTTGAGATTATTGTTAAAAACCAAATTGATGAACACATCAAACGCTATAAGCTGATGTCGACCTTTCAATCTGGTTTCCGTAAAGGACATAGTACGCAAACAGCACTTTTAAAGGTTACAGACGATATTATAATGTCACTGGATAAGAAAAAAGTCTCTATTCTAGTTTTACTAGATTTTTCTAAGGCGTTTGATATGGTAAATCATAAAATATTACTAAAAAAACTGTCTGATAAATTTAATTTTACCTCGAGTGCTCTACGTCTTATATCATCCTATTTATATAAGCGTTGTCAAAGTGTTACGTTGGACAATCTAATTTCCGATTTCTTATATATTAGTTCAGGTGTTCCTCAAGGTTCTGTGCTGGGTCCCCAGCTTTTTTCAATATATATTAATGACTTGCCATTGGTATTAAAATTTTGTAAAATACATTTATATGCTGATGATGTTCAAATTTACGCAGACGGACTAGCGAATAATATACCGAGTATTGTCTCTAAAATTAACCAGGATTTGGAAAGCATATTAGAGTGGGCGTATCGCAATGATTTAGCTCTAAACGCTTGTAAAACTGTATCTATACTATTTAGTATAACAAATAATCACTACCACAGAACACATGCTCCATCTATTCGACTGGGTAATAAATTGATTCCGTTTTCTGAATCTTCACGGAATCTGGGTGTAATTTTTGACTCACAATTAAATTGGAACGTGCAAGTCTCCTCAATTTGTTCTAAAGTTTATTCTTGTCTACAGAGTCTATGGCCGTCTTCATCTTTCACAACGATTAGTCTTAGGAAAAAATTGTTTAAATCACTAATACTGCCACAATTTACCTATTGTTCATCACTTCTTGGTAACCTTAGCGCAGGCGGTTTTTGCAAGTTACATAGGGCTTTCAACGCTTGCATTCGATATGTCTTCCATTTGTCTCGTTTTTGTTCTCTTTCACGCTTTAAAACATCTCTTCTTGGTTGTTCTTTGAAGTGCTATCTAAATTACCTTCTATGTGTATCAATATATAAGTTAATTACCACCAAAACCCCTAATTATTTATATGATAAGTTAAATCTTAGGCATCGAAGAAGTTCAAGGCTAAACCATGTTACACTACCTATAAACCGTACCACTACAAAAAATAAATCATTTTTTGTTTATGGGTTGTCTCTTTTCAATAAACTCTCTCCAGATATACGGGCTGCTACATCGTTGAAACAATTTAAGGATAAGTGCTTTGATGTTCTTTGTCGCATGGAAGAGATATAGTTTAAAAAAAAAAAAAAAGCAAAAATTTTTTTTTTTTGAACGTTTAATGATGTCTTTGTTGTTTATATGTAAGTGAATCCCATATAAAATAAATTTTTTTTTTTTTTTCTTTTTTTAATTAAGTTAATTGAACTATAGTAAGCTTACTTTAAATGAATTAGTATTATACTATGGAAATTTTATCAAATTGTTCTTTATAATAATTTCTACATATGTACACCAAAAAAGGCTAGGCCTTATGTATATATAATTTTTAATTTAATAAATAAATAAATAAATAAATAAATAAACAATGCCAAATTCTGTTGGGAAGTCGTAGCGCGTTTCGGTTTGTGAGCAAACGCAGCACACATCACGCGCAGATCTTCTTCATACTTAAAATATCATGTATGACTTTAGTATATCTACATTTCATTTGATAAGTTTAGAATATTTTCATTGTACCATCCAGTTTGATGAAATTAAAGTTTTAAACTGGATGCTTTGGCGTGTAAGCCGCTTTTTAAGTTGCACTCGCTCGTGCGTTCATTCGTTTAGTTTTTTTCTAACCAGTGATATTCCTTAAAAGTGACGATTTTAGGAAGTTGTTGGAAGTAGGACGAATTTTTTTTTTAAATGAATGAAATTTGTGAAAAATAATGAAATTATGAAAAATATGTGACAGAGGAAAGGCTTAAGCATTGGCACGATGAGTCTATTTCTAGAGACATGCGAAAATAAAAAAACCTTGTAAAGAAGAATTATAGAAACCGATGAAACCGTTTTCTATCCTTTCCTATGCAGTTTTTTAATGAGAATTAATGGGTTTGGATCGATCTTCTTTTCCGATAGAAACGGCAGGAATAATCATATTCTCGTGAAACAATATGCCAACAGAGAGTGTATTCTGCATTGTTAATAATAAATAAACGTAAAACTTAATAAAAGGAGACATTTATGCTGTAAAACATCATTCATGTTTTGTTGTTTTTTAATTTTTGGTAACTCCTTATCATAAAAACGACATAATGTGACTGTCCCACGGTCTTGCAATAGAAATTTCTCATTAGTTAGTATTTTAGGAATTTTTTTATTTTGTCCCACATTTCAGCAATTAGACTGTGGTCAGTTTAGTTTAGACATAACCTAAACGAACTCTTTTCGAACTACTAATATATTCACAAGTTTTGGAATTTTCTCTACACTCGTCTTATTCTAACGTTACCGCCTACGGTATGTTTACGGTTCCCTTGTCTTATTAAAGAGTTAAGTTGTTTATAGTCAAAACTCTAGAAATAAAATGCCGAAAAAAATCAGAAACAAATGGTAACGGCAATTGGTTTTTCATGTGAAGCTCACCTTACTTCTCCAACTATTTTTTATTTTGCTTCTCTTAAAACTTTTAATTAAAAATAATTCAGTTTACTTCTATTTAATTAAAATAACTGAAAAATTTACAACTTTTCTTCCATTTCGTTTACATTAATAAAACTTTTATTATTTTTTTTGCTCTCAAGTCTCAACTATTACTTTTAATTTATCAAAAACAAATTTTCATTTTTTTGCAATTTTATAGAAATTAAATTTTTAAAACTTTATACATTTTACATATTTTTTTGTTGTTTGTTTTTGTAAAATAATTTTGGAAATTTTATTTTAAGGAGATCAGCAACAAGCTAGTATTAATTAACTTTAATTTAAATGCCTTTGTAAACGTTTATGTTGATTTATAATTTAAAAGAAAATGCGGGTTTTCTAAAAAAGGTTTTTGTTATGAGTTTTTGTGTATTTGTAGAAACAACACGCATTTGCAACAACTGAATATCATTTTCTATGCATTGTTCGTTTGTTATTCATTAAACGACAATAACCAAAATCTCACAAAAATAAACCGTAATTTTCCTAATTAAGGAGTTCATTTGTACTTTTCTTTACCTTTTGGCTTGTTATCTACTCGTAAATCAATTAACAGTATCAATAACCAAAATATAACAAAACAATATTGGATTGAAAAAGTTGATTTTTTATTTTATTTGTTTAGGTTTTTTTGGTTAAAATAACATAAAATGTGGGTTTCATTAGATAAACATTTTCCTTTAATTGGGTTTTATTTGTTTACTCTAATTAAAATTTTCTTATTGATTTCAGAAAATAACATTGGATAGATTTCTGAACTTGAATACGAAACCAGATTTGTTTTAATTGAGTTTGATTACGTATGTTGTATTCATATATGTTGTTTTTGTTGCGGTTATATTTATTCAACTATAATAATGATTTGTAGGGAAATTTAAATTTCATTTTAATTAAAATAAAACCTAAATTGTACAACATAATTGAAAATAAATTTGCATGCAAATTGTTGCGCTGCAAGTGCTGGTTAAAATATTCAATACATATATTAACATGTCGAAATTAAATGCTTTGAGACGTTTTTACGTTATTCCCCCATAGGCATTTATATTTCTCAAAAGAACTTTTTTTATGATAAAGTTAAAAATCATCACCTGCCACCCATTAAATATGAATGCATAAAATGTGTTTGTAAATAGTTATTTGTGCAACAAGTTATTACGAAGTGGTTGTCCCTGAAATATTCTAGTATATGTGTTGAAATATTAATTTTACCGATTAGAGGCTATTGATCGTTCTATACTTCTATCCATAATAGAACAAGTAGTTCAATGTGTCTTGTATGTTATTTTTTGATAAATAAATTTGATATTTATACTAGTCCAAGTATATAGTTCAGGATAGTTAGTGAATATTCAAACTCAAAAATGATGTAAATTTTTTTTAGAAAAAAATTATTTGTAACAACCAAAATTTGAATGAATTCCACATTCAAATTTTGGTTAATTATAATTTTTAATTAATAAAAATAATTAGAAAAATTTATAGTTTAATTATTTAAATTTTTTTAGTTAGATAAATTTTTTAATTCGAAGTTTTAGTTAATTTATATAGTAAAACTTTAAATAGTGTATACAAAAATTTTTTTGTTTGTTTTGTAAATGACAGTTTGTGAATATCAAACACTCAAAGATGAGGCAATTTTTTTTAAATTAAACTTCTTTAGGCGCGATATGAGAAGTTTTTGAACGGAAGTAACATTTTGAAAAAAAACATAAATAAAATAAAGAAGAAATTCAAACAACAATGAAGTAAAAAGTCAAAGGAATATTATGTTCGGCAAGTATGCGATACAATTCGATTATGTGTAGTGTATGTATTGTGTGTGTCAATTGTCATTCATTTCATTCATTAATGTTATTATATTTTTATTCAGTCTCGTACTGTTAATGTTATATGAGTTGGATGTGTCGTTTTTGAGTTCGTTATTTTTTAAATTTATATTTTGAATTATTTTAGTTTTTTAACCTACTTCAAAAAAGAGGAGGTTCTGTGTTTCATCGTGGGTTTTTTTTATGTATGTTCCGATTTCTCAAAAATGGCTAGTTCGATTTGGATGATTTAACTAATATTATTGTCCCATAACTAATATTATGTTCGGCAAGCATGCGATAGAATTCGATTATGTGTATTGTATGTGTCAATAGTCATTCATAATTAATTTGTTAATGTTATTATATTTTTTATTCAGTCTCGTACTAAATGGTTTATGAGCTAGATGTGTCGATTTTGAGTTTCATTATTTTATAAATTTATAGTTGGAATTATTTTAGTTTTTTAACCGACTTCAAAAAAGAGGATGTTCTGTGTTTCATCGTAGGTTTTTTTAATGTATGTAGACCGATTTCTCAAAACGACTCGTTCGATTTGGATGATTTAAATCGTATTTTATTTGGGTTGATTTCGAGAGGGTCCCATAATTTTTTATTATATGAAAAATGCCGTTTTCAGAAAATTGGGAAAAGCCGTATTTTTATCTGTTTTATGTGATTTAATCAAAACATCTTAATCTGTATGGATAGTTTGAGTTATATTATATTGCTAAAGATGTCGAGGTGGTTGTATATAATTTTCTATGAGTATGCCGTATAAGTATGAGTATTTTAAATGGCGTTTTTTCAAAAAGTTTATTTTTAAATAAAAATATTTGTGTTTATTAAATTTGTTTTGTTAAATAAAAAAATGAGTGCGTGTAATATTTGCACGCGGTTGAATTAAATTTCTTTGGCTACTGTGGCAGGATTACTTAAAAGATTCAATATAAAATGAATATGTAATATTGCAATTTAGAGTAGCATTTCTTGATAATATAATTTACAATATGTGTAATAAAAAGCAATATTTACATATTGTGTTACAAAGTCAATTCAATTATAATCATAATTGAAATATTAAATTAAGTAAAGTGAGAAGCATAAACTTTACATTGAAAATTTGCTAAATTTCTTGAAAATCTGCATCATTTGTTGTACCAAATCTTGTTGTTGAATTAAGTGGACACGCATTCATAGTGAAATTTAATTTGTAATACGTTGTAAGACTTTGTAAAACATTATGTAAATATGGCTTTTTATTACACATTGTTGTAAATTATATTATCAAGAAATGCTACTCTAAATTTCAATATGACATATTTATTTTATATTTAATATTTTTAGTAATACCTGCCACAGTAGCCAAAGAAGTTTTACTTCTAAAGCGTGCAAAGATTACACACTTCAATTTTTTATTTAAATATTCCTTTATAACAATGTTGAGATTCATTTAATATTGTTGATTTAATTAAATAATTAGCCGAATGTTACAATTAAATACTTCGCAAAAATTTAAATTAAATTTTAAAAAAAAAAAATAATTAGTTATTTAATAGCTCAGTTAAATTATGAAAATTTTAGAAAAATTTATTTAGGATATTAAATTGTTAGGATATTAAAATTTATTATTATTTATTTATTTAGTGTTAGTAAAATTTATGGTGGCAATATAATTCGTGTAACGTGGATTTAGAAAACGTGAACGTTTAATTATTGTTAATACGTTTTTCTTAGTACTTATAAGTATCAGTGTTAAATAGAAATCTAGTAAGGTAGTGTACAATATAAGTGTTAAAAGTCCGAGCAGCAGGATGTCCGCTAGAAATAGGTAGATTTCGAGATCAGACAGTTTTGTCTACAAGTAGAATCTGATGTATCAGATTAGTTTAAACACAACAAACTAGTTACAAACAGATATCGAACAAATTTTAAAAAGAAAATTAGCTACATATACGCAAAATTACATCTATCCAATTTTGAACAAACAAATATCAGATCTACCACAGAAGATATGTGTGACAATTTATGACACTATATGAAAAACAAACGCCAACCTACTCTATATCATATGTCGTGCAATTACTGCAAAATATCAATATAGTTTATTTCTAAGAAAAAAAAGTTTTTTTCTTCTATTCAAATCTTTTCATTTTTTTTCCATTGACTGCTATAAGGTTTTTGCAAATTGTTTTTCTTAGGGCTTGTTGCAAACTTTTTTGTTGAAGCCGACGAGTCAAAAATCTCCAACTGCAGAGGTTTACGTTTATAAGAAACGGATTAAAATGTTTCGACAGATTTTAAATTTATGAAGTTTTTAAAAATATTAGTAGCCAAACGGCCGTTATTTAAAAAACCGGATTTAAAATACCAATTTTTTTCTAATATAAAGCCTCTAGTTTCTTAACCATGTGTTGGATTTAGTTGATTTACGAACTTATCCAAGATATTTATAAAACACACATTTTTAAGAAAGGCTTTTTGATCTGGCTCCACTAATGCGACCGTGAGAGTGCCGGTTGTTTCAAACGCATTTTGTGTTTTACAAGCTTTTTCGTTGGAGCCGCTCACTCAGAAACTTCCTCCTGTAGAGGTCTATTTTTTGGAAGAAATCAATAAAAAAGATTTCAAAGATTTTAAAATTGTGAAGTTTTTAAAAATATTAGTATTCAAACGGCCGTTAAAACGGATCTAAAAAACAGACTTTTTTTCTAGTATAAAGCCTGTAGTTTCTTAACCATGTGTTGGATGTGGCTGATTTACGAACTTGTCCAAGATATTTATAAAACACATATTTTTAAAAAAAGATTTTTCATCTGACTTTATAAATGCGACCGTGAGAGTGCCGGTTGTTTAAAAAAAATTTTTTTTGCAAACTTTTTTCAAACCACTCAGGAACCTCTAACTGCAGAATTCTATTTTTAGAGTAAATTGATAAAAAAAGATTTCAAAAATTCTATATTTGTTAACTTTTTTAAAATATTGGTATCCAAACGGCCGTTATAAAGGTTTTAAAAATCAATTATTTTTAGAAAAAAGGCTCTAGTTGCCTAACCACGTGTCGGATTTTGCTGATTCACGAACTTGTCCAATATATTAATAGAACACACATGTACAGAAAAGTTTTTGGATCTATCTCAACAAATGCGACCGTGAGAGTGCCGATCATTTTCGTTATATCTCATATCGTTTATATATATATATATATATATATATATATATATATATATATATATATATATATATATATATATATATATATATATATATATATATATATATATATATATATATATATATATATATATATATATATATATATATATATATATATATATATATATATATATATATATATATATATATATATATATATATATATATATATATATATATATATATATATATATATATATATATATATATATATATATATATATATATATATATATATATATATATATATATATATATATATATATATATATATATATATATATATATATATATATATATATAATATTTGATGTGATTTTTGGCTTGTCTATTATTTTAAATAATAAATTTTTTTGGATAAAGCCAATAAATAAAACAATATTTTTAAAAAAATTGTTTATCCAACAATTGTTTCGGTTTTTAATAAACCATCTTCAGGGATAACATACAATACATATAATGAAAAATTCTGATACAAAAAATAAACACAACTTGACAAATGAAATAAAAAACTTATTATGAAAACTTACAATCAAAAAAGAAAAAGCTAACTATATAAAAAATAATGAAAGAAAATACAAAACAATAATACAATGATAAAAAATTAGAAAATGTTAAGTAGAAAAAGCTCTATGATGTTTAATGTTTAAAATAAAAATTTTTTTAGTTTTGCAGAACAAAATCATAAGTGTTTTGAAGAAAATTCGTATCAGTTTGTATATTTATACAATTTTTATTTTGTTTGATGCGAATCATTTCCAAAATTCTACGTTTGTTTAAATTTTTTTCTTTATCCAAAATTTTGAAATTTTGAAGGGGTAGATCTGTACTGCAGCTTTTCTTATGGTTGGATAATGCACTGATATTTTCATTATTTTGTTTTTTTGCGTCGTTTAGATGTTGCTTTATACGTATAAAGCAACATCTAAACGACGCAAAAAAACAAAATAATGAAAATATCAGTGCATTATCCAACCATAAGAAAAGCTGCAGTACAGATCTACCCCTTCAAAATTTCAAAATTTTGGATAAAGAAAAAAATTTAAACAAACGTAGAATTTTAGAAATGATTCGCATCAAACAAAATAAAAATTGTATAAATATACAAACTGATACGAATTTTCTTCAAAACACTTATGATTTTGTTCTGCAAAACTAAAAAATTTTTTTATTTTAAACATTAAACATCATAGAGCTTTTTCTACTTAACATTTTCTAATTTTTTATCATTGTATTATTGTTTTGTATTTTCTTTCATTATTTTTTATATAGTTAGCTTTTTCTTTTTTGATTGTAAGTTTTCATAATAAGTTTTTTATTTCATTTGTCAAGTTGTGTTTATTTTTTGTATCAGAATTTTTCATTATATGTATTGTATGTTATCCCTGAAGATGGTTTATTAAAAACCGAAACAATTGTTGGATAAACAATTTTTTTAAAAATATTGTTTTATTTATTGGCTTTATCCAAAAAAATTTATTATTTTTTAATATATATATATATATATATATATATATAATATATATATATATATATATATATATATATATATATATATATATATATATATATATATATATATATATATATATATATATATATATATATATATTTATATATATATATATATATATATATATATATATATATATATATATATATATATATATATATATATATATATATATATATATATATATATATATATATATATATATATATATATATATATATATA
The DNA here is from genome assembly GCA_963693315.1 of Diogma glabrata. NCBI lineage: Eukaryota > Metazoa > Arthropoda > Insecta > Diptera > Cylindrotomidae > Diogma > Diogma glabrata. The sequence goes on along the minus strand of OY856187.1, from coordinate 237,362,524 downwards.
TATATATATATATATATATATATATATATATATATATATATATATATATATATATATATATATATATATATATATATATATATATATATATATATATATAGATATAGGGGTAGCGAAAATCCGAAATTCGACGTCCACGCCGTGCTGCCTGGGTAATGCTGACAGAATTGGGTTGGTGTATTGGAGACAAGCAGAGTAAAAACTGCTTAGTCAATGACGCTACATCACGGCGAATTGGCGCCTTATAACCAATGCGACTCAAGCGTCTGTTCTCCATGTCAGGGGCGGCTTGGAGCGGGCGTCTGTCTTGAATCAAGTGGCTCGCTATATAAACGTGTAAAAAGGATGTTTCTGGTGACCTTAACATGCAGAGCGGACCCATTCACGACAATTTGGGTTGGGCCTAAGGTTAACACTATAACCCCGGAAAAAAATAATATGTTCAATTTGGTTATCAGAAAAAGAATAACAGACCCGGACAAAACAACAGAATTTTACCTGGACGTGAAAAAGGACCAGACTATCGAATCGGAACGTGGAACGTGCGCAGCCTGAGCGCTCCTGATGCTCTTATAAGTCTGGAAACAGAGGCTCAGAGGTATAGGATGGATATTATTGCTCTACAAGAAATTAGACAGCCGATAATCGGAAAATAAGATTTGGATAGTCACTCTCTATACTGTAGTGGTCATCCTTCTCGAAGAGAATTTGGTACTGGCTTTCTTGTTGGTGCACGCACACAAGAAGCCGTGATGAAATTCATCCCGGTCAGTGAGAGGAACTGCTACCTACGTGTACGTGGTACATATAACAATATTTCTCTTATTGCCGTGCATGCACCTACTGAAGCTAAGACCGTCGACGAGAAGGATAATTTCTACATAGCACTGGAAGAGGTTATGAAACAAACACCAACACGCGACTTCATTATGGTTCTTGGTGACTTTAATGGACAGGTTGGAAGAGATATCTCTTATGGAAATGTGGTGGGTCCCAACAGCCTGCATTTGAATTCGAATGATAATGGTGAGAGAATGACTGAGTTTGCACCATCAAATAATTTGAGAATTGCCAGTACGTTCTTTCCGCATCGATCGATTCATAAACAGACTTGGGTCTCACCGAATGGAAGCACTCGAAATCAAATTGATCACGTTCTAGTAACAGCACGTTTCTTTTCGAGCATTCGGGATGTGCGATCCTTTAGAGGGGCATACATTGGAAGTGATCACTTCCTTGAATGTGCAACGATAAGGTTCCACTTCCCAAATCCAGGCATTCCAAAATTCAATCAACGGAAACGTTTTAACATCTCATCATTAAAGAATGCTGAAACAGAAGAGAGATATCAAATCCATATTGCCGAAGCATTGGAGAAATCAGAAACCATTAATGGAGACGTCGATAAGTCATGGTATTTGCTCAAAGATGCTGTTTTAAGCGCTGCTGAGGGAATACTTGGACGACCACAGAACCACTCCCAGAAGCCATGGATGGATCAAGCATGCCTTGACGCTATTCAATACAAAAGAGATTGCTATCTGAAGTGTCTACAAGGACGCAACACCAGGTCCACGAAGGAGAACTATAAACTGGCAAGACAAGCCATTACAAAGCTATGTAGACGAACGAAGAGAGAATGGTGGAAGAGACAGTGTGAGGAGATTGAAAGCTTTAATAAGGAACATCAATCGCGTAGCTTCTTTCAACGAAGGGCCCTCAAACGAGATCGACTGCTATTCTAAATGAAGATGGGGAGCTACAAGTAAACCTTAAAAATATTTTAGAAACTTGGGCCGCTTATTTTGAGAATCTTCTCAACTTAAGTGACCAGCAACAAGTCGGGCGACGAGCAAAGCTTATTCGTGCGTCAAAGGTACATGTAGACGAACCCACCAAAAAGGAATTCGATGCGGCGCTGTCAAAATTAAAATGCAATAAAGCACCTGGTATCGACGATATAACATCCGAAATGATTGTACATAGTGGCGAAACTCTATCCTCAAGATTGTTTGAACTTGTTCAAATGATCTGGAGGACTGAAACCATGCCACAGGACTGGAACACAGCTATGCTGATACCAATCCATAAAAAAGGTAATCGCCTACAATGTGCAAACTACAGAGGAATCGCTCTCCTCTGCACAGCATATAAGATCTTTTCCTACATTTTGCTATCCAAAATCAATCCTTTTGCTGAACAACTGTTTGGAGAATATCAGTGTGGTTTCCGGCGGGGCCGAGGTACCACCGATGCACTTTTCTCGATAAGGATGATTTTTAAAAAGTGTCGAGAGTTCAACATACCTGTGCACCAACTTTTCGTTGATTTCAGACAGGCCTACGACTCTCTCGAACGAGAGACTCTATGGTCTGCTCTGGTGTCAATGGGAATTCCTGGTAAACTTCTATCACTATGCAAAATGACAGTACAGAACTCTCAATGCTGTGTACGAGTAGAGAACGAAATATCAAAGTTTTTTAAAGTCGACTCCGGTTTAAGACAAGGTGATGCTATCTCTCCTATACTTTTTAATCTAGCCTTGGAATATGTGTGCCGTCGAAAGAAACTACCGACTAATAATAATATCTTGTCAATAAACTCAGTACAGATGGTTGCTTACGCTGATGATGTTGTCATCCTCGGCCGAAGTGAAGCTGTTATGAGTGAGACTTTCAAGTCGCTTGAGAGTGGTACTAGGAAAATTGGTCTGCAAACTAACTATGATAAAACCAAACATATGAATGTTTCAAGAGAGGCTGAGAAAAAAGATTTGATGTGCGGCGATGAACGAATTGAGGCAGTTGAATCTTTTAAATATTTGGGATCAATGCTTGACTCAAACAACAGCATACTTACAGATATTAAAGCTCGAATCGGTGCAGGTAATCGAACTTTCTACTCAATTAAACCTCTCCTTGGATCACCGTATGTATCAACTAACACCAAGCTCAAGTTATACAAGACATTGATTAGACCGGTTGTGATGTATGGGTCACAAACATGGACCCTTACACAAAATGACGAATTGCATTTATCTGTATTTGAGCGTAAGATCCTACGCTACATTTTTGGTCCACTTAAGACAGACGATGGAGAGTATAGAACCCGGTATAACTTTGAGATCAGAGACCTTCTTGAGGGTCCTGATATAATAGGTTGTATCCGTTCTAATAGGATTGCTTGGTTTTGGCATGTTCTACGAGCCGACTCAAAGTCTGGAATGATTAGAAAAATGTACGTTAGTACCGCAGGGAGTGGTAGACCGCGAGGTAGACCACGACTACAATGGGAGACTGACGTAATAAACGACCTTAAAAAAATCGGCTGCCATGGTAATTATGTCGCTGTTGCGAATGACCGTGGTGAATATTCAAAGCTGATTAACCTGGCAACGCTCCTACATGGAGCATGAACGCCTTAAAAAAAAAAAATATATATATATAAAACGTTTCCGTTGATTGAATTTTGGAATGCCTGGATTTGGGAAGTGGAACCTTATCGTTGCACATACAAGGAAGTGATCACTTCCGATGTATGCACCTCTAAAGGATCGCACATCCCGAACGCTCGAAAAGAAACCTGCTGTTACTAGAACGTGATCAATTTGATTTCGAGTGTTTCCATTCGGTGAGACCCAAGTCTGTTTATGAATCGATCGATGCGGAAAGAATGTACTGGCAATTCTCAAATTATTTGATAATGCAAACTCAGTCATTCTCTCACCATTATCATTCGAATTCAAATGCAGGCTGTTGGGACCTACCACATTTCCATAAGAAATATCTCTTCCAACCTGTCCATTAAAGTCACCAAGAACCATAATGAAGTCGCGTGTTGGTGTTTGTTTCATAACCTCTTCCAGTGCTATGTAGAAATTATCCTTCTCGTCGACGGTCTTAGCTTCAGTAGGTGCATGCACGGCAATAAGAGAAATATTGTTATATGTACCACGTACACGTAGGTAGCAGATCCTCTCACTGACCGGGATGAATTTCATCACGGCTTCTTGTATGCGTGCACCAACAAGAAAGCCAGTACCAAATTCTCTTCGGGAAGGATGACCACTACAATATAGAGAGTGACTATCTAAATCTTGTTTTCCGATTATCGGCTGTCTAATTTCTTGTAGAGCAATAATATCCATCCTATACCTCTCAGCCTCTGTTTCCAGACTTATAAGAGCATCAGGAGCGCTCAGGCTGCGCACGTTCCACGTTCCGATTCGGTAGTCTGGTCCTTTTTCACGTCCAGGTAAAATTGTGTTTTTTTGTCCGGGTCTGTTATTCTTTTTTGATAACCAAATTTAACATATGAGTTTTTTTCCGGGGTTAGGGTGTTAACCTTAGGCCCAACCCAAATTGTCGTGAATGGGTCCGTTCTGCATATTAAGATCACCAGAAACAACCTTTTTACACGTTTATATAGCGAGCCGCTTGATTCAAGACAGACGCCCGCTCCAAGCCGCCCCTGACATGGAGAACAGACGCTTGAGTCACATTGGTTTTAAGGCGCCAATTCGCCGTGATGTAGCGTCATTGACTAAGCAGTTTTTACTCTGCTTGTCTCCAACACACCAACCTAATTCTGTCAGCATTACCCAGGCAGCACGGCGTGGACGTCGAATTTCGGATTTCGCTACCCATATATATATATATATATATATATATATATATATATATATATATATATATATATATATATATATATATATATATATATATATATATATATATATATATATATATATATATATATATATATATATATATATATATATATATATATATATATATATATATATATATATATATATATATATATATATATATATGAGCAATTTCACGACGATTCAACAACGTTTTGACTTGACCCCTTTTAATTTTGATTACTTTTTGTTTATAGATAGTCTTTCATAAATAAAAAATACAAGTTCTCTTAGAATTTTTTTTTTCTCGACCAGGGGCTTCACAGGGTGGCCCTCAATTTTTTGTTATTTTGTGATGTGAGTGCATTTTGACGAGCGATTGTAGAAAAACTACTCAATCGATTTTCATAAATGATATGTCGTTGAATAGGTATTAGAACAAAGTTTTTAAAAATGTACACTGTTAATTTTTTGAAATAATTTTTAACGGTGTAACATAAGAAAAAAACGGTGTAATTGAAAAAAAGATGGCATAGCCTTTTTTATTTTTTATTTTTTTAACTAAGTTGAAGCTTATTTTATATCTAACCACTTTTGAAAGTTTAGAACAGCGTTATTTTTTGTGTTAAAGATAAAATTCGTTGTGCATATGACTGTCGGGAATCAGTTTATTTGGTTTTGAAGGAAAATTATAAAAATGGCGATTTTTAGATTCAGATTTTTTTTCTGTAAAAAAAAAATGTATGGCTTCAATGAGTTCTCCAAATAGTCAATGTACAGGTTTTGCAGTCCAAATTCAATATTTCGCAAATCAAATTCAACATTTTGCAAATCAAATTCAACATTTTGCAAATCAAATTCAACTTTTGCAAATCAAATTCAACATTTTGCAAATCAAATTCAACTTTTGCAAATCAAATTCAATTTTTTGTAAATCAAATTGAAGAGCAAAAAACTGAATTTGATTTGGAAAAAGTTGAATTTGATTTGCAAAATATTAAATTTGATTTGAAAAAAGTTGAATTTGATTTAAAAAAAGTTGAACTTGATTTGCAAAAGTTGAATTTGATTTGCAAAATGTTGAATTTGGACTGCAAACCTGAACATTGACTATTTGGAGAACTCTTTGAAGCCATACATTTTTTGTTTGTATTTTCAGTCTCTCTCCAGAGATAAATCCAGTTGAGAATGTCGTGTCAGAGATCAAAGGCAAAGTTAGGAGTGAACACCAAGTGTTTCACAGTAATGACAGTTGGGATGCCATTGTGAGAGTGCACAACATGGTGAGAGGCGTTGATTGGTGCCAATATTTCATCAATTTATTAAATTCAATGCCTAATAGAATGCGCGAAATGATTGCAGCACAAGGCGGTCACATCTGATATTAACTTTATATTATATTAATATTAATTAAATTTAATGAATTAATCAAATTATCAAATATTGTTAAACAATTTAGTCAATTATTTATCAAATAGTATTAAAAATTCTATTGTTTTCTGATTTTTTTTGATTTTTTTCTATTAAAAAACTAATATCAAAATTTAAATTAAGATTTATTAATGATTTAGTTGAGACAAAATAACAAATTATCTACCAAAATACTCCACCAATATCCAGCTATTTAAAACTGAAAACCGATTTAAATCGGATCATCCAATACCATTTTATTTATAAAAAACCAATAGTAGTTTCGCTTGAAAATAGGTGTATATAGTCGTTTGGCACAAAAAAATTTCCGAAATTCCAAAATGAGGCACATTACAAGGTAGATTTTTATATGAAATCTACCTAATAAACAAGTGAATTGCATTTATGTCTTTATATAGAAATCCGTTAATTATTTATTTCTATAATAAAAATACAGCATTATTACATTCCTGTTTGTTGGTTCTTTTAGGTAGATTTCATATAAAAATCTACCTATTGCAATGTGCCTCATTTCGGAATTTTGGGAAAATTTTTGTGCCAAACGACTATATATGATAAGCGGAGACGAAAAAACAAAAAAAAAATTTATATATATCATTTATGTTTGTACAATATAATATATCAAAACACAATTATTTATAATAAAAAATATATTTTATTTCAGTTTTTACTTCAAATTTCATAAATTACTTACATTTATGAAATAAACTATAATAATGAAGATATTTTTTTTTTTTTTAAATAAAATGTGTTGTGTAATAGGGTTTAGAATATGTGTCACAATAACACATAAATACCTTTTAAGACCTAGGTCTAGACCTGGGTCCCACAACAACTGGCGTTCAAAGATGTAGATTAACGCTTTTTTTAAACATCTCTGGGTTGAAGCCACCTGAGACTAAGTGTTCCGGCAAACTATTCCATTTGTACGCAGTTCGGACAAAGAAGTCTCTCTGCGGTCTGCCAGTATGACAGCGCGTTATCTTTACCGTTTCACCGGTTGCGGCAGCCGATTGCCGAGTGGAACGGGGGTAAGAATAAGTTTGAGGCATGATGCCGCTGATTTCATCTGAGCACTGCTGATGACGCTATTTGTAAAAAACAACGAGGTCAGCAACAGTGCGACGATGTTGTAGGGAATCAAGTTTTGATGTCAAAGTTCGATCACCCACAATTCGTATATCTCGCTTTTGAACAGAGTCCAAGAGGGCCAAGATAGAAACAGAGGCAGCACCCCAAACTTGACAACAGTACTCCATACAGGGACGAATATAGGACTTATAAACATGGAGCAATTGGTATGGAGTGAAAAATTTTTTGCATCTATTTAGGAGGCCGAGTTTTTTAGACGCGCTTTTTGCAATCGCCATTACATGATCGTTCCAGAGTAGGTCATTTGAAACTGTGACACCCAATAAACGAATGTTTTTACATTCACCTATTGGTTCATCACACATACTAAATAAAATGTCTTTGGGGAACTCGGTCTTTAATCTGGAAACAATCAACAGCTGTGTTTTGGTAGAGTTGAAATTGACAAGGTTTTGGTCACCCCAGTCGGCGAAATTAAAATATTAAAAATTGTCTTTTAATCTTATTAATTTCAAACCATTTCAAGTAGTATATAAATGAATGGGTAGACTTTTTATTTCACTTAATTCAATTAATTTATATATAGAGCAGATCCATACGAAAACGATCACTTGTTGGACGACACTTTTTTTATTGCAATTTCACCATGCTTATTCGTTAGAGTATAAAAAAAAAATTAGGTCGTATTTTTTTTTGCTTCTCTCTCTCTCTCTCTCCGTTCTCTCGTGGTTCTCTCTTGCAAATTCAACGATTATGGCTGCAGGGTCAACTTTAAGAGTTTGTTCAAAATGAACGGTCTAACGGATTTTAACGATTTATATCTCGTTTAGAAGATAATTTAATATACTTTAATATAAAAATAATTTAAAAAAATATTTTAGGACAAAGTATGGTCAGAATACTACATGTAATTTTATTTTTTAAGTTTTTTATCAAAAGGGCCTCATCAAAATTTTTATTTTATTTATTTTTTAAATCTTCAATTTATTCTCTTTTGAATAAAAAATAAAAAAAGTGACGTCAACGAACCGTTTGGCCAGGAAAAATCGTTAAAGTTAACTCGATTTTATTTTTCATTAAACTATGACCTATGTACTGGGTTATTACACTATATTATCAAGCTTTCTTTTCGCTTTCTCACCTCTAAGACTATTGTTTGAGTAATTTAATTTAAGTAATTTAATTTAACCAACTAACTATTAGTTCAAATAGCAGTTGGATTTACGCATAATATTTTTAGCAATAAATCTTTGTAGTTATCAATGGATGTATAAAATATATGAAGTGTTGTCATGGGTTGGAAGATTATCTTTATATTTTCATGATACATACAAACACATACAGAATGTGTACCATTTCTATCTTAAGCTAAAATACATTCTTTAGGGCGTAGTGTTGCAAATTTAGAAAAACCAACTTTAATTTCAGGATATTTTTCTTTAAAAATTTGAAATGCTTCTTTTAAATTGAAAAACAAAAGTCTACGTTGCTTTGATATAGTTAAACTATCCTCAGTAGTTCTTACGCAATCCCGTTTACCAGGACAAGCCCGACTATTCTCATCGTCCAAATAAAAAGATTGTATTATTTTAACTGTTTCTTCACTCAGTGTTATTGATCCTAATTTCTTTGAAGAAGTCACTAAAACACCTCTTTCTTTAATCAATAATTTACCTCTTCTCGCCATATAAACTGATACATTAAATTCTGATGCTATTTTTAGGATAGACTATGACATCGGTAAAGCAGTAAGAATCAAATATTTTTGTGAATTGCTGGATGTTGTTCGCATTTTATCTTTCAATTGCTGAATTATTTGTCCTTCACCATTCTCTTCACTGTAATCACTTTCATTTGACTGTTGAAATATTTTTGAAGCAATGACCTGCGTTACTGTTTCCAATTTTCTCTTTTTATATGTTTTACTCCTTAACTGTCTGTTTGAAATAGAATTTTTTCCTAACGAAGTAATAGTTGCGTTTAAACTGCCTATGGATTTATTCAATTCAAATTCAAATTCATTTATACCTATACTTCGATTTGTTGACTCAGAGCATGTCGAAAATGTTTTTTTTTCTTCACATTGTGAAGTTGATGGTCCTGGATCAGGTTGATTTTCTATTGCAGCTGTTCGAATTCTTGTTTTCTTAGTTAATAAAAGTTCACTATCACTATCTATATTAAGTTGTAAGAATTGGGCATGTTCCAATAATTTGGCCGAAACTTTAAACGTTTTTACTTTTTTAGAATGTTAATTTAATTTAAATGGATTGGAGCAATAATTACACATTTTAATATGTTACTTCTTTCTGAACTATTTATTGAGAACTAAATCAAAGAAAAGTAGATAAACTTTTCACAAAAACTGCTGGGGAGAATGAAATAGATATATGGATTTGGTAAAATCGCTTTCTTTCAAATTGAAATTATTATAACCCAGTACATAGTGTAATGAAAAATAAAATCGAATTAACTTTAACGATTTTTCCTGGCCAAACGGTTCGTTGATGTCACTTTCTTTTATTTTTAGTTCAAAAGAAAATAAATTGAAGATTTAAAAAATAAATAAAATAAAAATTTTGATGAGGCCCTTTTGATAAAAAACTTAAAAAATAAAAACACTTGTAGTATTCTGACCATACTTTGTCCTAAAATATTTTTTCAAATTATTTTTATATTAAAGTATAATAAATTATCTTCCAAACGAGATATAAATCGTTAAAATCCGTTAAGCCGTTCATTTTAACCAAACTCTTAAAGTTGACCGTGCAGCCATAATCGTTGAATTTTCAAGAGGGAACCACGATAGAACGGAGAGAGAGAGGAGCAAAAAAAAATACGACCTAATTTTTTTTTTATATTCTACCGAATAAGCATGGTGAAATTTAAATAAAAAATTATGAATTCAAAAAAACGCAAATAGTGATCGCTTTCGCGTGGATCTGTTCTATATCCAGTTCATCACCCATTTGATACGACTGATAATGACTTAAAAATTTTAAAATTTCAATTTGTTTTCCAATGTTTTGTTTCCAATTATTATTTCCAATGTTTGTTTTTCAGCAACATCTTTTTCTATCAATTATGTTTCGATTTTATAAGTTTCAATTAGAATTCCTGCATGAGATTGTAATACAATAAGATATCCTTTTTTATATACAGTGCCTTTATATTCAATTTGATGAGAGTTATTACATTTTTTGAAGTCTATTGAATACATATAGACCAGGGTCGATAATTTTTGAAAACAAAAAAATAATAGTAGGATGAAACCCATTAGAAAAGGAGGAGAATATTAAAAAATGAAAGGAAAAATAATTTAAGGGCGATCTGAGATCGGGAAGGGGAAGGGGTGAGTTTTTAAGGGTAAAAAACGGTTTATCTCGATTTCCGGCAAAACTAAAAGTCCTATGGAAAAAAATTACATGGCAAAGTTGTAGGTAATAAAAAGATCTAAAACTTTTGTATCGACACTTTTTTCACATAACCTCAAAATTTATGTGAAAAATTCAAAAAACCAAGTTTTTGGTTTTTTATTTTTATCTTTTACAAAAATTTTTTTTTTTTCACGAAATTTGGTGAAAACTTACCTTTTTATGTCCCAAATACGCTGTAATTTATTTGATTTGAAATTTTTATTTGGTCACCTTATTTTGAATTAATATCGAAAAAGCACCCTAATTTTCAATCGAAAATTCACCCGTCAAAAATATCAGCTTTTTTCAAAAAGTTGGTATGCTTTCTGTTCGTTGAAATCTCTACTTTCCGATGGTGAAAAAAAAATATATTGCTATAGTAAATCTTCTCAGAAAATGCAAAAAATGAATTGAATTTTGAAGCCTTCCCGACCTCAGATCGCCCGTAAATTATTTTTCCTTTCATTTTTATAATATTCTTCTCCTTTTCCAATGGGTTTCATCCTAGTATTATTTTTTTTTTACTTTTTATTATTTTTAAAGGCTTCTACCCTGGTCTAATAAAATTTACTTGTTTTTTAAAGAAATATGAAATAATGATCAAAATATTATTATGAATGAAATATAAATGACTTGAATTTTGAATTAAAATTTAGAAGATAGAATTATATAAAGTATTTGAACTAAAAGATAGTTGGTCATTTAAAATTAAATTTGGAGACTTTTTAAATGTTTTATAAATTTCAAACTCTTCAAGAGAATCCATTAAAAATCCTTTGTTACATAAATGTAAAGGTTTTAAATTTTGTTCAAAACTTGTATAGTTATGATTATTATCATTTAAATGATTGGCAAAAATTGACTTCAAATTTTGACATAAAATTTTTCGAAAACCAACTACTACCAGTATAACCATAAATAATTCGTCACATCATTCAAATTCACAAAAAGCAGCAGCATACAATTCACTCATTTATCGCCTTCTAAATATACCACTAAACATTTCCAATTTTCAAGATGAATTGAATACAAACAAATTTATCGCTTCAGACAACGGTTATGATGCAAAATTTATTGATAAGTTACTATTAAATGTTTAAATAAGTTAAAAAATTCAAATAATAATAATACGAACATCAAATATATTCCAATGGAATATACTAACTTATTACCTAACATTTTAAAAAATCATTTCAAAAAACATAATTATTCGATATCATTTAGAACAAAAAATAATTTACATAAAATTTTAAAACCAAAATCTAACATCAATTTGAAGTCATGTTCTGGAATTTATAAAATCAAGTGGGATACTTGTGAAAAATTTTACATAGGAAAAACGGGAAGAAGTTTTATAGAAAGATTCAAAGAACATATTGCAATGAACAAAAATAAACAAAATTTGAAGTCAATGTTTGCCAATCATTTAAATGATAATAATCATAACTATACAAGTTTTGAACAAAATTTAAAACCTTTGCATTTATGTAACAAAGGATTTTTAATGGATTCTCTTGAAGAGTTTGAAATTTATAAAACATTTAAAAAGTCTCCAAATTTAATTTTAAATGACCAACTATCTTTTAGTTTAAATATTTTATATAATTCTATCTTGTAAATATTAATTCAAAATTCAAGTCATTCATATTTCATTCATAATAATATTTTAATCATTATTTCATATTTCTTTAAAAACAAGTAAATTTTATATGTATGAAAAATTATTTAATTTATAAAATGTTTAGTATGCCATTTTTTCAGTCAAAAATTTTAAGAATGAATTATTGTTTTTATTTATATTTAGTTTTATGTTTTTGTAGCCGAAGATGAATGTATAACATTCGAAGCGCGTCAAATAAATATATATAAATATAACTATTAAAAGATTGCTTTGTGGATTTATTTTTTACAATAATTTATTAATTTAAATTATTGATTTAATTATTTAACAACTACTTGGAGACCAAACAAAAATACCTTTTTATTTATTTAATTTTTTTAAAATAAATAAAAACTTATTTAAAATATATCTATATAATGTTTGAATCTGTGTTCAGTTATATCAAATACTTTCTAAAAATTTTTGTCTTATGTATGGTGCTTCAATTTGACTCAAACAACTTAAAAAACAACAATTGCATACAACTGTTCAGCTGTTGCAGTTGCTTCAGTCAAACGCGGTTATAATTTGAATGTGAATATAACTATTAATATAACTTTGTACATATGACGTAACATTTGTCTCGATAAACCCTATGACATTCTGTCTGAATGGTTGAATATAAAAGTACTTGAAACAATCCTCAAAAATGTAAAAGATATATCATATCATTTCAATTACTTCTAATTTATAAGTTGTTACATATTCGTCCGTATAAAATATTACTGTATAGTTTGGCTTCTATTTTGCTCTTTTTAGGGTCCATGTTGCTCCAAAACAATTGCTTTGTAAAAGCTCATTTCATAGAATACCGTTCCAATCTTGCTGTAGATGCATCGTTTTTTTAAAAATATCGTCATCGACAGGGCTTAGAAATTAGCATCACCCCAAGATCATACTCTGTTCAACTACCACAACTAGAAGAATACACATGAATATCTTTATCCGAACTGCATATAAATAATTATATTGGATGTGTTTAATACACAAAAGTGCTTGTTGTGTGACCTAGATCTTAAAGGGTAGTTATGCGTTGTTGTGACACATATTTTTTTCCCTATTGCACAACACCTTTCTCTTTTATTGGAGAAATAGATTTTTTCTTCTTCCAATTATAACAAATCCAATTTCTATGCATATAGAGCAAAACATAAACATATACAATAAAGTTCTAATCAAAATATACATAAAATAAACATAACTTTTGAACCTTTATCACCTTTGTTATATACATACATACATGAAACATAATATGAGCAACATAACCTTTAACTTTCTTAATAAAAATTTATTGCGCGATTTTATGTTGTTTTTCCTTTTTAGTTTTCTTTCGAGACGTTTAGATTCGTTATGAATAATAAGTTAAAATATTCATTTCGATTGTGTTTGTATAGGAACTTGTTTTTCTTCGTTTAATAAACTCAATAAAAGCTCTGGATAAGTGTTTTTTCATTTAAATATACTATTTCATTTTTCTTAAATCAAAAGCTTTCTTGAATCAATTGATGCGTAATTTTTTTATTGTAAAAATTGTTTATAGTTCTATTTATTAGCTTTTAATGATCAATAGATTTTAGTTAGGTAGTTTTTGTTTTTTTAAATCGCCCAGCATATATGCTGTCAGATTTTTCCCTGATAAGCTTAAAAATGACGTGATTTGCAGGTTGGGTAGCTTGAGTTTGGCGTTAGTTGACACTTACGGTGATCCATAGAGAGATTTAATTGAGTGTGATATGCTGTATTTCACTTAAATAGCACATACAATTCTATTCGATTACAAACGTTTTTATGGACCAATAAATAACAAATAAAGCTTTTTTGTATATAAATTCATGTTATATAATAGAAATAGTAGGAAAGGCAAGGCAATGGTTTACGGTGTGGAACATAATACCATATTTATTACAAAGTATAAACAGTGGTCTTAAAAAAGATCGACATCCAGAATTTGTTCATTAACGCATATCACATCTTTTCTCTCCGACCTTCAACTCTCAAGATACAATTATATGCATGGTTTCGAATAATTTATTAATCAAATTCAAGGATGAACAGTTCAAGAAATGAAATTAAGAAATAACTTTTGACTCAATAACTTCTAACGTTTCAGTACAACATCTATATAATAAATTTCACTAATAATTAAAAGTAAAATAAAATGTAAAACACTAATAATAAAAATAAGGAAAAATGTTTAATATTTAATGGAAAAATGTTTCAAAAATATTTAAATGCTCTAGAGTCTAAATGTTTCGGTTCTCCTTTTTTTTATTCGAGTTATTGAGAGATTTGTGGTAATGGGTTGCTTTGATTTTCTAGCTTACTCAGTGGAAACTAAAGAGCTGCATATAGGCATATCCCAGTATTTCATGATAGAATGGAGGAAGATTGAGGGTGCCACCGTTAACTGAATAAAGTTCAACTAGTGATGCCTCACTGTTATTGCCGGTATTAGTGGTATAAAAAATCTTAAATTACTTATGTGCCATAAACAGGGACTGGAGTACGTGGGGTTGTCATACCCGTAGACCAAAAAAAAATTACAAATCAAAAAAATCTCTACATACCAATTTAATATTACTTATTTTTTAACAAGGTTCCGTGTTTTCATTGATCAATCCCAGCAAATATGACGATCCCGTAATCCCGGGATTTTCTTTCATTAGTTCCGGAATTTCGGGATCGTAAAAAAAGTGTCTGGATTCCGGGATTCAAGATCCTGGGATTGCAATTCCTACTAGAAACTAATGCTGCAACGGGACTACAGATGTAAAGGTAATATTACCTATGGTAAAATTACCGGTAAAATTGGTAATATTACGTAATATTACTAAGGCTTGGTAAAATTGGTAAAATTGCAAAAAAAATTTGATTAACCTTTGTTTAATAAAAATCAAAGTTTGTGTTTTTTGTGGAATTATAGAATATTTATTACACCAACAAGAATATTTATTACAACAAAATGTATTTGAAAGCCTAGATCCCAGTCTAAAATGCGTTCTGAGATATTGAACACTTTTTTAAAAAGCTGTAGATTGAGGTCATCTAAGATTATTGATTCCAGCAAATCATTTCATTTCAGATGATGTGGAGTTCGGACAAGAAAGTACGTCTGCATTGTGATACTGTTACATACAGCCTTGAAGCTCGACAGCATATCTTTATGCAGTACGCACTGGCGAGCAAGTGATACGAAAAAAAGAGTAAATCTTATGCATTTCATCGGTGCACTGCGGTCAACTGTTTTTCAATTGCAGTACGTGCAATTAAAAACGTTCTATTGAAAAAACAAAATGCTTCATTTGGCTCTATAGCAGTGCAGACGCCTTTTTATATTAGTTCTTCGCTTTGAATGTTAGACTGAATAACATTGTGAAGTTCGTAGATGTCTTTGTTGTTGGGCGCAAGTATAGTTTTTTTTCTCACCGTGATTCTTATGGTAAGTTAGAATATTAGGAAATAATTTGGAAGTAATTTTTCTCACGACCAATTTTACTATAAACGTAGCTGCAACAGCAGCAGATCGATGGCATTCTCAAACGGTTAAGAACACACAACCCAACGAAGCATTATTAGCCCTTCATTATAATTTTTTTTTTTCGAATTTTAGAAACAAATTTTTTTTAGCCATTTGCCTCTTTTATTTTTTCCCATTAATGAAACAATGAAATAATGCACAAATTAGATTTTGATTGTTGCACTCTTAATTAATGTATCCATTCCATTGTCGGTTGTGGCATATGAGGAGTGACACGTCACACGTTTAATGCCGTTGAAAATTATTATCAATGATGAAAAAACGTTGAACCGGGCGCATTTTTCAACCACATGCGATGAAAGTAGCATTTATCTAGATTGGGATGCATCGCATATAGTTTGAACATATAGTAAGTTTTAATGAATATGCTTAGTTATCTGTAGACTCACTTTTTGAATTTGAGCCGTTAAAATCTTTTTATATTTCCATTCCACGTGTAATACTAATACGTAAACATTTCCGAATATAGTAGTGTTCTTACAAACGCATAAATCCGACATAACAGTGAAGAAAGCAGTCATCGTTGTAGCCAATTGGTCCAGTATTTGTTCTATTTTTGCAGATGTGCAAAAAACTCGTTGTCCGTTTTCAAGATGTGTACTGTACATTGTACAACAGCTTATTTTCGATCATTTTTTAGATATAAAAGAATTTTCCATTGCTGATTATGTATATTCCTGTTTATAAATACTCTACGAGTAGGTATATTTAACTCCATAATAATGTATTTGATTTGCATCTAATGTTTTTTTTTATACACTATAGCAATGATTGTCATATAGTCATATACATTTTGAATTGATTAAAAATGCAACCATAATTAATTTTTTGATCCAGTTTTATATTTTACCTATTTTACCAATTTTACCAATCTTACCGGTAATTTTATGGTAAAATTACCATAAAAATATTTTACCGGTAAATTTACATCTGTAAACGGGACGCGTTTCTTCTACGGTAAATAAAGAGTGTACACCAATCACAATTAAGTATTAAGACTTTCAAAGCCATTTTATGTGTGAAATAGAATTTAACATATTATTGTGAAAAACTGTATGACCTTTGAAAGAACGACAGCAAAATACTAAACGAAATAATTCACTCATATGATTCACTCATTTTACTCATATGAGAAAAATGCCAAAGAATAATGCTGTTGAAATTCGTGACCAACACTGAACCCGATCATTTTTTATCGACCTCAGACTAAACTTAAGGTGAAATAAAAAATGAGAGTGTTTTTAGAAAAATTTTAAAGTGTTTAGTTGAAAAGTGTTTAGTTTAAGTGTTTAGTTAGCACGGTTGGAATCGTTCAAAAATGTTTCCAGGTAGCTCCACCGAGACTGTTGCTAAAACACTACAAAATTTTCCACCACTTAATCCACCTAGGAAAACATCATTGCATTCTAAATGGGAATCTACTTTTTCAACTAATTCTTACCAAAATAATAATCAGTTTACATCTAATACTAATAATATTTATCAAAATTGTGGTAATAACAATCCTCCTAATAAAATCGATGATAATAATTTATTTTCGCTTGATGAAATCACAGAATTAATAACTGATATAATAACTAAAGTACCAGTTTGCAAAACAAGAACTGATCAATACATGTGTATTACAAGTTTGTCGTTTAAATATTTATACAATGCAATGTTTTTATTTAGCGTATGGTTTTTATGACACATTAAAAAATAAAAATAAAACTTAAAATAGGTAGATTGTTCTATGAAATCTACCTAAAACAAAACATGAATACACATTAAATGAGCTTACAATCAATTTGATTGCGCGTCTTTTAGCTGAAAAGTAAAAAGTAAAATATTTGAGCATTGGGCAGTACATTTGAACATTAGATGTTTACATCGAGTGAGTCTATCCATGCTACTACATCGGGACTTGCCAAATGGATGTCTGAGATGTCGCCATTGTATCGTCGAATTGGACACACAGTTGCAATGTGTTTTATAGTTTGTTGTGGAGCGACGCAGTCACAGTGGGGGTAGACTCTGAAATTTCCACTTGTAGAAATAATCAGCACAGCGTCCATGATTTGTTCTTATTCGGTTTAGTGTAGCCCAGGTATGACGTGGCAAATCGAACCCAGGCTGGGTAGAAGTCGGGTTAGCAATAGAAAGCCCAAGTGTAGTGTAATGATGCAAAATATTCCAAGATATTAAAATTAGTTATATCCGATCCAAGATATTAAAATTAGTTGCCAGCAGGTTGCTGGCAGTTTTATGTGGAGGCTTTCTTGACTTCAATCGACAACGAGTATGGTCGCCGTAATATTCGTGCAAGGGTAACGTAATGTTGTTGGTTACCTTTTTATGTTTACGTATGAGAGCATGTGAGCGTCTGAGTGCAGGTAGAGCGATATTGCTTAATACAAGAAGCCAAGGTAAAGGAGTAGACCTGATAGTACCACTTATAATACGCATCGTGGCATGCAGCTGGCAGTCAACTTTTTCAGTATGTGTGCTAATCAACCAGACTGGTGCGCCGTACTCAGCCACTGAGTAAACCAGACTTAGAGCAGTTGTGCGGAGGGAAGCTGGAGTAACACCCCATGTCGAGCCTGCCAGTTTGTGCAATATATTGTTTCTCGTTTTACGGTTTTTTGACGTATTCTCAAGGTGGAGTTTAAAAGAAAGAGTTCTATCGAGAGTAATGAGTAAGTGGAAACAAGAATTCTCGGTTTTACTTAGATTAGGAAATAATAATAGCTAGTCATTGTTTTACATTTTTTCCAGCATTTCTAAGAAATTCTGGAAAAATACCCTCGTACCCAGCTGTTTTTCCGTTTTTTGTTTGGGACAGTGCTGAATCAAGTTCTTCGCTAGAGTTCGAATACTTCGATGGAGACGAGCAATCGCGCTTCATTTCTCTTAATTTACGTTTAATTGTTCTTTTATGAAGGCGATTAATAGAAGTACGAGACATGTTTACGATATGATTCGCAATGTCCTCTGAATTTGTTTCATTGTTTGTACGAGCAATTGAGTTTGAGCCACCCAGCTTCCGAAGGAGACTCCAAGCTTTCCTGCTTGAATGGGAAAAATCTATATTTTCAACAGCGCTAATCCACTTTTGCTTTCTCGCGGCGTCCAGTGAGTAAATTAAGTCATCAGCCACGTCTGCCTCACAACTACTAAGGAACTCCTCATATAATTTATCGCTCTCTCTACTCCAGCCAGGAATGTATTCTTCACGGAAGCCTCTTGGGATGCATTTCTTAGCAGTTGAGATGATGGCTCCAATGAACTTATCGTAGTTTTTAGGAATGGGTTGGATCCAGCGTATCACTGTATCCAACTCCAAGCTATATTTATCCTAGTCAGCTTTGTTAAAATTTCATCTAGATTGAAGAGTGGAGTTAACGAGTGGTATTTGGATTCCTACCTCAAGAATTACTGGACGATGTTGAGAGCGTGGAAAACCTTGTAAGACAGCCATAGATATTGGAATAGGGTTACGTTGTTCGTTTTTTTACGCCGCCATCAGGCAAATCTAAACATTTTCATGTCTTTCGCATCATAAACCAAGAAGTTGTTACCATCCGCCCAGTCCGTCAGTTGTATGCCATTGGGATTGTTGTTTGAGTAGGACCACTGGGTGTAATGGCTATTCAAGTCTCCAGCATATATTGCTGGGTGGTGAAATAATGGAAGAGTAGCAGCTGCATATCTTGTATTTGTAGGCTTGTATACGTTTACAATATTTGTGTCTGATATATCAACAACAATAAGATGTATATCGTTGTCCGTCTGTGTAAGTACATGGTCGCAGTTCATGATTTCAGACTTAACATTGCGCTTCATCTGCACTGCTTCTTTCTTGCAAAATAACAACGTCGATGTCGAAATCTTTTCTCTTTGTAAATGTTCAGTTTTTGACTTGCTTACGCCTTCAATGTTCAATTGCAAAACACGGACTGAGGGTCCAATATTTTTTGTCTTATGGTGCTGAAAAGTACCGTTGTTATTGTGATTTTGATTTTGGTTCATGTACATTTCTTTTGTATCACAGCCAAGAGTTCGAAATGAAATATTTGGCTACCAAATTGAGATAGACTTTTAGCGGGGGTAGCGCGAGGAACTTGTCTTTTAACACACCCCAATGCAAAGTAATTTAGAGTCTCTAAAAGTAATAATATAGAATTCTCAAAGTTTTCGCAATAAAACAATTGAAACATTCGACTTTTTAAAAGAAAATAATATAAGTATATGTCTTGTAACTGAAACTTGGCTCTTACATTCTGACAAATTATTCAATCCTGATTTTATTTTTCATAGACTTGATCGTCCTGGTAAAGTCAATCGTGGAGGTACATTAATTGGACATGGAGGAGTCCCTATACTAATTAATAAACAAATTCATCACTCATTCCTTTCCTCTTTCAATTTAGAATTTATTGAAGCTATTGGCATAAAAGTTCAAACTTCCATTGGAGGTCTTTGTTTCGTGTCCGCTTATTTTCCTTCAACAAATGACCCTTATAAGTTAGACCTATATAAATCTGATATCCAATCACTATCAAAAATTTCTACAAACTTTTTTACTGGAGGCGATTTCAATTCTAAGCATATGTCTTGGAACTGCAGTAGCAGAAATACTGCCGGAAACATTCTCTATAATGAACAGCAAATTAGGAATTTTGATATTTTATTTCCATCGTATCCAACCCATTTTTCTAACATTTACTCAGTTGGATCGACCCTAGACATACTATTATGCAATAATATTAGCCTAGTATCGGAATTAACTTCACTTCATAAATTAAGTTTAGATCATCTTCCAGTGCTTTTCGAAGTATTTACGAATGTATTTGTTACAAATAATCATACACCCTACTACCGTAATTATAAAGATGCTGATTTGCATTCTGTTAAAAACGCACGTTGATAAAACGTGTATAGCACAAGGTATCGAATTTGTGTTACTGATGGATGTGGTTCGATACCGCCACGAAACACTTAAAATTTTTTCTGATTAAAACATGTAAGATTTAATTAGAGGATTCCAAAACTGGTTTCAGAATTGAAAAATTCCTATTATTCATCCAGTTATTTGAGTTTAACTATTCACAATTTCTCCCATACGAAATAACCCCCCGATCGCCCAGATCATATTAGATTGGTTTTAAGATTAGTTGAATAACAACTAATTGTAATGATTCTACCACATTGAGAATGTGTTCGTAAAATTATGGATATCATTAGCTTACCATACTTAATGGAATAGTAGCGTCTTGAGGATTAATCGAAATAACTCTATAACGATTAATGTTTTTTTGAAAAAACTGTTTTCTATACAGGTGAATTTTCGTGTGAAAATGAGGTCACTTTTTTGGTTTAAAATCAAAATCAAACGTAAAAATAAATATTTTGATTCCAAAAAATTACAGCGTATTAGGGACATAATAAGGTATGTTTTCATCAAATTGTGTGGAAAAAAATTTTTTTGTGGGAGATAAAAATTAAAAACGAAAAGCCCTTTTTTCCTCGTTTTTTTTCTATTTTCACGGCAAATTTTAGGTTACGTGAAAAAATGGTTTAAATAAAAGAAATAGACCTTTTTATTACCTTCAATTTTTGCCTTAAAATTTTTTCGATAGAAGGTCTAGTTACGCTGAAAATCATGAAAAACCATTTTCTACCCCTAAGATCTCACCCCATTTCACCCCCCAAGGTCGGATCACCTTTAATTTATGTTTCCCATCATTTGCGCAATATTTTCTTATTTATCCAATAGCTTTCATCCTGTTACTAATTTTTTCCATTTTTTAACTGTTTTTAAGGTATCTAAGGTATTTAAGGTAAACTATCTGTCTATTAGTTTTTAGTTTAAGTATAGTTTAAGTTGCCAGATACACAGGGTCTTTTTTACATAGCTTTTTTCCCCGGCTTAGTATTATAATATATAAAAACATCATAATAATTTAAATAATCCATTTAAATCGAGAAATCAAATTTTTATAACATAGTTGAGAAGTACATAATTTTTTCTACTCCTATCACAGTATATTATAAATTACATCACAGTATCCATGACATGTAAATTGATTATTTCAAATAGCGTGCGATAAGTAAAAAAAAGCACGCTTTTAATAAAAAGAAATTTTTTTATTTAAAGAAAAATTTGATTCTTAAAAATTAAATATTTCAATTCATTTTGACACAGAATAATTCAAAGCCTCCCACAATTTGTAAACTATTTGCATTTAATTTATAATTAGTAGTTCATTTTTTCAAGTAATTATATGCGTTTGGGCATTAAAACAAAGTCGTAAAAAAATAATATAACAAATCTCGAGTTGTAAAGCATTTTCCATGCTCGTGAAGATACTGCACTCGACGATACGCGTCTCGTGCGCAAAATTTTCCCTCGCATGTAAAATGCTATTTAGAACTCTAGATATGTAATATACTATTACTGAACACTTTAATTATATAATATGCTTATATACTAAAATTGTAAATATATAAGAATAATAAATTGAATTGAATTGAATTGAACTTAAAAAATGATTTTCTTTTTTAAATAAATTCTTTTACTAGTTTCAGTATTAACCATCTTCAGAAAAATTTTTTTTGCAAAAAAATTCGTTCTGAAGATGGTTAATACTGAAACTTGTAAAAGAATTTATTTAAAAAAGAAAAACGTTTTTTACTTAACTTATTTGTCTTTTGGAATTATAACTTACTAGAAATGAATGTATTCAATTGAATAGAATGAAAAATTGCTTTGAAAGGCGAAAGATCCGTACCAAAAATTTTATCTCAATTCTGGTCGGTTCGGGAATCGAACCGGCGTCCTTCTGATCAGACTTTATAGTTAACCATTTAACCAACTCGACCAGCGACGAGCTAAAATTTGTTTTTGGACGATCGACTTAACATCACTTTTATTTTTAATTCATTTTAGTGTCCATTTCTGTCTTATTTTATTTATTCTACGAACACGTTTTACCGTTCTTCATACTTCAACCAAGTTGACATTGAATGAAGAACATTATGGATCTACGAATATGGGAGACAAATTCCAACTAGTGGCGAACGACCACTAACCAATTTAAATTCAAGATTTTATTAAGATTTTTATCTATACGATAGCAATGGATCTAACCATTATGTAATTTTAGAATTATAACTCACTAAAAATGAATGTATTTACGTAATTAATATTTTAAAATTTTTATCCTTTAAAAGCAATAAACATTGCAAGTATTTATCATTAAAATGAGAACATCGAAATCGATGCGTTCGCAATCTATGAAAATTATGGTCGGAATAAAAAAATGTAAACACACCCAGTCGCGACGGATAATCTGCATCATCATAACAAAATCATAAAATAAACGACAATACTTTTTCCAAATAATTCTATCCAATTTACGTTCATAGATTAAAATTCGTATACAAAACCGTTACAAATCAATAAAACTCCAGATTTTATTTAAGCTACAAAAAAATATTTTTACCATATTTTTACCAAACATGTTTTTTAACCACTTAATATAATATGACAAGTTAGGCTTCACATGGCTTTGACAATATGACAAGCACAAATTTATTTTTGAACATTTTTTTTATTAAGATATTAGAGAAAGTTTGAGAAACGTTAATAAAGTCATGTGAGTATTTAATCAAAATACAAATTTCATTTATAATATACATGTCAAAGTGTTATAATATACATCAAAAATGAAAATAGGGGAAACAAATGTTTCTGTTCGTATACTCGCAATATATTTATGAAAAAATTTAAAGGAAAAATGTTTTACGTTAAGTTTAACATCAACTTACCAATCAATCCTGTAAGTCATATATAAGTTAAATTTTAGATGTTTTTTCTTTTAAGTTTTTCCAAAAATTTATTATAAAAATGAACACTAACTACTCCAATATAAGTTATTAAAGAAAGATTTTATAAACTTCAAGGAATGCTTTCAATACTTAATGAAAATTTTTTTATACCACGAATTAATTTCGCAGCTTATGTTAAAAATTCATAATTTTCTCAAGATGTTAAACTTCAAAATTAATTTCAAAAAGGATTTTTTTAATATCCCATAAGACAACAAAAATACCATTAATTAATTAATTTAGTTTTCTTCTCTATAAAAGTTAAAAATGCTTTTGAGTTCATGTCAGAACTCAGAAGATTGTGATAAAAAAAATTATTTAAGTATTTTTGAATATTTTATAAACCTAAGGGAAATTTTATTTATGAAAAAGAACTTTATCAAGGCCGATTATATAAATAAGACGAGTGTTTCTTTATTATTTTCTTTTTTTAATAAGGTTGTTGTTATGGTGCATTAGGAAAATATTTTTTTTATATTGTTATGTTGTGACTATAGGATAAAAACTTCAAGAGTTGGAACAAAGTTATAAACATAAAGAAAAAAAAAAGGGACTGAAATTTCAAGGCTCTGAGATATCAAAACTTCGATCTGGGTTAAGTATTTTTATATAGTTTTCGGCAAAAGGCTTTCATGAGGTCATTGTTTTTAGTTTTTGGCAGCGATGTATATTAAACGTAAAACTCTTTGTAAAAGTACAAGTATTTTATCTCTGTTTAGAAGTTTATTATGCAAAACTAGCACGAAACATCAATACGTCACCGGAAAATTACAACAGATCATAAATTAACATAGTTTAGTGAAAAGATGATACACTCGATAAACTACTCAAAAACCTCTCCGTTCAGCAATTCGAACTTTTTAAAAACAAACAACCCATTATCTACCAATTTCATGTTCAATTACATTTCATGTCATACAAATAATTAATTTACTGTTGTTTAAAAAAACAGGGGCCTGCTTGAATTGATTTAAAAAAAAACTATAACAGAATCAAAAATTCAAACTTCAATAGACCAAAAATTATAATAAAATCAAAAACTCCCACTTTCTTCGAAATTCCAAAAATGTTTAAGAGAATATTACGAAATCAAAAATATAAACTTTTTTTATAATTCCAAAAATATTCAAAAAATTGTAATAAAATCAAAAATTTAAACTTTTTTTCAAAATCCAAAAATTATAACAAAATCAAAAATTCCAACTTTTTCCAAGATGATTCAATCAATCAAGATTCTATAACTAGATGATGATGTTAAGAATCAAGATGATTCAGTTCATGATTCAACCGCTCAAAATACTTTTCCGTTTAGTGTTAATACTTCTTTCTGTTTATTAATTACAATTTTTATAAAAAAAACTACATTTAATCTGCAACTACCAGATATTTTCCAACTGATATGTTCCAACTGTACCAGATAATTTCCAGCTGGATAGAACCATATGCAATGTCCAATTTCATGTTCAATTACAAATACAATTCAAGTACAATTTCATGTCATACAAATAATTAATTTAATTTTTTTCAAAAAAAAAACGGTAAAACATATATGAAAATCACTCTTTTGACACACTTGACGATATTTTTTTGACACAAGTTTTTGGTTTCCCATACCGATGCCGACCATCAAGATTTCTCCACATTTAATGTTAATACTGATTATCA
Organism: Diogma glabrata; assembly: GCA_963693315.1. NCBI lineage: Eukaryota > Metazoa > Arthropoda > Insecta > Diptera > Cylindrotomidae > Diogma > Diogma glabrata. Next base: position 237,337,202 of record OY856187.1, on the reverse strand, counting down.
CCAATTTTTTTTAAGCAAAATATATGCAAACGCTCTTGTTTTGACACATCTAATGATTTTTTGACATACTTCCGGTAAAGTTATCGAATACATCGTCATTTCAGCCATTACGTAATTCCATGTTTAGAAACAAACATTTTTGAAATCTTCTCCAGTGATTTTCTAGTTTTCGTCGGTTGTGACGGCCGGCATACATTCGGCCGACATACATACATTTTTCGCTTTTTCAGAATCGTTAGGACCTAACGCGTCGAGAACTGCCAAAAAAAGTGGAGGGAAGAATTTCAATTTTGGCTCGAGAATATAATACTTAGGTCTTTCTGACCGAAGCAATAATAAATCTCTAAAATAAATCTTTATAAATCTAAACCCGACTACTATTTTAGTCAGGCACGCCCTATTATGATCCGGGCCGGGTCAGGATGAAATAAGACAAGGCATAATATCGTCGCTTTAATAATGAAATGACGTATACGCAAAAGTATAGTTTCGAGATATTTGAGTTTAAAGTTTGATGTGCGCATGCATTTGCATGGACGTTAATTTATAATTTATTAATTCTAACCCCCAGTCATAAAATAATTCGAAAATGTAAAAACGCCAATTCAAAGATACCCTTATGGGGAATGCAGCGCACCTATAATATAAAAACAACGTATAAATAGCATACGTTGTTTCATTATTAAGGCGACGATATGATGTTCAGCCCCTATCAAAAAGCATAGATAATTTCCCTATTAGGGTTTGCCTTATTTATCCTGATCTAAGTCCTATATCATTTGATCAAATTTCGCTTGGCTAAAATTTACTAGAGTAATATCTATTTTTACAATATATAGTTTAAATAAAAAAAAAGATTAGTTTGCGCTTGTCAGCTGAAAGACTATGATAAAAATGCTTAGGTTGGTATTAGTTTTAGATTTTTTTTCGTCAGACATTTTTATTTTATTTAAATTATTATCAATTTAATTTATTTAAATTTACATATGATAATACTTTATAATAATAATAATAATTATCCTTTATTGATTTTCAAAAATTTAAAATACAATTCTACAAAATCAATAATTTACGGATATCAGCTTTTAATAGTAATTAGTAGCCATTACAGCAGATGATATTAATTATTAAGGTTATCGCGAAAAAGAAGTAAAAAAAAACATTTTTAATTTTTATATTATAATCAAAATTCAGTTCAGTTTGCTTAGTAAGTTAGTAACAAATAAAAATTTAATATATTAGCCTAAGTCCTAGCCTAATTAAATATATCCTTAATATATACGTTGCAAAAATTAAGCGGTAGTAGAACTAAGTGAATTTATTATTTCATTTTCAAGAGAACTTATATTTATGTATACATCTGTCTTTGGCTTCTCTAGCAACCACATTGACAAGAGTGTCTTATTTGACTATTCAGTTTACTATTTCTGTTGAGTAGAGGATATAGACTTTTGAACAATAAATTACACTTTTTTTGTATTTGAGTGAGACGTGCTTCTTAAATGATACGGATTTATCAGTTGCAATTTCCCAAGGGCGGTGATAATTCGAAATAATTTTTTGCCAAAAATTTCGAAAGCAAGAATATTGATAAAAGCACGAGGCCGAAGGCCGAGGGCTATTAGGGCTTTCTTGAGGAATTTTCCAAAAAATTATGAGAAATTATCAACGAACGAGGGAAATTCGTTTAGAACATTTTTTGCTATTTTTCATTTCTTTATATATTTTTTATGAATTATACGTTGCCTTACTGCGATATCAGTTAATTATTTCAAAAATTATTTGATAATTTTTAATATCCCAGTAGGCCAGGCGTATAACTATTTGTTATTAGTATAATTCAAATTTTATTGGTGAAATTGAATGATGTCATTACATTTTAGAGAATTTCATTGGGTTAAATTAAAATAAAACTAAGGCAAAAAAATTTCCAAGTAATTTCCTAAGTATTTAATGGAAGTTTCCATTCCAAAGAAAAATTTTGAATAAAAAAGGGTTGTTGTGGACGTTTACGACATGCTCTACATCTAGTTAAATAAATAACCACTTTTTTATATATTAACTAGCAGGACCCGGCGTGCTTTGCTACGCTTATAAATAAAGTTTGTGCACAGACATTTTGTTGACGTAGTAGCAATGATTTCAAAAAGTAGTAATGAGAAATGATAGCGTAGTTTTTAATTTTTGTTTTTAAAAATATGAATGAAAAATAATCAGTACTTTAGCTCATCAGTTCGGATATATGAAAAATTGGCGATCAAATAAGTTTTCAAGTAAGCTATAAAAAAATTTAAATGACTTGTTGAATTAGTAGAGGTGTGTCAACACTTATCTCTATATAGAACATTATACAGAACAAAAATAGATTTACAAATGTTCACAGTGCTCATGCATTGTATTTGTACCCGACACGAAACACACAAAAGCTTTTCTAAAGAAGTTTTTCTGAGAAATGAAAATGAAAAATGCTGTCAAATTGCAAAATTCAAGTGAATTACAATAATTACTTTGATCTTAATCACTCACAAAATCTCTCAAAATTTAAGTTTTTACAACAAATAGTGTAAAAGTTTTGTTTATTTAACATTGGTCGCATATTGCCGCTATCTCATAAGAAAGAAAACTCGAGAAAACTCGTAGAGATAACATTAAATTAACATTGTGTCATTTTTATTGCAACTTATTTATTTTAATATGGAACGAATTTCAAAATGTCGTTTTAATTCTACTTGTTTATTCGAGTACTTGTGGGTACACTTTATTTTTTATTTTTCCGTCTGGTGCGTACACGAATAAATCAGAAGGTTTTCCTAACGCGCCAGCCACATATAGTTGTCCATGTCCATGTGAGAAGAACGGATTCGCCAAATCTAGTCCACATACTTGCAGTAACTGTCCTTGTGCTTTGTTGATGGTAATTGCAAAAGCGTGTTGCACTGGTAACTAAACGTTTGATTCTGTTGGGATCATTGAAATATGTGGCCTGTCTGTCGTGGCAATACTACATCTTGCTCTTCGAATTTTCCACTCAAAATTGTAGCTTCAATGACATTGTACATCTTTGTTTTCACGGAAGTTCAAAAAAGTTTGTGCAATTTCAAAATATGTGACATATTTGAAATTACAATGTGTGTCACAACAACACATATAAACCTTTTAAGGCATAATCTCTACAACATAATGCTTTTTAAGACGTTGATGGACGCAAATTTCTTTTTTTTATATTCTTCTTAAAGAATGGAAAACTTAATAATAAATCCTTTCACATAATAATGTACGATATAGGGCAATATTTCATGATAGGATGGAGGAAATAAAAACAATATACTTTTTTTTTCAAATAGGCAGCAACAAAGCTAAAATTAGGTTCCTAATTATCCTAGTGCTAGAAGCATATACCAAGATCATATAACGCATTGTTTACCTCAAGCCAGCATATATAATAATTATATGGAAGCTCATTTGTTCGAGCAAGCAAAAAGTTCATTCTTTTAAAAAATAAAAAAATTACGTCCATCAACACCTTAGAAAGCATGTTCTTTTGTGTTGTTGTGACACACATTATAATTCCTACTACCCAACACATTTTATTTAAAAAAATATAGAGCGTTATGGTCAAAGAATAATCCATAACTAAGACTAAGGGTACTATCGTTGATTGAAAAAAGTACATCCGCCAGCACACCTAAAATATCACTTATCCCCTTAACATAAGTGATATCTTACTGCCATTGTCGGTAGTATACGATATCTCACGTTAACTGATTTGCCAATAGCAGGTACTAAAGTAGGCCGCTTTGTCACATCCATAGATCCAAAATTTAAAATTTTACATATGTTCCTGCGGGCGGGCATATATTATAAATTCATTGGTATTAATGCATTGTAACTGCAAATCACTATTGCAAACGTGTTGCCGGCTAAGGGCCACATTTTTAATTAGTTTGTTTATCATACTTGCTATCCATGTTTGATTATACATAAGCTATGCTTCTTTGTATAGTATTTGTGCGAATTCCATTTCGTAATTTTGAGCTTTTAATCGATGTTATCAACTATCTTTCTTAGTTGAAGAAACATACATTACATAGAATTGCAAACCAATAACATATTTAGTTTACTACCAATAACAATAACACATTGTATAGATGATAAAATTTGTAACATCATTATTAGGCCAGGAAAAATAGTATTTTAACAACAAAAAAATTCGTTACAATTCGTTACAAACTGACAGTGGGATATTGTAGAACACGATATTGTAAAAGAGGGAAACATAAATCGAACCAGCAGCTGCTATCCGGGGGAGAATGGGGAGGGTTTTTAGGGGTTGAAAGGGGTTTTTCGTGATTTCTGGCTAAACCGTGCATCCTATCAAAAAGAGTTATATGTAAAAGTTTTAGGGAATAAAAAGATCTACACTTTTTGTACGGACCATTTTTACCCTCACCTCAACATTTTTCGAAAAAAATGTGAAAAACCGATTTTTTTCTTTTTTCTTGTTTTCTTTTACAAAAAAAATTTTATGAAGTTCAAATTTTGGAAAAAGATACCTCCATTTATTGGAAAAAGGCAGCAATTTTTTCGGAGGGAAATATTTAGACGTTGTTGTTAAAATTAATTTTTTTGAAAAAAAAACCATATTTTTAACTGCGATTCCTCTTAAAACTACGCCTCCTAAACAGTTCAGTTTTGACTCATTTACTCGTTCTTACGTCTATTTTTGATAAATGGTAAAAAAAGTATAAATCTATGGACAAAAAGGTGGGAAAATTGAAAAATCCGAAAAAATTGCTTTTTTCGTGGTAATTTGCATATTTATCGTTGAATAATTGTTACTAATTAATAAAATCATATTATTTTTTTATTATTACGTACATTTATGAATAATTAGATGCTTTCGTTTTCGAACTTGATAAAAATTGTTCGAAGAAATAATCAACAATTAGAATTTCAGTCGTACTAAAAATCTTAAAAATTAAATATCTCAAGAACACGAATATTAGCCTCTTTGTAAATTTGTAATATTTTAGAGTAAGGATAGAACTGTTCTTACAAAAAAAAATAAATTAAATTTCAATTGATCTTCAACCCAAGCGCCAACTTTAAAAAAGTTTTTTAATATTTTAATTTAAAAATTAATTACAAAAACAATTAATTATTTTTTTTTTCAAACGATTAACTAATCACCTACAAAAAAACAAAAGTTTGATAAAATTGGTAAAGCCGTTCTTGAGCAATTTGATTTCGAAGGTACATGGGATTGGCAGAATTTTCATTTTTCTAAAATATTTAATGCTTATTTTAGTTTATAATATATGATAATTAATATATGATATATTTTAATTTAATATGAATTTTTTATTGTAATTGAAAGGAAAATTCACTATCTGTTTGATAAATTTCAGCAAAATCTGCAACTGGCATATTTTTGCTAACAAATATTCGAATTGGTTTTTATCGTCGAACAAAAAGTCTGTCTGTAATTTGAGTATGTTTTGGGTAAAATATTAAACCTTAAGAAAACCCAAAAAAAGCTTATTTAGTACCTTCTTTAAACCTCATTTAGTACCTTCTAAACCCAAAATAAGTTTAATAGAATCAGTAAACTTGGGTTTAGTGTATGGCACAAAGTACAAAAAAAAAATCAACCTATATTCAAATGTGTTTTTCTCAAAAACAAAAAATAACAATTCTCCTTATAGGTTTAGTATGTTTTAAGTAAATAACAAATCTGTAAAATATAAAAAACATGAAAGAAAACTAAAAGGTACTTTTTGAGATCGCCATGTTTGAAGAATAAAATTTACTTTTTTGTTACCTAAATAAACTAAAAGTAACGAAAGCATATAATTATTCATTAATTTATTTCCAAATGATCGTCGTTTATGTTTATCATAAAAAATTTAAATGATTTTATTAATTAATAACGATTATTCAACGATAAATATGCAAATTACCACGAAAAAAAAGCGATTTTTTCGGTTTTTTCAATTTTCCCGCCTTTTTTTCCATAACAGTGTACCATTTTTTTACCACTTATCAAAAATAGACGTAAGAACGCGTAAATGAGTCAAAACTGAACTCTTTAGGAGGCGTAGTTTTAAGAGGAATTGCAGTTAAAAATTTGATTTTTTTTTCAAAAAAATTAATTTTAACAACAACGTCTAAATATTTCCCTCCGAAAAAATTGCTGCCTTTTTCCAATAAATGGAGGTATCTTTTTCCAAAATTTGAACTTCATAAAATTTTTTTTGTAAAAGAAAACAAGAAAAAAGAAAAAAATCGGTTTTTCACATTTTTTTCGAAAAATGTTGAGGTGAGGGTAAAAATGGTCCGTACAAAAAGTGTAGATCTTTTTATTCCCTACAACTTTTACATATAACTCTTTTTGATAGGATGCCCGGTTTAGCCAGAAATCACGAAAAACCCCTTTCAACCCCTAAAAACCCTCCCCATTCTCCCCCGGATAGCAGCTGCTGGTTCGATTTATGTTTCCCTCTTTTACAATATCGTGTTCTACAATATCCCACTGTCAGTTTGCGGTAACGAATTATTTTTTTTTTTTCTAATTTTTTCTCCTATTATTACTGGCCTATATGTGTTTAATTCAAATACATATAGTTTTGATATACAAATGTAATTATTTCAGATTATACTTTCATTTTTCAATTTCATTAAATTATGTTCAACAAAAAAATTGATCGAAGGAATCTAACCGTATAAAACGATATTTAAAGAAAAATCAAATTAAATTATTATCAACATTTAGGCAGAACCCCTTAAGATAATTATAATGGCCCTGGGGTTCCATTCAAAAAACAAATTTGCCTGTTACCTATGCGCAAGTGTACACAACAACTTCCCAAAGTTTCATGATGATCGGATGAGTGGTTTATTAATGCATAAACGACAAACATTCATACTTTCAATTTTATATATATAGATATGTATGTTATACGAACAAATTATTAAAACAATACAATATGGAATTAAACAAACCAGTTAAAACTCCAGCAACTTTGAATAAGCATGAACAAAATAAAACAAGAAGTAATTTAAAAATTATGTTTCTTTTGGGAGAGGCAGTTGGGAGTATTTTGTATTTATAAACTCGCACTAGACAAGACATAACATATGTAGTTAATATTGTCTCAAGATATATGGAAAATCCAACAGAGACAGATGTTCAAAATATTAAAAGAATTTTTGGATATAATTTGCAAGAAACGGTAAGTAAGGAGTAACTATGACTTCCAATACCGGTAACGGTATTACCGTTAATACCGGTATTGACCCTAAAATCTCATTTCAATATTACCGGTATTAAGGCCCGGTATTATCGATTTAAAGAAAAATTAATATTTGTCCATAGAAAATTTCACACTTTAAATCAAATCCATAATAAAACTGAAATGTTAACTACCACTTTATACTTTATTGGTAGGTTAAGGTTAGGTAAGAGTGGCTGTCATCATAACACAAGGTCAGAACAGCACACTTATGTCCATTGTTATACTACTGGATACTACTGGATCTATTCTTTATACAAGGTGGGCTATTGCTTAGTTTTTATCTATTGAAGTGTTTTTTCAAAGTTTATTGCAACACTATTTTTTACAAATTGTTTATCATTATAGTTTTTGTATTCAAAATAATAATTAATTTTAATTTTTCTCTTTAATCTACCAATTGAAGCATCATAAATCTTACTAAAGACTGACTTATTTTTAATCAATTTACCAACAAAAATGCTCTAATTGTTTTATTTACTGAAATTTTGGTACTACCGGTATTGTGAGAAACTAAGATCGGTATTACCGACATTGACAAAATCAGCAATTTTGGAAACCCTAGGTGTAACGACATATTTTTGTTAAAACAAAATAATTTCAAAGGCCGCTTTTTCAGTTGCAGCAGTGTAAGCGTTCCTTCGTTCTTTCATCAAACGATTTCTTCTCTTCGATTTTTTAGTTGATAAAAAATTTGCAGAATGATTTTGTCGCCATCTGTAATTATTGTCATAGAATTCAGAATGAACATTTGCTAGACATATTCAAAAAAGTTATGAAGTGTTAAGTGTTTCTTTTTTTGCAATGAAAATATGCACCCCGATTACTGAAGTCGTGTCACATCAGGTGAAATGACTATAGTCATGTCACCTCCCTTTCAAATTGGTATTAATGAAGTCGATAAAAACGGTTACGACTAAAACAAGAAATTCTGAAAACAAAAAACTCCAAAATTAAAAAGAACTAACATTTTACGTTCTTCAAATTCACAAAAAGAATTAAATACGTTTGAAAAAATTATTGTCACATGAAAAATTGAGGCGACTTAAATGTCATTTAAAGTGACATCTGTCGTATAAAATGACTTAAGGCGTAAAAAACGACTTCAACAATACGAAAATTGATGCGATGTGACGATAGCCATTTAAAGTGACACGACTTGCATTCGGTAATCCATCACCCCGATTACCGAATGCAAGTCGTGTCACTTTAAATGACTATAGTCACATCGCATCAATTTTCGTATTGTTCAATCGATTCTATAGTATATAAATGGTAGTTTGGTTGAATTTTCACATCGACTTTATTGTAATTTTATTATAGTATTTTACCAAGTTTGTAAATAATTGTTAATAATAAATATTAAATACGTAAATAAATGTTAATATAACTTATATCTCACAAAATAAATATAATATTAATAGATCAAAATTTTTAGTGCCATCTCAAACGTTGTTGATGTCAAAAAATAAATATTTTTTTATGATTCGATATTTTCTCTTTTTAAATAACCGTATTGATATTCTTGTCTCATTCTTTTTTTTGTTCAGAGAAAAAGTTAAGGTTAAACCAACTCTGATGAAAAAACTGCAGCAGAAAAAATTATCAGTTTTAAGGAATATGATTGGTTTAAAAAAACTGTATGAAGGAACACACTGCAGCAACTGAAAAAGCGGCTCAACTAAAGAAAAAAAAAGAATAATTTCTAAACAAAGGAGGAAACAGCAAAAGAAATATCGAAGTTGATATCCGCCATCATGTAAAATAACAAACATTAATTCAATTAGTTTTTAACTTTTGGCTCAATTAGCTTTTAACTAGGGATTGCAAATTTTGACGAAAATAAAAAAAACGGAATTCGAAATTCGCATTTTAGCATTTTCGAAATTCGGTCGAATTTCGAAATATTTTTAAATTTTTTTCTGATCAATACCAATACTAAAAAAATTTATTGAATAAAACATTCATTATTAAAAATAAAAATGTACAAAAGTTCAATATCATAGACGATAAAAATATAAAAATAAAATAATAAAATAAACTTATTATAAATATCATATTATGATTCGTGTAGTTATTTCTTGTAATTTAATTTAAAAAGAAACATATTGATTGGACAAAAATTCAGTTAGTACTTAGTTTAGTACCGACAATCAAAGTTTTAAAATGTTGCATAAAAAATATTAAATTGTTGTTTTGTTTGCCTAAAATATGCTTTGAGGAAACAGAGATCACTTAAAGCTATACATTACTGGTCGCGATCGATCTTTTATGTACAAAAGATACCAGCAACTGAGAACGCTCGCTCGGATTCTACGTTCGTTGGTGGAATCGAAATCAAAAATGAGTAGACAGACTCTAAAATATTTCCTCGCACACTGTTCGCTTCAAAGAATTTCATTTTGGATTTAATTTTTAATTAATAAAATTATTTATGGAAAATAAATTTTTAAAAAAACCTAACAACAACTTATTTTAATAAGTTAAAAAAAATTCAAATTTAAGCTCCGATTTGTTGCTTGTTGAGTTGAGCTGGAGGAGGAAATGTTCGACGAGAAATTCGTATGCATTTTTTCTCCAGCTTTTGCTTTAATGACTGGGACTGCGCATTGTGATTCGTTTGTTCTTCCAAAATTGCTTCTTTCAGTTCGTCAGATTCTTTCGAATTTTCCATGTTTGTTTAAAATATCAATCTTTGTGCAAAGCTTTCAATAAATTTGGCTATTATATTTTTCAATGGTTTGGTGAAGGAGGCATGGATCTCACTTATTCCATCATTGTGTAAGTACTGAAGACTGCCGGATATATTTGTGCGTCTTTGGCTTATTCGTTTTTCTAAAGCGTGTTTCAATTTTAGTGGGAGTTCATCAGATCCGAAGTTCTCAAGCATAAAAGACAGTGTCGCATCAGCAGAAAGAAGATTTGCATTCTCTCGACAGAGGGCGTCAACAGTAAGCTCACTGGAAGAGGTGCAGAAATAATGTTATTAATCGACAAAACTTTAATATCTGTAATAACAGTATCCGATGCGATGTCAATCAAAGCTTTTCTTAAACAGCTTTTTAGTTGGTTAAATCTTTGAAGCATTTGAACTAGGCTATTCCAACTAGATCTAGTATCCATAATAAGTTTCAATTCTTTTCCAAATTCTTGTTTCGCATACATTTGAAGAATATAATTCGATTTTTTCAAAAAATGGAATTTCTTTACAATCAAACGAACTTTTCTGATGATCAAATTAAATCCAAAATCTTCAGTCTCCACAACTTTTAAATTTTAGCTTCATTATCAATTTGTTCAATCATAGCCAACGTGATGACCCCATGATGGGTCTACGTATTCTTCATCCTCTGATTCCACGTTGTCACTCCCTGGTTCTTCTACACAAACATAAAACATATCCTGCATTTATATGCTCCATTTCAGTAGTATTCGAAGTGTTATAGAGAATATTAATTACAGTTAAGCTAATCGCGTGTGGGAAGCACAACTTCTGATTATACATGGTAAAAGGCGTTCAACTTTTTACATAACTGCTGCTCCATCACTTGTTATAAACGTAATATTTTTGCCGAAATTTGTTTTGCAATGTGGTTTCAAGAGCCGCAATGTATTTCTCTGCAAAGAAACGTCTTTCAACGCAAACTTGTCCTAAGTTCCAGTACTTTTCCTTGGGATGGACATTCACATTCAAATAGCATCGGTTTCTTAGCATCGTTTCAAATAGCATCTGATTCATCTAAAAGTAAGCAAATACGTGTTCCATTTTCTTTTGCAATAATAAAATCCTGCAACATTTTAGAACGCATCTTTTGCGCGTATGCTAAAACCATTTTTCATATGGAGCTTGTTGATTTTGGTAACACATAATCTTGAACGCCTGTAGCTAAAATACAATTTCTCAAATCAATAGACAAATCAATAGACAAAACCAAAATGAAATAAACCTTTTGTTAAACTATTGTAGTGCCAATGTTTGTTAACACTACTATAAAACAACGTGTAGTGCTGATGTTTGTTTTAAGTTTTTATTTCACTACTTATTTTATACTTTATTTTATATTTTATACTTTAGTGCTTTCGAAGGCTGGTGACACTTTCACGTGTGGAAAATGCAGTGCTTTTAATTAACTAATATGATTATTGATGTGTCTGTTGATTGACTGCACTCAATCTCTAACCGGAACGTTCTTATTTCCCAAAGAAATGAAGGAAACTCTTTGTGATAAGTTTAGGTTAGCTTACACAAGTTTCAGTAGAACTCCAAATTACAGCACTTTTATTTGACAAAAACAATAACTCAATATTTTAGTTTATATTTATATATTTAAAACTCCAAATAACATCACTTTTATTTGCCAAAAACTATAACACAATGTTTTGGTTTATTTTTATATTTTACTTAACTTATAGTTTGTAAACTAAACTCTGTTTATAATATTTAAAATTTGACCTAACGATTGATTTGTCAAATAAAGATTGACTAAAGAACACTGACTTCACTATCGGTCCGCTTAATTACTATTTTAATGAATCACTTGAATCCCGATTTCACTTGGTTGATTTGTAACAATTGACTGTTTAATTGATTTTTCTTAAATTTGCTGGCTTGTTTTATATTTGTAAAATTGACTCTCAAAAATGACTGACTTGATTCGATTTAGTAAAACTGTTTTTTCCGACTACCACGATTTTGATTTAATATATTACTTTTATAATTTAAAAACGATTACCTTTGGAAATTGATTTTTAAATTGTTATTTATTATTAGTTGGTATTGCAACGAAAACGACCCACTGACCATATTTTAGTTTTTTTATTATTTAAAAATTATGTAATGTAATTTCGCGAATTAAGCGCTTATTTTAATTTTAATAAAGATTTAGGTTTTTAACGCGGAAATATTGTTTTAATAAAATTGGAATAAATGTACGGTTGTGAAATTTCGATATATAATTGAGAACGATTGAAAATGGAAAACTAGAGTTTAGGTCAGTGTTGCGTTTTTGTTGGACTATTTATTTTGAATTTATATTTGGATATTGAGGAATGTTATTAATTAATTTGGAATATTCAGAGATACTAGAAATTTATAAGAATGTTAGCGAGATGTTAGTTTGGGAGTTTATGTGTTTGGATATTTGTTTGCAGGTACTACATTCCTCCTCCCACGGAAAAAATTTTGTGTTTATCGTTAAAGGAATTAAAAGGAAAGCTAGGTAGAATAGTTGAAGATAAACACAAAATTTTACCAAGGTATGTATCGAAAAAGACTTGCTATTACAAAAAGGATTAGAATAGTGATTTGATAAGAGAGATGGTACAAATATACCTGTCATTATTATTTAAAAAAAACGAAAAAGAAAACAAGCATGTTTACTAGAATTCCGCTGAGAGATTGTAATAGTTTTAATAATAAAACAAACGATTTGGATCAAGAATTCTGGATTTGTTTGTAAATCAAGTTAAATTTGGATACTTCAATAATTTTATAAAGATAAAAATTTAAAATATGACGCTTAGAACTTTTAGCTGCGTTTAATTGCTATGCTTTTTATTTTTGTTGTGGTAAAAAGATGATACAGAGTAATGGGTAGGAGTAATGTTAATGATAATTGATGAGTTACAGATATTCGGATCGTTTAGAAGGTTGTATAAGAAAATTCGTACATGGGTCAATTAGAAAGGCTAATATAAAATGTTTATAATTAATGTAAGCAGTAAATGTAAGTAGTAAAGTTATTCTGTGAATATAATCTCAACTTAATAGAAACAGAAATGCTAATCTTGATTTTTGTTTTAGTTTAAAAATTACTGTTTGTTAAGTCGCGAACTGATGATATTGTCATTATGATAAAATTGCTAAATCTAGTATGATAAATCTTATATTAAACTTTCAAATAGATATTGCGTTAGCTAGTATTGATTAAAAATAGTATTAATACGTAGATTATGAATTACTTAAAAAATAGTTTCCGGAGTTATCGATTTTATATTTATCGTATTTATAGTAATAGAACTATTCTGGTTTAGTAAATCCCGATTTACTGTTTTCTTTGTAATTGTGAAAATTAATTAATACGTGGTAAGCCGTAATTAAATATTGATTAAATAAGAAATTGATATTTGAAATACAAAGACTTAAAAATATATACCTTAATATTAAATATTTCTCTAAGTCTAAAAATATGAACATATGACCATTGATTCTTATCTTATTGATTTTTCTTTTGTTTGTTTAAATGATCATTATAGTAAAGAAAAAAATTTTGTAAAAATTCAAAATCTTTTATAAAAAAATTGCATACGGTTCTTATTAAAAAAAATGATTGCCGACTTACTACTGTATAATTATATAAATTTTAAAAATGAAATTGGAGATTGTTCATTTTTTAAACGACCTTTATTAATTGGAGATGCCATATTTATATTATGAATGATAAAATTTGATGAACTTGAAAATGTAAATTGCAAATATGTTAATTGTTTTTATTTATTTAAAAATGTTTTTTTTTTTTCTTTTTATTTAGATTAAATGCATTTTGTTTTTGTTTCCTATGTTTTGATGTGGGTCAAATTCTTTTTGTTTTGACATAGGATTATTTGTTTATTATTATTGTAAAACTATTTTCAATGACAGAAATTTGTAAAAAAAAGTTTTTAAAGAAATGGTTTTCTTTTCGCAATATGTATTTCTGAATAATAAATTCAGCTATTCTTGTTTTATTATAAGAATAAAATAAGTTCAACAATTTTGTTTATTTGAAATGAATTTCGCTAATTAAATTTGATAATTACATATGTTATGAAATATGAAGACTTAGTAATAGTAAATAAAAATCGTAGTAAAGTATTTGTTTTTGTTTCTGTTAGAAATTACGTTATGTTTTGATTAGCTTGTGTATCTTAAAATTATTGTCTTAGTATAATATGTATTTTATGGTAATGATTATTTAAGATTAATGATTTTAGAATTATTAATTTTATTGATTGTATTGATTATTGATTGGAATCAGTATTGGTAATAAGATTATTGTTTTTCGATTATTATGTTTCTTGTATATTGTATAAATTGTAAGTATAAATTGTTTAGAATTGACTAATGCTTAAGGCTAGTATTAGGTTTAGGATAAGTTGGTACGATTGGCTTATGGTTTAAGTTAATATTGGGCTTAGGATAGGTTTGTTGATTGGGTTATGGTTTAAGTTAGTATTAGGTTTGTTTGATTAACTTGTGGTTTAGATTAGTAATATGTTTAGGATAAGATGATTTGGTTTACCTATGCTTTAGGTTGGTTTAAGCGTTGGTTTAATTTGATATTTTTTAGAAAGCTGTTGTTTTTAAAAATGTGGAAATTTTATCGTTAGAAAGTAATTTTGAAGGAAAGTTATTTCCAATTTGATTTATGTGTTTGATTAATAAATATGTATTGTTCTGAACAACGGTTATGTAAATTTTTGCAATGAAGTTGAAAACTTCTCCTTTGTCGAATATGATTTTACGAGATGCTGGTAGTAAATTATTGTAAAAACAGACAGGAAATTTTTGGAACAGATTTTGAAGCCAATTAACTAAATTAGACGAATACGAATGAAATTGTATTATATTGGTTATAATCGGAAGTGTAAGTTGTAAAGCAATAGTTTTCTTGACATGAATACACGAAAGGCTAAGATATAGTAGAATTGATTTCAGTTTGAAAAGTTGTAATGAACAGTGTATCCGATTTTCAATAGGTCTGGATGGAGTGGTACGAAAACATTTCTGGTTTTGATAAATTTTATGGTCACGGTTGTTTACAGTTATTTTGTTAGTAGGGTCATTGTCGTTTGTCATAACAGATTGGTTCGTCGTTTTAATATTTTTGGGGTCAGAGTGATAGGGACTGCTTGGTTGGAGCTTAATCGTATGTTGATCGGTTTTGTTTATTCGAAATTTCATATTTGTGATAATCGTTTTAGATATACTTCGGCGGCTGTGTAATTTGATATTTGGTTTTTTGTTTGACGATTGCTTTTCCACTACCATAGTTGAGGGCAAATATTAAATTTTCTTAGCACTGATTGGGTTTGCTGGTTTCTGGACTTTGTTTTTGTGACAAATAGAATTATTATGGAATTTCGATGTGGTCGTTGAAGACAAATATTGGTTTTTCTTAGAACTGATTATTGGTTTCTGGAATCTACTTTCATTACGATTAGAATTAGTTTGACATTTCAAAGTGGTAGTTAGTAGCTTATGGTGCGTATAATTTTTTGTGTTTTTTTATTTTACTGGTATTGATGAAATTTGCGTTGTGTTTGAAATTTTTATAGGAACATGCACCAAGTCTCGGGAGATGTTTTGTTTTAGAATTTCGGAATACAGAATTGGTGTTGAAGTAATTTCTGATATAACTCGAGATTCGTTTGGATCATTGTCGGGCGTCTTTGATCTAGTTTTGTCAGTCGGAGATTTTTCGATACCTGGAGTTGGGCCAGTCGGAGTTTTCTGGATACTTTGGATGACTGATTTGGATAGTGTATTTGCTATCAACACGCCAGGACTTACTTCTTTAGCCATGGTAATTGTCGCTTCATTCGGGATGTTCCAGTCGTTTATCTGTATTATTTTCTTTGGCCCGGCTGGTATGATATTGTCTTTAGTTGCATAACTAAGTATATTTCCGTTTGTTTTAATTTCTTTAGTGGGTGAAAGTTTCGTGTTTTCCGTTTCAGAGTGCTCAAATGGAGTGTCCCTGTTTCTCTTCGATGATATGGGTTGATGTGCCATTGAATGACTAATATCATGAGATTGTATGGTAGATTGTGATGCCATTACAAAAGGACTTGAATTTAGACTTTGTGACATCGCATCTGATCTCACATCAGACTGATGTGATCTTGCAGAAACATTCGATTCAGAATTATGTGAACGTGAAGCATTATCAGTATAACCATGTGGAAAAGTTGGAGGTAGACTTGTTTCAATATTTTCTGGATTTAAGTAATTTAGGTCGTCTGTGTTAATATTAAAAGACAGAATGTCTGTATACGTATCGGTAACAGGGAAATTATTTGACAAGGAAGTACTAGACGGGTTAAAATGTAAAGTAGTTGCAGCCGTTTTTTGTGCGGTCACTGATGCAGGCTCTATATCAGAATTGTCCGATAAATTTAGTTTTGTGTTTTGTAAACATTTTGAAAATGGTGTCGGGGCTCCAGAGTTTATATTGAAATTTGATTCTGCTGTAACATTTGTATTTGAAATAGGTTGTTCTATTTGAAAATTTGTATTATTGTTGTTTTCTGATTGGTTACAAGGTATTTTGGAAGGTGAATGTGAGGGATATGAAAAATGTTGATCCATCGTATGAGGTGGAATGTGTGGTGAACTACTGCAGTTACTATGAGTTGTACTATATGGATTAGGCATATTTTCTACTTGTGGTTGTGAATATGAATAAGAGGGTAAATGGGATTGTAGTTTTTCATGGTAGTCTGATACTGAAGGAAATGATGAATGTTGCGTAGATTTAGAAAGGTTTGGTTTAGGAATATTGGATGTAGCCTGAACATCATGAAACGATGGAAAAGATGATATATCAGATGATGGATGCAGTGGAGTAATTTGATCTACGTTTTGATTGTGTGGTCTTATATTGTTATTCAGTAATGTCGGTTGAGAAGGTTTGTCAGTGTTTGTTATACTTTGTGAAGTAGTGCATACTGTGGTTGAAAATGTGCAATTAAATTGAGAAGATCTAGGCTGATTAGAATCAATATTTGAATTATCGTTTGCAAAAGGTTTTGAACTGGATTTCACTTCGTTTGAGTCGTTTAGAATTTTAACTTTTTCGTCATTATTTACTGTTTCGTGTTTTTGTTTTAGATTTAAATTCTGTAGCGGTAAACTTTCTATTTTATCTAAATTTTCGGTTAGTTTAGAATTTGAGCTAATACAAACTTTGTTTAATTTGTTAATTTCGTTGTGTAAATTCTGGATTTGGGTTGCTGATTGTAATAGTTTGGTATTTAACTGGCTAGTAGCATAGGAGTAGTCTTTGAGTTTCGTTTCATATTCGTTCGTAAGGTTTTGCTGAAGAGAGTATAAATTTGCTTGTATTTGTAATAACTGACCGATTTCAGATTTATGTGACTGATTTTCTTGTAGTAGATTGTTTGTCATTATTTTATGGGCTGATTCTTGTTCTTTTATTTGCGTTTCTAAAAGGTCAATTTTGTGATTGAGGTTTATATTTTCCATTGTCAACTTTTCGTTTCTGTTATTTTCTGTTTGTAAGAGATTTTCGTGCACTATAATTCGCTCTTTTAAATGCGCATTTTCATTAATGAATTGGTCCTTCACTCTCTGTTCATCAAGTTGATGTGATATTATGTAATCGCAAGCAATTTTATATTGTCCAATTGTTTTCTCTTGTTCCAGTACTTGGTTCGTAAGAAGTTCGTTGGTCTTTATGCTTTTTTCTATTATCTCGTCTAGTCTAAGAATTTCTGAACGAAGTGTATGAGCTACGCTTTCATTATCTATTGCTGTATGTGAGAATTTTCTACGACTATTTTGGGAACGGGAAGCATTTTTATTTCTTCCAGAGAAATACTCAGTACTGTACCGACTGTCGTACTCTTGTTGGTAATGACCTGCCATATTTGATTATTTTTTGATAGGATTGTAGGATAGAAAACAGGGAAGAGAGAAAAAAAATGCTAAACAACTTTCGAAATTCTGATAAAATTTTCCAAATTAAGTGATATTTAGATAAGAAAAACTACTGATTTAATTTAATATTATACTATTGAACTGCCTGATCTAACTTACTACTAAAGTTTTGTTTTAATCTAATCTTGATCTTTTATACCTTTCAGCTGCAGGGGGCTGGCTCATTTATTCTTCACTCCTTTAAATTCCTTACTTCCTTTTGTCGGTAAGGATAACCGGCTGCGCCAAATGTAGTGCCGATGTTTGTTAACACTACTATAAAACAACGTGTAGTGCTGATGTTTGTTTTAAGTTTTTATTTCACTACTTATTTTATACTTTATTTTATATTTTATACTTTAGTGCTTTCGAAGGCTGGTGACACTTTCACGTGTGGAAAATGCAGTGCTTTTAATTAACTAATATGATTATTGATGTATCTGTTGATTGACTGCACTCAATCTCTAACCGGAACGTTCTTATTTCCCAAAGAAATGAAGGAAACTCTTTGTGATAAGTTTAGGTTAGCTTACACAAGTTTCAGTAGAACTCCAAATTACAGCACTTTTATTTGACAAAAACAATAACTCAATATTTTAGTTTATATTTATATATTTAAAACTCCAAATAACATCACTTTTATTTGCCAAAAACTATAACACAATGTTTTGGTTTATTTTTATATTTTACTTAACTTATAGTTTGTAAACTAAACTCTGTTTATAATATTTAAAATTTGACCTAACGATTGATTTGTCAAATAAAGATTGACTAAAGAACACTGACTTCACTATCGGTCCGCTTAATTACTATTTTAATGAATCACTTGAATCCCGATTTCACTTGGTTGATTTGTAACAATTGACTGTTTAATTGATTTTTCTTAAATTTGCTGGCTTGTTTTATATTTGTAAAATTGACTCTCAAAAATGACTGACTTGATTCGATTTAGTAAAACTGTTTTTTCCGACTACCACGATTTTGATTTAATATATTACTTTTATAATTTAAAAACGATTACCTTTGGAAATTGATTTTTAAATTGTTATTTATTATTAGTTGGTATTGCAACGAAAACGACCCACTGACCATATTTTAGTTTTTTTATTATTTAAAAATTATGTAATGTAATTTCGCGAATTAAGCGCTTATTTTAATTTTAATAAAGATTTAGGTTTTTAACGCGGAAATATTGTTTTAATAAAATTGGAATAAATGTACGGTTGTGAAATTTCGATATATAATTGAGAACGATTGAAAATGGAAAACTAGAGTTTAGGTCAGTGTTGCGTTTTTGTTGGACTATTTATTTTGAATTTATATTTGGATATTGAGGAATGTTATTAATTAATTTGGAATATTCAGAGATACTAGAAATTTATAAGAATGTTAGCGAGATGTTAGTTTGGGAGTTTAGGTGTTTGGATATTTGTTTGCAGGTACTACACTATATGCTACATTTATTACATAGTATTAGTATAACTGTTGAATAACTTTAAACATAATAACGAAAACACATTAAGAGCACGAAAAAATAAAAATTAATAATTCGGAATTCGCTATGAATATTTCGGCATTCGAAATTATATTTATAAGAACGAATTTCGGAATTCTCGAATTCCGAATTTCGAAAATGCAATCCCTACTTTTAACAAAGAATTAAGAGACTAAGGAAATGAAACTACTGTATATATACACAAAAATATTTGAAGTCGTTTTTCTCTCTTCGCCTCTCTTTTTTTCGGTGCTAAGTTGTAATCTTCGGTGCTAAGTTGTTCAATATTTTTTATGTTGTTTTTCTATTTGTCGTTTTTCTTTTTTATGCAATGGTGTCTCTTTTTTATATTAATTTTGGGGGTAAAAATACACTTAAGTTTGGAATTCAATGCAATGATAGAAATATTTACGGCGCCTCTAGTAAAACGTAAGTGTGTTAGTAACAATTTATTGGTGTGCAAAAATTACTTCAAATTTTAACACCAATTTCACTTCCTCTATTCTCTTAATTCTTTGGCTTAAAACATGTTCAAAACATGTGGTAAAACTTTGCTTTTATCTTTTTTTTAGCCCAGATGAAGAAGTTAAAGAAGGATTTACTGATGCAGATTATGCAAGAGATGAAGAAGAAAAAGTACTTCAGGAAGTGTAATCATGTACGCAAGAGGTCGGCAATCATGAACGACTAAAAAACGAAATACAGTTTCAATGAGCTGAAGAGTACAGAAAGTGAATACATAGCAGCAAGCGATTGTGTCAAAGATGTACTTTATTTGAAATCTCTATAGAAAGAGCTTACTAATAAATTTATCAAAAGCGCATACAAAATAGATATAATCAAAGTACAATAAAAATAAAAAATTCAAATTGAAATTAAAAGGTCTAAACATATAGATATTAAATACAAATTCATAGTAGACAATATAGAGAGTAAAAATATTGATATCGAATTTTGTCCAACAGAAGAACAACTCGCCACTCGGAGATATACTAACACAACCAAATCAAAAAATGGTAAATAAAATGACGTATAAAATTAAAATCTAAATTATAAGTAATAAATAAGTTTTATTTAATTCTAATGGGGTTGTAATTCGAAAATTTTATTGATATGTATATGAATTTATATTTCATAAAATCCGTATTAGAATAAGGGGAGAGTATCACACATACTAAGGGGATGGTATTACACATACTAATAAGATTAATAGGATGAGTGTTGAAATAAAATTAATGTTATTGGTTGAACTATATTTGTGAGGAGAATAATTTTTTATTAAGGCAATACTCTAATAGTCTAATATATTCATGTCATTGTTAATGAAAAAGTATATATTAAAATGGAGTTTCAATAAAACAAAACGTGCACTGTTTAAAACGATATGTTTATTAAAATACTTAACATATTAAACCTCAATGTACATCATTTCAAAAATAAAATCTGCTTCACATTTTTTCTAAGAAAAAGGGTCAAAACATGAAATAAAATATTTCCAAAATAATTGCGCCTTACGCTGGATTTCTGGAGCTTTTTTTCTAAAGAACGGTCTTTCCTAGAATTAACGAGAATTTATATAGAACTTTATTTGAGGAATTTCTTTTGTAAAATAAGAATTAGTTTTTATTAGACTGCGATAATGTAGTTATTTTAAATGCAATAGTGTAAATAGCACTAGTTTACAAGAAAAATCTCCCGAAATAAAACTCAACTTTTCTTATAGATTTGGACCTCCTGAGCACGAATATCATATTCATTTTTTTTGGTTAGCTCTTGTTTTTGAGATATTCACGAAAAACCAAATTTTTTGGTGATCAAAAATGTTGTTTCGGTTTTTGGGTCTCATATTTTACAAAACAAACAAATTAAATATATTAATAAAACAAGTGCATAGTAAACATTTCAACTCCATAAATTTTGAACAAATAAAGACACTAATTTTTTTTAATTTCTTGGAGCCTATAGTAGCTTCAATTTTCTTTCTTTTAAAGTAAAAGATACGAATATTGGTGCAGTTTGCACCAAGTTATTCAATTTTTTCCAAAAAAAGTCAAAACTCAAAATTTGGAAAAAATAGTTTTTTACTTAATTTATTGTGCCATAAATAATAATTTTAAATGTTCAGTTGTTCTCAAACATCAGTAAAGAATTATTTTAAAATAGTAAAGTATAATTTCCATTTTTGTTTTCGAAGTTGGGAATTGGATCGATATGAGACGTATATAGAAAAATATAAACAAAAGATAATGAATTGTGAGGAGAGGCAAAACATCATAACATCAGAACTATTTAAGTTAGTTCAAGCACCATAAAGTTAAGCCCCTATTTATGTCTATTAATACCTGTAAGGTTTGTTTCTTTTCTGTTTTTGGTTTTTTGATAATGTAAATTTTTTTCTATCACCGCCCACCTTGTGTTACTCCTTACGTTTATGATCATTTTAAGTTTAATTTAAGAAAGCAATTACTTCTCCTTTTTAATAGTTTATCGGTTTTGCCAACTTTTGTTTAATTAGTTTAATTTCTTTTTAAGTAGATATTTGGCGTATGATTAGTTGCAAATATAATCTCTCTGAGGATAAATTTAATTCCAAGCATTCAAGTGAAAATATTAATTAAAAACGAAAAAATATTACACATATAAATTTTAAATAGTGTATTGTTTTTAAAAATCAATAAATCAATAGTGATAGGCAAAGCAACATAAATTGTTAGTAAAGTGTAAGGTCAAGTTTATTTAAATGGCGTCGTCAAGAAGTTTCAAGTGTAAAAATTAGCCCAAATTCATTTTGTTTTATTTGTGGAAGTGACATAATACATACTGCTAAAAGAATCACCCATTTATAAGAACTGCCTATCTTCATTACTAACTGATATTTTCCAACTCCTAAAATAAATCCAAGGTGTGTGGAGCTAGATCATGTTAAAAAACTTCACAAAAAAATCTCAATTTCGAGAAAAATCATATGAAAATAAAATACAACTTTTGTAAAAAAAAGACATTTCATAATCAACTAACTGATATTTTCCAACTCCTAAAATAAGTCCGAGGTGGAAGGAGCTAGATCATGTCAAAAAATTTCACAAAAAAAATCTCAATTTGGAGAAAAATCATATACAAATAAAACACAACTTTTGTCAAAAAAAGACATTTCCTAATCAACTAACTGATATTTTCCAACTCCTAAAATAATCCCGAAGTAGGAGGAGCTAGATCTAATACGAAAACAACTTATATATAAATCAATTATGTTGCAGAGTTTAAATTATTCTTATAGTTAAATTTTTTTTCCAAATTTTGAGTTTTGACTTTCTTTGGGAAAACTTGAATAACTTGGTGCAAACTGCACCAATATTCGTATCTTTTACCTTAAAAGAAAGAAAATTGAAACTTCTCTAGGCTCCAAGAAATTAAAAAAAATTAGTGTCTTAATTTGTTCAAAATTTATGGTGTTGAAAATGGAAAAATTTAAAAAAAACGTGAATTTTTCGTATTTTTTCAACTTTTTTCGACTGTAACTTCCAGAATCCTTAACGGATTTTTACAAAATATAACTCAAAATGTTTTTTAGCATATTTACTATGCACTTGTTTTATTAATATGTATAATTTGTTTGTTTTGTAAAATATGAGATCCAAACACCGAAACAACATTTTTGATCACCGAAAAAATTGGTTTTTCGTGAATATCTCAAAAACAAGAGCTAACCAAAAAAATGAATATGATATTCGTGTTCAGAAGGTCCAAATCCATAAGAAAAGTTGGGTTTTATTCAGGGAGACAAAAAAAGTTTAAAATTTGTAAACTAGTGTAGTTTAAGTCAGTGGTTCTCAAAGCGTGTTCCGCGGAACACTGGTGTTCCGCGATGCACTTTCAAGTGTTCCGCGAAAAAATTGAATAATCAATTCAATTAAAAATTGTTTGAAAATAAAAATCAATTCAATGTAAAATATACACGTACGTAAAATTTACACGTTTCTCGGCTTTGTATGAATAAAAATATCTGTCGGGTTAAAATTACGTCTTGGAAACATAAAATATTATTGCAGTTATTAAAATTCTCCTTTTACACATAAATAAATAAAAAATGTATGAAGTTTTTGTTTCACACAATATGATTGAATAAGAAAGCCGTTTATGTCTTCCGAACTTTCTAGTTTTACTTTAAATGAAGAAGAAGAATTGAAATTACAGTTCCATGAAAACACTCCCGAAAATTTTTGGATCTCTGTTAAAGATGAATACCCGAGTATAATCAAAAAATCCCTGAATATATTATTGTTATTTTCCACGTTATAACTTTGCAAAGCAGGATTTTCAACTATGGTCAATATAAAGACAAGCAAACGCGAGAGATTATGGATTTTAGAAGACAAAACGCGTGTGGCGTTATCATTTATTCGTCCCAATATCGCTGAGACCTGTAAAGATCTTCAAGCTCATGGATCGCATTAAGTTTGAGTTTTTTTTTTAAAGTATTTTTTTTTTTTTTTTAATAAAATGTGATGTGTAGTAGGCATTACAATAT
This sequence comes from Diogma glabrata, assembly GCA_963693315.1. Taxonomy (NCBI): domain Eukaryota; kingdom Metazoa; phylum Arthropoda; class Insecta; order Diptera; family Cylindrotomidae; genus Diogma; species Diogma glabrata. Next base: position 237,313,188 of record OY856187.1, on the reverse strand, counting down.
GTGTCACAACAACACATAAAAACCTTTTAAGACCAAGGTCCCACAACAACATGCGTTCTAAGGATGTTAATGGACGCAAATCTGTTTTTTTTTGTTTTTTTTTTAATATTTTTTTGTTAAGTAATGGATAACTAAACCATAAATCCTATCACATATAAAATATGACATAGACCAATATTTCGTGATAGGATAGAGAAAATAAAAATAAAATAAGAGATAAAAAGCAAATTTGTATTACAAATTTGCAGGAACAAAACTAAAATTGGTTTGCCAACAGTCCAGCCAATGGCATAATCCCTGATTATGGGACGCAGTATATTTTTCAATGATTAAAGCTCAGATATGTAGTTATATGAAGGCTCGTTTCGTCGAGCAAGCTACAGCGTTCCAGCATCAAGGCATATTCATTAGCTAAGATTGAGAGTGCTACCGTTGACTGAATACAGTTCATCCGCCAGCACCCCTAAGATGTCACCTTGGCTAGTGATATCTCACTGCTATTGCCAGTGGTATGTGATATCTCACGTTAACTCATATGCCAATAGCAGGGACTGGAGTACGCGGGGTTGTCACACCCGTGGATCAAAAAAATTGAAAAAAATTAACAAATTAATAAAAACTGATCCCTCCATGCGATAAATTTTAAAAGTATTGTAATTTTAATTGTGCTTTCAATAAATATATTTGCATCAATCAATATCGGTGCATATTTTATTTATATACATGGGTAGTTCAACACACAAAGGAAGAAAATGGAGCTAATTACGGCACGACATGTTTTTTGCGTATAAGTTCTGTATAAGTAGTTTTAGTTTAAGTAGTTTAGTTAAAGTTGATGACGTTCTTTCAATTTTTCTGAATGTGGCCAGTAAAAAAAATACATGAGTCAAAATTAAAAAAATATCCTTCTTACTCCTAAATTAACTCAAAATTATGTCAATATTATCTCAAAATACGAAATAAATATTTATCTAAGTCAAATTCCGCTTTTAAAACTTCCAGGAGACTGAGACCAGGGGACTGATAATTTATCAGTATTTCTCTTAAAAATGACAAAATTACGTCTTATAAAAAAAATAAACGAATGCTATACCAAGGGACTACATATTTACGACGTATATGACTGTAAAATTACCTGTCATTAAAATACTTTTTACGAAAATACTTGCCAGGGGACTGATAATTTGACTGAACAAAACACGATCTTGCTACCAATAATGACTGTTTTGATTGATAAAACCTCGGACTAAGAAAAACACTTGCAACATTATATTTATTTTAACTTTAATTAACTCCTGTGACGAGCGATAACTTGATAGAAATATGAATTTCCTTTATTTTCAATGTGTTTTGATTGGGCTGGAGAGTGATAAAAATTCGGGGGACAAACTTTAATAGGATATATCTTATATGAAATATAGAGTAATTTTATGATTATTTACACATTGCTAACGCATTATTATTCAAAATTATAACTGCACTGTAAATTTGGCTCTACACACTTAGAATCATTGATTATTTAGTTTACCAGCTTTGACTTTCGAAGATGGACATGCCAGGGGACTGATAATTTTACGTTTTGCATCATTTTTTTTGTAAGAAACATATTTCGAAACGAGTTTATTTTGGGTGACCTGCTAGACATAGTTAAGGTTTACAAATTTCATTTGAAAAAACATGTTTTTTCAAATTAATATACGAAATAAGCCGAGCCATCCAAAATTCCCATGTTTGTAGAACTACCCACATATCATTTTCTAAAATTAGCACTTGGAAGCAGAGGGTTGCCGATAACACTCTGCGACACGATTCCGTTTCCTTTTTGCTCTATAATAATGGAGTGTTTTTGCGAACAATATTCTGTTTTTATTGCCCTTTGGTTTCAAAAAGGTTAGCAACCCGTGCCCCTTTTTTAAAGTTTATGCTGTATTGTATATATGTTCCGCCTAAAAATATATCAGAGTTTAGTGTTCCCCGACTTCAAAAAGTTTGAGAACCAAGGGTTTAAGTGGAAACGAGTGTAAACGAAACGGTATATAGTAAACATAAAACCGTGGAAACAGAAGTTTTATTTTCATTGTGAATAAAGTTTTACGTGTTATTTAAGAGAAATTGTGTATTATTTTGGACATTGTGAACTGAAAATTTCTCCAATCAACCGTTGTAGTTTTTGAAGCTGTTTAATATTCTTGTTAACGAATATTGTTAGCAGAATTGTTTCCCGTTATGAAACAATAGCGGTTTTGAATACGTAGTATAATACGGCTGTTTATGTTTACTAATCAGATATCGAATCCAGAACGCAATTTTGAGAATTACGTTTTTCGAATTGAGAGTTAGGCCGATTCGGCGTAAGGTTGAAAAACGAAACAAAATTATTAGTATGAAATTATTTGAACTTTATCCTATTTATTTAAACAAGTCGCCGAATTCTATTGATTTTTTTTGGTTTAAAAGGTATTAAGTAAGGGTTTAATAATATAAAAAAAATTACATCGAACATTTTTTTACTTAATACAAAACTTAGACAGATGTATTTTAGATTTTTGAGATCAATTAAACTCAAGTAAGTAAAGAAGTAATTGGAATCTTTTCAATTTAAAGGTATGGTTTGAAGTTTTTCAGAAAAAAACTCCAATTCACATTTTTCGTGTTTCGGATGGGATTCGAACCTACCCTCGTCAGTGCCCGGCTCGAAATCGATTACGCCGTTGAGGCGATGACAATTTCAAAGTTGAAACTTCTTCATCACTTATTTATTTTACTTAAGTTGAATTTTTCCACTGTCATTAGACTCCATATTATGGAAATGTTTTTACATTATATGGGATTTTTTGCATTAAATTTCTAGACAATGCTTTGTGTGAATTCATAGAATGGGGAACATTTCTATTCTTATTAACATCCTAAGTCACGTTTGTATAGTCATTATTGATTGTTTCCAATCAATGTGAAATCAATGGCTGACACTTGGTCAATTTGTAGTTCTATATGTATTAACATTAGACTACATTAAGAGAATTTAAATTTATTTTAGATTTTTGAGATCAATTAAACTCAAGTAAGTAAAGAAGTAATTGGATTTTTTTTCAATTCAAAGGTATGGTTTGAAGTTTTTCAGAAAAAAACTCCAATTCACATTTTTCGTGTTTCGGATGGGATTCGAACAGATGTTTTATTTTGCTGACGAGAAAACCCCATTTAAACATAATACCCACTTAAAAACAAAAAATATTTCAGATCTGGGTTTTCGCAAACTTGGCATACATATGGTAAATTATCCCTCAAATTGTGATAAAATATTTATATAATTATTTATATTTATATAATTGAATTCAAATAAGTATTACATATTTCAGGCAATTTTTAAAAAAAATCTGCAATAATACATGTAAATTTGAGTACATGTGAATACAACTAACACCAAACTCAAGTTATACAAGATGTTGATAAGACCGGTGGGTCACAAACGTGGAAATTACACAAAATGACGAATCACATGTATCTGTATTTGAGCGTAAGATCCTACGCTACATTTTTGTCCACTTAAGACAGACGATGGAGAGTACAGAACGCGATATAACTTTGAGGTCACCTTCTCCAGGGTCCAGATATAATAGGTTGTATCCATTTCAATAGGATTGCTTGGTTTGGGCATGTTCTACGAGCCGATTAATAGTCTGGAATGATTAAAAAAATGTACGTTAGTACCCCAGGGAGTGGGCGACCGCGAGGTAGACCACGATTGCAATGGGAGACGGACGTAATAAACGAATCGACTCAAATAATAAAAAAAATCGACTGCCATGGTAATTATGTCCTGCATGGAGCATGAACGCCACAAAAAAAAAATGTGAATAATATATGAAATAATATATGGTCGGGTTCACATTATCGCCGTCTTGATTCGGTTTATCATCTATTAGTAACCATTTAAATTTTTTCACAAATTTTACAAAACCATAATTTTCTAATTTTCATAGACAAACTATGCCAGACAAATCCCTCAAATATAATAAATAAAAGAAATAATATTTTATGCTAAAACAAAATATTAAAATTTATTAATCTTAAAATCATACAGTTGACATATTTATTTCCATGACAACACTCAAAACAAAATTATTATTAATTTATATAGTAGTATATATATATATATTTCAATTCAATATGTTAATTTAACTTAAAAAAAATAAACTTAATAATTTCAATAAAAAATATTATTTATTAAACAAATAAAAAATAATAATAATATTTTTAAAAAATGTTAGTGTTTTCTTTACTTATAATATTGAACTAATAAATTTGTATTTTTATCTCTTTGATTCGTATTTATTGTTTTGAATTTCATCTATATTAATTATATTTATAGTAATAAAATGTAGTTTTTTTTTCTTTAAATTGAATAAAAAAAATAAAACCTAATTTGCATTTAGAAATATCAGTATTATTTTTATAACTAATAAGTAAGTACATTGTTTTCATCAAATAATAAAATATATGAATCAAAAAACAATTTGTGAATAGAATATATTATTATTTTCTTGATAATCAAGAAAATTTTTATTTTTTATTGTTTATAAATTAAATTAAATAATTTAATTATTAATATTTCGTATATATTTATGTAATATATTTATTTTTTAAATGATAAAAATAATATGATAATAATTACAATGCATTTTGGAAGAGAATTATTTTATTTAGTTTGAGTAAAACTATATTCACAAAACATATTATTAATTTTAATTAAATTAAATGATAGACTAAGAGGAAGCAGCTTTTATGTTTTAGATTTTATTAAGAATTGTCGTTGTTGCACTTTTTGTCGAGAAACTTAATATATAACATTAGTTAATAATCGTTTTGGTTTGACTAAGCGTTAAAAACGCCTTGGATGAGGATATACAAGGCAATATAAGGAAAAATGTATATCTTTTCATACCAACAACTTTATGTTTTGGAACCACGTACACTTTTGTGTAAAAATGAATCTGCCATAACTGCAAATCCAAAATGAAGATGAAAATGGGTTGTATTTGTTTCAAAAATATGAGTTACGTAGATTTGGCCAATTTTAAACTTAACATAAGTTTTAAAAGAAATTGAATGAGTAAGAATAACTTATTTCTGTCAAATAAATTTTGTTATTTATACAATTTTGTAAAAGTTAGGGCGAGTGTGCGAGATAAAATAAAATAAAATTATTTGGCGGCGTATTGTCTGTGATTAGTGGAGAATATTGGCGAAAACATACGTTAACTGCATAAAATAAATATAACCGACTGTGTCTCAGCAGTTTTAATAAAAAATCTGAAAAATATTAAACACCTAACTATTGGTGGTAAGCAAAATAGAACTTGTTATTAGTGAATGAAAGTGATGTAAGTTTTTAGAAAAATTTAAAAACGTATAACTGCGAAATTCTACCAACAATGATACCACATTCATTCCAATACCCTGTTTCTAAATTTACCAAAATTCACCAGAAAGTGAATTAATTTTACATTGTTTTCAAAACATTTTTAAATTAATGTCAAAAATTTAATAATCAGTCGTTTTGCTTAAATCTCATTTTGAAGTTACTATATTTTAAAACCAAACAAATTAAAGTTCCAGTCTTGACATAAAAGCATATATTAGAAAGATTTCCAGTACTAGTTTTAGTAAAGCGAATACTGGTGTACTAACGATTGTTATATTTGTTAGTCAATTACTACTTTGTGCTTGCTATTAATGTAGACATATTACACATTGCAAGAAAAGCGTTGGTTTGAAATTATTTATTTTAAGCATATGGTTATATTATTTTTGAAAATTCTTGCAATATTTGTTGTAACCTGAATAATGTTTGATATTTACAACTCTTCAATACTCATTATTCTACGTTTTGAGACATTAAATTCAATACAGTAACAAAAATTTAACTCTACTCTTAAATTTGCAATTTTGATTCCGATCTTTTAAACATGTAATCGAAAATATTTTAATAAAACATTTTTTATCAAAAGAACCGATATGTTTTGTAAAAATCTACAAAAAACTTACCAACGAGCAATACATCACTAGTAATTCTTAAAACTGCCAACAACACAAATCAACAACCTTTCATTCAATCATCCATAGGACATTTTCTATACCACTTTTAAACAATTAGGACGAACAAATAGATAGAACAATTTTATTTATAAAATATACAACGAAAAACGTTCAAAAGCGAGATTAACAGTAGATTTTTAATAAAAATGATAAAAATGACAACAAATAAAATCAATTGATCTCCGCAGACGCCCGTTCTCCCATAATAAGCTTATAAAATATCGTCAAATCAGCGACGTCTCTTCTATGTTGCGAGAAATCAAGCTCGTTAGTAAGATTTAATTTGCCGATCAATTTAACAGCTCTCCGCTGTATAGAATCAAGACATTTCAAACTACTTTTGCAGGCTCCACCCCATATATGTGAGCACAATATTCCATAATTTATATATTAAAAGAAGCTGCTCGCTATATTAAAAGAAGCTGCTCGCTATATTAAAAGAAGCTGCTCGCCTTAAGACACTGACCCAAAAATCCTAATTTTTGAACAGCGTTCTTAGCTAGGCTAAAAATATGAGAATTCCTTTTCATATTATTTTCAATCTCAACTCCAAGAAGCTGTTAGGCTTCCTCTTCAAGATCATTTAAATCAAACTTTAATGAAAATGGATTAGGTGTTGATAACCTAGAAAAATGGCAAACTTGAGTTTTACTTGCGTTGAATTCAAAACTGTTAGCAATACCCCAATATAGTTTGCAAGAAAATTCTCAATGCACAATATGAGAAGGACAATTATTAAATTTTCCGGTAAAAACTTGATCCTCTGGTTTGAAACACAGAAATCAATTTATGTTTAAAATTGTATTTAATATACTAATGATGAATCATAAATATGGATATGTAACAGCAGTTCAACTCATCAGGTACATGAACAAATTGGCTTGCTGAATTTATCAAAGTATATAATTGAAAGGATTTTATATAATTAAAATTCATCATCAGTAATAGTACATTATGATGCTAGGACGTAAAGCTAAAGATTTTACGAAACATTAAGTCCAAAATAGCTTACGTCCGTGCATCATATACTATTTTTTATTCGCCGCAAGCAAAATATTTTAAGAAAAGTTGTTTATTCTAAATTAAAATTATAAATTTAAAAATGAAAATATGTGGAACAAGTAACCTTTGACAAAATATTTATTATTTTTTCCAAATTATTGTGTAGCTATGACAACAAATGATAACAACTATTTTAAGTGGATAATGAAATTTTGAATTTGAGGGTTGCTTTGATAAAAATTTTTAATTTTCATAGAATTTAAACAAATACAAATGCTTTTTACTTTTTTGGACGTAGCTACGACAACAAAATAAATAGTTGAAAAGTGATACTTTAAAGCCGCAAATCACAGTAATAAAGTAACACTTTAATATGTAGGCGAATAAAAAAATAATTATATTTGTTGATTGGTCTTATCCTTACAAACAATCGAGAAATAGAACCACTAATCCCAAGAGACCAATATACCTATACGTAATTTAGAAATCAGTGATCAAGGTCGTCTATTTTCTTATTAGAAAATATTTTTATATTTTAAAACAAAACATTTTTGGAAACTGCCCTGCAATAATAATTAATAAAGAAATTACTTATTGTAATATTTATAAATCAAATAAAACATCGAAACTGTTATTAAAAATCAATACTTTGAGGTGAAGTAATAAAACTTAATTAAAACAATTAAACCAGCGCATATAAGCTAAAACAAAATAAATTTACTATAGCACTACTATGATAGTAGACGCTATATACAACATAGCTTATTTAGTACGCTGCAAGTTGAACAGCTTTTTCGTGGATTATTTGGATGGAAATAAATATTTTGAATGCGTTGATGTTTTTTTTTATGAATATAAGGCATTACTATAATTAAATAATAATAAAAGCATATATTTATATGGATATATCTGTATATAATTTAACAGAAAATATGAAGATTTATTTTAAAAGACTACTAAGTATTGAAATTCCATAAAAGTTTATTGAATGATGTTTGACAAAATCTTTATTAAAAACCAATAATTAATTTGAAAAAGGACGACCTGTTTCAAAGGGAAGCAGTGCATCCCTAGCTTCCAAAGACGCTTCGCCTCTACTTCACGAGGATGATGTTTCACGGGACGAGCGAAGCGAATGGAGGGAATCATCCGAGTGAAGAATTTCCATCATCCTATGCGAATAGAAGATGCTATTTTATCCACGACTGCAAAATATTTCAAATAATTTCCAATTTGCCTGCTAGTTTTTATCACCATATTGAAATACATCATAGACAGCCTAGAAAAACAAAACAAGTGACTTAACGGAAAATGTGAAATTTATTCTATATTTAATATATGTATTGTTCTCGTTTTAATCTTTTGATATTACTATACCAGCAAATAAGATTAAATTTTGTTAGGGGAATATTAAGATTAGATTTTGTTAGGGGAATATTTAATAAACTGTTGAAGAATGAAACGATCGCGTTACATTCTACAAAAAGTGAGAGAATGTATAACATTACAATGGAAGACATACACATGGAAAGCATATATTCTTATGCAGTCGTGGATAAAATAGATTAATAGATTATTTTTCATACAATCATAATAATACACATACAAACATTTTTGAAAGCTTTAACAAGCCGTCAATCACTACCATACACTATTAAAATGCTTGTTTAATTACTATACAAGCACGTTTGACAGTTGTGCTGTTCAAGCATGCTTGCAGGTAAATGGGGCCCTTAAGATTACTTATGAATTTTTGTTTGTAGTCAATGTTCAAATAGATTTAATAATTAATTTTAATAATAATATAATAACTAAACACAAAAAAATTGAATATAAAATAATTTCTGTAACAGTAAAATTATTATTTTATTAAATTTATAAATTTTTCATTTACTATGAAGAAAAATGCGATGGTCAAAAATGCATTCCGTTTAATCGATGTATGTTCTTTAAATACATGTAGTTTGGAATATTCTTGGGTCGTGTGATCGAAATTCTATTCTTTCTGCTCTTTTTTTTGAATGAATAAAGAAAACACGGTTAAAAAATCAGGAGCCATTTTGAAAATTCGAAAATAAACTAAACATGGCATGATTTTCACTGTAAACGTCATACCATAATTAATTTGAATATTCTAATATCATGATTATTTTATAGCAACGGGCTTTTATTTTAAGGCCGTAAAGTACAACTTCTATCACGATAACTAGGAAGCAAAATGTGTTTTACAATTCATTTGGGCGTAGTAATTATTTACATATCGAGGGCGGAAAGAAAATTACGCCTGCAGCTCATATTGAATCCCGATCGAAGTGAGGGCTTTTATTGAACCAAGGGCGTAATCTTCTTTTCAGCCTGTATATATGTATGTACAACGTTTTACGCACAACTGCACAACTTAATTGTAGAATAGTGTTGGTTACGCGATATATAAACTCATTCATAAAAGCCGTGGCGTTATGAGAGGGCATTATGAATTCATAAGACGCTAATAAGACGCTAAAAAACTAAATAAAATTATTTTTACTCCAGGTTTGTCTATAAAATGTAAATAATTCTCATTCAATTTTAGGTAGTAAAAGATTGCAGTTGTTTAAAAGTTTTAAGCAACATTTTCGCTATTAAATGTTCAGATCTTTTCCAAAACTAGCAAATTATTTTACGCACAAACGAATCGTAAAACACATTTTACATCCTAGTTATCGTGGCTGAAAGTTGAACTTTGCATCCGTAAAATAAAATCCCGTTGCTATATAAAACATTAGTGTATTTTTCTACTTTGCCGCCCGTAAAATAATCGCCCGGAAAAGAATCATAAAAATAGAACAAACAAATAAATTATTGTATAAAGTTTATAGAGAATATCATGGCATCTTTACTCTTTAGTATAATTTTCAAAATGTTTAGCGAGTTCAAAAAATTCAAAAATTAAGTTGTTCTACAATTAAGTTGTGTAGTTGTGCGTAAGACGTTGTACATACACTCAGGCTGAAAGGAAGATTACGCCCTTGGTTCAATAAAAGCTCTCGCTTCGCGTCGGGCTTCAATATTAACCGCAGGCGTAATCTTCTACTTTCAGCCCTCGATATGTAAATAACTATTAAACGTCATACAATGTTTTTGTCATACGCTACAAAATTTAGGAGAATTTGTTTACATAGAACGTACAAACAACAAATAATTATTTAAAACTTCAAACTATTTATTTGCATGACATACTAGGAAACATTTATATATTTTTTTGCATATCAATATAGACTAAAAAATTAAATTTTTTCTTAGGTTTTAGCTTATTAAGGGTATAACGCCCATCAAGCAACATTCATCCCTCGGACCTCGAGCTAGATTACGTCGCTTTCCGGGCGTAATAACCTGCATAACGTCCTTGCTACATAAATAGCTATTGTTTTTTCTAATTTTATTATTTTAATAACGGGCGGTAAAGTTGAAAAATATACCAACGATTTATATAGCAACAGGATTTTATTTTACGGGAAGAAGTTTCGTTTGGTGGTAGACTTCAGGCAGTTAAACAAGAAGATAATGGACGACAAATTTCCGTTGACTAGATTGGAAGATATATTAGACAATCTAGGAAAAGCGAAATACTTTTCAACATTGGATTTGACTAGTTATTTTCACCAAATAGAATTAGAAAAAGACAACGGCCATTAACAGCATTTTCTACAAATAAGGGACATTACCAGTTCAAAAATTTGCCGTTTGGTTTGAAAATATCAACAAACAGTTTTCAAAGAATGTTGTCGATAGCGCTAGCGGGTCTACAGGCTGAAGCATTCTTGTATGTAGATGACATCGTTATTTTTGGATGCAGTATAAACCATTATAATATGAATTTGATTAGGACATTCGAGAGGCTGAGAAAATATAACTTGAAATTAAATCCAGCAAAGTGTAATTTCTTGAAGACAGAAGTTCTAATTAATAATGAAGGGATAAAAACAGATCCACGGAAGTTTGAAGCAGTTAGGAACTAACCAATACCGAAAAGTGCTGATGAGACATAGCGATTCACAGCATTCTGTAATTATTATAGAAGATTTATTCCAAATTTTACAGAAATCGCAAAACCGTTAAACAACTTAAGCAACACAGATGTGACATTTGATTGCACTACGGAATGTCAAGAGGCGTTTACAATATTAAAGGACAAATTGGTTAACCCACCAATTTTGAAGTATTCAAATTTTGACGAGAAGTTTGTAATAGCTACGGATGCATCTAACTATGCATCAGGAGCCATACTATCGCAGGGGTAAATAGGGAAAGATTTGCCAATTTCATATGCAAGCAGATCTTTGAATAAACATGAAATCAACAAACCAATAATAGAGAAGGAGTTGTTAAGTATACACTGGGCCATAATTTTTTTTAGACATTATGTCTATGGAAGGAAATTTTTGGTAGTGACAGAACACAGACCTTTAGTGAGTCTTTTCACACATAGGAATCCATCATCTAAGCTAACAAGGATCAGATAGGATTTATCAGATTATGACTTCGAGATAATTTACAAGCAGGGAAAGATAAATGCAGATGCAGACGCATTGTCGAGAATAGAAGTAAATTCGGACACATTAAAAGCAATGATAGTACCGCCTTCCTGTATAAATTTCGTAACGACGAGAGCTATGAAGAATAAGGAAAATAAGGTTCAGGAAAACACCACAGATGTGAAGACGGAGTGCACGCTGTGTTCATGGAACTAGACCTCAATATCAGAGATAAAGAATATGAGAAGATTTTCTTTTGAGAATAAGAACTCACGTGAGAAAATTAAAGAAAAATGCATTGATTATAAAGGAAAAGAAATTTGCTTATAATTGAATTAAGTAAGAAAATGAAAAATGGTATTCTAGTAATATATAGTGAAAATCTGCGCAGCGCCTTCAATGCAGTCCGGATGAAGAAACTTATATTAGCTATGAAACGTGAAAATATAAATTATCTAGCGCTAGAGATGAATGAATATATATTTAAACACGCAGATGTCACTGAATTTAAAGAAATATTTAATAAGCTGCAGCATAAAATGAATAAAAAAGAAAAAAAGCAAACTGAATGGAAGATGTTGTAATAAACTTCGTCCAGAATGGGTTAATTTTATTTACTCATTCATGAATTGAAAGTTAACTCCTTTTTCAATCTTTTACTTGTATTGCAAATTGTATTGCATAAATTAATGTAAATTAAATTTGTTATACAAATGTTTACATTAATGAATTAAAAGGAGTTACCTAATACATTTTGCATAAATTAAATTTGAGTTCGCTAATACAAATGCAAGTTTGAATGAAAACAGGTGTGGCCTATTTCAGATGTACGGACTACGTAGTATTGATTTCTAGTGGATTATAGAAGTTTCGATTTATTTATTTTTCGATATAAATAAGCAAACAAAAATATCAGACAGTCAGTTTTACTTTTGCAATTAAAAGTGTTTATAAATATTCGCAAGTTTAAGGAATAATCGGTGGTATCTGAGCCTGGGTACTAATAGAGAAAGAATCTGAACTTAGTGGAATAGTAAATACAGATTTTACCATTCCGAATATTATTGATTCAAATTGTGGAAAAGCGGTGAAGTTTAGTGTACATAAATTGGAGACCCTGGAATTTATTGTAAGGAAAAACGGAAGCTGCTGTAATTTGATGACAAATAAAGTTTGAGATTCTGTTAACTAAAGATCTGTCATTTTACTGTCGTGTTTGTTCAATAATCTAAAAGAACCAACGAAGAGTCGTTACAGTGGTGTCAGAAGTGGGATTATTGAAACAATGGTCAAGACGGTAAATATTAGTGATCTCAGCCAGACCCAGCTGAAGGATGAGTTGAAGAAAAGGAATGCTCCAATCCATGGAACAAAGGCAGAACTTGCATTCCGGCTGCGTAAAGTTTTAGAAGAAGCAGGCCAAAACACAGAGGTCATAGAAATAGAGCCGGAGGAAGCTCCAGTTCAGAATGCCCCAGCAATTGATTCGATGATGGTGTTGATGAAAGAAATGATGGACCGACAAGAGAAACAGGCAGCAGAACAAAAAGTTCTGGCAGCAGAACAAAAAGCACAGCAACAACAACAAAAAGTAGAGCAACAACAACAACTTGCTGATATGATGGCCCGACAAGAAAAACAGGCAGCAGAACAAAAAGTAGAGCAACGACAACAATTTGCTGATATGATGGCGAAGCAAGAAAGTCTACGTGAAGTAATCGAGTCACGTATATCCAGTGCAGAGGTGAAAATCAACAACGTGGAAAGGGAGCTGCGGAAAGTTACCGAAGAACATGAAGAGAAATTACGCAAACTTTCGAGTGAATTACGCCAAGAAATAGCACAAGGCAAGTCAGGTAACATGATCAATCCATCAACTACTTCAGCTCCAGCTAGAGTAAAAACACCCGCATTTGATGGATCTACATCGTATCAGATATTTAAGATGCAATTTGAGATAGCAACAACTGGGGTTGAGCACCAGCAAACGCGCTTATATTGGCATTGAAGGGACCTGCTGCTGAAATTTTGCAGACACTATCAGCGACAGAACGTGATTACAGCAAGATTATGGAGGCCTTAGAAGTAAGATACGGGGAAAGTCATATGCAAGCTCTCCATCGCATGCAGCTAAAGACACGAAAACAAGGAGTCAGCGAAACCTTGCAAGAATTAGAGGCTGACATTGTGAGACTGGTTAATCTATCATATCCGAATTATAACGCTGAACACCGAGACGAACTGGCAGCTGATACATTCATCAATGCTCTTCGAGATGTGCAAATGAGAAACCAGCTTTATCTAAGCGGAAAGAAGCTACCTGCAGAAGTCTTAGCATTGGCCCTGCAAATGGAAGCTGGAAAAAGAGCGTACGGTTCAAATAGAGTACGTCAGATGGAAGTTACTGAAGAACCTATAAAAGCAGCGCTTGATGAAGTGATCATGCGTGTCAAAAGTTTGGAAGATAAACCTGAACGAAATCAACGAAGTAGATCTAGCAGAGTAAGATGCTGGAACTGTGGGAAGTTGGGGCACATCCGAAGAGAATGTAAATGGGAGCCACACCCGGAAGACAGAGGCCGCGTTCCGGATTCGGGAAACTAGATTGTGCCAGTTTTGAAGGGCGAAAGCTGGCTCAATTACAATGCCCTACAGTGGTGGTATCACAAGTAAAAAGAGAAAATAGTAGTCTAGTCTTAGAAGCAACCGTTGGAAGCAGATCGTGCATGTTGACTTTGGACACAGGTGCTTCGAGATCAATAGTGCGTCCAGATGTGGTTTGTGATAGTCAGATCGATACAGCAAGACGATTCACCCTAAAAACAGCTACGGGTGAAACAGTTCTAGTTCATGGAGAAAGCGACCAAGAGGTTCACCTTGGAGGAAATTCATTTAGGCACCGATTTATTGTAGCAGATATAGAAGATGACTGCATAATTGGGCTTGACTTCATGAAAGAATACAATTTTACATTAGATCTGGGAAGCCACGTACTGAGATATGGAAACACAGAAATAGTGCTAAACGCCACCAACGACAATGCTGAGGTCCGTGTTATTAGTGATGGACCAACTGAGATCCCGGCAAAATCTGAGAAAATCATATGGACTAAGCTACTAGATAAAAGTGACCAAAATTCACTTGTGATGATTGAGCCAGCTAACAACGACTTTGGGGAAACATTATGATTGGCCGAACGCTAGTTGCAGCAAAAGAGGGAGTAGTTCCAGTGCAACTGATTAACTTCTCAAATAAACGAGTGGTCATCAATCATGGAGAAGAAATCGCCAAATGCAGCACCATAAAAGAGATAATCAGCTGTGAAGAAGAGTAAAAGGTCTTCATGCAGAGAAACAATCCCGCATTAGTAGCAATACTTCAAGATCTTAGTAAAAGAATGAATCCAGCCGAATTCAAAGAAATCAAGAGGGTATTAACGAAGATGAGCAGTGTTTTCTCTACTGGAGATGAAGATGTTGGAAGAACAAACATCGTGCGACATAGGATCAACACTGGAAACGCTCATCCTATCAGACAGCCTCCTAGAAGACTACCACTGGCTAAACACGAGGAAGTGCAAGGAATGCTGGACAAAATGAAAAGTGATGGAGTCATCAGGCCATCTAAGAGTCCATGGAGCTCACCAGTGGTGCTAGTTAGAAAAAAAGATGGGTCAGCTCGTTTTTGTGTAGACTATCGAAGGCTCAATGAGGTAACCATTAAGGACAGCTATCCACTGCCACGAATTGATGACACACTGGATACACTATCAGGGGCCAAATGGTACAGCACATTAGATCTGAAGAGTGGCTACTGGCAAGTTGAAATGCATCCAGAAGATCGACGAAAGACAGCATTTTCTACTGGCAATGGGTTGTGGGAGTTCAATGTGATGCCGTTTGGTCTATGCAATGCCCCAGCAACATTTGAACGTCTAATGGAATGCGTGTTGCATGGTTTAACCTGGAAGGCCTGCCTAGTTTATCTTGATGACATCATTATAATAGGTCGCAACTTCGAAGAGCATCTAATGAACCTCGAAGAAGTACTCAGAAGAATAAGTAATGCCAACATGAAGTTGAATCCGGTAAAGTGCAATCTCTTCCACAAAGAAGTGAAGTACCTTGGACACATCATTACAGAACATGGAGTCAGAACCGATCCCGAGAAGATTGATGCTGTAAAAAATTGGCCAGTACCGAAGAATGTTCATGAGCTACGCAGTTTCCTTGGCTTATGCACCTATTATCGAAGATTCGTGGAGAATTTTGCGAATATCGCCAAGAGTCTACATAAATTGACAGAGGCAAATACCAAGTTTCTGTGGACAACCGAATGTAATGAGGCATTCTGCCGTTTAAAAGAAAAACTATGCAACACCCCTATACTAGCCTATCCAGAATCCGGAAAGATGTTCATTCTGGACACAGACGCAAGCAATGTAGGAACCGGAGCTGTTTTGTCACAGAAAGTTGGAGACGATGAGAAAGTGGTGGCGTACTTCAGTAAAGTTCTGTCAAAGCCGGAGCGGAATTACTGTGTCACGAGGAAGGAGTTGCTAGCTATCATCAAGGCTGTGAAACATTTCCACAAGTATTTGTGTGGACAACCATTCCTGATTCGCACGGACCATGCTGCTCTAAAATGGTTATTACAATTCAAATTTCCTGAAGGACAAGCAGCTAGATGGATAGAGATCCTGCAGAACTACGACTTCAAAGTTGAACACCGCAAGGGGAGGATCCATGGTAACGCCGATGCCCTGTCCAGAAGACCCTGTATAGAGGAGTGCAAGTCATGTAGCAGAACTGAGGGAAATGAGGCAATGAAAGTGAACCAAATCAAGTTCCAAACTCCTGAAGATTGGTGTACCGAGGCAATTAAAAGAGAGCAGCTAGAAGATTCAGCTATGGCTCCAATATTGAATTGGAAAACTGAAGGAAGGCGACCGGAGTGGAAAGAGGTCGCACCTTTAAGTACGGAGGTGAAATGCTACTGGGCGCAATGGGACTCACTATTTATGGACAACGGGATACTTAAAAGAAAATGGGAGTCCGCTGATGGAAAGAAAGTGTTGGAGCAACTGGTGTTGCCATCAAGTCGAGTGGAAGAGGTACTGGGAAAGCTGCATGGAAGTATTTCTGGAGGACACCTGGGAGTCAATAAAACCCTAGCCAAAGTAAGGGAGAGGTTTTATTGGGTAAGGTATCGAACAGACGTGGAGCAATGGTGTCGGCGATGCGATACTTGTGCAGCGAGCAAAGGACCAAAAACTAGAACTCGAGGAGAGATGCAACAGTACAATGTGGGCGCCCCAATGGAGAGAATTGCTATAGACATCGCGGGGCCATTTCCGGAAACGACAAAAGGTAACAAATACATCATAGTGGTCATTGATTACTTTACAAAATGGCCGGAAGCTTATGCAATACCGAACCAGGAAGCAGTTACGGTCGCGGAAACATTAGTCAATGAATGGGTTTGCAGATATGGAACACCGCTCGAGTTGCATACCGACCAGGGAAGGAATTTTGAATCTCAACTGATGGAAGAGCTGTGCAGAACACTCGGCATTAGAAAAACACGAACTACACCTGTGAACCCACAATCGGATGGCATGGTAGAACGATTCAACCGAACCATGGAAGAACATTTGTCAAAGGTAGTAGAAGCCAACCAAAGAAATTAAGACAAGGATCTTCCGTTATTCTTGATGGCCTATCGTAGCGCAGCGCACGATACGACAAGTGAAACGCCAGCGAATATCATGTTCGGAAGAGAACTTCATCTTCCTAGTGACATCGAGTTTGGCATCCCTGGAGGTCTGGTATCCACGAAAACAGATTATGTGGGACAACTAAGGGAGAAGATGAATAAAATCCATCAGCAGGTTCGAGACCACATTAAGATTGCCAGTGACAAAATGAAAACCAGGTACGACATAAATGCAAATAGTGGCGGTTTTCAAGAAGGAGAATTGGTATGGCTATACAACCCTAGAAGAACTAAGGGAAGATCACCCAAGCTGCAGCCAGATTGGGAAGGCCCATATAAAATAATCAAACGAATTAATGATGTCATCTACCGCATACAAAAGGGACCCCGTACCAAGATGAAAGTGATACATCTGCAAAGGTTGGCACCGTACCAAGGTAACAGCACCAATGCGATCTCTGATATTGTTCGGGACGAACAAAACTAAATGGAGGGCAATGTAATAAACTTCGTCCAGAATGGGTTAATTTTATTTACTCATTCATGAATTGAAAGTTAACTCCTTTTTCAATCTTTTACTTGTATTGCAAATTGTATTGCATAAATTAATGTAAATTAAATTTGTTATACAAATGTTTACATTAATGAATTAAAAGGAGTTACCTAATACATTTTGCATAAATTAAATTTGAGTTCGCTAATACAAATGCAAGTTTGAATGAAAACAGGTGTGGCCTATTTCAGATGTACGGACTACGTAGTATTGATTTCTAGTGGATTATAGAAGTTTCGATTTATTTATTTTTCGATATAAATAAGCAAACAAAAATATCAGACAGTCAGTTTTACTTTTGCAATTAAAAGTGTTTATAAATATTCGCAAGTTTAAGGAATAATCGGTGGTATCTGAGCCTGGGTACTAATAGAGAAAGAATCTGAACTTAGTGGAATAGTAAATACAGATTTTACCATTCCGAATATTATTGATTCAAATTGTGGAAAAGCGGTGAAGTTTAGTGTACATAAATTGGAGACCCTGGAATTTATTGTAAGGAAAAACGGAAGCTGCTGTAATTTGATGACAAATAAAGTTTGAGATTCTGTTAACTAAAGATCTGTCTTTTTACTGTCGTGTTTGTTCAATAATCTAAAAGAACCAACGAAGAGTCGTTACAATATTAATATGCTCCACAAAGAATTTAAAAAAAAGGCAGAATGGAAGAATTGATAAAGATATACCATGATACACCATACATACACTGGAGGACACTCCGGTGTCAAAAGAACAATAAATAAATTAAAGCAGAAATATGTTTGGAAGGATATGAGTAAAATGATCAAAAGTTCTGTTAGAAATTGCGAGTCATGTGCTAGGAATAAGCAAATTAAGAATATTAAAGAAGAATTAACCATAACTGACACACCTACGTCGAGTTTTGAAACGATTTCTATGGACACAGTTGGTCCATTACGATTGACAAATAGCAATAGGTACATTTTAACGATTCAATGTGATTTAACCAAAAACGTTGAAGCGATACCTATCGAGAATAAAGAGGCGAAAACCATAGCAAGAGCGTTAACAGAGAAATTCATTTTAAAGTACGGGCATTTTAAAACTTTAAAAACGGACTTGGGTACAGAGTTTGTAAATGAAATCATGATAAATCTATATACATTCTTTAAAATATCCCATGTGACTTCGACACCGTATCACCATGAAAGACATGGTTCTATCGAAAGAAATCATCGGGTGTGAATGAATACTTACTGTCATTTACGAATGATTATAATTGGGAAGAATGGATTCCATATTTCGTTTTTTTTTTACAATGTAACCCCACAATCAGATACTGGATATAGTCCATATGAATTGGTTTATGGGAGGTTAGTAACTCTCCCTTTTGATAAAACACTAATGGATAATTCACTGGTATATAATTTCGATCAGTACGCTGATGATTTAAGATTTCGTCTGCAACACGCCCAGAGTAAGGCTAGAAAATCTTTGATTGCAGCGAAGATAAGTCGAAAGAGCGCGTATGATAAAAATATAAATCCGTTAGACGTGAGCATAGGTGATCAGGTCTGGTTGAGAGTAGGTGAAAGGAAAAATTTTGATTCACCATTTATTGGACTCTATGAAGTCATATATTTTGAAGATCCTAATGTAAAAATTAAAATAGGAAACGTAGAAAAATATATACATAAAAATAGATTGAAAGAGAATGAGGTAGTAAATTAAGATAATGAGAACTGATAATAGATTATAAAAAAAATATGATGTAATATAACATTGTGATAAAAGATTTTTTTTTCAAGAATAGGAAAATATATTGTAAATTAAGATTAAGAGATAAATCGTATGTATTAGATGATTATATTAAGACAAGGATATGTATAATCCTTATAATCAGACCAGACAAAACTAGAGATTAGAGTGGTAGTGAAAATTTCTTTCTCAGAAAGAAGATTTTCATCTAAAAGAATGGGGATGTAATGCATACATACATTTTTACCCAAAAGATTTAGTTTTTCAAATCTGTAAAAAAGGAGACCTAAATTCAACGCATGCATTCATGTTCATGTTTAATTAATAGTTATTTTTGTTGTCATTAATAAAATAATCAAAAAATATTAATTGTAATAATATTTTCAATTTAGCGAATATTTATTTGATTGCAAATAAATTGTTTATTTTCAAGTTTAAAGAATTTCATTTTTCATAACATTGAAAATATATTTATTTATCTAACTTCCTGCCACGATACTCGAATATAATGATAATTTACTATGATAGGAGTAGAAATAGCACATTATACAACAAGGTGAACTTTTATATTCTGAAGCGCGTAGCGTCGAAGAATATAATGTTCGAGATCTATATTGGCCTTTTTAACCTAGGTATTTATAGAATTTTGTTAACTACTAACACTATCATATTTGATTTGATTAGATTTTGATATTAGTCATTTTTTTCCTTTTCATTTTTTAAATATTTTAAAATATCAAGTAGCCTGGATGAAAGTTTAGTTTCATAATAATAAAATGAAACAAGGGAATGCAGTTAATATTTGTTTGGTTTATTTGTTCATTTAAATTAAAAATAAAAGAAAATTTGTCATTATTAACCTAGGTAATTTTTTATTAGTATTATTGACCTAGGGTGAGAAAAATTACTTTTAGTACTAAAGTATAAATACGGCAGTATCTAGTGCCTACGTATTACACAAGGAATGCGAGTAGAGAATCATTTGAACGACGAAAACAAGAAGAGCAAAGTCGACTACCAACCCGGAATATTCAAGGAAACTACGATAGGAATACTGTACCATGCATACTAGTTAAGATTAATGCATCTTTGCTCGCATGCATATTGGTAAATGTATCTGATCCAATGACTTTCTAGTAATTGAGAATTCTCAAAGGCATTACAGATGCCACTTTCCGCAGTGTATCGAGTTCTAAATTTATTGGAGACTGAATGACACTCAAATGTATGCATTAAAGACGTGTGCAACACATCACATTTAAATGAAGTTCGTGCTTTGACTGCAATCACATTGGCCGAATTCTCTCCATCTCCAACATTTTTATGAAATAAATATAAATCGTACATGAGCGAAAAATTTTCTGTTTTTTACAAAAGGTAAACTAAGTTAACGGGATAGAATCGTGATTCTCTTTTCTTTTTAGAAATTTCTCTTTTTTAACAATACGCAATTTAGTTACAATTACGAATCGTAAAATGAAAGGCTTTATTCGTTCTTATTTTTGGAGACTGGGGACGACAAATCAATCGAAAAAATAAACACTCCTATTCTACTACTAAAAAGAATTCAAAATAAAACTAATTCTAGCAAGTCTGAAGTGAATATACTTTTTAACAGAATTCATGGAGGCTTTTTGCGGCAGTTGGATAAAAAATTGTTTTATTGTTAAAGACACTTATTTAAGGAGAATCGATCATAATTGCCCAAAAATGTGCTGCAAAAGCAAAGATTGAAACACTAAGGGCCGATTGTATGAACGCAAATAGAAGATATATCCTCGGATATAACGTCATTTGTATTGTATGAATCACGATAGAACAAAAAACCTATCCGAGGATTTTCTTCTATTCTCTGTTTTATCTGCTATTTTTCTTGTATAGAACAGTGGATAAGACAATTTGTTTTTTTTTCTTGACATGCGCATAGCAAAATAATTTTGTTTTGAATTTGTGATTTTTATTCTAAAATTTGTTTTATGATATAAATTAATAAATAAAATAAATAATATTTTTAATGCAAATTTTGATCATAAATATATAATCAATTTATATTTAATATCTCTTCGACTTTTAATATTATTCAAATATTTTAATAACTGAAGTGTTTATAGTCGAAAATGTTGTTTTTTTAAAAATTATTTAAAACAAGTGTTATTTATTTCTATAAATAAAATATTTCGACTGCTAATTACAGTCATCTTCAGGGATTAAAAAACAAATAAAAGTTATAAAAATAACTTCAAAAAACCATCAAAAATGAATACAAAAATGAACTTGAAGCAAAAATTTAAAATATTAACAAATTATATAAACCAAATAGTTTTTTTCCTATTATCTCAAAAAATGTTTATGTTAATAAAACTTTCTGAAAACAAAACATTTATATAAACTAAAAATGACAGAATTCTGTCATTTTTAGTTTATATAAAGTAATGGCATCGTTAAATTTGACCAATCACATTTAAATTACATTAATAATTTCTCTAATGCATTTATCAGTTGTAATTTCCCAAGTGCGGTGATAATTCGAAATAATTTTTTGCCAATAATTTCGAAAGCAAGTATATTGATAAAAGCACGAGGCCGTAGTCCGAGGGCTATTATCAATTCCACTTGCTTGAGGAATTTTCCAAATAATTATAAGAATTTATCAACGAACGAGGGGAATTCGTTTAGAAATTTTTTTGCCATTTTTCATTTCTTTATATATTTTTATGAATTATACGTTGGCCTACTGTGATATCAGTTAATTATTTCAAAATTAGATGGATAATGGATAATTTAATAAGTATGCCAGGAAACCATAAATAAGATGCTCTTTAAAGAAAAATCACGCGATAGGACACAGCTTTTCATGCTTTACATCCATAAGAAACAGCGTTATATGATCTTCAAACGAATTGTGCGAAACGAACGAATGCATGTAGTTGTTTGGTGACTCGGATAAAATTGGTTTGATTTCCTCAGCAACCTGTTCATTGTTATTCATAATTTGTTTGTAAAATACCGTCTTGTCCGACGCATTTGTAACAACACTTTTTTGTCAAATCAAAATAATTTCTAACCCAACCCTACTATTTAAAGAAGAAAATAAGAACAATTTCTGAACGAAAACAAGAAAGAAAAGTGTGCAATGCACCCCGGCGTTCCATGACAATCTTGTTAGAGATTTGGCGTGCGCTGAGATTTACTTTTGATCTGTTTAGAAGTTCTTGGTTGATTCCTGATCCCAGATAATCGTGTTGTTCAAGCTGACTCAATATTCTCGATATTCTTCTTTATGTTCTCTGAGTTAAATTTCAAGTAATAAACGTTTCTTACTATTTGTATTTTATTCAGTTGATTGTAACGACACTTTTTTGTCAAAATAAAATAATTTCTAATCCGACCCTACTACTTACTATAGTAGAGTCCGATTAGAAATTATTTTATTTTGACAAAAAATTGTCGTTGCAATCAACTGAGCAAAATACATATAATAAGGTAAAACATTTATTACTTGAAATTTAACTCGGAGAGAACGACCGGTGAGAACAAAATATAAGAACGATTTCCGAACAAAGAAAGGAGTACATATTGCAATGTACTCTAAAATTTAGTTTTGATATATACTACTGTCGATGAAAGCATAGCTTTCGAAATACGTATATAGTAAATAAAAACTATTAGTTAACAAGAAATTGGCGTTTTTATTTAAATTTATTAGTGAAATTTATTATAATACTTGTTAAGTTTGAACAAACAAAATTATTAAAATGACAGGAAAGAGATAAATAAATCGTAGTTGATACCCGCTAAGATATTACAAAACAAAATTCACTTTAAAATTAACTTTTGACGTCTGAATGAATGTCGATGTTAACTTTTACTTCTTGAAAGTTGGATTTTTAAAAATTGGTAAAATAAATGCAACATTTTAAAGTATTTTCTTTAAACTTATAAAAATAAAAATAGTTGCAGCTTATGTCACTATTTAATTTAACGTTAATTCATTTGTAATTGATTATTTTAATCCTTAAGAAATATATTATGAAACGATATATTATGATAATATATATTATGATGAATATATATTATGATATATTATGATAATTGATCGTGTGTGGATGTGCAAAACAAAGTTAATATAGCAAATTAAAAGGCTGATTTACACATATCCTCACAAATGTAAAAATTGTCATAGCAAAGATTTGTCTCTTATTTAAAACTAAAACCTCTTAAATGCGATTCTGTATGTAGTCACAACTGTGAGATGTCAAAAAATCACCTCTTAACTTAAGACCATCAAACATGGTCATCTTAAGCATCATAATTTAAAGTTTCAATTTTTTTATTTGAATTCTTATATGAAACATTATATTAATAAAGGATAAACTATTAATTATGAATTATTTATGTAATTATTATAAAATTTATAATAATTATCTATATTTTATTTCAGTTTGTATCAAAATTATAAAACAAAATATATATATATATGTATATTCATAATGATTTTAAATAAAATAGCGATTGAAGAATTCATATTTGCAATATCAAAGTTTAACGTCTCAATCATGTTGTTTTATTTGTGCAAAGTTTATATAAACTTTAAGGAATAACGTAATCATTCTTTTTTCATAGATTTATTGTAAAATAAATAATAATGATTAATATATATATGGTGTAAGTTTATATTAATTGTATATAAACTATTATAAAATAAAATGCATTTTAAGATTGATATTCAATAAAATGGCGGTTAAATATTTTCACATACAAAAATTATTAATATCTTAAAAAATTTTTCAAAACATAAAGTTGATTTTTACAAAAAACGTTTATATTGTTACGAGTACAGAAAAATCTAGGCGATTACAGAAAGATCTAGACGATTACGGTCACTTCCAGGAAAATAGAATCAACAAAACACAACAGAAAGTGAATGAAATGAATAGTGTTGTTGTTGTTGTACATGTTCTTAGAATTAAGGTCTACACAAAACAAATGATTTTATGAATCAAATCAACGTAACGTAAAATAATCGAATATTCTAATATTTTCTCAAGGTTTCTAAAAAGTGACCGCGAAATTTCTAGAGATTAAGCAGAATGTATATAAGGAAATTACCTCTTGTAGTTTTTAATTAGTTTTATTTTAAACCTGCGATTGTGAAGTTAAAATTATAAAAGTGATCTTTAAATTAGTGAATAAAGTTTTAAGTTTTATTGAGTATAGAAATATTTTGTGTATTATTTTAAACGTTCTATTTCTGGAAATTTTTACAATCAACCGTTGGAGTTTCTGAAGCTGTTGGAAGAATATTCTAGTCAAGAATAGTGTTTGCTGTATTGCTGTTGCTGTTTGCTTCCTGTTGTTGTGAAACATTTAAGGAGTTGAATACTTATTAAAACCTGGTGTTTGTGCTTACTAATCAGTGATCGAACTCAGAAGAGATTGGGAATTACGTTTATCGAATTGTGAGTTAGGCCAATTCGAAGGAAGGTTGGAAAACCGTAACAATATAATATTGCCATAATTCTTAATAATAATTTATATGGTATTTTAATTTGTATTTTAATTATTTAAAAAGAAAATATGACATTTTAAAATAATTTTGTTTATAAAAATAGCCGTTTGAAAGATCTCCAAAATATTTGCAGAATTATTATGAGGTTTTTTATGAAAACGTTCACAGAATCGCAATTAAGATATATATTCCTCTTAAAAAAATTGTCATAACAAAAATAATCATAGCTAAGACCTCTTGACTCAGAATCTGTCTATAAGTTATTTAAATTTTAATTTTTGTATACGACATTAACAAAGTGTCAATTGAATAATAGTATTTTAATCAATAAGGCTGTATCTCAAACCAAAGCTTATTTGAAGCTTATTTGTGACTCACTTATATGATTAAAGAAGTGACTTATTTCAAATTTTTTTTTTTATACGAAAATCTAATTTGATTTGATTAGTGTCAAATTTTTTTATGTTTGTTTGTATTATATGATTTTAAGAAATAAAACTTTTTTTCGATGCGTAACAAAATTAATGTAATTTAAAATGAATTAAATAGTTTTGAAAACTCTTTTTTAATTGATCAAATTAAATAAATCGTTTAAGTTAAGTTTATTTTCAAATTTGCTTTTATGTTGCTGTCAAATTGAGTATGCTAATTGCTAAATCAATTATGTGGAGTTCTTTCAGGTTTTTGATTTACATCAATTTTAAACTTGCCTGAAAGAACGAACCAACCGCATGATGGTTATTATCGTTGTATTCGTAACAAAACAAAACATTTTCGATTTAAATTTACATTAAAATAATTGTGCAAACACAAAATATTTATACGCTTTACACAGAATTTATGTTTAATTTAATCAAATTCACCAAATAATCACAAAAAAAATACACAAATAATAAATTTAAAAACTGGCGTCAGGCTTGTTATTGTTTTTATACGCGTGTGTTTGAATTTGATGGAAGACGAATTTATCAAAAAATCTCAATTTCATAAAATTGATTTACTTAAAGAAAACATCAAAAATTTTGGCTGAAAGAACGCGCACAATTGATTTACATCAATTGTTTTTATGCACACCACTTTTTTTTGGATGTAAGAACTTCACATAAGAATAGCTTTTATCCACAACTGCTATAGAATATATGCGTTCCATATGTATGTATGTCTTCCATTGTAATGTGATACATTCGCTCGCTTGTTGTGGAATGTAACGCGATCATTACATTCTACAACAGTTCTATAGTTTATTAAATATTCCCCTAACAAAATCAAATCTTAACATTTGTTGGTATAGTAATATCAAAAGAAACGAAAACCATACATATATAAAAAATTTAACATTTTCCGTTAAATTTTTATTTTATATTTTATATATTGGTCCCATTATTTATTTTGTTTTTTGTATGATGTTAATTGTTTAATATTAACCGAAAACGTTAGCAAATATATAAATAAAATATAAGTATTATATAAATATAAATATCTATATTATTTTTTGGACTACACAGATGAAAAGCATTTTTTATATTATTTGTCCACTGAAACTATATTACATTAATTATTTTGTTTTTCTATGCTGTCTATGATGTATTTTATTATGGTGATAAAAACTTTAGCAGGCAAACTGGAATTTATTTCGTATAATGATAACTTTTTATAGGTTAATTGTCATAACGCAATAGGTTAAGTTTATTATGCTATAGGTTAGAAAACAATACAATAATATACTATGATTATGGAAAAAACATACAAATAAAGCTGATTTTAATAGTTACAAAATAGTACATTATGATGCAAGGACGCAAAGCTAAAGATTTTGGACGTATGTGGAGTTTGCAAATCGAGGCGCTAGCCGACATTTGCACCCACATTAAGTCCAAAAGCTTACGTTCGTGCATCATATACTATTTGTTATTCGCCACTAGCAAAACATTTAAAAAAAATTGTTTTTTCTAAATCTAAGTTATAATTTTGCATAAATTTTGAAATGAAAATATGTTGAACAAGTAACCTTTGACAAAATATTCAAAATAATTTTGAATTTAAAGGTTGACAAAAATTTCTGTTTTTTATAGAATTTAAACAAATACAAATGTTTTTTACTTTTTTGGACGTAACTTTTGGCTACAAAGCATTTACGTGTATCTACATTTTAGAAAAATGGAACGGAAGTTCACAAAACGATTTATTGCGCTTCTAAACAAGCTTGAAAATAAAATTTGTTTGTCAATAAATAAAAAAAAACAATTTTTTTTAATTATTGATAGTAACTTCTTTTTTAAAGCTTGTTTAGAGTCGCAATAAATCGTTTTGTGAGCTTCTTCTTTTTTTTTCTAAATTGTAGTTACACGTAAATGCTCTGTAGCCGACGATATGGTTAAAAAGTGACACTTTACGGCCGCAAATCACAGTAATAAAGTACCAAAGTTCCAGAAGTTTGATGACGATTATTTTTGCATCGGAATTTTTCAAAATCATATACATATTGTGTTGCTTGGAAAACTGTCAAACATTATTTTTAATCGGTGAAACGGGGTGTGGTAACAGTACTTAAGTTCCTCAGTGAACAGTCAGGAATTGGAGGAATTTGTGGTTGGAAGAAGGAATTATACTTCAGGAATTTGAGGTAGGAAGAGGGAATTGTATCGCAGGAATTTGTGATTGAAAGAAGGAATTAGTGCTGGGTAATGGGAAAAGAAATTAAATCAGCTGAAAAAGATATAGCTGTAAGTTATTATTAATTTTGTCTTTATATTGTATTTTTTTAGATTGAATTTTAGAACCTACAAGATCTTGTATTTGGGTCACGTTAGGGATATTTGCCCATTAATTTAAGTTGCACTGCATTCTGGTATTTCATAATGAATTTGTATAGTCAGTCACAAATATAAGAACATTGATTATATAATGAACGATAAGTTTTTGACAGAAACCATTCAGCTGTACTAAAAACTGTCAAAAACCATCCGGTAAGTAAGATTTTTAAATGGCATCTTAAAATGTGGATTAAAATACGTTCACGGTCATGTATTTATTTGTTAGTTTTTATCAGTAGTTATCCTTATCAGTAGTTGTTAACAAGAAAGTGTTTTGTGTATACTTTATTTTCCTAGATTCATAACAAAAACTCAGGGCAGTCTTTGAAAGTAACTGATTTTATTTTAAAATCAGACTAATTATATTCTTTAAATTAGAGCGAAAATAATGAGTATAATCTTAACGAATTGAGATTAACACATGTTATTTTTCCTTAAAATCCTCAAATAAAAATCCCATACGCCAACACAATTGAATACTTAGAAATGACACTACATACAAAGCAAAAATCAAGCGAAAATTTGAAAAATAAACGGCAGAACTGGAATCCAAATAGGAATAGGTAATCTTGTGGTTTCAATCAATTCAGTGCTTATTTAAACTAATGTACAGATTATTGCAAATATTAAAACCACATATTGTCAGACGTATGGTATGATTGTTTCAAGAAAACACACACAAACAACGGAGGCACTAAACTTAATTGAATAACCATACTGAAATAACAAAACAAAAATTAATAGTCACTATGCAATGACTGCGCTTCCCCTCAATATGTGTAAAAAATCATATAACAAAAATACTAGATTAGTAGAGCTCGTTTTTAAATAAATATAACCTCACAATTCGATAATACATAATTCGAATAACTCAAAGTAATTTAATGTTCAAACGAGTTGACGTCAGACTGAATCAACTCTAGTCATTTGCAAGCAATTCATATCAACAAACTAGTAATCAACAAACATTGCAAATTAATTTCCCATATAACTATAACTCATTTTCAAATACATTTTTAAAAATGATTTAAACATTTACAAAATAAATTGACTTTTAAAAATCAGTAAATTCTTAGTTTTAAATAATTTCTGACATTTATCTTAATTAATTGATTAAAAATTAATATTAAATATGAAAAATATATTTTTAAATATTAATATTAAATTTGTTTGCCTATATTTAAATTCTTATATACAACAAATAAATTTCTATTTTTTTTAGTTTGAAAAAATATAAAAACTATTTATATAACTTAATCTTAACTAGGTACTAGTTTTATAAATTTATATATTATAATTTAATTTTTATTTTTTTTTTGTATTATTATCTAAACTAAATATGCACAATTATTTCTTTTATTAAGAAAAATTCGTAAATTTCAAATTTTCGTATAACCAGATAAATTCAATGTTATTTATATTTAGTTATTTATGTTATAAAAAATATAAAAATAAATTATTTGTATTTCTTTATATTTCTACTATTATTTTATGATATTTTAATTTAAATATTATTTACAAAAAATCTAAATATTATATTAAATTGATTGACTTTATTTATTTGAGTCTTCTAAATTTGTATATTATAAGGAATGTATTATGTTACAATTGATTAGAATATGTTTTGATTTAAGTTTTTACTAACTATCTATAGAATACTATTAGCAAAATTTAACAATTCATTTATTTACAAAAAGCTTATCATACAAACATTTAATTATATTTGGTATATACAATATTAGTTATTATTGGTTGGATTTGTTTTATAAATTAGAACAATTTGCTGTTAAGAGTCTACATAATTATTATCACAAATGAATTTTGCATTTCAAAATATAAATGCTTTTATTATTAAAGACTTAAATTGATAAAAAAACATCAGATATGAGTAAAAACGGTTGAAGTGATTCAAAAAAAATGTCGAGTATTTAGATCCAACCATAGCAAAAAAACATACAAACTCTATTACTAAAAATTGCTTTGTGACATCAATTTTGTTTTATTTTATTGTTTTTTTTTTAACTATTAACTCTTTTGAATTTCACTTCTTATATTAAAAAATAATCTTATTTACATTACAATACAATATATAAAAATAATTTATACAACCTCTTCAGTGTATAACATTTCATTTATATTGTCATCTAAATTGATAGAAGTCTTATGATTTACATACATACATTTTCATTTTCGGTTGTTGAAGATAAAACTGGTATATCTGGTTGGTATTTTATAGTTTTCACTGTAGGATCATAATGACCGGCTAGATAGTATGTATCATTGTTATCATAAATTGAGACATACATTTTGGGATCTGGTCCAAATTTTTTGGTATAACTCGGTAATGGCAATACTTCACATTTATGTGAAATCGTTTGAACATCGTTTTCATCTTCATGTGGTGATTCAAAGAGAGCTCCCTGAAACAAATAAACAAAACAATAGCTTTAAAATTTATTTTATCAGTAGGGCAAACCAACTATGTAGCATGTATTTTTACAGCACTTAATTCAAAAAAGATTAAATTTCAGGTAAAGCTACAAATTTTAAGCTCTACTTGTTGCAGCATATTTTTGAATAATTTTCTCTTAAAAGTCTAATAATAGTAAAGTCTTTGAATCTTTTTCTCTTAAAAGTCTGATAAAAGATGAGACAAAAAATACAACAGAGATGCATTATTTATTTTGGGATAAATTTGTTTTGAAAACAATTAAATTAGCTAAATTTGGACTCCTAGTTCGTACCATTTGTTTGTTGTGACATTTGTTTACATAGGGGTCGTTATTTTTATTATAATTATTTTTAATTATCAAAATTTTGTTATACTACCTACAAAATCATTAATATTTTTACTAGTTTTTGGTTTTCTATTATAATTGGTTGAATTTCAATAGTAATTTATTAATTTTATGCGTTTTTTTTATCCATTTCAATGGGACCCTAACAGTTTTTTTTAATATTTTAATCTGAGACACTGAATATGCGCACATGCGCATATGGATATGCGCACAACGACCAATTTTCGTATTCGCTGGTAAAAAATACTACTATAGTATATTTCATCATCTAAGTTTTAATATTTCATCGAAAGTGTAAATTTTTGCATAATCTCGCAAAATTGTGAGTTTTTTTAGTTTTAATGTTTGTGATATGTTCAAAAATATGAACTCAGAATTTTTAGACCGAATGCCGAAGGTCGAGGAACCACCGATGCCCTTTTCTCGATACGGTTAATTTTGGAAAAATGTTAAGAGTTCGACACACCTGTTAACAAACGTTTCGTTAATTTCAGGCAGGCTTACGACTCTTCTGAACGAGAGACACTATCTATGGACTGCTTTAGTTAAAAGAAACTATCGTTTAAAACATTTTGAAACTACCGACTAACAACATGTTGTTATTTTCGGGTGGACTGAAACTGTAATGAGTAAGACTTTCAAGTCGCTTGAGAGTGGTGCTACACAAAATTACAATTAATAAAAACCGAATATATGAATGTTTTAAGAACGGTTGAAGTAAATTTTATGTGTAGCGATTAACATATTGAGGAAATTGATTTCTTTAAATATTCGGGACCAATGCTTGGCTCAAACAACAACATACTTACAGATCGAAAAGCTAGATCGCGGAAGATACTCGAAATTTCTACTCCATAAACATCTCCTTGGATCACTGTATTTTTCAAATAACGCCAAACTCAAGTTGTACAAGTCTTTGATTAGACAGGTAGTAATGTATGGGTCACAAACGTGAACCCTTACACAAAATTACAAATCACTTTCAATCAATTAAAGAAATGCGTCAGACTACTCTAAATGCTTTTTGAAATGACGAATCAAAGAAATGTTGTTGAACCAACTCAGGGGGATGGATCATTTTAGGAATGTAAATGGTCTCGCTCGCGTCTATTGCGGTGGCTTATATGAAAGAAGAAGTAGTGGCATACAAGACTTAGTTTTTTTTTTTTAAATTGCAAAAGTGTTTGTCTGCTAATAAGGAGGATAATAAAGATTTGCAAAATATGCAAGCAATCTTTAATAATAGATTTAGAAAAAACGTTAACGACAAAAAGGACTAACAACCATGACAAAGAAACAAATTCAGAATCGGAGTTGATAACAGTGTCAAATGTAACCAAATAAAATAATTATGTCTCATACAACGCGATTTCATTCTACGTATTATATATCGCGTTGTGAAAGGTTTGAATGTAATAATAAATAATAAAGATTAAAAAAACTGAGGTTCAAAAACGTGAAGAACAAAAAGATAGCTATGGAGTGCGTTCGAATACTTTATGAGATAATAACTATTTAATGATTCATTAAATGAATGACTACGAGAGGTCAACTCCTCCTCTTTTCATTTAATTTTAAATGCAGAATATAGCTCATTTGAATATTAATAATAATTTAAAACGTCAAATCGAAAATTTATTTTATTTTATAATTTTTAGTTTCAAATCAAGTTCATAATATGAATTAATTATAAAATAATTAATCAATTAATTAATTTTATATATAATAATTAATTCTTAATTGAAAAATAATGTAAACAAAATGGAAGAAAATTTTGCAATTAGTAACGAAAATGGAGATAAAATCAACAGATCAAATTGCTAATTACAGTTGACGATTGAATATAACATTAATTAATTATAGTTTTTGCAACCAGTTCAATTACTAGTCTCAAACTATTTCCTTAAAAGTTTTCGAGTTACTGATATTCGTAAAATTAAATTTGTTTTGAAATTTTTTAAAATAGATTTAATTTTGACAATAGTAATTGAAAACTAATGCTTAATGCCGCAGGCAATAAGGGATCAATTTTTTTGATTTGGTTAAAATTTTTTTTTATTTTTGATCTACGGGTGTGACAACCCCGCGTACCCAAGTCCCTGTTATTGTCATACAAGCTAACGAGAGACATCACATACCACTGATAATAGCAGTGAGACATCACTAGCCAAGGTGATATCCTAGCTAGCTGGATTATTGGCAATCACATTTTAGTTTTGATCCTGCAAATTGTTAAAATAAATTTGCTGTTTACCTTTTATTTTATTTTGATTTTTTGTTTAGTTATCCTTCTAGAAAAAATTATAAAAAAAAACAAATTTGCGTCCATTAACACCTTAGAACGTATGTTGTTTTGGGATCTTGGTCTGAAAAGGTTTTTATGTGTTGTGTGACACATATTGTTTATTTCGTCTATTTATTTAAATATTTTAGTAATTAACGCATTTCTGTTATAATAATTCGATATTTTGCATAGAAGTATCAAAATTTTTCTATCAAAAATATTGACAACAAGTTTGACATTACAGGCATTAATAAATGAAATGCGTTCAAATACTAATGAACCTCGCGTTTTTTGGCTGGTTCATTAACTATTTAATGAAAATAAGACCTCATTTAGTATTCGAACGCACTGATGTTTATTTTTTTTAGTAGAAAATGATGAAAAAAATTGAGGAGTTGCTATCTCGAAACAAAATAATTGATTACGAAAAAGTAGTTTGTATAAAAATTCCAAAATGTAATTCATTTATTATGAAATAATCATACATTTTGGCCAGCTATACATTATACTTTTTTGATGGCATACGATAAACAGTAAAATATGTGTTTTAATTTGTTTAGATGCAAAGACATTTTTTAAAGCTTTGTCCGACAAAAACTTGTCTATGCTATTGTCGAATCCAACAATTGACATTTTGGCATGCTTGAGTTGTCGAACTCGACAATAGCAATTAAAATTTTGTCGGACATAGGTTTCCCTCGGTTTCTAAAACAAATTTCTACCCTTTAATGAAAAACCAAATTATGGTAGGAAAATTACAAAACAATCGCAATGTTTTGGAGTTTGACGAGCGAAACAACGGTCGAGAAAAATGGCAGATAAAAAAGATGTCGGACTCGTCAGTTGTCGAAAACTGTGCTTTCGAAAATTACAAAAAAAACTGTTTTGCATTACAAAAAAAATCACCTTTCATATGACACCCCACTTGACATGATCAAAAATAATTTTTTTTCGAAATTTCTACTCTCAGCCGCTTCCAATGAACATTCGAAATTATAACAAGCAAAACAAAAAAATGGTTTTTTAAGCGAAATTCCTACAACCGTGTATTTTTTTAATTTTTTTCTTTTGTAATGTTCGAAGTTGACAGAGGACAGAAAAACTCTCATTTAACTCAAAAACTAGACAGTCAAAAATTCATTGAAATTTTTTTTGAAATATTTCCATATTTTTCGATTTTTCTAAACCAAACTTGATTCCATAAAAAACACTTTTGTTTTACTATCTCCTTATCTATGTCCATAAAATATAGATAAAAACAAATATTTGAAATTTTTTTGTTAGCAGCAGGCCTGGGAAACAGAAACAACTGTAAAAGTTTTCAAGTTGATAGCACTTATAGTTTGTGAGTAAATCGATTACATAGAAATTCGGACGGACACCGAAGTCTCATCAATAGGGTACCGTTCTTACTTTTTCAAAGTACGGAACCCTAAAAATGATAAAAAGAAAAAACAATTATCAAATGGAGTACATCTCGTATTTAAAAATTGTTCATTCAATAAATTGTTTATGATTGATTAACCACTAATGACGCAAATAAACTGAAGAAGAAATGGCCTTTTAGAAAAATAGTGTTTCTGAATATGGTCCTTTGGATATGGTAATACTAATAGTCAAAAATCAAATTAATAGCTTAAGGGCGCTAGTCAGTTGTAGATTTACGTATAGGTCCATGAAGAGCGGGCCAAGAGCGGCAAGACAAAAATTTTAAAAGCTGCATTAGTTAAAGAAATATTAAAATTTCAAAATCATTTTAATTAGGTTTTGCGTAGAGTATTTAAAATAATTGTTTAACTATTAGTAAAAATTCTTAATTATTAAATTATTTAAAAAAGTGTTTGAAAAATATTCCATATTCCATATAGTTAGACTGTCAATGAATTGGTACATTCCCGGGTAGGAAATGCCAATGTTAAACAATGGGCCAACCTCGGGCCAGTATTGGCGAGCCAAGCCTTGGCTAGTTAGCCCCGGTTTTAGTCTGGGCCAGTTGTAAATGCCTAGATTGAACCAAGATTCAGTTTATTGTATTACACGTACGAAGATTCAAATAAAAAATTGAAGATTGTAAGTGTAACCAGTTCATATTTTTCTGGCAGCGGAGATCGTGAGGGTGGAAGACGCCTTCGTTAAAACTTTTATAAAAAATAACTTAACCGAACTTGTAATTTTAACATTTTTAACATGGAATTTAAATAAAATTTATGATCATATTTAATTTATTGTATTAAAAAAATTGGTATTTGATAAATTGGTTTGCCAGGCTTGACCCTAGTCTGATTTGCCAGGGTTGGCCCAAGTCTGGTTTGCCAGTCTTGGCCCCAGGACATCAATCCAAGCTTGGGCCAAGCTTGGGCCGTTTGAAAATGTTAAGTCTGGCCCAAAGCCCAAAAGCTGTGGCACGGGCTTGGACCAGGCTTGGCCCATTAGCTAATTCTTACCCGGGTTGTTTGCACCTCAAAAAGAACCATTGGAATTAATCGTTTAGTCATTCATAAAATTAAGTATTATCCATTAGATAGGTAACATGATGTGGATTGACCGTAGTTTTGTGATATGGTAATCTAGATGTTGTTTTGTCTCCAAAACAAAAAGAAAATTTGTACTGATTATGCCACTTTCAAAATTTTTGAAAAATTTAGCGCAATTGTAATACCATTTGAAAAGATTTTGAAAAGATCTGAAAGACATTTTGAAAAGAAGAAGATTTTAAACGGCGAAACATTTGTATCATCCAGATTCGTTGAATGTGAACTCAAGTCCGATTGACTGGAGCTTTGTGAAAAGGAATTCAATTTATTCTGGGTTGGATTATTTTCTCCGCTAAAACTCCATGTCTAATAAATTCAGAACTATATAAATATTTCTAAAATTAAGCTCGATCCATTATTGGAGGTAGAACAATATTTGTTTTGGCGAGTTTTCGCCACCTTTAC
This sequence comes from Diogma glabrata, assembly GCA_963693315.1. Classification (NCBI taxonomy): domain Eukaryota; kingdom Metazoa; phylum Arthropoda; class Insecta; order Diptera; family Cylindrotomidae; genus Diogma; species Diogma glabrata. The sequence goes on along the minus strand of OY856187.1, from coordinate 237,277,243 downwards.
ACACAGAATAAATTTAACATTTGTTACCAATACGTTAAATTCATTGTACAGTATCTGCTTTCCATGAGGGACAAGAGTCAGATAAACTAAGACTTCACTGAAAAAAAATTGAAGTTCATGACAAACTCATCTCGAAGTTGGCAGTTTATTATTCAAACAAAGAAAAAATATTTGCAAACAATTTCACCGTGATTGGGACAATTACACGATAACATTTTCCTACCAACAGAATGAGGTTCATGTAAAATACAAAGTGTTATATTCAATATCACAGTAGTTGAATAAATTGAATAACTATTTTCATGAAAAAAAATTTTTTTGACCTTATATCAAGAATATTTCATTTTAAAATTGAAGTATTTGAAATTAATTGAACTATATTTCATTTTCACATAAATATTACGTGTAATTGTTTCAACTACATGGTTCTATAACTTAACAGTTGTTGAAACAATTTCGTAGTTCTATTCGCCATATCTGACCGCACGATGAGGTTGAGACAACTGCATTTCGATTGGAAATAGAACATGTTTTTTCAGTGTTTGTGACGAAACAATGAAGCATTATTGTTCTACAAAGACGGCTGATAGTCAAAATGAAGTAAACACTGACAAATTTTTAGGAGATATTCGAAAAGGTAAACTTGGTTTTTTTATTAAACTCCTCTTGTTTTCAAATACAGTTAACTGTGCTTCATCACTAGTGAGAGAGCATCAAGAACCTATTCAACACCTTTTTTTGAAAATTCATATGTATACAGCATCCCTAAAAACTTAATCATTGTTTAACCTGACAATTTAATTTTTGATGTCAAATTGATTTTTTAATTAATTGTACAGACTTTGAAATTAATGTCATATCTTAAAAATTTCAATGTTGCTTTACTTTATATTAGAATTAGCTTCCATCTTGGGAAGATGAATCGTTTCCCATTTGAAGTAGTTTTTGATGCGATTATCTTCATTGAAAATTACTCAGACCTGAAAACTGCGGTCTTTTAAGCTGTTAAGCTTAATATTAAATCGGTTTTCCGGCAATCCAAATTTTCCTAATAAAAAGTATATACGCAATGCTTGTTTTAATAACGATATAACGATGTTAACCGAATTCAATACAGCAATACAGGTATTGAAATTTCGGTCCGGCTTTGAATGTCCTAATTATTTGAATCAATTTTATTTCTATAAAGTCAACAAAGATGTATTTTTGCTATACTATGATGGCTCTAATGCTGTTATCAAATGTAAACCAAATAAAAATGTCGACATCGTCACTTATTCCTTTTGCAGTATTTTGCCAAGGTATTTTAGATATTTTTTATTGTAATTTGGGGCGATTTTTTTGCTTGGGGTTTCTGCCATCCCAAGGTACTGGGACTAAGCCATACACAATAACTTATGTAAGATTGGTAAACTTAAATCACTATTTCTGAGTTATTGATTTGAGTTATGTATATGGTTAAGGTGTTAATTCCGTAAATGGAACACTAAGCTAATGTAAATTAATTATAGTACAAATTTTTTTGCAATTTAAATTGTTGTTTCTTAAATTGCAGACAAATTTGTACTCTAATTTACATTATTTATTTTGTATGACTTATTCCCAGTACTATTTAAAAAACGTATGGTGTAGCAATGTTACAAATTTCATTTGTAACAGAAAATTTCTTTGAATTGTTTCAGAATAACAACATTACTTCGAACGTATTCAAACACCAACGATGGACGCACAACATTGGATGCTTGCAGTTCATGCGTCGGTCACACGATGTGTCCAACCATTATATGACCAACATAAAAAAGGTTTTCGTTGCATCGTGTAGAGTATTAAATGCTGAATTCTTTTATTTAAATTTTTTTCTTGTATTTTCATACCCAAAATAAATAGCTAATGGGAACGTTTTCTGGACTAAAAGGAACAGTTAGAAAGTATAAGGGATTGCTACCTAGACTGTTGTTTTTTTTTTAAAGAAAAAGTGCAAATTGGAGAGTATTTTGAAAAATTTGCTAATCAATGCATTCCTACTTCGTCCTTGTTTTGTAATACATTTCACAGCATAAAGGAATTAATCTTTAACTTTAAGTGTGGTTGCAAAAAGTTTCAACTTTTTATATTCTTTACACGTCTCTGCAACAAAACTAAACACAATGTTACTGTTACAGCCAAAAACCTTGATTTGTTATATCTTTCCAAAACATTCTTATACCTTGAGAAAAATTAAAAGTTTCTTTACCAACGATAGCTTCGTGGCCTTAAACAACGTATATACAGATGGGAATATTGACACTAATATAAGTGTCGGTATAAGAATAGACAAATTTAACAAAACTGACTGTTCGAGAGGTGGTTGTGACAAGTATAGAGCTTCAACGTTCACACCTAATCGTGGCTAGAATTCTTTTAGACAACCAACGATATCAACAATAATGGCAAACTAACAGTAATGTCTGCTGTTCCACAAGACCTCTGCCAAACTATTACGTCTACTTTATCTCCTACAGATCTCCTCCACATCACTATGTAAAATACTATTAATGTCGATGTTGAATGATAGTTTACAACGTCCGATTATTACACTGAAAGAAAAAATGTGGTCACTACAACCTCTTTTGTGCCAACCGAATATTTCTTATCACAATAATCTCACATTCGGTTGTCTTATCTTCAAAATACAAATTTGGAGCCACAACAACCAAATTGAAGACATAACAACCGAATGTGATGTCATCGTGACCGAATAAGTCCTGTGCCAACTGAATGATCTAATTTTTTCTTTCAGTTTATTTAATTTCCTAAGTTTTCGAAACAAAATTTGTTAAAAAGTATTACGTGTTGGTTTCACCTTCGTCACTGTTTTCTAATAAACACTGCAAATGTTTATGCAAGATTTTTGGAAGATAATCATTTTTTTTTTTTAATAAAATGTGATGTGTAGTAGGCATTACAATATATGTCACAACAACACATAAAAACCTTTTAAGACCAAGGTCCCACAACAACATGCGTTCTAAGGATGTTAATGGACGCAAATCTGTTTTTTTTTTTGTTTTGTTTTTAATATTTTTTGGTTAAATAATGGATAACTAAACAATAAATCCTATCACATATAAAATATGACATAGGCCAATATTTCGTGATAGGATAGGGAAAATAAAAATAAAATAAGAGATAAAAAGCAAATTTGTTTTAAAAACTTGCAGGAACAAAACTAAAATTGGTTTGCCAATAGTCCAGCTAATGGCATAATCCTTGATTATGGGACGCAGTATATTTTCAATGATTTAAGCTCAGATGTATAGTTATATGAAGGCTCGTTTCTTCGAGCAAGCTACAGCGTTCCAGCATCAAGGAATATTCATTAGCTAAGATTGAGAGTGCTACCGTTGACTGAATACAGTTCATCCGCCAGCACCCCTAAGGTATCACCTTGGCTAGTGATATCTCACTGCTATTGCCAGTGGTATGTGATATCTCACGTTAACTCATATGCCAATAGCAGGGACTGGAGTACGCGGGGTTGTCGCACCCGTGGATCAAAAAATAGAAAAAAATTATCAAATTAATAAAAACTGATCCCTCCATGCGTGTATATATGATTGCCCAATTAATTTTGGAAACAAAGAACAACTGATTTATTAAACCATTTTTAGAAAACATTATACATATAATAATATGTAAATTGTGCTAGATATACATTATTGATTTAGACATCACAAAAGCATCATCATTTGCATTAAAATTTATTACAAAAACTGTGTTCCAGTTCATCCTAAATTTGCTCAATTAAATTAATTATTGTTTCCTTTCAATCAAATTACTTAACTTTTTATTTAGCAGCAAATTGGAATCTGCTATTAGTAATACTTTTGAGTAGAAATCTTTTTTTTTTAATAAAATGTGTTCTGTAGTAGGCATTACAATATGTGTCACAACAACACATAAACGCCTTTTAAGACCAATGCCCCACAACAACATGCGATCTAAGGATGTTAATGGATGCAAATCTTTTTTTTTAATATTTTTTGTTAAATAATGGATAACTAAACGAATTCCTATCACATATAAAATAAACTAGTGGTATAATTCTTGATTACGTGACACATTATCTTCCTCAATGATTAAAACTCAGATATAGTTATATGAAGGCTCGTTTCTTCGAGCAAGCAACAGAGTGCCACCATCAAGGAATATGCTAAGATTGAGGGTGCTGTCGTTGACTGACTGAATACAGTTCATCCGCCAGCACCCTTAAGATATCACCTTGGCTAGTGATATCTCACTGCTAATGCTAGTGGTATGTGATATCTCTCTCGTTAACTCATATTCCAATAGCAGGGACTGGAGTACGCGGGGTTGTCACACCGGTGCATCAAAAATTAAAATAAAATTAACAAATCAATAAAAGCCCTCCATGCGGAAATGAACATGGCGTACTTTAGTGTAGATCTCTTAAATTTGTTAAATAAATTTCATAATCAACAGTATATTCATTAAATTTTGTGCATTTGTTACAAAAACTATTGTGTGAAAATAGCGTAAACTGCTTTTCCAAACGTGAGTGATTGCAGGAGTAGCTACGCTTATGCTAAAAATTATACTCTTATTTGAAAAACACGTTCGCACTAGGTAGTTGTACAATATGTTATTGTAAAATACACCAAACATTTTTTTTCAATGATTTGAACGAAACTTTTATTTCCAGTTAAAAAAAGTTATAATTAAATTAACACAATTAAATTAACAGTAAATTAACATAATTACCGGAAATTTTAAGTTCGAACATCCTTCTGTTTCTTCCGGATGATAAAACCATTTCACTCTAACAACCATATTGCTAACAGATGTTTCCCACATGGATTCAATCCGTCCAATATATGGACGATCTGGCCTGCCTGTTGATAAAAACACAGCACTATCTCCAACACATATAATTTCTTTTCCTCGTTGAATCATTTTAAAGAATGTCTTCTTTTGTCTTCCTTTTCCAATCGTTCTTTTAAACCCTTTGCCGGACCATGCCCATAACTGTCTTGCCGGTAAAAACGGTGCAATTTTACTTCTATTTTCCACTGAATGCTGACGTTCTTTTTTCTTATTCGGTTCCTATATTGATACACGTAATAGGAATAAATAACAAAATATAAAATGATATAGATTAACCTACATAAAAGGAACCAGAACTCTCCGTTATTGAAGATGCAACTTCCTCTTCTGTCATTGTTTCTTCTTTAATCGTCGGATCAAATTTATCCTCTTCAATTTTATTCTCGTCATTTCTTGTACCACTTTGAATTATTTCATATGTTATTTTATCAGGTCCACTACTATTACCACCATCTTCTCGTGACGATGATATTTCATCTTCTGCAGATACCTCAGTTTCACGATGATGTTTTTTGTGTTTTCTTCGTTTTTTATGTTTACGATGTTTACATAAATCGTCACCACATTTATGTTTTCGTTTGTGTTTCTTTTCTGAATCTGGATTTGTTTCAAGTAACATTTGTTTCAGTTTATCTTTCTTTATTTTCTTGAGCCGTCGTCGTTCCCTATAAATCACGTAACATATATTTAAAACTTATTTTAAAGAAAAAATAAATTATTTATACCGTTGAGCTTCTTTTCCATCTGCTTTATCTTCTTGAATTTCCTGTATTTTTCCTGCAGAAAACAAATTTCCATTTATTAAATTATTACTTGGATCTAGTTGATAGGTGGTGTTTTCGGGATTGCTTTGACTTGGTCGTCTTTTTCTTTTGCCCAGACTCAATAAAGGATTTGGGTCATACACTTTAAATTAAATAAAATTGTTTTACAGTTTATATAATAATTTACAGAGTCGATATAATTCTTACCAACAATCGGATAATCACTTAATAAATATCTGATATCTTCTAAAGCAATACGTCCATTATCACCATCATCGAATTCAACATTAACGAATTTTTTATCATTTACTGAATCCGGTGTTCCGGGATCAGCTACCGTACCTGGATAAAGACAACGATATTGTTGACTCCAAAACGCACAAACGCGTGTTCCTGCTGGTATTTCATCTGTTGAATTTGGAGCTTTTTCGACGATCTGTGGAGTAATAAAATTAAACGTTATTTAACGCTTTTTTGACTTGACGCTCAGATTTTGTAGGTCATAGTTGCAGTATGTAGAGGGAATTATTTGTCCGAACTGCGAAGGATAAATAGAAATAGATACGTCCGAAATGCGTAGGATATATGTCCGAACTGCGTAGAATAGAATAGAATAGATAAATAGAAAATAACTTTAAAATTGTATGAAGTGAGAAACAAAATAACGTTTTTTCCATTGTGATTTGTTTTTTTTACAGCCACAAACTTTTTTATTAAATTATAAATTAAAAGCAATTCTAAATTTAAAATGCCAACAAATATTAAATGCTTTCTTCATACTTGTGCTAATTTTTATAAAATAAATAAAAATAATTAAGAAAATAATTTAAATTTATTGTGTTATTTCCAGTGATTATTTAACTTAAATATTTTATAAAACACAAGGAATATTTTCTAACGACACGAACAAATATTTAAGTTACATATATATAAATATTCTCAAAGTTAGCAATGAAAAATAAATTTGCTAATGAGAAAAGTTTGCTAGCAAAGTTTCATTATATAACTTTGGTGGCAAAATTTTCATTATGGAATTTATTTTTCATTGATAAAATATCAAAAATAACATGTTTGATTATGATAAAAGCCAAAACGTCAGTTTTTTTTACTTCTTTTTATACAGTCGCAGGGAGGGAGAAACTAGTATTTTATTATGGTATGATTTTTTCTTATAGATTTAAAAAAAAACTCGCAATAATTATACAATTTTGAATCAAATGAAAAAGTTACGCACCTTTATGAAAAGAACTGTTTCTCAGAGATACAAAGAGAGGAAAACAAACAAACAAAAAAACGATTTGACATAAGTCTATGCACGCTAAATATTAGTTGTGGTGATCGGTTGGGATTAAAATTATTTGGAAAATTTGTGAACGTTCACACTTTAATTTTGTTAGTCTGGATTTTGATTGAAATATGGCAGCTTTTCCTGTTGATCAAAGCAATTTCATATTTGCTACTCGGTTTCAGTGAGCCGTGATGGTGGTTTTGTCGAAAAATGACGGTCAAAAAATTGGGTTTTTAAATTCATTTCGAACGGTTTTGCTTGGTTCACATGAATCCGCGATGCAAATCGTAAAAGACTTCTTTGCTGACCGGGAAAAGCTCACATTGCTAATTATCAATTCTGGTTGGCACTGATGCATTTGGCTAGTCAGTCAACACATAAAACAGCATTAGAAGTCGACAGTTTTGTTGATCGGTTAACTGCTAACTTAACCCACTTACTTATGGAGGCGACAGTATCGCAGATTAGTTGTATATTACAATTACTAAGCTCGAGAGCTAAAATTTACTATCAAAAATCTGATCGTCAGAGTTCAGTTCAATATGGTTTGTAATAACGAAAGCAAAATTTGTATATTGTCTTGTTATAAAATTTAATAAAACAGAAAAACTATCTCTTACCGCATCACGTAGAATTTCTTCTCTCGACATAATATGTGGCCTGTTTCCTCTTTCTCCATCCAACGTAACTGCATACACATCTGGTGGTTCGATAGCACTTAAACGTCCAGCGTAAAATAATCCACCCATAGCTGTTATAACACGTATTCCACCCTTTTCTAAATGATCAGAGGTTAACGTACACATAGTATCAATTTTTCGTTTGCGATCCTTCAACTCAGATGATTTTCTATGATGATGTTTTCTTTCTCTACTTCTTGATTTCTTGTGTTTCGAATGATGTTTTGTTTTATGCAAAACTTTCTTATCTGCATCGCCAAAACTTAACAAATTATCCGTCAACGATTTCGAATTTTCATCGTCATTGTTTTCAATTTTCAAATTAAGAAAAGTTGATTGTGGTTTTGTTCCTGTAATAACGTTACCTGTTGTGATTGCGGGCAAACAAGAAATTAGTTTTGATTTTGTGCTTGGAAATTTTGTCGATGATGTTGGCGGCAGACTATGTGAATCACAATCTTCCATTTTGATGAAATTATTTTCACTTCGATTTTTATGACCTTTTTTCATTTTCTTTTCATCAGGATGATCGTTTGTGTAAAAAATTCCTTTGACATTTGTATCACTCATACGATTTTTGGATGCTAAAATATAACCAACTAAGCTTTTATGCTTCTTAGCGAAAATTGTTTCGGTTAAATTTGTATCGGTTTCATGTTTTCTAGGTATCCCTAATTTTCGCTTCGAAGTCGATAACTTTTCCAACGAGTTCGATTCAAAATCATCATATTTACTTGAATCTGTATCGCTTGATAGTTTAGGAAGTTCGATTAGATTACTTTCAGATTGTGATGATGTTGAAAAGTTTGGTGAAACAATTGGTACACCGATTTTCGTAGAAAAACTATTTGAACATGATTGCATTGGTGATGTTGTTGGTGTGCCGAATATTGAAGATTTAATAAGTTTACTATCGAAATTCGGTTTCTGCGAGCTTAAAGATTTTATCATTGGACTTAATTCATCCAGTTCTCGTTTCTTTTCTTGACATTGCTTCGACATTTCAACCAATCTCATTTTCATTTCTTTATCCATCGCATCGAATAGTTCAGCAGCTGTTGGACAATTACATTTTTCTCGACAACACATTTCATTCGTTTCATTACGACATTTTGAGTATTTTGATTTGATTCGGTTTAAAGTTTCCTTGATTTCATCCGATAATTCATTTTCATCTTTTACATTTTCATTTTCAATTTCTTTGTTATCGATATCATCTTCTTCATTTTCTGATTTGTGATGTTTCCTCTTCTTTTCCTTACTTCCCCGAGAATGATCTTTTTCTTGCTTTGATTTTTTACTCGACTTTGAATGTTTGTGTTTTCGTTTCTTATCTTTTTGTTCAAGTTCCATTAATTCATTTTGAGTATCTATCGCAATTAGTGAGTTTGATAAAATTTTATTTCGTTGGCTATTTTCCTCATGTATTCTTTGTTCAGCTAATGCACACAATAAATTTAAACCTTCAAGATCTCCGTCTTCGTTTTCGATTGCAGTTTCCACCTGATTATCATTATTTGCATGATTATCGTTGTTCTCTTCATTTTCGACGATAGGTTGCGGTGAAACTATTTCTCTTGTTTCTTCCTCAACTGGTTCGTTTTTGATAAACGCTTTCTTTTCAAATGCTTCAATACTATTCGAAAGTAATTCTAATCCACTTAGATCAACGTGATTATGAGTTGGAGCTATTACTTCTACACTGGGAATAAGTTTTTGTTCGAAAACAAAATGTGGTGGTGGGGGCGATAGCTGTTGTTCTTCTTCCGTTTCCTTATTTTGATCAACAAATCTTGGGGAAACACTTCTTTCAATTTCAATATTATTTGTCATACCGATTCTTTGTAACGGTGGCATAGTTATACTAGATGTGTTATTAGGATGATTTCGTAGTTCTATTTGTTCATTTTGACTAACAGTTAAAATATCACATTTTCCAAAAATTTGAGGATTAATTTTAATATTTTCATAAATTTGTACATTTGATGATGACCTTTCAATAACTTGGTTTATATTAACTAAATCAGAGTTTAATGTAGTATTTTCGATTAATGTTTGATGACTTTCGTCTGAATTACCAATCACTTCTTGTTCATTTATATTATTATAATTTACATGTTCCATGGGAACTGAATTGTCTAGCTTATGGCACAACATTTTATGGTTTTGTTCATTAGTTTCTTGTAAAATTGAAAATCTTCGTTGATTTTCTTCATAACTTTCTGTCGGTAACGACATTTCATCTGGACCATTTGTATTATCATCTTCACTCATAATGGGTGAATCTGTTTGGATATTAGCATCCTGGACTTCAGGTACACATTGTGTTGTGCTTTCATGCGTTTGTTGTTCTGGTGGAGGTGTAAGACATGCTGAGGTTGCCGCAGCTACTTGCAACATAGGCGGACTATGCATTCGACAATCCAAGCCAGATGTGTCTATTGAATTAGAATGATGTTGTTGATGTTGTGGTGCTATTTGAATTAAATTACCAGGATGTTGATAAAATAATTGTGCTGCAACATTCGATGGAATATCATTTGTTTGAACCGCTGTTGCTATCGTTGCTGTTTGAATCGTTGCTTTTTCTTGTTCATATATTGTTGATTGATGATGGTGATGATGGTGCTGTTGCTGTTGTTGATGGTGATGCTGTGTTGTAGTACTATTTAATATATTATTACTTATGGAATTACTACTTACACCATTGTTACACGATGAACTTCCACCACAATCTTCTATTTTTATGATCGTTCGTGGAGTAATTGGTAATGGAATTGTTGTTGGATTTGGTTTTCGTTTTGTTTCAGTTAATGCTACTAATCTTGTACTATGAGTTTGTGTATGCTGATGCAATGTTGTACTGGCTGTTGCTAAATAATCTGATCCTAATAAATGTAGTGGAGCTAATGGTGGAGGTTGTATTTGTTGAGCTATCGGGGGTAATAATAGATGTGGTTGCATAGATGTTTGCGGATATGTTGGCCAAACAACAGCTTGTTGAAATGGTTCTAGGTAAGAGATACATATTTTATCTAAAAGAAAATTTTTGGGAAGGAAAACAAAATCAAAATATAATTTTCAAATACAAAATAAAACTGCAAATTAGATTTACAATAAAAATATATTATTTTAAATGAATGAAAGGAAATAGAAGTAAATTAGATTTTAATCAAATTCTACGGCAACTATTATTTCTGAACAAAAAAGCTTAGAATAAAAATTAATTGAAATGAAAAATAATTTATGAAAATTTAATAAGCGATATAGAATCTTAACTAAAACTTTACAGTGAAACCTGGATTTAAATAATTTCATATTGTGAATTATGACAATATACCAAAACAATAACATTTAAAAACCTGAGTTTAAAACTTAATTATATATCACAGCCTTGAATGATTTGTTCGAATTCAAAACACATGGTTTCGTTAAACTGTATGTCTATATACAAAATTAGTAACTATAGGAGATGACTTACCTTTCATTCAAATTTACAGAAAAGTTTTTTTAATTAAATATATATAATACTAGAACTAATAAGATATAGAAACTTGTTTTGAACATTTTTCTTATTTTTGTTAAGTTAGGCTAATAGCGAAGACTTACTTCGTACAATAAATCATACTTAGAACAGATCAAGGGTCAGATTTTACATTCGGTGTAATCGGTGTTTGCTGTGTTTAGCCTGATGGTTTCAGTGAAAGCGTTGAGTGTTTGACATCTTCTAGTGCCTATTCTAGTGCTTCAACTGAATAATACGCATCATTATACTGTACTAGTACTACCAACTGTTATGACCAGGTAATTAATAATATCATACTATTGAAAATATCTATCAGCTACTTCAAGATAGACTGTATTGTTGCTTTGGAACGAGTAATGGGTGCACTTTGAATAGTGCCTACGCTACGCTCTTAATATTCAGAGTCTGCAAACGAAGGTGTAAAAATTGTTTTAGTAAACAATTTTTTTTTAAATGATTTGACAAAATCCAAAATTCAAAAGAGCATCATCAACTTGAGGTTTCAACAGCTAAAAACAAACATTTTCTGTATCTCACAAAACTTAAATCATATACCGAAGCCTATGCCAATACCAACGGATCGTGCTAGGCCTAACGTTAAATCGCTAAAAATGGTTGTTACCTTCAACATTGTATGCACTTTAAGTGAAGATATTGAAGATATAGTAATAAAACCAAAATAAATCCAGAAATTCTGTTCATAAAGCTTTTTTCAATCGCATTCCTGTTTTTTATATATTGGATTGCGCTAAACCAAATCCTTAGACACTTTTAAAGGTTCATTGAGATTCATCCGAAATTGTTTTTTAAGGTGCGGCAATTTTGTCAATTTGAATTATGTTCCGAATTCTAAGAAAGGCACAAGATTTATCAAATTTAAGACATTACAGGATCCATTTCAAAATGGTTTTGAGGTAGAGAAAATATCAAAAACGATAACAATGTTAAATGTCAACTTAACAGATCTTCGGCCAATCAAAACATGTGAACAGGTGGAATTTTACAAATATACTAACATATTTTTGGATTTATCATATACATTGTTTTTTGAAGTGAAGAAAATCAGACTATAACGTATCATGTTTCACGAATCCCGTCCAACAGATTGAATTTAATAATACAAATCTGATGGTGCCGGGCTCATCTTTAATTATGGTTCAAGTTTTGCGCTTTTGGGGCAGAGAAAAGATTCAGTTGGAAATATATTTGTGTCCATTTGTGTTCTGATCGCAACAACCAATCTGACTAGTGTTCCACTTCTAACGGATTTGTTCAAATTTTATATAAGCTACAAATGCTAGTCGGCATATGAATAGTCATCAAACTGACAAGACTGATTAGCGTAAGTCAGGGTTGCCGTTTACAACAGCTCAGATTTTATAACGATGGGCGCAATGGCCACACTCCACTTTTATAAATGTTTAAACTTTATTCTTTTTTTTAAACCAACGCAAAAAAAAAAACAAACTTTGAAGTTATTTTGATTACCGGCAGCCCGGAAACCAAAACACACTTTGGAGTTATTTTGATTGCCGGATCAAAGACTCCTGATACTCAGATAGCCTTCAGGCTCACTTGGAAATTAACTATAATTTTGTCAGGTCTTAAAATTTGCTTAGAAACTACAGACATACACATACTCTAAAGCAAAGATAATGTTCATTGAGTCTAGAAAATGTTAAAGTATTATCATGCGTTTAGGCACACGCATGATAATCTGGGATCCATACATGCCTATGTTGAATCATGAAACTCTAATTAGTTTTGAACCACTTTCAAAACAATTAGTTTTGGTAGTATAATTATGAGTGTGATATTTTTCTAAAACACGCAAAGCTCAGAGGCTCATAGGCAATTTTCAAGAGCTTCAATCACGAATTCGAATCAAATTGATATTCATTTTAATTCAAATAAAAGATTACAAATAGAAGAAACAAAAATCTAACACACTTGATTATTTTAATCACATCAACCTCCATTCCTTCAAATCATGTTAATAAATTAATTTATTTAAAAAACTTTCAATTCTAAACTTATTTTTTACTGACTTTATTAACTACATTCGTAAATTGCAATTACTTGCATGATTTACTATCTGAGCTGACCCAAAGTAGAATAACAATAAAAAATGTTCACGATTTCGTTGTTACGTAGGCAAAAAATGTTCAAAACAAAATTCAATTTAATTAGTTTTGGTTTAATTAACATACTTTTTTGTTAAATGTATAAATAAATTCGAACAAAAGAAAATTTTGTTAGTAAATTTAATGATATTTTAATTTAATATATGGGAATGAACGGTGATTTTCCATTTCTGCTATACAAAAGAATAATAATCAAATAATCATACCTAATGTTGTTGTTGGTAAAAATAGAAATTGTCCCGTGGCAGGATCGCGTACTAATTGATAACCTACAGGTGGAATTGGTAACATATTCGGAAGCATTGATTCCATTGAAACAGGTGCTGCAAAAGAAAAATTACACGATTATTAATAAAAATATAATTTTTTTTTAAAAGATTTAAACGTAAGCAGAAAAACGAAAAGTAAATACAAAATTAAGAAAACGAAACAAAAATTATTCAACCAAACATTAACGCGAATATATTTCATTGGTTGAATGAAAGAATTAAAAATATAGTGGATTCTATTTTATTTGGATGTTTGCGCATTCAATGGGCGGTAACCATGTTTTGATTGGTTTTTCAAACTTTTACTCCCCATTTCTTTTGTTTTTAAATGTTAATAATATTAATTTGTATGTGATCTCAAAAGTTAAATATTCTGATTGATTAGCATAATATTAAAATACAGGAAATAATTAAAACTGTGATATAATTCATAGAAATTTATGTTTGAGCATGTATGTGGAGAAATTTAAAAGCATTATTCAAGATTATGTTTTGAGGTAAGAGTTAGAGCGTGGGGTTAGTATACAAATAGTCGAGATGGTTTGTTTCAATGTTGAAATTGATAAATATAGATAATTTAATTTTTTTCAAATTATGCATATAAGTTATAACATACTATTAGAACAGATTTACAGAACTACTGCAAATTTTTTTTATATACATATATGATATATGTCCTAGTTATATTAAGGATGCGGAGATGTTAGAGCGCCTTACAAATTAGGGTATTCGTATTTAAAATAATAAATGATTTACATTTCTGGTTTAAAAAAAAGCTATTCAACATCAGATTGTATGTTCGATAATCCAAATTCACAAAAGTTGAACAGAAAGAAAAAGTTAACTTTTTTTGTTGATATTTAGGTGAACTTGTTTATTGAAATTTTTAAGGACGCTACAGAAACTTTATTTTTGTATATAATGTGCTAGAATGGTGAACATGTTTCAAACTGCCCAAGTAGGTTTTGCCAGACATTGACATACGGCCAAGCACTGGTCCATTAATGGTTAACAGTACTTGGCTATTGTTGCTGGGCCAATACTAGAACCAATCATCGGCCGATCTATGGTTTACAGAAAATAGCCAGTATATTGTTAACTTTGAATGGCCAAGCACTGGTCCATGAATGGTAAATATTACTTGGCTATTGTTATTGGGCCAGCACTGTAGCCATGAATTTGCCGATCTATGTCATTTTTATTAAATTTCACTAGAGTATTATTCCTTGTAGAAATACATAGTTTGAAAAATTTCACATATAGTTTAGTTATCGCCTTGTCGGTTGAAAGACTATGGTAGTAAAGAAAAGGTTGGTATATGTTTTAATTTATTTTCATTTCTATTTTATTTTAATTATTTTGTAAATAATTTATTTAAATTTATGTATGAAAATATTATTTTATATTTTTTTTTAATGGCGGAGTACTGGCGGAGTCAGGACGGTGTTTGCCATTACTCAGCCATTCTTGCATCTGAACCAGTTGTATGGGGAGTTTTGAATTTTTTCCGTCATTTTTATTTTATTTTAAATTAGTTTGTATTTAATTTATTTAAATTTACATATGATAATAATGTATATTTTTTTTAACGGCCCAGTCATGGTTGCCAGTATTTGGCCCAAGAAAGGCAACCATTTATTGTCCGAAGTTATCATCCAGTAAAATTATGTTAATGGCCCAGTCGTGGTTGCCAGTACTCGCCCATTGCTGCATTACTGGCTGCCAGTAATGGACCATTACTGGACCAGTTGTACAACCTTGTATGGGTCCCAAGTAGGTTTTGCCAGACATTGACATACGGCCATGCACTGGCCCATTAATGGTTAACAGTACTTGGCTATTGTTATTGAGCCAATACTAGAACCATTCATCGGCCGATCTATGGTTTACAGAAAATAGCCAGTATATTGTTACCTTTGAATGGCCAAGCATTGGCCCATGAATGGTAAATATTACTTGGCTATTGTAATCATGCCATTACTGGAACCATACATCGGCCATTCTACCGTGTATAGAAAAATGCCAGTGCAGTTTACTTTGAATGGTAAAGCAATGGCCCGTTAAAGGTTAACAATTATTGGCTATTATTATTGGGCCAGTACTGTAGCCATGAATTTGCCAATCTATGTCATTTTTTTTAAATTTCACTCGAGTATTGAAAAATAGTTTGAAAACTTCACATAGTTTGAAAAATTTCACATATAGTTTAGTTATCGCCTTGTCGGTTGAAAGACTATGATAATATAGAAAAGGTTGGTATATGTTTTAATTTATTTTCATTTCTATTTTATTTTAATTATCTTGTAAATAATTTATTTAAATTTATGCATGAAAATATTATTTTATATTTTTTTTTAATGGCGGAGTACTGGCAGTCATGTTTGCCATTACTCAGCCATTCTTGTAACTGAAGCAATTGTATGGGGCGTTTTGAATTTTTTCCGTCATTTTTATTTTATTTTAAATTAGTTTGTATTTAATTTATTTAACTTTACATATGATAATAATGTATATTTTTTTTAACGGCCCAGTCATGGTTGACAGTATTTGGTCATTACTACAATGCTGGTGATCATTATTGGCCCGTTACTAGGCCAACTGTACAACTTTGTATGGGCCATTGCTGTTGTTTTTTCTCTGGCCCATGATTGGCAACCATTTATTGTCCGAAGTTCTCATCCAGTAAAATTATGTTAATGTCATGGTAGCCAGTACTCGTCCATTGCTGCATTACTGGCTGCCAGTAATGAACCATTACTGGACCAGTTGTACAACCTTGTATGGGATGGCCGAAAATACAATGTTAACTATAGGGTTTGGAAATATAAATCAATTTTGTTTTATGAAATTTATTAACATTGTTTGTCAAATTTTGGGCGTTAAAGTTCTCTGGGAATAGCTCACGCAGGTAAGAGATTCCAGAGATGTGAAACACTGTTGAAAAATCACGCTAGAAAGCGCAGTTCTATACAGATTGTCACTTAAAAAAATCACGTTAGAAAGCGCACGTTCTATTCAAATTGTCACTTAAACCATAAAATAAAAGGTTGCCCTGTTAAGGTTGCTCTGGTGTTGCACGTAAAGTTTGCGGACTCAAGAAAAATCGATTTAATTTACAGCCCGTTTGTCCATAACGTATAATTGTCAGATCAGCTACATTTCGTATATGTTGCCGTATAAAAGTTTGAACGTATAAAAAAGACTTGTATACCAAAAAAAAACAAAAATGAAACTAAATCGGTTTGCATCTGAGTTTGCTGTACTGCACACAGAAAAGACACACTGAAATCTTATTAATAAAAAGTAGTTTGTATATGTGTCACAACCACACAAAGACTCTTTGTAAGCTTTATATCCCACAACACAACAACATACGCTCTTCCAAGTTTTATTGTGATTTATTGACTAACTAACCAGCAAAATCTATCATATGAAAATATTTTAAATATGTCAACATTAAATGATAAGATATAACAAATATAAAAATTAGCAGCTAAACAAATTTTTCAAAAATCAGTATAGGAACAAATATAAAATGGGGTTATCCATAAATCAGTTGGTGACATATACCTAGATTATGTGATGATGTCTTCTTGAATGATTAAAGATATCTTTTTCAAGATTAATGACATAACAGTTTTATATAGGCTTAATTTTTCGAGCAAGAAATAGCGCGACATCGCCAATTGGCATACTCCCATACACACCCATAACTTAAACTAAAAGTGATACCGTGGGCTTAATAAAGTTTATCCGACAGCACGCCTAACACATAAGCATGACTAGTGATATCTCACTCAATATCTCGTAACTCGGCTGGCAATAGCAGGGACCGAAATATGTATAAGGTTCTCACACTCATATATCAAGCATTAACATTAAATGTACAAATCAACAAAAACTGATCTCTCCATGCAGGCGAAATCTTCTCTTATTTCTAAATACGACTACCTGTCACTCCGAAAGATCAACCAAAAGTCCTTGTTCCCTACACCACTCTTCAACCCAATCCCAGACCATTTTGCATTGGATCACCCAAAATACAAAGATTTTTATTAAATCACGATTAAATCTTTTAAAAATATCCATGATTCTACTATAGTCAAACAGAGAGGTAAGTAAACATTTTCCTAAGGAGAGCCCATTGTAATAAACGCAATGGGGCATATCAAAATATATAGACACAATTCGATTCAAGATTACATCGTACTGCTAATAAGGCATGTTGCAAGGCCATAGTCCTGATTGATTGCGGTATTGTTAAACGCAATTTATATATCTTAAAGTACATCTATAGTAAATGTTTTGACATTGAGTACTATTTCGATGTTAGTCAACAAGTTATGGGTACCAAAAAACTCAAAGGAAAAACATGTATTTTCGGTCTTAGAGTAGATCGATCCCGTTCCTCATTGATTGAACTATTAACTAAGCAGTTGGTGCATGGATTACAGCGCATAATTCATTGATACACTGATACCGCGCATAATTCATTTACTGTATAGTAAAAAAATCCGGATTTGAGATGAACTTCTAATAAGTAAATTTCCACTTTCTAGCAAGGAAGATAGTATATTCAACCTATATAAACGATCAATATTAAACTGAGTGGCCTCGTTACTTATACATCAATAACCCAAAACGACATAAAACAAGAGTTTGAAGAAATTGAACACACTCAAAAAAATAAAGGAAACTTTTACAAAATTTTTATAAATAATTACAATTCACAAAATTTTTTGATAAAACTACAATTTTTTTCCTAATCCAAAAATTTTGTAAATCAAATAAATTTTTTGTTTTTTCAAATAATTTTTTTGTAATCTACAATATTTTTAGTAAGCTTACAAAACATTTTGTCAGTTGTATATTTATAAAAAATTTGTAAAATTTACTTAGTTTTTTGTTTGAGTGCACAAATAACTCGACAGTCGACACCAAATTAACCAAACGATTTCGTGAAAAGACTTACTTTTATACGAAAGTGATACAAAATTTAAAATTACACAGTTGAAAGCAATGCAAAGTAAATGTTGCATTAAAACTAATTTTAATGCAAACCTGTGTATAAGATATTTAAACCGAGCATGAAGAAAATGTTTACTTTATCAATACAAGAAATGTCGGTCACATGTTCTAGCGATAAAAAGCACAAATTACAAAAAAAATTGTGAACTGACAACAACCGAAAAAACGGTGTTGTGAAACGCTATTGTAACGTAACGTAAAAACGGAAAACCGGAATTTAAATTTCCTATCGTAACCAAAACGGAAACGATATAATCCATATTAACTGTAACGAAAAACGTAACAAAACCGCTATTTCTTTAAGGTTATTACGTTCAGGACTGCGAAACCATAAATTATTTTTAATGGTTTGGTTTATGGTTTTTTTCAATGGCCAATTATGGTTTTCGTTTTGCCGAATGATAAGTTTTGGTTTTTCTAGATAGCAAATCTTGGCTTTGGTTTCGGTTTTGGTTTTACTATCCAACATCCCATACAAGGTTGTACAACTGGTTCAGCGATGGTCCATTACTGGCAACCAGTAATGCAGCAATGGACGAGTACTGGCAACCACGACTGGGCCATTAACATAATTTTATTGGATGATAACTTCGGACAATAAATGGCTGCCATTCATGGGCCAGAGAAAAAACAACAGCAATGGCCCGTACAAGGTTGTACAGTTGGCCTAGTAATGGACCAATAATGATATCCAGTATTGTAGTACTGACCAAGTACTAGCAACCATGACTGGGCCATTAAAAAAATATAAAATATTATCATATGTAAATCTAAATACATTAAAATAAAATAAAAATGACGGGAAAAAAATTCAAAACTTCCCATACAACTGGTTCAGTAATGATCTATTACTGGCGACCAGTAATGCAACAATTTCCGAGTACTGGCAAACATGACTATTAGGACTCGGCCATTAACAAATATATAAAATAATAAATAATATAAATTAATATTTTTTTATATGTAAATTTCAATAAATTATTTACAAAATAATAAAATAAAATAGAAATGAAAAAAATATTAAAACGTATACTAGTCCAGTAACTTTGTCGCCTGAGAGTATGGGGTAGTATGCGTCAAATCCGGTAGTTCTGATTTTTTGCAGACTGGTTTATGATGTTGGCCTAATGAATAATCCAAGTTTGTGACCTCGTTATTTTTGTGAATCGTTATTTTTTCAAATTTTGGCGATTATAACCCTAAAGGACTAGTTTTTTCTTTATACTTTCTTAGGACGGTTTTAAAGTAGACTACAATATGATACCAGAACTGTCTCTGTAGACCCAATAGTTTCCGAGATTAAGCCTCAAAAATAGAAAAAATCGTTATTTTTTCGAATTTTGGCGATTATGGCCCTAAAGGACTAGTTTTTGAAAAGACTAAATTTGCTACAATATGATACTAGAATTGTCTCTGTAGACCCAATAGTTTCCGAGATTGAGCCTTTCAAAGTTTATCATTTTTTTAACTTCGCAATATTTCGCAATATTTTGCAATATTTTAGACATTATTTTAGTCACTCGAAAATTCATTCGGAACGACAGAATTGCAAAAAGAAAAAACTAGTCCTTTAGGGTTATAATCGCCAAAATTTGAAAAAATAACGATTTTTTCGCGGTTTTTTCGATTTTTGACAAAGTTGCGTTCGGCGCTCGAGTTCACAAACTTGGATTATTCATTAGGCCAACATCATAAACAAGTCTGCAAAAAATCAGAACTACCGGATTTGACGCATACTGTGATGTATAAAGTTACTGGACTATACTAACCTTTTCAATATTAGTCTTTCAGCCTAGAAGCGATAACTAAACTATATATGTGAAATTGTTCAAACTGTATATTTCTAAAACGGATAATACTCTAGTGAAATTTAAAAAAAATGACATAGATCGGCTAATTCATGGCTGCAGTACTGGCCCAATAATAATAGCCAATTAATGTTAACCATTAACGGGTCATTGATTGGCCATTTAATGTAAAGTGTACTGATTTTTTTCTATAAACTATAGATCGGTCGATTCATGGTTCCAGTAATGGACCAATAGCAATTGCCAAGTACTGTTTACCTTCCATAGGCCAATGTTTGGCTGTTCAAATGTAACTATATACTGGCTATTTTCTGTTAACCATAGAACGACCGATGAATGGCTCTAGTACTGCCCCAATAACAATAGCCAAGTACTGTTAACCATTAATGTGACAGTGCTTGGCCGTATTTCAAAGTCCGGCAGACCCTGCTTGGGATGTTTTGGTTTTGGTTTCGGTTTTGGTTTTTCTAAACGTCAAAATTTGGTTTTGGTTTCGGGTTTGGTTTATGGTTTGTCAATTTTTTGTTTGAGTTTTCTTCATTGATAGAAAAAAAATTACAATATTTTTATTTCAGAATTGATAAAAAATTGCAATATTTGTCAACAAACAGTGCAAATGCTCAAGAAAAAATGCTAAGTTAATTTATGATACATTACATATCCCAGGAAAAAGTATTTCAGCGTAGCGCCTAGAGCATTTCAAGATATAACATGGCAGATTTGAAACTTCCTACTGCGGTTTGTTTACTATTTTATTCATTACTATATTCAAATAAAACAATTTATATAAGGCCCTGATCAGATTGCCCAAGAATATAGGAGTCAAATACGAAAAACTAAATCAGGGCCGGATAAATTCAAATACGGTTAACCCAAAAAGTGTATTCTAATTCAGGCCCGGAACAGGCCCACATCAGATTGCCTTGATAGGACTTGCCCTTTCTGGCCCTGATCACACTCTACCCTGACTGTATTCAGGCTTTCCCTAATTTCTACTCGGTAATGTTCATGAAAACAATTTTAAGTGACACAAATTGAGTTTATTTGAGTAAAAGGTTTATACTGTGGTTATAATGAACAACGTAAGCAATTACACAAAATGGTGGCTTTATATATATCTATTGCGAATCTTTTAACTGACTAAACAAAATGAAAAGAAATAAAACAAATTATGTAGTAAAACACCATAAAATTTTTATCATTAATAAGACAGTTAAACATTATAAAAAAATATGTTTTTGTAAAAACATTGGCGTTTGAATAATTTATCGAAATAGTTCTTGGTGAAGAAGATTGAATAAAATTAAATTTTGGTTAGTTCTAAAATTTTAAAGTCAATTTTAAAGTTCTTAAATTCTTTGCGGTGATGTATGAAATGTAAACCAAACTTAAAGCTTATTAACTGGTAAACTACTATTTCATATCAATCCACTATGTTTGAAAGTTCTACCAGCAATACAAATATGGCCTAAAACTTTTTCAAATAAAATAAAACCCACCTACACAAAACCATATAACCGCACAAGAAAATAAAAATAATTTTCCTTACATTCCCTATTCGTACAAACTTTAAATATTGCCAGTTCTTACCAAAGATTACATTGTTTACCCCATATTTTTCCAAAAACCAATCAAATACTCCTCTTCAAACTCTGAATATCAAACTCAAGAATATCATAGTAAACCATTAAAAAAATGGTTGATGATAAAAGTTTAAAATTCCTACATCAAAAACACATTCAGAACAACAACCATGATGCAATTTTATTTTCAATTTCTTCTTGTAATTTAAAACGAAAAACAACAAACAATTTATCAAAGTAGTAAATCTACACTAATTCTAACAAGACAACATTCTTTATTTTCGTGCAATTTTACACTAAAGATTATATTAATCACAAAATTTAAAATAAATTAAATAAATAAATAGAAATTTAAAAAAAAGATATTCAAGAAAGCTAAACCAATAAAAAATAAGCATGTGTTCGATTGGATACTTACTTGGGTATTGCCAAAGGGTGGGTGGAGTTCTTACAGCGTTTTGAACATTAGATACGCCCATTGTTAACGCCTCCGATGATAATGGTATCATGGTTGAGTTCGTGCCTGTGAAGAACATGTTTTGACTCAATGTTGATGGTGCAACACCGCCTATTTGTTTTTTTGTGTTTCGTTTTTATTGTTGTTTTTTTTCGTGTTCAACAAATTTCATTTTTATGATAACAATTTAGAAAATGATTTAAATAAAAAAACATAAACAAAAAACGAAACGGCAAAAAAATGGAAAAAAAATTATAAAAAAATAAATAAATTAGCAAAACATATGAAAAGAATTAAATTAAATTAATTTATATTTAGTCAAAGTAATTTAATCAATTAGTAATCCTATAGCATGAATTATATCATTTGTTTGTTGATGAGGGTTATGAGTAAAACAATTGTGAAATAGTCATTGAGTGAGTGAGTCATGGTGTTAATTGTAATACAAACAAGTAATTACTAAAATTTTATTTTTAATTGTTGTAAATCTTATAAACCAACCGAAATCAGACAATTATGTGAAGAATTCTGCCTATCGTATTTGAGTAGTTTTGTATTGCCTGCAGTTGGTTATAAATTAATGAACACTCAAAAAACACCAAACATTAACAAATCACCATTTTGGCGACTGAAACGTATAAAGCATCAATTATATTGAGCTAGTTTACTTGCTCGTCGAGTAAAAAACAGGCGAGTAGCAAGTAAAGTAGTCGCAGCTTTACCTAGAAAATTTATAGCAATTTGATAGTTAGCAATAGAACATGAATACACTAGACTAATTTTCCAGCAGCTATAGTAAATTCGCTGGTTACTCGCTTGAAAACCCGCTAAGTTTATTCGACGCTTTAAATTGATAACCGAAAAATAATGGTTGACAGTCGACAGAATACCGAAAACTTTAGTATAGTACAACTTTAATCGTAAAACGTTCGTTTATTGTTCGTTTATTTGTTTGTAAGAACAAATTTTTCCTTGATTTTATTGAAATTTTTAATTTTACAAAAATGTGTTATAAGGGTAGGCCAAAATTTAATAACTTTTTCGTCTATATATTTTTTTCAAATTATATAAATAAAACCTGGAGAATAAATAATGGAGAGATTCACAACTGAACACCAGAATAACCAGAATAATAGAATTTTATTATTTAAATCAGCGATCAATTATTTTAACGCAAAAAGCATATATGGTCAACATTTTAACGTCAGAATTTCGGCCTCTGAAGCAATGATTGGTTGCTTAATTCATCGTCACTATACCAACATGACACCGTAAGAGATTTGCCTCAAACCGGTAGACCACGTTTAATTCGCACTGCGGAAAATTTGAACGTGTGGAGCAAAGTGTTAACGAAACATCAGAAACATCTACCAGAAGGCGTTCTGCTCAGCTAGGAATGGCTCGTACGTCACTACGGCGCATTTTAAAAAAAGATTTACTGTTATTACCATATAAGGTGCAATTGGTGCAAGAATTAAAATCCGTAGATCATCAGCAACGTCTAACTTTTGAAAATCTGATGAGTGACGAAGCTCATTTTCATTTGAATGGCTTTGTTAATAAGCAGAACTGTAAGTTCTGCGGTTCTGAAAATCCAAGAGCCATTCATCAACGCCAATTTCAACCCATTAGGTGTACAATATGGTGTGGCATTACATATCATTGGGCCTTACTTCTTCGAAAATGAAGATGGAAATGCTGTAACCGTAAATGGAGAGCGGTATCAGTTTATGATAGAACATTTTTTACGTCCTGCACTTGAAAACAGACCTGAGATGTGGTTTTAGCAGGATGCCAAATGCCCACACTGCCGGAGACACGATGGCACTTTTAAGTCAAATTTTTGAAAAATATTTTTTCTCTAACCAAAGCATCCCATCTATTGCAAAATCCATGCAAGAAGGATACTTTGGTATGAACAAACCATTAATGCAGATGCAGGAAAAAGATTAGCCGGTGTGATTAAATTTACTAATTCTATTTCTGCTCGCCAGCGATGGGCTAGAAGTCACGATATAAGAACGACAAATATATCTTATACAATTGACGTGACAGGTTTACGAAGAAAAAATGATGTATCGGCGGACCTAGAAAAATATGCTATGAAAAGAGATTCTGCACAATTATGGAACTTCATTAATACTTTCGACAAATTTTTAATTAAATTAAATTTCAATTAAACTTAGATGATAATTGTCTGTATAATATTGGTAATGGTACAGTAGCTTCGAACGCAGTACGACTACTTATTAAATTTTATAAAATCAGGAAAACATTTAAAAGAAAACTTTATTTCTGAATGTTCAATGGATGGAGGGAGTATAGGAGCAAGATTCGAAAAAAAATCACAAGTAAAAATAATGAATTTTGCTTCTGAAAAAAAGAAGAAAATCAAAGTTGATAATAAAGTTCATGAAATTCGTGTCCAACGTGATTCATTCGGTCGTCTATTAGCTCTATCAATGCAACATAATATCGATATTGAAAAAATATTATCATACCCGATTACAATCGCTCCGATGTCACTTTGTCATGCAGATGGAACAATACATAAAACTCCGAAGTCGGCAATGGTTGGCACTTTAGAAGCAAATATCGCCAATGAGGCAATACCACGACGGTTCAATGCTGTTATTTTTGATGGATTTTTTTTACTTCATACAATGAAAAACATTCCATGAACATTTGGTAATATTTTAAAAAAAATTATGTCGATATTAACAGCAATACATGCACCACGAGTAGATATAATTTTCGATCAGTATTTTACGTCGTCTATTAAGGATTATGAACGAGGCCAACGACACAAGGTACGTAACATACAAGACTTGATTACTGGTCCACAACAAGTCCGACCAGTTGATTTTATTGAAGAGCTCCGTAACATAGAATTCAAAGAAGCTTTTGTAGAGTTCTTTATTACACATTGGAGCACAAATGAAATGACTAAGTTTATCGGAAATACCATAGTAAATTTAAATTACAAGGGATGCCATATTTATAGTGTTCATAAATCATAACAACTGTGTGATTGCCAAAGTAAATGATAAGTTATCGTGTCAACATCATGAAGAGATTGATACAAAAATAATACATCACATTTGTTAAATGGATAATAAGATAAGAAAGCCTCCACATAAAACTGCCAGCAACCTGCTGGCAACTGATTTTAATATCATGGATACCTGGGACACCTCCTGGCAACATTACAACACAACTCGCGTTTCTATTACTAACCCGACTTCTACCCAACCTGGTTTCGATTTGCCACGTCATACCTGGACTACATTAAACCGAATAAGAACGAATCATGGACGTTGTGCTGATTCTTTCTACAAGTGGGGCATTTCAGAGTCCCCTCAGTGTGACTGCGGCGCTCCACAACAAACTATAAAACACATTGCAACTGTGTGTCCAATTCGACGTTACAAAGGCAACATCTCAGACATCCATTTGGCAACTCCCGATGTAGTAGCATGGATAGACTCGCTCGATGTAAACATCTAATGTTCAAATGTACTGCCCAATGTTCAAATATTTTACTTTTTAATTTTTACTTAAAAGACGCGCAATCAAATCGATTGTAAGTTCATTTAATGTGTATCCATGTTTTGTTTTAGGTAGATTTCATAGAAGAGTCTACCTATTTTTAAGTTTAATTTTTAATGTGTCACAAAAAAAACCATACGCTAAATAAATGGATAATGATGTATCCAACGTTTTGATAAAAACGTCTGACACAGACATTTTAATAATAATGCTCGTAAACATGGACCACTTCCCATACAAGGTTGTACAACTGGTCCAGTAATGGTCCATTACTGGCAGCCAGTAATGCAGCAATGGGCGAGTACTGGCAACCACGACTGGGCCATTAACATAATTTTACTGGATGATAACTTCGGACAATAAATGGTTGCTATTCTTGGGCCAAATACTGGCAACCATGACTGAGCCGTTAAAAAAAATATACATTATTATCGTATGTAAATTTAAATAAATTGAATACAAACTAATTTAAAATAAAATAAAAATGACGGAAAAAATTCAAAACTCCCTATACAACTGGTTCAGATGCAAGAATAGCTGAGTAATGGCAAACACCGCCCTGACTACGCCATTAAAAAAAATATAAAATAATATTTTTTACACATAAATTTAAATAAATTATTTACAAAATAATTAAAATAAAATAGAAATGAAAATAAATTAAAACATATACCAACCTTTTCTGTATTACCATAGTCTTTCAACCGACAAGGCGATAACTAAACTATATGTGAAATTTTTCAAACTATGTATTTCTAAAAGGGATAATACTCTAGTGAAATTTAAAAAAATGACATAGATCGGCAAATTCATGGCTACAGTACTGGCCCAATAACAATAGCCAAGTAATATTTACCATTCATGGGCCAGTGCTTGGCCATTCAAAGGTAACAATATACTGGCTATTTTCTGTAAACCATAGATCGGCCGATGATTGGCTCTAGTATTGGCCCAGTAACAATAGCCAAGTACTGTTAACCATTAATGGACCAGTGCTTGGCCGTATGTCAATGTCTGGCAAAACCTACTTGGGTTCTGCAATAATAATTTAAAAATCTATATGGAATATGGCACCATGAATTCAAAAAATTGGACTAATGTTTCTCAATTATATTTAAAATAGGGACCCATTTTATGCCAAAGTTTACCGGGATTTCATGCATTAACCGGATGTGATTTTAACCCATCTTTTATAAGAAGAGGAAAAAAAACCTTACCAATTACTAAAAAAAATAGTCTATACCAGAAGACATTTGCAGCATTAAGAAATGCTGTAATAACAGAGAAAAAACAAGGTTTTTTTACTACTTGAGAAGTTTGTCTGCCAAATATATGGTATGAAAAATACAAATTTAAATGATGCACGTTATGAAAAGTTTCTCGCCACATATAAGACAAGTGGTACTTACGCATTAAAGAAAAAACTTATCAATGATGATTCGTCAAATCTTCCTCCGTGCCAACGTGAATTCCCAAGTAGGTTTTGCCAGACATTGACATACGGCCAAGCACTGGTCCATTAATGGTTAACAGTACTTGGCTATTGTTACTGGGCCAATACTAGAACCAATCATCGGCCGATCTATGGTTTACAGAAAATAGCTAGTATATTGTTAACTTTGAATGGCCAAGCACTGGCCCATGAATGGTAAATATTACTTGTCTATTGTTATTGGGTCAGTACTGTAGCCATGAATTTGCCGATCTGTCATTTTTTTTAAATTTCACTAGAGTATTATCCCTTTTAGAAATACATAGTTTGAAAAATTTCACATATAGTTTAGTTATCGCCTTGTCGGTTGAAAGACTATGGTAATATAGAAAAGGTTGGTATATGTTTTAATTTATTTTCATTTCCATTTTATTTTAATTATTTTGTAAATAATTTATTTAAATTTATGTATAAAAAATATTATTTTATATTTTTTTTAATGGCGGAGTCAGGGCGGAGTTTGCCATTACTCAGCCATTCCTGCAACTGAACCAGTTGTATGGGGAGTTTTGAATTTTTTCCGTCATTTTTATTTTATTTTAAATTAGTTTGTATTTAATTTATTTAAATTTTCATATGATAATAATGTATATTTTTTTTAACGGCCCAGTCATGGTTGCCAGTATTTGGCCCAAGAATGGCAACCATTTATTGTCCGAAGTTATCATCCAGTAAAATTATGTTAATGGGCCAGTCGTGGTTGCCAGTACTCGCCCATTGCTGCATTACTGGCTGCCAGTAATGGACCATTACTGGACCAGTTGTACAACCTTGTATGGGTTGCGACAACAATTATTGCAAACGTTATATATAACAAATATCTTGCGAAATAGTCAATTAAAAGTTCCAACGGTTCTTAAACCTGAAGATAATGGTTGGAATTTAATTGAAGACAACTACGCCTATAACTGGTATGAGGGGGATAAAATTCCTTCAAGTGTTTATGACATACTATTACAACAGCCTACTGATTCTGCCGAAAACACATCAAGTGGTGATGAGAAACACATTTCAGGTAACATACAATTTGTTAACTTAAGAATAATATATCGTCGGCTACAAAGCATTTACGTGTAACTACATTTTAGAAAAATGGAAAAGAAGCTCACAGAACGATTTATTGTGATTCTGAACAAGCTTTAAAAAAAAATTGCTATCAATAAATTAAAAAAAATAGTTTTTCGTGATTATTGATAAAAAAATTTATTTTCAAGTCTGTTTAGAATCGCAATAAATCGTTTTGTGAGCTTCCTTTCCATTTTTCTAAAATGTAGTTACACGCAAATGCTTTGTAGCCGACGATATGTAGTCTTATGTAATTGAGTGCAAGATCCGATATGTAATAAATGTATCCAAGCTTTGTTTCTTTTTAGAAGACGAAATTAGTTATGAAAATTCAGATGATGATGAAGATTGTAATAGTGACGTGTCAGATGATAAATTCTGTCTTTATGTAATGTTGATTGCATTATTAAGTTCAAATTACGACTCTTATTCGCACTTCCATAACATCTTTACCCTCGCCTGTCAAGGACTTATGCTAGCCAGAACCGCCTGTCATTGTCCCTACTTTCTTTTAATTGCTTACTCAAACAAATATATAGAAATTTCAACTTTACAGAATAAAGTTTATTGTAACTTACATACTACACACCTTTTGATTCACCTGTCAGATACTTTTGCTCATCAAAATCGCCTGCCATTTTATTTTTCTACTCTACAATAAATGAGCTAAATCGGATAAAAATTTCAAGCTTACAGGAAAATGTTTTTTTTTTAATTTTTTTTACATTTCTTTCAAAAATATAGGGGTTCATGACGTGCAGGGCTGATGTAGGGGTGGTGGTTACCGCACTTCTCATTTCATGACTTATCACTAAAAAAATTTCTAGCCTTATAGAACGACCGTTACCCAGAGGGTTCACTAGCTCTCAGTCTATTTCTATAGAAAGACGGAGATAGAATTGTAAAACCGGATTCATTAAATAAAATGACTGAATATTTTAAAATTTTGCCTTAAATTTATACACATATTTTCGTTTAATTTAAATTTCGCATAAAATTTAAATTAAAACAAAACAAAAAAATTTTTTTGGTGATCCATCACAGCGCCTATCCCTCTTAAAACAGATTGGGTTTTAATTTTTAAACTTTTTGTTTTATTTTTATTTTTCTAACATTTTTGTTTATTTTTCTAAATATTAAACTATTTATTAATTAAATCTAATAAATCATTCATGATATTTATAAACAGCGGGTATTGGAAAAGTAATTCTTTGGCTCAAGGAACAATTTCGTTGGATTAATGAACAATAAACTGTTTATTAAATCAAACAGCCAAAAGTAGTTTATTAGTCGCTATTTATTAATAAAACGACCAATTTCATTGAAGTCATTTTCAGTGTCACAAAAATAATTAATGTGTTCAAAAGTACATGAGAAAATTTGATTTTTTTACCTTATTATAGTTAAACGTAAACGAAAAATGATATTTTTTTAGTTAATATATTTTACATAGTTTTTAAAAACAATATTATAAATTACGTACCACATCATTCATATTACGTCATTTTAAACGCTATATATGCTATAAAAAAACTGCTAAAAAGCCGAGAGCAATCTCATGGAAATGTATGTTTTTAGAGTTTAGTTTTTTAATTCGGTCCTAAGAGGTCATAGTACATTGATCACGGACACAGACCTAGCTTACCCAGGACACAGACCTAGCTTCCCAAAATACCTTGGTTTTCTGTTTGATCGTTATTGTTCTTATACCAACGAAGTAAATGTTTATGCCCAAAACTTTAATGAAACCATTCAATTCGGAATTGATAAATTTGTTTCATTCCCCACCCTTTTTAATAAGGAAACCCCAACCAAAATATTTGTTTACGAAGGTGGCCAAACTGGATCGAAACAAACGTAGAATTAGATTAAAAAATCGCGTAACTCGATTCCATATCTAATAACCAACAGAATATCAAACAATCGATCATGTCAAACGAATATAAGAGAAAATTAACCGGGATGACTATATGTCAATTTATGACAAACATCGTGCCATTAAATCTTTATAGTGCCATTAAATCTTTAAATTCTGGTACTATAAATTATATATCTTCCTTATCATTGACGGTGATATAATCGTAATTGACCCTGTAACGGAAGATAATTTGTTCGCAAAACGCTGTAATTCGGACTCTTTTGGAAGCTCCTAAAGAGATACTCAAAATTCAGTCTTCAGGAGTTAATATGAAAGAGCTTTATTTCAAACCCAAAACAATTCAAAAACTTTTAAGGCGGTTAAACATAAAGAAAACTTCTGTACTATAAAACATCCCACATATTATTCTAAAACATTTTGAAAAGATTTTGCACCAACTTTAACCAAAATCCTCCACAAATCTTTTAAAGCTGGCATTGCTAGTTAGTCAAGTGAAAAAGGAATGGCATATGATATTTGAAATTATACACCAATAGCCCAAGGCTTAATTTTTGTCTCCCCACTATATTTTTAATTTCTATCAACCAACGATCAATAAATAGTTATGCAGATAATGCATATAGTCCAATTTACAAATAATTCGTTCTCCTATTTTGAAATGGCATGAACAAATGAATGGTCCCCGGAGACGCTGCGATAAATGAAACGAGGTCCTAAAAAATGTCAAGTGATTGTAGTGACCAAAATTTGATAAATTTTAATTCTTAAAAAACACAGCTATCAATTGTTTCCAGAACGAAGGCAGAGTTAACTAACGATATTTCAATTAGTATGTGTGACGGATAAATATAAGGCAAATGCGTAAGCATTTGTTCATTGTGAGTCACCATTTGCAATGACTTACTCTATTTGAAGTTAAAAAGGCAATGAAAGGGCCGAGATTAAATCTGAAATTGAAATTTTTAAAATAATAAACTGACACTCAAATGAGCCAACTATCCCAAAAACAGCTGATTCTGGCAGTTTTTCTCAACGAATAGTGAGTCCTGCTTCTGTTCGACGATATATGTTAGGCAAGCATTATATGATAGTTTTTAGTTATCTTCAGTTACATCTTCAATGAATTGAAAAACTTAATTTTTCTATTAATTACAAAAGTATTAACAGAAAACATAAGAGAACTTATAATTTTATAAATAAATAATGTTACTACTAGATACATGTAAATTTTTCAAACCAAAACTTGGGTTCATTTATCTTACAGCTACAAGCATGACAACATTAAAATTTAATTAGCTTATCTATCAAACTATCCAAAATTAAAATTGGTTACAAAAATTTTTGAGGTTTTAAAGGGAATTGTATTAACATTGTTTTTATAATATTTCCTGTCATACTCGTATTTCTCTAATGGGAATCACATAATTCTCATTGCATTATCATAATTCATTTTCAAATAATCTAATTATGATTCATCTTGACATCCAAGTTTACAACAAGAATAAAAATAAATTTTAAATTATCGTCAATTAATTATTTGAAATATCATAATAATTAATTTGAGAGATTTATAATCATTTTAAAATAATTTTAATTATAAATAAAACAGTTGGCACATTTTATTTTTTTAATTGATTAATTTAATGATTGATTTTATTTACATTTTTTTGCGTTTGTATGTTTTTTAATTTTAGGTAGATTTTTTTTGTTTGTAATGTAATTTGAAGAGGAACTAAAAATTATATCACACTTTTAATTAAACGTCATGAAGAAAAATTCAAATTTATTGGAAAAGATTAAATATTTATATTAATAAATTTTGTTTTTGTTGAGCAGTTTAGAAAATACCTAGACAATGATAGCATAGCTGTATAATAAATTCAGTAGATATTAAAAATTAGTGCGTTTCTTAATTCGAATTAATTTGAAGTTAGTGAAGACAAGTTTTTGTTTCAATTTTGTTCGCGATTTTTTAAATGTATTTATCATAAAAGAATTTGGAAAAAATGCATAAAATGTGCATTAATTGTGCATGTTA
This sequence comes from Diogma glabrata, assembly GCA_963693315.1. NCBI lineage: Eukaryota > Metazoa > Arthropoda > Insecta > Diptera > Cylindrotomidae > Diogma > Diogma glabrata. The sequence continues at coordinate 237,244,789 of OY856187.1, read as the reverse complement.
CAAAATCTCCTTGCACAAAATTGTACAATACACATGTCATGCACATGATGTTCACCTCTCAGTGCACAGGTCGTAGAACACCATAGCACATCTATGCACACATAGCACATATGCCAGCAGCATGTTTTACGATTTCAAAAATAAAAAACGAAATGAAACGAAATTTATTTAATAATAATAATAATAAATAAATTAAGAATAAAAAAATGAGATGAAAATTAAGAATAAAAAATAATAAAAAAATAAATAATAAATAAATTAAGAAAAAAAAAATGAGATGAAAATTAAGAATAAAAAGATAATATGACTATCGTAATAATAAATTGATTAATTTTATCTTATTCATCTAAAATTATGTGTGAAAGAAATTTTTTATTAAGGCAATGAAAACAAACACAAAACAGAAACTTAATTTTGAATTCTTAATTTTAGCGATTAAAAAAATTTTTATCTTTATTTAGTAGTTTTTGTTTGCCATGTTTCATGTCGGTTTACTTATATTTAAACTCATTTTTTTATAACAGTAAGAAAATTGTGGAAAATGAATATATATTATTTTTTATATGTAAGTTAAATATTTAAACCTTTTAAATTCTGCTTTTAGACATTCAAATTGTATCTATCGTAAAAAAATATAGCGGTAAATGGACGCATCATTTACAAATGCAATCACTACACAAACATATTCATGGCTACTATGATGGATCACAAAAAAAAATTATTTTTTTTTGTTTTAGTTTAATTATTTATACCTTCGAAAATATGTGTATAAGATTTTAAGCCAAAATTTCAAAAATTGAAAGAGTATTGTCATTTTCATGAATGAATCCGGTTTAACAATTCTATCACGCTCTTTCTATCGAATCTAGTAACTTTGTTACTATTTAATATTTTTCAAAAAATATTATGAAAACTATAAAGAACATATACTGAATAAAGTAAAGAAAACGCAATCCTCATCTTCTTTAATTATGCCCGTCAAAAAATTCCTGAAAATCACTTATTTTTTCTGTTGTCACAGTGGTTATCCTATTTAAACGAGTTTTTCTCAAAACGACTTTTTTCAAACATGTCACATCGATAGCTCGAGCAATTATCAACTGATTTTCAATTTTTTTTTTACTATTATTTCGTATTTTTTGTTTGCCATGTTTCATATCGCCTATCGGTTTACTTATATTTAAATAAATTAGTAACATCAAAAAATTCACAAAATGTGCTTACACTCGTGTACCATTATCTTTGTCGGGTTTAGTGCGAAATTATATTAAAATTACTATTAAGTTTAAAAGATATTTAATATGTAAAATACTGATATTTAAAGTTGCAAAAATAGCGCATATTGCTGTGTAGCAAGTACCAACCAATGCAAAAACCATTAAAAATGTTAGGTGACATGTTGCATTTGTCGATAAGTATTCATCGGATGAAGGTTAGATCTTTAGAACACGATTAGAGATAACATATTAATGGTAATTGTTGTGGCTTTAGAATAAAGTGGTTGACACAGTAAGAACCTTTTATTTATAAAAAACCCTAAAATAACCGTAAAATAATATACATTATTGTTTCATAAATTTAGTCGAAATGAAATATTGCTTTCAGATTTATTAAGCAAAACATCAAAACTTGAAAACAGACCTGAGATGTGGTTTTAGCAGGATGCCAAATGCCCACACTGCCGGAGACACGATGGCACTTTTAAGTCAAATTTTTGAAAAATATTTTTTCTCTAACCAAAGCATCCCATCTATTGCAAAATCCATGCAAGAAGGATACTTTGGTATGAACAAACCATTAATGCAGATGCAGGAAAAAGATTAGCCGGTGTGATTAAATTTACTAATTCTATTTCTGCTCGCCAGCGATGGGCTAGAAGTCACGATATAAGAACGACAAATATATCTTATACAATTGACGTGACAGGTTTACGAAGAAAAAATGATGTATCGGCGGACCTAGAAAAATATGCTATGAAAAGAGATTCTGCACAATTATGGAACTTCATTAATACTTTCGACAAATTTTTAATTAAATTAAATTTCAATTAAACTTAGATGATAATTGTCTGTATAATATTGGTAATGGTACAGTAGCTTCGAACGCAGTACGACTACTTATTAAATTTTATAAAATCAGGAAAACATTTAAAAGAAAACTTTATTTCTGAATGTTCAATGGATGGAGGGAGTATAGGAGCAAGATTCGAAAAAAAATCACAAGTAAAAATAATGAATTTTGCTTCTGAAAAAAAGAAGAAAATCAAAGTTGATAATAAAGTTCATGAAATTCGTGTCCAACGTGATTCATTCGGTCGTCTATTAGCTCTATCAATGCAACATAATATCGATATTGAAAAAATATTATCATACCCGATTACAATCGCTTCGATGTCACTTTGTCATGCAGATGGAACAATACATAAAACTCCGAAGTCGGCAATGGTTGGCACTTTAGAAGCAAATATCGCCAATGAGGCAATACCACGACGGTTCAATGCTGTTATTTTTGATGGATTTTTTTTACTTCATACAATGAAAAACATTCCATGAACATTTGGTAATATTTCTAAAAAAATTATGTCGATATTAACAGCAATACATGCACCACGAGTAGATATAATTTTCGATCAGTATTTTACGTCGTCTATTAAGGATTATGAACGAGGCCAACGACACAAGGTACGTAACATACAAGACTTGATTACTGGTCCACAACAAGTCCGACCAGTTGATTTTATTGAAGAGCTCCGTAACATAGAATTCAAAGAAGCTTTTGTAGAGTTCTTTATTACACATTGGAGCACAAATGAAATGACTAAGTTTATCGGAAATACCATAGTAAATTTAAATTACAAGGGATGCCATATTTATAGTGTTCATAAATCATAACAACTGTGTGATTGCCAAAGTAAATGATAAGTTATCGTGTCAACATCATGAAGAGATTGATACAAAAATAATACATCACATTTGTTAAATGGATAATAAGATAAGAAAGCCTCCACATAAAACTGCCAGCAACCTGCTGGCAACTGATTTTAATATCTTGGATACCTGGGACACCTCCTGGCAACATTACAACACAACTCGCGTTTCTATTACTAAGCCGACTTCTACCCAACCTGGTTTCGATTTGCCACGTCATACCTGGACTACATTAAACCGAATAAGAACGAATCATGGACGTTGTGCTGATTCTTTCTACAAGTGGGGCATTTCAGAGTCCCCTCAGTGTGACTGCGGCGCTCCACAACAAACTATAAAACACATTGCAACTGTGTGTCCAATTCGACGTTACAAAGGCAACATCTCAGACATCCATTTGGCAACTCCCGATGTAGTAGCATGGATAGACTCGCTCGATGTAAACATCTAATGTTCAAATGTACTGCCCAATGTTCAAATATTTTACTTTTTAATTTTTACTTAAAAGACGCGCAATCAAATCGATTGTAAGTTCATTTAATGTGTATCCATGTTTTGTTTTAGGTAGATTTCATAGAAGAGTCTACCTATTTTTAAGTTTAATTTTTAATGTGTCACAAAAAAAACCATACGCTAAATAAATGGATAATGATGTATCCAACGTTTTGATAAAAACGTCTGACACAGACATTTTAATAATAATGCTCGTAAACATGGACCACTTCTGCAATAATAATTTAAAAATCTATATGGAATATGGCACCATGAATTCAAAAAATTGAACTAATGTTTCTCAATTATATTTAAAATAGGGACCCATTTTATGCCAAAGTTTACCGGGATTTCATGCATTAACCGGATGTGATTTTAACCCATCTTTTATAAGAAGAGGAAAAAAAACCTTACCAATTACTAAAAAAAATAGTCTATACCAGAAGACATTTGCAGCATTAAGAAATGCTGTAATAACAGAGAAAAAACAAGGTTTTTTTACTACTTGAGAAGTTTGTCTGCCAAATATATGGTATGAAAAATACAAATTTAAATGATGCACGTTATGAAAAGTTTCTCGCCACATATAAGACAAGTGGTACTTACGCATTAAAGAAAAAACTTATCAATGATGATTCGTCAAATCTTCCTCCGTGCCAACGTTAATTCCCAAGTAGGTTTTGCCAGACATTGACATACGGCCAAGCACTGGTCCATTAATGGTTAACAGTACTTGGCTATTGTTACTGGGCGAATACTAGAACCAATCATCGGCCGATCTATGGTTTACAGAAAATAGCTAGTATATTGTTAACTTTGAATGGCCAAGCACTGGCCCATGAATGGTAAATATTACTTGGCTATTGTTATTGGGTCAGTACTGTAGCCATGAATTTGCCGATCTGTCATTTTTTTTAAATTTCACTAGAGTATTATCCCTTTTAGAAATACATAGTTTGAAAAATTTCACATATAGTTTAGTTATCGCCTTGTCGGTTGAAAGACTATGGTAATATAGAAAAGGTTGGTATATGTTTTAATTTATTTTCATTTCCATTTTATTTTAATTATTTTGTAAATAATTTATTTAAATTTATGTATAAAAAATATTATTTTATATTCACAAAATGTGCTTACACTCGTGTACCATTATCTTTGTCGGGTTTAGTGCGAAATTATATTAAAATTACTATTAAGTTTAAAAGATATTTAATATGTAAAATACTGATATTTAAAGTTGCAAAAATAGCGCATATTGCTGTGTAGCAAGTACCAACCAATGCAAAAACCATTAAAAATGTTAGGTGACATGTTGCATTTGTCGATAAGTATTCATCGGATGAAGGTTAGATCTTTAGAACACGATTAGAGATAACATATTAATGGTAATTGTTGTGGCTTTAGAATAAAGTGGTTGACACAGTAAGAACCTTTTATTTATAAAAAACCCTAAAATAACCGTAAAATAATATACATTATTGTTTCATAAATTTAGTCGAAATGAAATATTGCTTTCAGATTTATTAAGCAAAACATCAAAACTAAATTTTGAATTTTGTAAAATAAAATGTTAATGTTTGATTATTACAAACTTCAAAGGAAATTTTTACTAACAGGAAAAATAAAATCTTCTAAAAATTATTGTATGTTGTTCTCTAATGAAAAAAAAATAATTAAAACCCATAAAGATATCAGTGAAATTCCCCAAAACAATTAAGAACTGTTATTACATTTGATATTAAAAAAAACACTTAGAGAACATTATGTATTGTGCCAAACGACAGAAAACAAGATCATATAAATATTTTCAGTACAACCTCCTTTAAATTTGTTTCACTTACACTGTCTGTTATAAATAAAATTGCAATTAATTTATATTCGTGTATATAAATCACCTTGATTAGTGTGACCAGATGGATAAAATAAATTATTAACTGAAGGACAAAAAAAAACAGCAAAATTTAATGATGCATAAAAATTGTAATTTTTTATTTCTACTGAAAATATTATTTTATTTTATTATAAATTATAAATTTATTTTATTATAATACTTTTATAGCATGATATTAGTGTATATTATTTTATAAACAAAGCAGAGGTGTTCTCATATTAAATAAATTTAATGAATAATAAATATAATTTTTTTTAAAAGGTGCGGTGCATCTGTTTTTATTTTATTTTTAGTTTTTAATATTAATTTCATTCAATATATTATAAGTTATTGAATTTAGAATTTATTTAGATCAAAGAGAACTTTGTTTATGGTTCAGTTATAAAACAGTTATTCAATGTTTTATGAATAAAAGTTAAATTTAGAATTGATTTTTTCAAGACAAAGGTAAGCTTGTTTGGTGGTATTGTAGAAAATATATAAGTTATGAATGGTTACGTTTTGAAAGAGTTGCAGAAGTTTAAAACATTATCTTTTTCATCATCAGCAATGTTTTACAGTTTACTCCAGATTAGCAAATTTAGGAGCACTACAATTATTCAAAATATAAATAATGTTTGGTCAAGTGCAGTATCATGTGGGTTCTGTTGTAAGTATAATAATGAGTGCATGGAACGGGATTTACTTAACCTTTCAAGAATAGAAAATATACAAAAACATACAACGTAATCAAATGAGATACACTTGAAAGCACTATACTACATCTTTTGTTTTCGAGTAACCTTTCACTTAATGTAATGGGTACAATCAGGAAATCGTATCATCATATAGTAAAAAATTGAATGTTTTAATTTAGCTCAGATTAGGGGTTGCAATCCAGGGATTAGCGCTTTATGAATCCAAGATCCAGGGATTCATAAAACGCTATTGGGATTGCAATCCCTAGCTGTCATGTACTAAATTTTTATTCTACAATTAAATTCTACAACAAACATTGAAAAAGAAAATTAAAATTATTCTGTATTTCAGCATCCTCCCAGCCAAAATGAACAATAATCAAAACAATAACACCTAAACTGTATTTTTCTACTGAGCAATCCTAATTTGAAAAAAATACTAAAGAATTCGTTCTTTGTTTTATATAATCAACTTTTCAACAACGAATCAGCAACCAAATTCTGCAACTGTGAAGCGATTAAGTGGTAAGTTTATTAACGGAAAGAAACTAAAAAATTTTTCACACTTCACCCCTTTACAGTTACAGAATTTGACTGCTTTTTTGGTTTTAGATCGGTCGTTCATTTGGAACGGTCGGTTGTTCTAAACAAAATCTGTTGGGTAAATTTTGGATCGTTTTTTGTTCGATTTATTTTTACCAATCATTTTGTTGTTTTTGGATTTATTTTTTGTTTTATTTGTATATTAAGATGTTTTAATTTTTTCCATTTCATTTAGAATAAATGGCTTTCTTTTGCATTATTAACTGTGTGAGTTACTTTTTCAGTACTCATTTTAAAGAACACATTTCTGTACGAAGTTATTGGAAAGAGTGTACAAAAAAAATAAAAGAAGTTGAATTAAAAATTAATATATGTAGTACATTATATTTATATAGCAAAGTTTAGAAAAGAGCTTTGTTCGAGGTCTATATTTGCCTTCTCAACCGAGGTATATATAGAATTTTTTTTACTATACTAATACTAACACCAATTATCATATTTGATTTGGTTAGATTTTGATATTAGTCATTTTCAATTTTATTTAGAAATCTTAAAATATCAAGCCGCCTGAAAGTTTAGTTTAATACCAATAAAATAAAACAAGGGAATGAAATTATTATTTTTTCTATGATAACAAATGAAAACTTATTTTTTCTATGATAACAAATGCCACTAGTGTAAAAAGAATAACAAATTGTAGTTGCTATGGTTTTTCATATAATTTTACAAAGTTTTTTAAACAACGCAAAAAAAATAGAATACGAATTTTGAATGTTTTGTTGTCGATTTCTAACTTTATAATTTATAGTAAATATCGATTATATATATACTATCATAGAAAAAATTGCATTTCCTACGCGAGATAAAAACGTTTTTCGTTCGTGAACATGTATCACTCGACGTTAGCGCGTCTCGTGAACAAACGTTTACGCACGAAAAAAACAAAGTTTTCATCTCTTGTAGAAAAATATACTATTTTTGTTTTCCTGTTCATTTCATTAAAAATAAAAGAAAATTTGTCATTATTTGCCTAGGTATTTTTTTATTATTATTATTGACCGAGGGTGTGAACAATTACTTCTCATTAGAGTAATTGTGTAAATAATGGCGATTTTTCAGGTTAGTAGTACTGAATAGTAGATTTTTATACAAGTGGTGAAAACGTTTTTACCACGCGTAGAAAACGCTATTTTTTCTACGCTTGTAAATATAAATGATAATATTTACAAATTCATCTACTAAAAACTTACAAAACGACATATCTAAATCTGACTGTGTAAAAAAAAACAAGATTGTATTTATATATGTAGCATTTTTACCAGTATAAAATAATGTTATTATTGTGTTCGCCGACAGATGGAATAATAACAGGCGAACACAATAATAACCTTATTTTACACTGGTAAAAATGCGATATATAAATACAATCTTGTTTATTTTTTACACAGTCAAATTTAGATATGTCGTTTTGTAAGTTTTTAGTAGATGAATTTGACAATATGAATAATGAAAATAGTTCATATATTTTCTCTAAAAACTTTTACAGATATTACAGATATTTTTTTTACCGACTAGAAGTCATCGTTTAAAGTATAAATTTAAAAAATTGTAGGTAAAGATTCAATTAAAAACAAATATAAATAAATTTTTTAATAAAATTTATTTATTTATTTCATCAATTTTTTTTTATTTTTTTTTTTTTTGGCGGAAAGAACTCAGAGAATATGTTTTATATCTGACAGTTAATTATCGGAGGAAAAAATTATACGATATATCTGATACAAATTTTATTTTATGGCTTCGATTTCTCCGCTATAGAAAAAAACACACTCATTATTAGTTTAATTAATTAATTACACACAATTGATATAATGAATAGTTTCGATTCGATTCGATCAAAATATTCAAAATATTCAATCCCTTCAAAATACTGCGATATTGACAGAAATAAACACAGCAACCGGAACAACAACAGAAACAGTAAATCAAATTCAATCTCAAATATTCAATCCTTTGAATAACCACCACCTGCAGCCGACCACCGAAACTTATTTACTTTCAGTCCTAGTGACTGAAAACATTTTCAGTCACTACTTAGAAAAAGTTTCCCTTTCACATAGGTTTTACTATATATTAAAATGACGTTTTCGTAGCTTGAAGTAGAAAAAAGAAGTTTCTATTTCTAACTGAACGATCGGTCATCGTTCAATTAACATCGTCCATTTACGACCGAAAAATATTCAACATTTTTGTTCAAAGGACAGAACCGCAAATACAAAATAACCGAAACTTTCTGCAATCGGTAATCAAAATTCAATAAACACAAATGTCTCTAAATGCGTAAATTAATAATTTACATATAAATATGTACATTTGTGGTTATGGCATCCTGTATTCCATCAAGCCTTAACCTGTGTTTGAAAAAAATATTCATATTTCGTCTGTTTTTCTTTTATCGCGAAACCAATATAAACAATATTTCTTGAGGTTGATAGTGATATTTTTGGTTTTACATAAAAAACATTATACGTATTCATATCATATCCCATGTTTTTGACCTTTGATTAAATTTTATTTTATATTTTTAATTAATTAATACAATAATTAATGAGATGAACGAAATAATTGCATTTCCTTGAAATTTTGTTATTTGTATAACCAGTTCGTACAATTTTAATTTAATTTTATTTATGAAACAAAATACGAAGAATATAAGCAAAAAAAAACACTTAATAAATTTAAAACGAAAATAGTATAAATTCTAATATGTACTAACAATAATAATAAATAATAAAGAAAAATTAAGTTACAATTTTATTTTATAAATTTTTGTCTGCATCATGAATTTTGATTTAATAAAATTAAAAATTTTAAATTTGTCGATTATTATATTTGAAAATAAAAATGACAACAAAAAAATTTTTTTACTCGTATATTTATGTTGGTATCAATCATCAATTCTAATCCAATCTGATGTTATCTTTTGAATTCAGACTTCCAATTTCAGTCAATAAATCACAATCAATAATCGTTATGGTATGCTATACGTCATAATCGTATTAATAATCAATATATAATTTGCTAATTTAAAATATTAAAACATGCAAATTAAATTTGTTTTTGTGTCTTTATTTAAGATGCCGACAAATCAACCTAAATTATTTAATTAAATATATTAAAGTAAGAATGGAGGTTTTTGCTATTTTTAATTGGATATTCATGAAATAAATTAATTATAGATTGTTAAAAAAACGAAATTAGGGGATAAAAATATCGTATATGTGATTGAAAAAGATTTACTTGTAGAAAGCTCTGCAAAAAAACTTTGCTGAAATATGAAAATACTAAAACGAAGATTTTTAACATAATATGATCTGAAATCTGAATGCTTATATAGTCTCATATAAATAATCTATTGTCCATAAATTACATAATATGCCTACAGTGATTTTCTGATCCCTATATATTTATTTCTTCTAAATGTACAGCAACTTTGCGTTACATTAGGTTTATGTGCGATTTCGATGGGATTTGATGCAGTGGGAGATTTTAAGGATACAACAACCGTCATCGCGACCATAGAGTGATGATTAGTTTTACTTTTTTTTTTGTTCAATATTATGATGTTACAAAAATGCTTTAATTGTAAGACAACCTGTTCCGTTATAAATTCTCTTCATCATAAATAGAGAGCAAATCTATTTTTAAACAATCGAATGAGAACCTCAGTTAGGCACTACACACGAGTGAAATCGATTTCAAACAATTGGAGAGCGGATTGATAACCGATTTGCGTCAAAAGTGTTCATCATTATGAAATGTACAGATACAACTTCAGCTTAAACCGAGAACCTAACATACCCATTAAAACAGAATTCAAGCAAAGCATATAATAAAACAGGATTACTTCATGAAAAAGTTAACAACACATCATTATCTAGAAGTGTTGGTAGAACCACTTAAACTTGTATGTTTGATGAGATGGAGCAACAGCCATTTACTATTCTTATGCAGTAAAGAGAAAGGTCAGAAGAACACAGGACAAATGTGGGTGGTCGTGCCTTTATCAACATAAACGCATTATTTTCCTAGTACGGGTAACGATGATATACATCTAGACTAGAACAATTTAGAATTCTCATAAAAGCCAGTAATTCATAGATACCTCTAGATAATATTTATAAACCACCAGTGAGCAGCTGTGATAAAGTCCGAACCACAACCAACAAAGAGGAACAAAAAATTCATTCTCATTGCACGAGGTTTCTCTTCCTAGTATGGCAGGAATGCCAACTGGAAAGTGGGCATTGATCTTGTACAAGAATCAGATCATTTGCGTATCGTGATCACATTTAACAGTTGTATGAATAAAGCATTCTGGTACAATTTTAACAAAATTTGCTGAGAATGAATTCAGTAAACAATTTTTACCACTGACGCTGGGTCTGGGAAAAGAAAGTGGGAAAAATCTCGAAACGAGAAAAAGTTCTAACACTAAAACTTACACTTGTCTTTTCAATAGTATTCAATAGCATAAAACGCAGATATAATAAAACGCTGGTTGTATCACTACTACCTTGGAAATCATTAAACTTTTGTAAAGTGCCGTAGCTGCAGATTCAAAAAGAGAGTAATAAGAAAAGTAAGAGAGTCCTTTATCTCACTTTTTTTATTCAATCTTACCTTAGTAGTTTACCTATTCTACAAAAAAAAATATCCATTTCTTGGATCTTTCTATACGAAAGGAGGATGAATGATGCAGGTAAATACAACACGGCGACAGTATATAATTCATAAAAAATCACTAGGTGTACTGTAAAATCACTAGGGGTACTAATCTTCGAACTAGAAAGTTTGGTATTTTAATATGAAGTTGACAACTAACATGACCACTAGGCTCTAAAAAAGGATCATTTGGTAAGATTAGATAATCCTCAAAGCATAAAACTCTGAAGCAGAAATTTTGTTGATATAGAAAGCCTGAAAACTTCACTTCCTTGCATATCATTCATCCCGCCAAATTTTCCTAACATTTTCCTAACATTTTCCTTTCAAGTAGTATTAAATAATTTTCTCATTTCAACCATATAAATCATCTTACATCCTCAATGAGACAACAACAAATAAAACCCACACAAAATATTTTCTTTTTGAATAAATCATAAAAATAAAAATTTCTAGATTACATTTTCATTTGTTTTGCCATAAAAGTTTTCAGTTCACGGAAATAACTAAATCAATTTGTTAAAAATTAAATTATGATTGCATAAAGGAATATATCGTTTTATTCAATAAATTGCCATCCGGAGGTATATATGTAAACCTAATCTATAAAGAATAAGCAAAACAAAAGAAAATCGTAAATTTTTGTATTAGAAAAAAAATGCTGGGAGGGAGTAGGACCATGCAAAACATTTTTTGTCTTTAGTGCAACTCAAAATGCAAGCTTGTTTTTCTAAAATGATTTTCCATTTTTATTTGCACAAATCGATAACATACTAATAATTTTTTCTTTTAAAATTAAAAGTGTTGTGTAGTAGGAATTGCAATATGTGTTACAGCAACACATAAATTTTTTTAAAACCTAGGTCTCACAATAACATGCTGTTTTTAATGTGTTTTTTAAGAAAAGATAACTATAAGCAATAAATCCTGTCATATACTGAAATATTACATATGCCAATATTTGGCTATAAAAACAAAATAACAGATTTAAATAACATACTATAAATAACATGATATAATAATCTTGTAGTGTAAAACTCCTGCAATTATGCCATTTAGTTTTACACAAACTGTTACATGGGGACTAATTTCTTTGAACAAGCGCATGCATTGCATCACTTCCTTACTATATATTGACAGTGGTACCATTGCCTAACTGAAATTCGTTGCTAAAACATTACTTTGGCTAGCAACAACTCTGCTATTACCATGACCATTAGAATTTCAAATATAACTCTTATCGATACGCGTAAAATCTGGAATAGATCTGGAATGAAAATGAATATCTAGAAGAAAACTGTTATCACATTCATTACGAGGAATGTTAGTTGGGTGTTTAACAATTTAAGACCCTGGTGTTGCCACAAATGTTTCTGACAGATTTCTCGTTTTTCATTTTTAAGTATTTTAACCGAAGAAGGTCAGTGGTAACGATTACCTATCAATTGGGTAATTTGACTCTAAATTGGCTCAAAGATTTTGTCAGTAGATTAAAAAGTTATGATAATATTAAGATCTTTGGGGACCGATATAAAACAAACGCATGAAGGGATCAGTTTTGGTTAATTTGTAATTTTTTTATGTTTAATTTACGGGTGTGACCAGCCCGCGTTTTCTAGTCCCTGGTATTGGCATATGATTTAACGTGAGATATAACATACAACTGGCAAAAGCAGTGAGATGTCACTAGCCAAGGTGATATCTAAGCGGTGGTAACACAGGAACTCTATTGAATCAATGGTAGTACCATTAGTCTTAGATGTTTAACTAGCATGAAATCCTAGGTCATAAGTTATTATGTGATAGCATTTATTGTTGAGCTATCCATTTCTTAAAAAAAACAACAAAAGTTGGCCCATCAGCAACTCAGAACACAAAACGCATGCAACGCAAACGTGACACCAATTGTAATTCCTACTACACAACACATTTTATCTTACAACAAAAATAGACATGATGTTTTAAAGGTGTGTGAATTGTGTATACGTGCTTTACCTCTTACAATCTCTGTCAGTTACTAACCAAACTAAAAATAGTTCATAACATGATGTTCAAAAGTTAAGTCTCCATTTTTCAATAATTTGTTAAATAGAAGTTGATTAATTGATAATAATAGTCCATGAATGCTGGCATCAAACAAAGTATGTACTGTTTTTCTTCGAATAAATAAAGTTGAAACACAGTTTATTTACTTTCATGAAGTAAAATTTACCGGATATGAAAAGCTAGTTTTTGATTAGGATTTTTCCAAGAATTTATCTTTATACAGCGATTCCACACGAAACCGATCAGATTTTGTCCTCACCCCCTCCGATTTTTGTGAAAATGTGAATAAATGTTCTCTATATTAAAGAAATACGAAAAATGATTGTTTTTTTTCGCAGGGCTCTACTTTTTGGCAGTGGCCAGAGACGAAGCGTCTTTGGAAGCTAGGGAAGCACTGCTTCCCTTTGAAACAGGTCCCTTTTTCAAATTAATTATTGGTTTTTAATAAAGATTTTGTCAAACATCATTCAATAAACTTTATTAAAATTTCAATACTTTAGTAGTCATTTAAAATAAATCTTCATATTTTCTGTTAAATTATATGATATATCCATATAAATATATGCTTTTATTATTATTTAATTGGAGCGTAGCTCCATTCTTCCCCGATTCGGATTTTCGTATGAGGACATACTCCTCCCAAACTATTAAAGATATCAAAATGAAATTTTGTATGTAAGACGACATCTAGCCATAGATGGTTTACAAAAAAAATATTGAAAATTAGACATACCACGGAGGAATAATCACCGAAAAACGGTTCCCATAGACTTTCAATGGGAAAATTATCATCTTTTCACAATACTTAAACAAATTTTTATATTTTTTTTGGTTTTTTATGTTTTTTTTTTTTTTTTTTTTTTTTTTTTTTTTTTTTTTATATTTTTTTTTATATTTGTTTTTATTTTTTTATTTTTTTTTTTTCTTTTTTTTCTTTTTTTTTTGAACTTCAGTGATATTGAAAGTCTGAAAATAAAAGTTTGTTATTAGTTGATTTTAAAAAAATTTAATAACACACTTTTACCTACATTGAACAAGTTTGATCATGTTTTCAACCTGGACAAGTTTTTATTTGGTTCGTTCACCTTTTTTTCTTTGCCGTTTTGTTAAAGTACTTTTTATAGACAAAATTCACGATACGATCGTTGTAGTCAGACATATCGGTTTCAAATCCGTTTAAAAATTTTTTCATTGATTTTCAACTAAATCTATGCCGGTAGAGATACGCTTTTCGCGACATTTTCTGTTTCTAGGGAAAAATTGAGAAGGGAAATCTGTTTAAACCCTATTCTCTAATTATAACCGCCAAATTATCAATAGCTATCTGGGATTTTTTAAAGTTACTAGAATTGAGAGATGTTTCTGTTTAAATCAGCGAACGCTTTGTTAAAGTTTCTTGACAGTCAAATCATTTTCTGTATGGGAAACCAGCAGCCAAATTCTGTAATTGTGAAGCGGCGAAGTGATAAGTTTTTTAATGAAAAGAAACGAAGAAATTTTTATCACTTCACCGCTTCACAATTACAGAATTTGGCTGCAGTCCTGTAAAAATGCTCTATTAAAGTAAACAAACTAATCTTACGAATTTTGAAATCAAATAGAGGAAACAGTTTTTTTTCTCGGTTTTTATAGAGTGTTGCGATACACAATTTCTATTAAGGGTGTAATTAAAACAACTATACTATTTGAATAAACTTTGGTCCTCACTTAGGTCATCCATATAAAACTAATTGATTAAATTAAGTCTTCAAGTGAAATTGGGCCATAAAAATTACGTTCCTTTATAGACATTATACGAAAAAAATCTAATAATTCGTCAGCGATTCATCATTTTTATCATATGGATAACGGAGTCCTCACTCTCAATATTTACAATATTTATCATATAAAACAAATATAGTGTTCGTTATCTAACTTAAAATTTTAGTTTATAAGATAAAACATGATTCTCAATCTAATTTAATGAATTATTCTGACAGAAAAATTCGTAAATTGTAGAAGGGTTGCGCTGACTGCAAGAAAAGCTTAGTGAGTTTTAAAAAATTTTTAGTATTAGCTCCGAAAAATGATTACATACTTTTAGAACTGTTTACTTTTAGAACTGTCCGCAAAATTGTATTTTAGCGGCCTAGTACTTAAAGTCGTTATGACAACACTTTAGCGAATTCAAAATTTGTTTTCATTTTATATTATAATAATTTTCAAATTATAATCACAATTGCTTTGATAATAGACTGAGAGCCCGCGACGGCCAGACTTTCGTCATTTTATAAAAGCTGAAAGTCTCTCTGCGCATACCCCCTACTCAGATAGGAACGATTATTGACATATGAAGTTTAGATCATGGTGGCTTTGGCAGGGAGCAGGTTCCAAAGGGGCCTCCAAAGTTTCGTGAAAGCATAAAAGCTAATTTTTTTATATATTTTTCAGGATAGTATTAGAAGTCACGTCACCCAATGCCAGACACTTACTATCGTGAAAACCCCCTGCCAGACACCCTTAAACACCCTTAAACACCCTTAAACACCCTTAAGTAGGGGGTATGCGCAGAGAAACTTTCAGTTTTTATAAAATAACGAAGGTCTGGCCGTCGCGGGCTCTTAGTCTATAAGTTTTGTTCAAAAATCAAATTTTTAGGTACGCAAGAATACAAATTAAGGAATAAATTAGAAAAAAAAATCCTAAGAGCTAATACTAAAAAACGTTGTATGCAACACGTACGCAAATGGCTTTAGCAGACTCATCTTGATATTACGGACTCGGCTAGCGCCTCGCCCGGAAACATTACGATTCGTCCGCTAAAACCATATTTTGCGTACTTGTTACATAAACTACTATAAATTTAAGGTTTAAAAAATTTAATGAGTGATTTTTGTTTGTCTTTAACTTTTTTCAAATTCTCGAGAAATAAAACAAAATTTCTTGAGAAATGAGAAATAAAGATCTATCGAGAGAAATCGAGAAAAAGAATTCTCGAGAATAATCTCTATGCCGGAGGTAGATGCAGCAATATTTACCACACATTAAACTGTAGCGATTTTGTAGTTCTTTTGGATTGTAGCATATCTTCGGACATATCTTTTGGATTGGACATAGCTTCGCTCCTTTTTATCAATGCATTCTGCATTGGTCACCTAGTTATATTAATGCCTTATATTCATAAAAAAAACATCAACGCATTCAAAATATTTATTTCCATCCAAATAATCCACGAAAAAGCTGTTCAACTTGCAGCGTACTAAAATATATAATTTGTACGTAAACAACAACAACAAAATCGAAACGAAAAATGAAAAAAAACGAAAACTATCAATAGAAATAATCTATGTTGCATATAGCGTCTACTATCATAGTAGTGCTATGGTAAATTTATTTTGTTTTAGCTTATATGCACTGGTTTAATTGTTTTAGCTAAGTTTTATTACTTTACATCAAAGTATTGATTTTTAATAACAGTTTCGATGTTTTGTTTGATTTATAAATATTACAATAAGTAATTTCTTTATTAACTATTATTGCAGGGCAGTTTCCAAAAATGTTTTGTTTTAAAATATATAAAAATATTTTCTAATTAGAAAATAGACGACCACGATCACTGATTTCTAAATTACGTAGGTATATATTTTGTCTCTTGGGATTCATGGTCCTATTTCTCGATTGTTTGTAACTGTAAGGATAGGACCAATCAACAAATATAATTATTTTTACTGATGATGAATTTTAATTACATAAAACCCTTTCAATTATATACTTTGATAAATTAAGCAAGCCAATTTGTTCATGTACCTGATGAGTTGAACTGCTGTTACATATCCATATTTATGATTCATCATTAGTATATTAAATACAATGTTAAACATAAATTGATTTTTGTGTTTCAAACCAGAGGATCAAGTTTTTACCGGAAAATTTAGTAACTGTCCTTCTCATATTGTGCATTGAGAATTTTCTTGCAAACTATATTGGGGTATTGCTAACAGTGTTGAATTCAACACAAGTAAAACTCAAGTTTGCCATTTTTCTAGGTTATCAACACCTAATCCATTTTCATTAAAGTTTGATTTAAATGATCTTGAAAAGGAAGCCTAACAGCTTCTTGGAGTTGAGATTGAAAATAAAATGAAAAGGAATTCTTATATTTTTAGCCTAGCTAAGAACGCTGTTCAAAAATTAGGATTTTTGGGTCAGTGTCGTAAGGTTTTTAATAGCGAGCAGCTTCTTTTAATATATAAATTATTCGTCCCTGTATGAAATATTGTTCTCACATATATGGGGTGGAGCCTACAAAAGCAGTTTGAAATGTCTTGATTCTATACAGCGGAGAGCTGTTAAATTGATCGGCAAATTAAACCTTACTAACGAACTTGATTCCTCGCATTATAGAAGAGACGTCGCTGATTTGACGATATTTTATAAGTATATTATGAAAGAACGGGCGTCTGCGGAGATCAATTGATTTTAATTGTAGTCATTTTTATCATTGATGAATATTATATAGAACGCAGCATCTTATTCTTAAAACCTCAGGCTTCGCCTATGGCAGGGGCGTGTGACGTTTTTAGGTTTTCGCAAAAATGAAAATTTTTAAAGACCTGTTCTGTTACTCAAAAACTAAACAACCGATTTTAATAAACGTGGTCTCAAATCAAAGAGATTAACGGTTATTTTAAAAATACATATTTTTAGAATTTTATATTGTTAGTTTCTAGACGAAAAATTACGATTTTTCGAGAAATGTGATTTTTTACCACTTTCGACAACAACAATTATCAGATGTTTTATTTTTTTTTTGTCAGTTTGATTATTCCTAAAAACAATAAAAATTATAAAAAAAATACGTTTATTATAGTTTTTAAGATATGATTTTTTGAACATTCCGTTCTTTGACTATTTTAAAGCAAAACCTGTTATACAATCATAGAAGCCGTGTTATCATAAAGAAAACACGGATATGCAAAAGTTCGAGGTAGAAGGAGCTAGATCAATGTCTAAAAACTTCACAAAAAAAATCCCGATTTCGAGAAAAATCATATATATAAATAAAAAACAACTTTTGTCAAAAAAGAAATTTCATAATCAACTAACTGTTATTTTCCAACTCTTAAAATATGTCTAAGGTGAGAGGATCAAGATCATGTCGAAAAACTTCACACAAAAAACTCGATTTCGAGAAAAATCATATACATATAAAATACAACTTTTGTCAAAAAAAGATATTTAATAATCAACCAACTGATGTTTTCCAACTCTTAAAATAAGTCCGAGGTGAAAGGAGCTAGCTCATGTCAAAAAACTCCTCAAAACAATCTCAATTTCGAGAAAAATCATATACAAATAAAATACAACTTTTGTCAAAAAAAGATATTTCATAATCAACTAACTGATATTTTCTAACTCCTAAAATAAGTCCGAGGTGGGAGGAGATAGATGACAACAAAAAACTTCACACAAAAAATCTCAATTTCGAGTAAAATCATGTACAAATAAAATACAACTTATGTCAAAAAAAGAAATTTCAAAATCAACTAACTGATATTTTCCAAATCCTGAAATAAGTCCGAGGTGGGGAGGAGCTAGATAGATAGAATATACTTGTTTTCTTAATGATAGCACGACTTCTATGATTATATAACGATTTTTGCTTTAAAATAGTCAAGGAATGGAATGTTCAAAAAATCTTATCTTAAAAACTATACTAAACTTATTTTTTTATTATTATTTTATTGTTTTTAGGAATAATCAAACTTACAAAAAAAAATTAAAAATCTGATAATTGTTGTAGAGCCCTGCAAAAAAAATAAAAATCATTTTTCATATTTCTTTAATATAGAGAACATTTATTCACAGTTTCACAAAAATCGGAGGGGGTGAGGACAAAATCTGATCGGTTTCGTGTGGAATCGCTGTATAGTTGTTTGGTAAATGGTACAGCTACGACACTGGTAAGATATGTATGTAGATATATGTGCGACGCAATATCCTGCCGTCTTAAACAACAAATGGACTTTTTTCCGATTTCTAAATTACACAAATTAAAACAAATTTTAGTTTATTTCGTTGCGGTTACGTTTTTCTTTTATTACGTTTTATAGAAAATTAACTATGTAACATATTTTTAATGCTGTGATCAATTAATAATAAGGGCTAAAGCTATTCATCTGTGCAATGCTACTAATTTATTTTTCATACAAATAAACCCATTACAAACCACTTTAAACAATCAATACCCCTCTTTCAGTCGAACTAAAAACAATCGTTTTACATTTATAAGGGGTGCAGTTGTCTATCAAATCCATTTACACATTAATTTTTCTTGTCGTAACTTTTTAAGGGATCCGATATATGCAATTTGGTTATGAATTCTACCAAAACAAACAAAAGAAGTTTAGAAAAATGGTTTATGGTTGATTTATGTATAAAATAAGATACATATATTACAAGAAATTTATGAGACCGAGAGTTGTATAGACACTTTGGAGATTGGTATTTTGGGAAGCTGGAAACATTTTATTTATACAATTCAAAAAGAATATTGCCAAATGACTAACTTACAGTGTCTTGAAAACTATAATCCAAACACAAAATCGACAAAAGTTTATAAGCAATTATATCATATTATATGTTTTAGTAATATTTAAGTATTTTTATTTTACGGTTTCAAAATAAAAAAAAAACAAAAACCATAAAATAAAAAAGAATTTCAATTTGTCGGTAGTATTAATAACACTCCATTAACTAATAAGAGCATACTAAAAACAAAAATCTTATTATTTATGATGTTACTAAAATTAATATTTATAAAACAATTTCGTCCACGGAAGTAAAAATAAAATAAACTTGTGATATTACTTCGGTCTGAAAGACCTAAGTATTACAATAATGAGCTAAAAGTAAAATTCTTACCCCCACTTTTTTTGGCATTTCTCGACGTTTTAGAACCACCTGATTCTAAAAAAGCAAAAAAAAAATGTATGTCTGTCTGCCGACCGGCCGTCACAACCGACGAAATCTAGAAAACGGCTGAAGGGATTTGAAAAATTTTGAATTCTAAAAATAGGTACACTCAATGGGAAGAGCCAAAGGACGATGTGTTCGATAACTGTACCGGAAGTGTGTCAAAAAAATCGTCAAGTGTGTCAAAACAAGGAAATATGCATATTTTTGCTTAAAAACCGTTCATTTTAAGTGATAATGAGTAGGAACAAATAATGTGGAGAAATCTGGATGGTCGGGATTGGTATGTGAGATCAAAAACTAGATTATTGCATTATAATTTTGTCAAAAAAATGTTGTCAAGTGTGTCGAAAAAAAGATTTTTATTTATTTTTTTACCCAATTTTTTGAAAAAAAAAAAAAAAATTAAATTAATTATTTGCTTGAAATGAATTATTATTATTATTATTGAGAATTATGGCATTATAAGTTTGTCAAAAATATGTTGTCAAGTGTGTCAAAAGAAAGATTTTTATTTATTTTTTTACCCAATTTATTGGAAAAAAATTAAATTAATTATTTGTTTGAAATGAAATTTTATTATTTTTATTGAGAATTATGGCATTATAAGTTTGTCAAAAAAATGTTGTCAAGTGTGTCAAAAGAAAGATTTTTATTTACTTTTTTACCCAATTTTTTGGAAAAAAATAAAATTAATAATTTGTATGACATGAAATTTTATTATTATAGAGAATTATGGCATTATAAGTTTGTCAAAAAAATAATGTCAAGTGTGTCAGAAAATGATTTCATTTATTTTTTTAGCCAATTTTTTGGAAAAAAATATGTAGCTGTTTTTATGACGTAAATGTAATTGAAAATGAAATTGGACATGAAAGTTTTTGAATTTGTTATAGTTTTTGAAATGTTTTTGGAGTTTTGAAAAAAGTTTGTATTTTTGATTTTGTAATAATTTTTGCAATATTTTTAGAATTTTGGAGAAAGTTTTAATTTTTGATTTTGTAAGAATTTTTGGGATATTTTTAGAATTTTGAAAAATTTTAAATTTTTGATTTTATTATAATTTTTGATTTTGTAATGATTTTTGAAATATTTTTAGAATTTTGGAAAAGTTTGAATTTTTGGAATATTATTGGAATTTAGAAAAGTTTAAATATTTGGTTTTATTCTAATTTTTGGAATATATTTGAAATTTTGGAAAAAGTTTGATTTTATTTAATTTTTACAATATTTTTGGAATTTTGAAAGAAATATGAATTTGTGATTTTGTAATATTTTCTCGAAACGCTAAATGAAGAGGTTTTTGAGTAGTTTGCTGAGTGTATCATCTTTTCACTAAACATAATTTATGATCTGTTATAATTTTTCGGCATCGTCTTGATGTTTCGTGTTAGTTTTGTAATAAATTTCTAAACAGAGATAAAAAAATTATGTTTGATATACATCGCCAAAACTAAAAACCATGTCCTCATAAAAGTTTTTTGCCGAAAACTATATCAAAATCCTTAACCCAGACCGAAGTCTTGATATCTCAGAGCTGTGAGTTTTCAGCCCCTCCATATTTTAATTTTGCATTCACTTTTCCTTATCTACAATAACTTGTTCAGCAAAATGTAAAACAGCCGAAAAGAAAAATTGTTTCTTCTTACTTAATAAAGAAAGTATTAGATTATTAGATTCAATCGAAACCGATTAAAAACTAATTTATTCTATTCACGATCGAAAATAGCATAAGGATGATGATTGAAAACAATTTATCTTAAACAGCAATTAAATTATATACATATTTTCTCACCTGTCTTTTCGAAGACACCTTGAGCTTGTTTTTATTTGAATGAACGAATATTCATTACATATTTGTAAAATATTGAATTAAAGAAGAAGAACATCTAAATAGAAGCTATTAAAATATAAAAAATAATGTAAAAAAAATTAAATATTTACTAGTAAACAAGCATAAATTACGCATGAAATTAATAATTAAGTCTTCTATTTTCGTCTTCATACAAAAACAGCGAAATTTTTAAGTAGTTGAATATGAAATGGTGGATTCTGTATGATACCTAATTGTTCTACAACCAGTACAACTCTATTTGTATTGGAAGGAACAGTTCGATGGCGTTCGTCAAATAATAGCACACACCTGCGATGTGGGCAGTCAAAAATGCTAAAACTGACCAAATGTTAGCCAAAGGTTGAAATGAACCGTCTATGCACAGAAAAAATGAAACTGACATCTATAGGGAAACAGTTTCCCTAATAAAACTGAAGACTATATTATCATGTCGTTATAAGGCCGAGCTAATTAATTGTTGCATAGGACTGATCAAGTCCAAGCAAAAAAAAAGTTCTGAGAGAGTTTTAAATAAATGTCCAAAATCAACATTTCAAAATTTTTCTATCAAACTATTATCTAAGTAGCATAAGCCTAGTGCCTTTAAGAACTATGGGCTAAATATTCCAAATAATACACTAAGTAATCTTTGCGATGAGGATTACTTAGCATTTGGAAAAACCAAAGCTTTAAATACAAGCAGGCATAGGAATAGAAAACTCGAATTTATTATAGCGAATCAACAAAAAAACTAAACGTAATTCAAAGATTCTTACGTCTATTGCAAAAAGTCAACTATACGTCAAGAACATTTCCACCGCGACGAAATGATAAAATTCGAATTTTCATATTCAACTTTTTGATTTAAAATACTATATGTATATAAAAAATCAAAATAACATATACAATTTATGCAATGAGAATGAAACTACATATAATGTATGTTTTTATACAATTTTGCCTGCTTTCACATAACAAATGCTGTTATTTTTTTTTTGTATTTTTAATTTTACAATTTTTTTGTTGATTATACAACATTTCTTAACACATCAAACAAACAAAATGATACATACGTAGATAGGATTAGTTTAAAAAAAAATAATAATAAAATAATAATCTAATAAAGTTTATGAGGAACAAATGAAAACACTCACCCATATCAGCTATCCCAAGTCCAAAACGATTAACATCTTTTGGCAATTGATGTTGAACATTGGCATGTTCTTGTAATCTTTGGCGTGCTACTGCAATACCAACTGGAATTGCGCCACCTTTAAAGTAAAAATACAATTTTATAAACTCAGAGCAAGTTATAGGTTTAAAAAAAAATTACCGGAATTTTGAACACTTGTCCCATGATCCATTTGGTTCTTAGGAGAAGGTGTTTCAATTTTAACAACAGCTGTTAATGCAGAACTAGGAACAATGTTATTTGATGTTGTTACTTCAGATACTTGACACGGTTCTCGTTTAATATGAATCAAGGTTGTACAATTAGTATTACTTGAATCACATGTATTGTTAGAATGTGGTGCCCATGAAATTGGGATTGTCCGACTACAACCGGAATTTAAATCATTCGTTTGATGATGATTTGATGTTGTACTTGCTATTGTTTCTGAAGGACTATGAACGGTTGCAAGTAAACCGTCATGCATATGGTTATAATGATGATGTGTTGTTGTTTCAAATCCATCAAATTTTTGACCTCGCGATCCGGAGCTAATACTTTCGGATTTGATTGTTAAATTTGAATTTGTTGCTGAATGTGGAACGTGTATTTGTAATGGTTCTAAATTGCCATGCTCCCATCGACCTATACATGTTTCAGTTTTTTTAGCAACTGAAGTGGCACTTAAGAAATCTGTATGAGATTGAACTAAAATACTATTGGCCTGAAAATAAACAAAAAAAAATATTATTATTAAATGTCTTCATTGAAATTTAAAAACATTGTCGTTTTGCGGAATAGAGTGTGTTTTTGTCCTAATTGATTTAAATTTTATCACTTTTTAAGATTTTTTATCTAACTATAATGTTAAGTTTCTATGATTTTTAATATAATTCCTTGCTCTTTACAAAATTCATTAAGGTGCGTTCATTTTGGTTTTATAAGAATAGAACCACCAAACAACAGAAACATACTGTCGCGTTTGTCTACCTTGAAATTCACGTTTTTGTACCTTCTAATTGGCGTAACCCTCAATTCGATAAACGTATTTTCCAAATCTCCTTCTGGATTCGAGCATTGATTAGTAGCCAAACCAATTTTTAATACAAAGATATCGTTGGAACTTTCTAGGAAAAAAACTCCACCTCTCATTTTACATGTTTCGGATGAATTCATACCTTCCTCTTCAGTGCCTTGTTTAAATCCTTAGGCAGACACGCTGTCAATTACGCCACTGAGACATGGCTGACACTTGGTCAATTGTTGTCCTATTTTATTTTTGTTCATGCCGTTGACATAGACTTTTCAAGAAGTGTCCTTCACCTGTATTAATTTCATCAATTCGCTAAATTTTATGGTTCAGTTTCACTTTAAGACTTAATTTAATCGATTAGATTTATATAGGTGATCAGCCCATAGTTTTTCCAATTTATCAACTATACATATTAGTTAACTATCAATTCGAAACTATCAATTCGAACTATCAACTCGAAACTATCAATTCGAAAAGCGGTGTGTTGATAGTTGTTAATGTTTTGCTTAAAAAAACTTTCACCTAGATGGGAGTCGAACCCGGGTCCTCCGAGTTCGAAGTCTAGCGTGCTAACACTAGCACATTCAGTTGTCCTATATGTATTCATATTAGACAACATTAAGGGAATTTGAATTTTTGGGGATGTTTTAGAACAATTAAACTCAAGTAAGTTAGGAAGTAATTGGAGTTTTTTCAATTCGAATGTATGGTTGGAAGTTTCTCGGAAAAAAATCCACTTTCTCAACTCCACTTCTCAGAGTGTTATACACTCCTAAGAGGATAAAACACTGTAATAAATATTTGAATGAGTTATGCTAAACGGTTTGGCATGAATTTGACACAGTAATAATTGGTTTTAGTTAGAGTTCATGTTAGTATTTTAGCATTTCCAACTAAAATCAGAAATCGAGATGGCATCTCCACATAACCAAATAGCGATGGCATCTCCACATAACCAATTAAAATTGGGGGACTAACTCTCGTCCCACGTATATACAGCTATAATCGCTCTTTTTATACCGTACATAATAAAGATGACCGTCTAAATCGGGCTGTTGAATACTCCATCTAAAATACGTGCTAGCTTTATACTAGCTCGACTAGGCCGTTCATCAAAACTATCATCGGTGTCTATCAGTGTGGTTTCGTCCCAACCATTCGACCACCGATCAAAGTTGTACTTTAAGAATGATTATGGAAAAAATCTTAAGAGTTCAACATCCGCATTCAGCCCCATGTTGATTTCAAGCAAGCATATGTTAGTATTATTCGCAAAAACTTTTGGTCCACACTCATATGATTTGGTATTCTAGAGAAAATTGTCCTCTATGTAAACTCACAACATTGGAATTAGATTGAAGAATAGTAATCGAAGGGTCTTTTCCTGACCCTTTTAAGACAATATCTGGTGCTCGACAAGGTGCACTCGTGCCAATACTATTTAATTTGGCGCTTGAGTACACATGAAAAAAATCGGAACAGAAAACTGCCCCTTTACTAAATCTAATCAAGTTCTTGGGTATGAACATGATATTGCGCCTTTTAGACGTAAACCAAACAAAACGCTCGGATTGGATGATTTCGTCATGAAGAAAATTAGGAGATAAAAGAATTAGAGAGAATGATTAAAAGAGAGTATGATAAAATTCCCAACAACCAAAACCTGAAGGGTTCTCCAGGTAGACAACACTGGTGTGATGACAAGGCTCAAGACTTTTGTGATATAGAATTTCGAAACTGGAGTAAACTAGTGATGAAACGAGAAGAATTTAAACTCGTTGCACAACCGGCTACATCTCTTTACTGGATGGAAACGCCAGAGATAAAGAAAGAACTTTTATTTTTTTTATTAATTGAATCAACATGTTTTGCATTGAGTTCCTCCACTATACTCAATAGCTATAAATATCCCCAGATAACATGTTTACCGTTTTCTTTTACTATATACATTCAGCAAGAATAATTATCGACTAGGTTTAAATATACAAATTCTAAATAATTTACAGGAAAAGTGGCATCCGTCGGAAATCGAACTCGGCAACCTTAAGTTACAAGGCGACCCCTTTAATAAACGATGTATAATGTAGACAACAAATTGATGCGATGTGATGTGCTGTCAGTCTCACGATCTTACTGTTAGCATATACTATATAAGACCATCATTTTCTAATGAGGCGGCAAGAAGAATTGGAAGAAGTAGAAGTGGAAGTCGCCATCAACAAACGATAAAATGGAAAATCACCAGTTGTACATTTATTTAAAGCATTACAAAAAACTTGTTTTCATATATAAACTTATAACAACGGAACCAAGCGTTAGAATAATAATCGAAAGGTAAAGCCCCTATCCTTTCGAGATATTATCTGGTGCTAGAAAAAGTGATGCACTCATTAACTTACTTTTTAATTTGGTACTTGAGTACGTGATGAGAAAATGCATAAACGAGACAGAAAATCATCTTTAACAAATCTAGTCAAATTCTTTGCTATGCAGATGATATTGCGATTCAAGGTCTTATACCAAGCGCAATCAAATGCAGTCTCATATAGCCTGAAAGAAATGGTAAACGACTTAAATTATGCATAGACACAGGAAAAAGAAACTAAATATTTAACAACATCCAGAAAGATATCTCGCGGCAATCTAGATACAGGCGATGTCATAGAAGAACGGAGAGAGTTTTCTACGCGCAGTTAAAACTTCTACGATCAAAACATTTTTCGCGCTCCTATAAACTCACACTTAAGTCTTAACAAAGCAATAATCACAGTTGTTATCGCCTCCCCCCTCAAACTACATATATTTCAACTTTATCAACATAAACACAAAACGAATATTAAAATGGTTTTGACATTTCATTTGACAACTTTTAAGATTTTTAAATTCTGGACTAAATGGGCGAGTTTATATAAGAATCGAATATATCACGAAACTGTATAATCGGAAAAAAGTTGGAAAATTTTCTATTCGAATACGAATTTCCGATGAAATTCAATCATACCGAATTATATCAACATTCAAAAGTAAGGCCATACGAATAATTTGTAATCCATTTATAATTTACTAAAAATGAGTATATAATCCGAATAAATCATGAAATCACACAACTCACTTAGAGGATAAGTTGTAATCGTTAAATCCAACCGGATTAGATGGTTTGGATGTTGAAAAGTACCCATTAGAAAGAATAATTTAAGAAGTGTCCCAATAATAACTTGTTCGTTGGTGTTCGTTCCGAACTGGAGTTAATTAATAAGAGAACAATATAAATAGGAGCTGATTAGACGTGCGCTAAAATCCCTAAATGGGCTGAAAACGCTAAAGAATAAGACCATAAGATTGAGTCACGAAAGAAGCCACTGAATAGGTATATAGCGAAAAATAAAAAACAAATATTCATTTTGAGATATTCGTATTTTAGTGTTTCCGATTAAGCTCAATTCTAGTTAATCTTCTTCTATCACTAATAAATTACGCTAATGCCATATTTTTGTTCACCCTTAACTTGAAATAGATCGAAACTGACTTTTTTTTGCGAACATTTTCTTTTTTTTAAATGTGACTGCTGAAGTTTGAAATTTTTCAATCTATAATGTTATTTGACAAAACTATTGTAAATGCATAAAACAGTTTTATTAATTTTGTGATTTATAAAAGCACAAACAGAATGAATACGTTCCGTTCCGTTAATTTTTTATCCGCTTCATTCCGTTCGTTTTAAAAAACACAATACAACCGCTCCGTTTTTAACTTTTTAACTATCCAAAAATTTATATTTGATTTTTATTTTTTTTTATAGATTTACTAAATTATATTTATATACATATTATTAAATTAAAAGTTTGAATTTGTGTTAAGTGTCCGTTCCGTTCCGCCTTTCCCCCTTCGTGCATTGTGTTTTATTTTCCGTTTTTCATATAAACTGAAATTTCAAATATAACGGAGCGGACGGAACGGTTCTATTATCTATTCTGTTTTAACCTTAACTTCCAAACTTATTGGACTTTAGTCTTGATACTTATCAATTGATTTTCGATTGTACTTATTTAAATTATGATTTCAATTACACAGAAAAAAACTAAATAATTTTCTAATTAAAATTTTAAAGGTAGACTTAATTATTAAATTACGTGACTTGAATAATAAACTCAAACTTCATAAAAAAACAAGAAAATCTGAATTTAAAATGAAATTGCATTAAAAATAATTTTATTATTTGTTTTTTGTTGTTGTAATTTTAGGTGTGTTTCTCATAAATCATGGATTATACTAAGAATTTGACCTTTGTTATTGAACCTTCCTTTTATTTTTATGAACAAACATATACATGATCCTATACGGTAATAAAAACAACAAAACTTTTTATACCTAATTAATATGAAAAAATTCCTGAAAAGTTAACAGTTAATTTAGTTAATTAAGTTAAAGTTAAATTAAGTAAAAAGTTAACAATTCTGATGTGTTTTGTAATACATATTTATTTAGGCTGTATTCTAAACGACGACTTATTTGAAACTTATTTATGTATACTTACTTATTCAC
Source organism: Diogma glabrata (assembly GCA_963693315.1). Lineage (NCBI taxonomy): Eukaryota > Metazoa > Arthropoda > Insecta > Diptera > Cylindrotomidae > Diogma > Diogma glabrata. Next base: position 237,215,954 of record OY856187.1, on the reverse strand, counting down.
CGACATATTAAATAAGTATTTAAAAGCTATTTTAAATGATTTAGCATACTTAATTTGACAGTAATGTCGCGTTCTTTGGCAAAACAAAAATCGATCTAGGGTGCGTTTCGAAATTAACTATGGTTAACCGCGGTTAACCATAAGGTAATAATGTCACTAATGTCACAGTTAAAATAGTGACGTCAAGTATTGATTTAAAAATTTTTAGTTAATTATGAAACGAGATTTGGTAGAGTAAAGTTAACCGCGGATAACCATAGTTAATTTCGAAACGCACCCCTGAGAGAAAAAAAATTAGCTGTCAGATCCAAAAAATTTGCTTAAAACGGCCTACTTGTGTTCTTTGGCAAAAAAAGATTGATTTTTTTTTATCTAGATCAAGTTTTAAAAATCTAGATTTTTTGGTAGATTTTACAAATACATTGAAATATTATTTTTACTTGTCCAATTTATGTAAATAAAACAAACCCGCAATTTTAATTATTATTATTATTTTGTTTAAAAATAATTTATTATTATTTAAATTATTTAAATTACTAATTAATAATAAAGTTATTACAAATAAAATGATAAAACGTAAAAGCTATCATATTCAAATGTAAACATAACCAAACATATCAACTGACAGAACAAAAAGTCAAAACAATTTACTACTACATTTACAAAACATTTACATTTTTATGCTGTTCTTTGACAAGTAAATAAATCAATGTTTTTTCGATCAAGCCAAAGTACGCGGCATAAAAACAAATTCGAAAATAAATTTACGATTTATTTAATTTGATCAATTAACACTAAGTTTACACCCAGTATCTTGTAGGTACATATGTACTATATTTATTAGATCGACTATGGTCGATGTAAACAATTATCAAAAAAGTACGTACCAAATATTTGGTAGGATGATTTGCTACGTATCAAATTAGGTACGTAGCAAATAGGTATTATTTTTACGGTGTGAACACTAAAATTTGGTATGACATTTAAAATAAAAAAAAATTAACTGATTTCCTAAATATATATTTTTGTTTCATGTGACTTTTTTGCTAAAGTTCTAAGTAAAAGAATGTTAGCAAGAATATAATAAATGTTTGCAGTTTTTTATAAAAAATATATGTATATGGAAATTTTTTCTAACCAAAAAACTAACAATGAAAAAGACGCGCTAAAAATTAATATGTCATACCTAATTAATAAGACTTTTTGCACGATCAGACGATTTTGCATGTTTACTAATTCGTAAATAAACATAGTAAGTTTCGTTTACAAATCATAGGTCGGTAAGTAATTACTTACCGATCATGCAGGCGGTAAGTAATTTTATACCGGTAAGGGAGACCTCAGGGTGTGAGTAAAACGGTTTTTAGTCAAATAATTGTGTACGTCTATATTCACTAGCTTCAAATTTAAGTAATATTCATTTAAAAATATTGCAATTAAAAGATTTAAAAGCAATTTATTTTGAAAAAATAATCATATATAATATCACGAGTCGTCAAATAATAGTCGATTATTTTTCATAATCATTATTATGAATGTCATTTGAGGTCCCGAGTGTGCGTAGCGCACGAGGGAAATTTTTGACCTCAAATGGCATGAGTGGTAATGTTGAAAAATAATCGACTAATAATTTGATGACGAGTTGTATTTAGCAGACAATTTAACGAACAGAAATAGTAACATTATTCCTTTGTTGTCAAACAAAATTAAATATTATTTCATCTTAGTAGGCGCATAAATGTTATAAATTTGTAATTTACTTTTTACAAATAAACATAAACATGCAATCATTTATGAATGAAAACGGACATTTTTACTATTTGCAAATTGCATTTTCACATAATTTTGTATATGCATTTTTGTTTTAAATTAATATATTAAGTAGGCGGAAAATATTCGAAAATATTCGCTGTTCTTTCCTACCAGAAAAAAATAGTCCAAACAAATCGTTTTGATTTGCTAAAAAATAGTAAATGAAGCGTTTTGATTGGACCTTATTGAAACTTTATTTATTGAGTTGAATTGTCGGTTGTAATACCACGAGTCATTGAAATTTTTTCGAAAATTTTTTGATTTTACGAATTAAATTATTTAGCAACACTGCGAATCAAAGCGCACAATAAACCACGAGTCCGAAGGACGAGTGGTTTAAGTAGTGGTTTGATTGAGCAGTGTTGCTTCAAAATAATTTAATGAGTAAAATTGAAAAATTTTCGAAAAAATTTCAATGAAGAGTGGTATTTAATGAGATAATTTTTTTTTAATTATAATTTGTTTAAAATATAATTATTAGTTTCTTAATAAAATTTTTTCTACTTATTATTCAATAATACAAAATTATGTAAAAATGCAATTCACAAATAATAATAAATGTCCGTTTTCATTCACAAATGGTTGCATGTTTATGTTTAATTATCAAAAATAAATTACAAATTTATAACAGTTATTCGCCTACTAAGATAAAATTATATTTCATTTTGTTAGAAGAAAAAATGACAATAAAGAATTTTCATAACGACAAAGCAAAATTATCGACGACAAGAAGAATTGCCGACAGTTAAAGCAGAGCCTACTGTTTAAATATCATAGTTTGTATGAATGAAAAATAAAATTTCTGACAGCAAAAAAAAATTATCGTTGAAATTAAGTTTTGCAACAAAAAAACCTATAGAATTATGATGAAACGCAAAGCTTACTATTTTAAAATGACATTTTAAGAAATTTTCTTTAAAACTTGAATTTTGTGAATGAATTTTATTATTTAAATAATTTTAATTGAATTTTTATTGATCGTGCAAAAAATGTAATAAGCATTTTGGTCATTAAGAGTATTACCGATTTCGGATATATTAGAGATCTCGACTTCGTCTCGATCTCAAAACATATATCCTCAATCGGTAAAACAATCTTACTGCCCTTAAAACTTAAACAACTATTTTGCACGATCAGGCGATTTTGCGTGTTTACTGATTCGTAAATAAACATAGTAAGTTTCGTTTACAAATCACAGGTCGGTAAGTAATTACTTACCGATCATGCAGGCGATAAGTAATTACTTAGCAGTAAAGGAGACCTCAGAGTGTAAATAAAAACGATTTTTAGTTAAATAATTGTGTAAGTCTATTTACTAGCTTCAAATTTAAATAATATTCTTTTAAAAATATTGCAATTAAAAGATTTGAAAGCAATTTATTTTGAAAAAATATTCGATGAAATTAAGTTTTGCAACAAAAAAACCTATAGAATTACAATGAAACGCAAAGCTTACTATTTTGAAATGACATTTTAAGAAATTTTCTTTAAAACATTAAAACTTGAATTTTATGAATGAGTTTTATTATTTATTTAAATTTTAAATCTCGACTTCGTCTCGATCTCAAAACATATATCCTCAATCGGTAAAACACTCTTACTGGCTTTAATACTTAAATAACTATTACATCACCGTATCAAATTTAAAAAGTATGATGGTGAAAATGGCTAACAAATTTGATACGTAGCAAACTAGATACTGGTGTAAACTTAGGGTAAGATTTTTAAAAACTATTTTGTTCATTTTAAATTATTACATTAATTTTTATTACGGATCGAAAAAAAGTTTTAGTCCTTAAAATCATTTAGTAAACAAACAAAAAAAATATTTGACACTGTCAAATCAAATTAGATTTTTCTATGAAAAAAAAATTGCAAATAAGTCACGTCTTTTGGTTACTTATTTAAATAAGTAAGTCTCCACCAATAAGTTTCAAATAAGTTTTGGTTTAGAATAATACAGCCTTAGTAATTAATAAATAGTTGGATTTATAGAAGTTTAAAGTATTCCAATACAAAAACATTTAACCGTTTACGTGGTTGTATGCTTTTATTTGCAATCAAATATTTACATTTTTTTTAAAAAGATTTTATGATTCTCAACATTAACATAAAATATATAAGATATGCTGTTTTTTTTATTATTATTTTAAAACATCTTGAATTAATTTGCACAAATTAAATAGCCTCTTGTGACTTTCATCTTTATGAAATAATATAAAATTTGTTTTAATAATTTTAAAATTTTATTACAAAGTCTCTTCAAGCTTTATCGCAAGCACTTATTACACAAAATTATAAGTTAGACAAACGAGGATACGTATGTTTGTAGACGGCAATATTGGAATAAAATAAAAAGATAAAAGACTTACTTGACTAAAGGCAACTGTTCCAGTATGAAAATTTTTTGCAACAAGTTCAAGTGGTGACACTGACATAAAAGGTGAACTTGCAGGCGGTGTATTGTATCCTCCCGCAGCAAATAATGATTCGGTTACTGAAAAAGAAAAAAAAATCAACAATTAAAAAGTTATACAACAAAATTTATTTAAAATTACACTTATATACTTTTTTTTTTCTATTTCTTATGACTTAAACAAGTAAAAATAATTTTTCCCACACAATAAACTCATTGCAAATAATTGCACATATTTAATTTTTGTGTTTGCATTCTTTTTTTTTAAATTTGCAAAGTAATAATTATTATTTATGTCTATTTAATTTTCTTTTAAAAACAGAAATCATTTAGGAACGAAGAAGATAATTTATTTTCAGGTTAAAGTTTCGTCCTCAACTGACATTTCAATTGTAGCTAGAATTAATTAGAAATAGATTTGTTTATGCACTAAATCATGATGTTTAGTATTGAACACCATAACTTCAATATCTATTAGTATCTTCAGATACCAAATGTTATACATTTTTCTCGTTACATCTAAAATTCTGGAAATCTAAGATTTAAACTTAAGTATTAAACATTTAGAATCCTTTTCTCTTTGAACACGATTCTCTTTAAAACAGAGCCATATTATTGAATCATTTGTTAAACACACCACAGGCAAGCCAAACCCGCTTGCGCTAGAACGCTAAATTCTGTGCTTCCAAATACTAAATATGTTTATGCTTGTTCTTCGGTGGTGTTGGTGGTTATATCTTTGACTCCAATACAGGATATGCTTTCAATTACAAACTGTATATACTGTATTCGATGTAAGACTACATCAAATACACAAAAACGTATGTGGAATATTTGTTTATGATGTTTATGAGATATAGTTCAACGTTTTGAACGTGTTCAACGTTTATGAGTTTTAATTAGACTTCTGCCTAGCTACATTATAAACAACACTTGTTGCGCAAATTATTATATAATTAATTATACCTCAAAATAGTATTCGTCTTCTTGGAATATAGCCAGAACTCTTGATTATGTCCGAAGAAGAAAAAATGCATATTGTATTGAGTTGTAATAGATAGAACAGAAAAGAGACAAGCATTTTTCATAAAACTGCGCTAAGCTCAATAAAACAATATATCTGTTCGGTATTTTAAAACGTCCACTTCCATTCTAAAACTGACATTTTTACATGACATTTTTAATGGCTGTACATATTTTTCGTTTATTGTACCGGTGCCAAAAATGCTTTATAAAAAGACCCAAAATGCGTTTTCTATATAAAGTTGTCATTATACCATACATGGAGTGCTAAGCGTCCCAGTCTCTGTTCAAAGAACCCTCGTTCTTAATTACTTTACGTTAATAATTGATAATTGAATTTTACATATTTTTTTTTACTATATTTCAATAAAGAATTTTGCAAAACAAGTAAAAACGGCTACTTTTGCGTGACTAAATATTTGAAAGCAAAAAGCATTAGCAAGTGAAGCAAAATCACAACCGTAAAACGTTTTCACCTCGCGGAGAAAATGCTATTTTTTCTAGGATAATAAAAATAAATAATAATAAATTTTTAGATTTTAAAAAGCGACAAATCTGACAGTAAAAACCAAAATAATATTGTAATTTTTTTTGACCAAGTTACTTCTATTCGAACCGATCACTAGATCAGAAAATTAAAACAATGGATTTTATATGCGTTGTAATTTTTATTCGTTCAAGACTTTATCGTCTTATAAAAATATTTCTCCTATTATTAATTCAAAATCATTTTTCACTTATAATAATCTCTTGTATTATTTTATTCCCCTTATATTGTGACCAACTATCTTGTGTCACCGCTAACATAGAACTCACTCGATCACTGTTATAAGCCAAAACCGTTTGTGTCGCTTGCAATTTGAAACTGCACTGTTTCGCTTTCAAATTAATACTGACAGCATATCTTTAGCATGACCACTTATATATACTAGACCAAACAATAGCGATATCTCTACAAAATTCTAGAACACAACCCTTCCTAAAACAACAAAAACATAACACTATCATCAAAAGATCACACATATGTGTGAGATCTATTGAAATCTATTCTGTCTGATTTATTTATTTACCTACTTTAAGGTGTTTTTATTTTCTATTCTTATTAGATAAACAAATATTTCTTGTTGGGTATTATTTTATTTTTATTATCTTTATTCAGGTGTTTTGTATTCTTTTAGTGGAACTGTTTCCTCTACGGAGTATTTTCCAGAACCATGTTAATTGTTATTTGTACATCGTACTCCATAAACGTCACAAATATTGTATTTTTTATTAACAGTGTACAATTTCATTGTGATAATGATCAGTTTTTCAACGTACTTCCGTCTCTGCTATTGGTATACGAGCGATATCACATACCACTGGCCAAAGCAGTGATATATTACAAGCCAAGGTAATTTCTTAGCGGAAATGGCCGATGAACTATAGTCAATCAACGGTAGCACTCTCAATTTTTGTTATGGAGTATTCCTAGATAATGACGCGCTTGTGTTTGCTCGAAGAAGTTAGTTTCATGTAACTCTATATGTTGGCTTTAACCATCGTAGAGAGGAGTGCGTCATACATTCGTCAAAGTGATCCCATGGTTTTTGTTGATTTGTAAAACATTTTTATTTTTGGTCTACGGGTGTGACAAGTCCGCGTAGTTTGCTTGTGAGTACCTGCTATTGACATACAAGTTAACGGATTAGGTGATATATTATGGGTGCTGACGGATCAACTGTATTCAATCAACGGTAGCACTCTCAACCTTAGTTATGGAATATTCCTTTATATCTGAGCTTTCAATCATCCTTTAAATTTTTCTAAGACACATGCTTTTTACCATTTTATTTTTATTTCATTTATCTTATCAATAAATATTGGAGTATGTCATATTTTATTATGTGAAAGGATGTATTGTTTAGTTTTATCCATTCTTTAAAAATAAAACATAAAAAAACACAAACAAATTTATGTTCACGCATGTTGTGAGACCTTGGTTTTAAAGGGATTTTATTTGTTGTTGTGACACAAATTCAAAAATATAGTGGTGTTATATATGAACGATCCTTTATAAGATTTTTATCTCTCAAATGTAGGCGTACAACTATTTTATATAATTATTTTTTTTTCTTTTTTTTCAATTTTACTCAATTAACAGGTTTAGGCGGTGATCCATTTCACCCTATTAACTAACTTATATACTACCCAACACCAATACTTAACATCAAAATCGGCTCTGTAATTCTAATTCAGTAAATCCATATTGGATTTGACAGGATTCGAACCGTCGACCTTAAATAGGGTCGATGTATAGACTAGTGTTTTAACATACTCGGTTATACATCGCCTTAAATAATTATTAAAATGATAAAAGCATCATTTGATTATTTATTAAAATATTTTTATTTAGAAATTTAATACTGATTTAATACTAGACTGAAAATTAGCAATTAAAAGAAATCTTAATTTCAAAGTTCAAATCTATTCTAACATTTCAGTTTAGTAAATTATAATTCTAAATTATCTTTCTTGTACAGAAACATACATTCAAATGAAATCTAGAATAATTTTCAATGCTTGTACAAAATAGAACTTTCACGTCCGGTTAACGCTCCATGGAGTTTCATATTGTAACGCTTTCACCTTTCTTCGAATAGACCTGTCTCTTAAATCGGTAAAATTTCGGTACTAACTCTGAATTTGACCACTAATTGAAAAGAAAGAACAATAGGTTTTATTAGGTGTTCAAGACCTTTATTTCTCACAACAGAAAAACAATGTCGAACCAATATTCCTTTTCTTGAATATTCCTTTTCTTGAATATTCCTTTAAAAGCTTGAGAAATTCCAACAGCTAATTGTAAAAATTACCTAATAAAATAAAAATAAACACAAGATCGTATTTGACCTCAATGCACCCTATATACAATATTTCAATAACAAAACTAAAATCGCTCTCATTAACTTGTATTAACAATTCCAAGAAGAAAGGTAGACAAAACAAAAAGTAAAAACATAAAAATAAAATAAATGCAAAATAATGACGTTAATTATTCTCAGAATTGCTTGAGTTTTCTTTGCAAAGAAATCTTGGATTGACCTGGAATATTCTCGATAAAAATTAAAATTGCAATTAAGGAATTGCTTTTGCAGAACATCGGTTAGTTCAATTTAGAATGCGATTGTGTTAAGACAGTTTAAGTTGGACTGTTAAGTCATTTAAATAATTGTTTACGAAATGCTGTATCATGAACAAAAAATCATGGGCTATACCCAAAAGTAAAGTTATTTTTTTGAATGTGAATAAAGTATTAAATGTTATTTAATAGAAATATTGTTTATTATTTTGGATGCTTGGAAATTTTTTCAGTCAACTATTGGAGTTTCTGAAGCTATGGAAAGAATATTCTAGATAGGAATATTGTTGCTGTATAGTTTTCACTAAACAGTAAAGGTGTTAAGGACTTAATAAAACCTGACGTTTTAACTTATTTTCACTGATTGAATCCAGAAGAAGATTTGGGCATTACATTTGTCGGACCATTGCAATTATTGGGCCAATTCGACAATATTTAATAAAACAATATTTTATTTAATAAAACTCAAAACGTTTATTTACAACAGTTCTTTTCTTTCAAATAAAATAAAAAGCCATACAATAAAATTTAACAAACAAAAAATTTAACAAACCAAACCTTCATTTAACCACTCTCATTTGTGCAGAATCTCAAAATTGAAAAAATGTTTCCTGTGCTTTGTCCTTAGTTTGAGAGCGTTTTTCACCAAGCAAGTTTTAAGAACATTTTCATTTATCAGGAGCCCTGTTCATGAACACTGAAATGTCATTACAATTATGGAAAATTACACAATATTGTGAAACTCGTATGCCGTAACAACTAAGTGGTGTAAAATTCTTCACAATATTTTTCACAATATTATGATATTTTCTCACAATAGAGAAATTTTACAATATTGTGCAATATTTTAATATTGTGATGACATGTATGTGTTCTAGAATATATGGCCCCAAGTTTAAAAACTCTATACTTGTAGATATTTTACAAAATCATTTTCTTTGTGTTGTTATTGTTTAATCTTTAAACTAACAAAACAATTTTTGATAACGATTCATTAGTCAACTTTACAAAGACTAATATCGTCAGCTACAAAGCATTTACGTGTAACTACATTTTAGAAAAATGGAAAGGAAGCTCACAAAACGATTTATTGCGGTTCTAAACAAGATTGAAAATAAAATTTGTTTATCAATAAATCTGTATGTGGTAGGTAAACTACACCAAGTCACCTTTTTTTCAAAATACGTTTTTTATACTGTTAGAATCAGGATTTTGTTCTCTATCGAGAGGTTAATAGCACTGAGTCCTAACTAGTGTAGTTTCGAGATAGAACAATTTAAGTCCAAAATGATTAAGAGGTAAAGAACATCAAGTGTACATAGTTCTGTTTATGACTAAATAGTGTTGTAGACGACAACAATATATTTAGAGGTAAATAACACAAAGTCCACTTAGTTAATGTGTCTTTAATTTTTAACGTCTTTCTTTTAATTTCTTAAAAAAATGTAAACAATTTTAAGCGTTTTTTAACGTTAAACTTACATTGTTTAGTAATTTTCTTTGAAGTAAAGTTTATAAAAAAGCCTTTAACATTATTTTTGGAAACATCTTTTATGTACAATTGTCTTGGACTTGGTGCTGTATGTTTCAAGGAACTTGGGAATACTAAGATCCATCATTGTGAGGTAAAGCACACCAAGTCCTTTTTAATAAATAACCGTTATATAATATGACGTAATTTAATAAAGGATATCATGGAAATTAAAAAAACAATACCGAGCAATAAAAGTAGTCGGGGTAAGGAAAGCAGTTAATGGAGAGATAGAAGGGTTTGTGATTTTCAAACAGTTTTTTGGGTTTCCAGTAAAATTTTAAAAATGTGACTTGGTGTAGTCTACTTCCCACATACAGAAATAAAAATAAATAATTTTTTTTAAAAAAGTTTGTTTAGAATCGCAATAAATCGTTTTGTAAGCTTCATTTCCATTTTTCTAAAATGTAGTTACACGTAAATGCTTTCTAGCCGACGATATTAGTGTCATATAACATTGAAAACTTTAATGTCGCCACACCATTAATTAGAATTAATTTCTATCTCGAGAAGATGAATCGTTTCTTGATTCAACAATTAGATAACGGCGGTTAGCTGACATATTGAAGATATACACACTTGAAGTAGTTTTCGATGCGATTTTCTTCAATGGACCGTTGGTACCGTAGTACCAAAATTAGTTTTGGTCCGGTATTGACTGCTCTAATGTATAAATTTTAACACTGAGTTCTGAATCGATTTATGACATCAAATGCAAACCAAGTGAAAGCATAAAGCTAAGACTTCAGATACGTAGTCTAGTAAAATCTTAGTTTTTTTAACAAAGTCTTGCATGTGGACATAAGGAACCATTTTTCCGAAAGGTGTCTACTTCTTTCTACACTTATTCAGTTATTCATTTTGCCATATTTAGCAGAATTTGGCATTTATGCCATTTAACTTTGTCAATTGTTACCATTACACGTAACTTACACGTAAAATAAATTATAATATATATATATATATATATATATATATATATATATATATATATATATATATGTATATATATATTATATATATATATATATATATATATATATATATATATATATATATATATATATATATATATATATATATATATATATATATATATATATATATATATATATATATATATCCATCATTGTGAGGTAATATATATATATATATATATATATATATATATATATATATATATATATATATATATATATATATATATATATATATATATATATATATATATATATATATATATATATATATATATATATATATATATATAATAATAATAATAATAATAATAATAATAATAATAATAATTCTTTATTTCCAAGATTTCAACTACAAAATTGTCAATATATTATATAAACTAACAAAATAAAATTTTATTTACAATTTTTTTAAAAAGAAAGTGATTTTATTACATGGTAATGGTTATTGCGCCATATACTCGCATGGTTAGTAATTTTGAGATGGCATTTCCTCCAACTCAAAAACTTGGATAAAAAATTAAATCACTTCTTTAAATTACAATATTGACGGACAACAAAAATTTAGACTATGAAACCTGTGGAAATAAGATAAAGATTATTCGTTAAATAAAAATTTAGTATTGAATAATCATGCAAAAATTTGTGGACATTTAATATTTAAAAATAATAATGATAATATTTAAATTTTAACATGCAAAAACTGTGATAATAGACATAAGTAAGAGAACCAAAACAAAAATTTCGTGGAGAATGAAAAAAAGCTAAACAATCGCTTGAAATAAATAATTAACAGACTCTTGAGACAAAAGCCACTCAAATAATGCTCGTTTAAACAAATAACACGAAGACATAGATTTTAGATCGTTAGGTAATTTATTAAAAATTTTTGGTGCTAAAAAAATATGATATTTTCTGAAATGTTCTTTGAACGGACGTGGTACAATACAGGATTGTCCTTCTCTAAGGGAATAAAATTTTAAATGAATCAATCTATGACCGCCGCGATTAAAAAACATTTGAAGTACTCTAAAGACATAAAGATATCGAAGTGGTAAGATGCTATGGTGACAAAATAACAGAAATGACGGTGATTTTAGATTTTTGTAATTAATAACCCTTAGAATATGTTTTGAATAACCAGGAGGGAATTCAAGTGTGAAACATATGTTCCACCCCAACAAATAAGTCCATATTGTAATCTGGAATAAATAAGAGCATAGTATAAATTAATTAAAACTTCTGTTGGACAAACATTTCGTAAAATATAAAAGTATCTAATAATTTTCCTAAGTTCAGATGATAAAACATCAATATGGGTTTTAAAAGACAACCTTCGGTCGAGCCAAACACCCAAATATCTAAAACAATCAACTTGCTCTATTGTAAAACAGTTGGAACATATAATACCATTGCAATCATTAGTATGATACAATAAGACACTCTCTTGCCAGGGTTTAATTAGATCGAAAAACATACATTTTGACTTATCACTCAAAACCAATTTATTATTCCCAAGCCAAGCGGAAAATATCTTTAAGTCACAAGTCATTCTATTTTTAATATCTTCTCTATTTCCACCGCAATAAATTACAGCTAGGTCATCAGCAAAAGCTATCAGCTTACCATTCATATTACAACGTAGCAGTGAATCAAAAAATATCAAGAAAAGTATCGGTCCCAAAACCGATCCTTGGGGTACCCCAGACACAATGAGTTTTTCATCACTTAAAGTTTCATTTACTTTCACACATGACTTCCTGCCAGAAAGATATGACTCAAACCATTTTAACACTATTCCTCTAAAACCACATTTCCATAAAACGTCTAATAATAATTTGATATTTACCATATCAAACGCTTTAGTTATGTCAAGAAAAAGAGCGCCCGTTTCCATATTCTCATTTATACCAGTATAAATAATATTTAAAGCAGTTAACAACGCATCTTCCGTATTAAGTTTCCTTCGAAAGCCAAATTGATTGTCACTCAACACATCGTATTTTTTTAAAAAACTTAAAATTCGAATTTTGACAATTTTTTCAAAAACCTTAGAAAATACTGATAGCATAGAAATTGGACGGTAATTATTTGGATTAGTGCGATCTCCTTTTTTAAATAATGGCACGACAACAGCTTTTTTTAAAAGCTCAGGAAAAATTCCTTCAGACATACTTCTATTAAAGAGTAGACACAAAATAGGAACAATATTAACACAAACTTTTTTCAAAAATAAACTGTTAAATCCATCAAAACCTGACGAATAGGAGTTTTTCAAACTATGAATGATTGAGAAAATTTCATTACAACTTGTTTCATACATAAACAGATTTTGATGAACAAAAGGAGTAGAATTATCAATATTATTCAAATTTAACGACGCATCCAAATCATTAGCACCAATACCAACAAAAAAATCGTTTAACGCATTTGAAATTTCAGAGGCATCAGAAGACATACCATCCTTAGTTATAATTTCCGAAACTTTAGAACTGTTTTTAACACGCCCCGTTAATTTATTTATGTTTTGCCAATGCGTTTTCGCGTCATTATTCTTGTTGAACATATTTTTAAAATAATTATTTTTGGTTGATTCCAACTCAAATTTAATTTGAGAGGATAGATGTCTAATTCTCTCGATTAATTTGCAATTTTTTAGATTTTTATTTAATTTTTTACTAAGTTTTTTTTTTAAGTTAATTTTTTTTAGCAATTCGTCACTCATCCAAGGTTTCAATTTTATATCTTTCTGTTTATATTTATGAACATTGGAGCTATTTTCCACATGTGTATTTAGTATTTCTAAGAAGTTGGAGAACCCTTCTGAACAATTTGAAGAGGTATGAACACTAGACCAATTTTCTGCTGCTAGCAAATTGTTCAACTTATCGTAATTTATTATTTTTTTGGAAGGGTCAGTTATAGGTTTGGCAATTTTAGTTTGAGGCAAAGTGATTATTAAAGACACAAGGCCATGGTCCGAAATATGATGGTGCTCTACATTTCCTTCAAACTTTATATCTAAATTAAAATTGCTTCTAATAAAAATATGATCAAGACATTTACCACTCACAAGCCTTGTAACTTTATTCAGTATAGAATTGAGACCAACAGATGCTATTATAGTGAGATAGTTTTCCACGTCCTTAGAGCTTGTAAATAAATCAATATTGAAATCTCCCACCAAAACAAGATTTTTGGTTCCAACCTTTGGTAAAATTACTTTTAGTTGATCCAGAAACTGCCAAATAGGAAATTCATGTAGACGATAGAAACACAAAAACGAAACAAAAACACCACAGATTTTTATATCGCATCTGATGCAATCAGCTGTTGAACAATCAATATTTTTAATCGAATAATTTAAGTTTCTTTTCACAAACACTGCGACTCCACCAGAAGCCATATTCACATTACAATTTGCAAATAGATCATAACCCGGTATTGTAAAACGAGAGAGTTCATGATTCTTAACCCAAATTTCACTCAGAAAAATTAAATCCGGAAAACTTTTCAACGACATTAAGTGCAAAACAAAGAAATCAAAATTTTGTCTCATAGAGCGAATGTTTTGATGGATTACAGAAAATTTAAAATCTTTTTGAGGATATTCTGTTGAATTTATTACATGGCAAGAAGGTTCATTTATATTAAAATACAAGTTATTATCTTCATTCATCATTTAAATTTTGAGTTTATCAATATCTGATAGAGAGTTAATATAAATGACCTTCTCGCCTTCTTTCTTTTTGGCCATAATTTTGCTGTCACGTACCCATACATGATGAATGAATCAGGGTGGGCGAGATGGAGAAGTGGATAAGTCAACAACATCACTTACAAGGAAGTTAAGCAACACTGGGAAGGGTGCGAACTTAAACAGGTGACCGCTTGGGAACTTCACCAGAAAAAATATGGAAATATGATTGAATCACATTGAAGCAGGAATATCTCGCCCACGGTATGCCAGTATACCTTATCCAGCAGCCCTGGAAACTGGCTAGGATTCGATGGCCCAATCACCCGTTAATCCGAAAGGTGAATCCGAAATTCAAACGATTAAAGAAACGCATACTAGAAAGAAACAAACCAAATCAAACCGGAATAATAAAATATCGACCCTTAGCTATCGTACCCGGACACGAGTAGGAAACTGGAACGTCAGAACTCTGATAGAAACATCGCGGTTAGCACAAGTTGAGAAAGTAATGAAAGAATATAACATCGAGATACTAGGACTCAGTGAAGTAAGATGGAAAAACAGTGGAGAGCTAACAACAAGCGAAGGAAATTACATGATGTTCTCTGGTAAATCCAACACACATGAACAAGGCGTAGCCATATTAATAACACCTAACGCAAAGAAAGCACTTCTCGAATGGAAACCAATCAGTAGCAGAATAATAACAGCAAGATTCCAATCGAAAATTAGAAACACAACGATCATACAGTGCTATGCACCTACCGAAGAAGCTGATGATGCAACAAAAGATGAATTCTACGAACAGCTCCAAGCAACGCTGGCTAGTGCACACCGAAATGACATCAAAATAATACAAGGGGATTTCAATGCCAAAATTGGAACCGACAACACCGGAATGGAATCAGTCATGGGCAAACATGCACTAGAATCAACACGTAACAATAATGGAGAAAGGCTCATCGATTGTTGTGTCACAAATCAACTATTCATAGGAGGCAGCAAGTTCCCACACAAGAACATACACAAATACACTTGGACATCACCAAATGGAAGAACCAAGAATCAAATTGATCACACGTACTGGTGAATAAGAAGTTTCTATCCTCACTACAAGACGTCAGAGCAAAGCGAGGAGCAGACATACACAGCGACCATCAACTGGTAATTGCAACATTCAAAATTAAACCAGCCGCTGTAAAACAAAACAACAAGTCATGTCAGAGGAAATTTAATATCAATAGATTGAGCGACAAAAATACAAATAACATCTTCAAAGAGTCGCTCCAGCTCAATCTACCAAACAACGAAACCACCAGCATTGATGAAAAATGGGAACAAGTTAAAGAAGCTTAGGTCAAAACTGCTACAGATGTGCTAGGATACCAAGACAAATCACGGAAACCATGGATTAGCGATGATACATGGAAGAAAATTGAAGAGCGTCGACAGCTCAAGTTGCAGTTGTGTCACCAGAACACAACCGAGATCCGCAACAAATATGAAAGTACAGCAAAACAAGTTAAAAAGATGGCAAGGAATGATCGCAGAAGATATACAGAAAGCATTCTCAAGACTGCGGAAACAGCAGCAGCTAATAGAAATATGCGCACACTACACAAATGCGTGAGAAAGGTCACCAACAAATATACAAACACTCCACCAATAAAAGATGAATCTGGTCAAACCCTCACAACACATGAACAACAGCTAAATAGATGGAAAGAATACTTCGAAGACAACTGCCACCAACAAGAAAATAACTTGCAGTCTCCGGATGACAACTATAACGAAACTATCAGCACCCATCCACCAACGGAACGGGAAGTTAGAGATGCCATACAGAAACTCAAGAACAACAAATCTGCTGGTACAGATAATATATCAGCAGAATTACTCAAAGCAGATGTAAACACAACAGCAGAAGCTCTAACACCACTATTAGCTGATGTATGGAACGAAGGTAAAATACCAACCAAATGGAAAGAAGGTTTAACCATAACAATCCCAAAGAAAGGTGATCTAAGAGAATGCAAAAATTGGAGAGGTATATCTCTGCTCAACACAATAATGAAAATATTAGCAATGATCATTCTCGAAAGAATATCTCCATCAATTAACATGAAACTAAGAAATGAACAAGCCGGCTTTAGACCAGGAAGAAGCTGTACCGATCATATCAACACAATCCGTATCATCATTGAGCAATCAAATGAATGGAATTCACCATTGTATCTCCTCTTCGTGGACTTCGAACGCGCCTTCGACTCAATCAACAGGAGCGCGATATGGAAGACACTTTGTGAAATGGGCATCCCGAAGAAAATAGTTGATCTAATCAAAGAAATGTACCGGGATGCTGCAAACAGAATACAATACAAAGGACAGCAAAGTGATGAATACTACAACCACCGAGGAGTGAGACAAGGCTGTGTACTATCCCCGCTACTATTCCTAATAGTACTAGATAGTATCATGAGAAAGCTCGATGATGCAAGTCCAAATGGAATCCAATGGAATACAACAAGACGGCTCAATGATCTAGACTACGCAGATGACATCTGTCTACTTACACACACACATATGGACATGCAGCAGAAAATACAGAAGCTATCAACCCTTGCACATGAAGTCGGTCTCAACATTAATATCAGAAAAACAAAGGCTATGAGATTGAACACCAAAACGATAACACCAATTACCATCAATAATACACAAGTGGACGAAGTTGACAAGTTTGTGTACCTTGGTTGTACTGTAGCAAAAACAGGCGGGACTGAAGAAGATATCAGTCAGCGTATTAACAAAGCCAGAAATACGTTCAATATGCTTCACAAGATCTGGAATGCATCCGTCCTGTCAAGAAAGACAAAGCTACGAATGTTCAATGCATGTGTCAAGTCAGTGCTGCTGTATGGGTGTGAAACGTGGAAACAAACAAGAAAGATCACAAATAAACTACAGGTGTTTGTGAACAAATGCCTGAGAAGACTGATCAAATGCTTCTGGCCAAACACCATCAGTAACCAGGAACTTCTACGGCAGACAGAGCAGCTAGACATTGAGACCGAGATAAAACAAAGAAAATGGAGATGGATAGGACATACACTGAGAAAATCAGTCGAAGATATAACAAGGATGTCCCTAGAGTGGAATCCACAAGGTAAAAGGAGAGTTGGAAGACCACCCATGACATGGAAGAAAACGGTGCTAGCTGAAGCAAAACAAATTGGCAAGACATGGGGTGAACTGAAAGCGATTGCCCCCAACAGAGTTAGATGGTCCAGTCTAGTAGACGCCCTATGCTCCTAAATGGAGATAAAGGAAAAAAAAAAAAAAAAAACCCATACATACTTAACTATACCTCTTTTTTTAAATTCATTTGCTTTGAACAGCAAATTGCTTTTGAAAACAGTTAAACATTCATTCACATAAACTTTGTTGTTATTATTTAAACCAAATTTTTGACCGGTAAAGTTACTTTTCAACTCTCTTCGTTTTTTAAGAATAACGTCTTTAACCTGTTTTGTAGCACACACACATATAATTTTATTTGATCTATTTCTGTAACAATTCACTATATCATTTTTTTCTAAATCAAGATTAAGACCTTTTACACACAAATCATCAACAATTTGTACAATATTTTCATTTTCAGTTTGAGGAATACCTACAACTTCAAATTTCATTTTCAGAGAATATATATATATATATATATATATATATATATATATATATATATATATATATATATATATATATATATATATATATATATATATATATATATATATATATATATATATATATATATATATATATATATATATATATATATATATATATATATATATATATATATATAAAAAATTTCATAACAAAAGTCATCTATACATTGCCATTCGTGTGACAATAACGAAAACACTTCGAACGTATTCAAACGGTAAAAGGCAACTTTGAACGCATAACATTAGTACACGTAGTTTAAGCAGTGGTTACAATTGATATGTCAAACCATCAGGCACCCAACGTTAGAAGGTATTCTTAACATTGTGTAGAGCCAGTGTAAAGCTGAATTGTTTTCGTATTACTATAATAGATAGTTAGAAACAAACTTTCGATTGTATTTTTATTGCAAACATTTTTTTGTAACACATGCACAAAAAATATTCTGAAATAAAATATATCCAAAATTTTTTTTGTTATTTTCTACTAACTTGGCACATAGTTTCAATTTCATGGTTATTATGATGAACAACATAAACAGTATTCGACGAGACTGTTCCATTTGTAATTTTTTGTGTTTTTACATGCCTTATAATCATATAATATAGCAACTCAATGTTTTACGTTGAAATCTTCTCGCCGAACAGACAGTATAATGTCAATTTAGAATATATTTGAATTGGAACGATGAAATTGCGAATTTGACAGTTTTAGTACAATTTAGAATTTTTGGTACTCAATAGCATGGATTGGAACACAGTCTTAGCATTTTAGCAGTTTAGTACAATTTTCGCAGCGAAGTGGAATCTACCTATAGTATTATATTATTATTGATGCAAAAGTTAGGATTTTTTTAAACTTTTCTTCGAGTCAAAAGTGTTTAAATAATAGATTATAAACCAAGGGAGAGAAATGCATATTTTTCTCCTGAGGTTTGTTTGTAGCCCGAGGAAGAAGCCTGAGTTGGAAATTTTTTTCTTTTTTCCCTCGCGTAGGAATTTTTTTCTACGATAGTAATTAGAAATCGACAACATTTATTCTATTTTTTCATGGTTGCTTTGATTTAAAAGTTTGTAAAATTACATGAAAATAACATAGCAACTACATTTTTTTATTAAGCGAAAATGATTTTACACTAGTGGAAAAAATCATTTTCACAAGGGAGTAAGCCTGAATGAAAATAGACTTTTTATATAAAAAGTTTTTTCATAGTACATGCATGCTCAGATAGTAAATGTAATTTTTTTTAATAATTTTTTTTTCTCAGCTGGGAAATAAAGTGAACCTTTTCTGAGGAGTTTTAGAAATATTGATCGCACCCCCTCTGCCATTAAAAATTTGTTCTCTTTTTTCACGGGTGTGACAGCCCCGCGTACTCCAGTCCCTGCTATTGGCATATGAGTTAACGTGAGATATCATATACCACTGACAATAGTAGTGAGATATAGATAGATAGCCAAGGTGATATCTTAAGGGTGCTGGCAGATAAACTGTATTCAGTCATCGGTAGCACCCTCAATCTTAGCAATTTCATACTCTTTGATGGTGGCACGCTGTTTCTTTCTCATAGAAACGAGCCTTCATATAACTCTATATCTGGGCTTTAATCGTTGAGGAAGATAGTGCGACATATAATGAAGGATTATGCCATTAGCTTGTTCCTGTTTTAAAACAAATCTACTTTCTATCTCTTATTTTATTTTTATTTTCTCTATCCTATCATGAAATATTGGCCTATGTCATATTTTATATGTGATAGGATTTATCGTTTAGTTATCCATAATTTAACAAAAAATATAAAAATAAAACAAAAAAGAAAGATTTGCGTCCATTAACATCCTTAGAACGCATGTTGTTGTGGGGCCTTGGTCTTAAAAGGTGTGTTGTCGTTAGAATTCGCAGAATTACAACAAATATTGTATATACCAAAACTAACATTACTTTACAAGCCATGAAGTACACATACATATAAGAGACGAAGGTAGTCGGAATTTTTTTGACATAACTAAAATCATTGTATGTAATATTTAATGCGGACACATTCGACGCTACAATAAGTGTTTAAAATCGAATTTTATAAAGTAAATATAAATTCAAAAAGTTTAAAACATTTACTTAAAAGTTGATAAATTGTGTTAGGACTTTTAATAAATTAAACAAAAGTGCTGTGTCTATTAAATTAATGAAATAAAGTACATTCAAGTGTACCTAGAAATTTGCAAAACATGTTTAGTGCAAACTTTGTTAGTTAATACTGTAGTTATTTTAGTATTCAGAGTTGTTTAGTTTAACGCTGATTAGCATAATTTGCATTCTACAAGACAATTGAAATTTTCTAGGTACACTAAATCTCCTAAATCTAGTTCAACAAAAAGTGTTTAATAAATATTCTATAGTTGTCTGCTGCTCTATAAAATTTGTGCTCGTGTTCCGGTAGAGTTGAATTTTAGTAACAGGAAGTAGTATTAAAATTATAATCAGCATTAATTACTAAATTTTCCTACCGGCGTATATAAATGTTTATTACCTAGAAAATCTTGCCCTAGGTATAGCTTCAGTTCAACGTATATTGTTGTTGATGGGAAACAATAATCGTTTGATGCAGTATTTAGTCAACAGAATATTATTTTCATAAGGTAATTTGTGTTATTAACAGGAATCACAGGAACCAGAATCAATGTATCTTTTGTTTGCGATAATGATGTGAGGGGATCTTATTAAGTGGTATATAGTATCGTAATTTTTTTCATATTTTTAAGTGATTTTTACTATTCAGTAATTCGGTAGTTCAGTAAAAACTGCTATCGAAAATTTTCTACTTTTTGTATGTAATTTTATTTTACTGTTATAAAATTTGATACCAAAAATAGAAGAATAGCAGAAGATTTCACTGAATAGATCCAAATATTTCAAATGATTTGCTTCAAATAATTTGGTTGATATAATTTAATGACAATCATCTCTTTTTTTAACTAATTTTGCATGAAAAATCGTTTTATAATTTTATTAATATATAATTTTTATATTCCACGCTTATGAATTTCTGATGAACGAGCTGTTGAAACAGATGTCTGGCATCAATAAAAGTGAATGTTGATGTGATTAAGTGAACTAAAACAACATTCTCAGATGAATTCTGTCGATTAGTTCAACCAAACCAACAGTCTTAGATGACTTCCACAGATATTTAACTATAATTTTTTTTATGTATTTATAACCAATTATAATATATATATATCCATAAAAAATTGTTTTTTGAAAAATTTGAGTTTTCAATTACAAATTTTACTATTTTCAGTACTTCAAGTTCAAAAGAAAAAGATAATTTTATGCCAATAAAAATAAAAACTATAATGACTACCGACTACCTTCTGTCATAGTCCATAGATGTGTGAGTGTAAAATCTTATTTCATGGCTTGTAAAGTAATGTTAGTTTTGTATATACTGACTGATGTACATTGTACATATATCCTTGATGTTGAATTTAATTTTGTTTTTAACTCTAACGCTAACGCGTTTCGTGCACAAATTTTCCCTCACGGAAAAAGAGACAATTTCTTTTCTTGTTGCAAAATATTTTATTTTTTCCATTTTAAGGAATATAAAACGAAAACAAATGATGTTTCTGATTTCATATAACTGCCATCTATTATATTTGTTTTTAACTACTTCCTATCCTACTACAAAAAGTTCTTATGTATTTATCGTTTTTTTATTCATTTCTACTAATGTTTTGGATAACATAGTAGCTCATTGAAATAGAAATTTCGTAGCTATAAAATTCGTAATGTGTGTTACTGAGTCATATGATTGTGTATGTGTAATAAAAGTTAATAAATTTTGTGAATTTTTTGGCAACAAGAAACAGGATCCTAACAAAAATTAAAACCTAGATGGAATAAACCAATTTAAATATATACAAGTTAAAGAATAATATCAATTTTATTTGAAAACAATAGTTATATTCCTTGCAAAATTACAATGTTTGAATATTACAATTACGCTGAAAAAATATGATGATTTTTTGCTGTTAAATTACAAAAGTTTTTAGTTTCCTTTGTTTTGTGAAAAACGCATCCACCGATTCGTATATAAACTACAACAAAACGGAACAACAAAAACTAACCAAAAAATAACAAAATATAAAAGTTGAACAAAGACAAAGCGCCATACAAGTAATAATGATGATGTTAAATAGAAAAAAATGGTCGGAAATGAAAATATGAAAAACATAAATTATTTTTCTTTTTTTGTTTACAAAATTATCTTAAAGCAATAATTTTAATTTAGGGATATAATGTTATTAAAGTCATTGAATTTAATTTGTTTGTGTTTGGTAATTTTCCATAGGATCAATATATTTTCCCAACGTCCGATTCAGAACGACTTTATTTCATAGGCAGAGTCGCTTTAATGATTGATACATAGTACACAAATCGGGCTTAGGACTGTTCTGACTGTGTCTGTTCATCACAAAAACCACTTAAAGTTTTCCTCTCCATGTACTACATAAAGCAATAATAAATAAACCTACCTACCTTAGCCACAAAGTTTATATTTTATAATAAACTAACTAGAAAGAAATTTAATTTGTTTTTCCTTTTTTATACATTTTATTTTTGTCTCTAACTAACGAAAATATTAGAAGTAAAACAAAAGTTTTTTGTACATGACCGTTTACAAATGAATGAAAACTTAAAACATCAAAGAATTCTGATAATAAAAGAAAAGCGAGCAAATGTTTTTTGTTTCATAAACTTTTATCTTTTTGATTTTTTAATTATAGTTTTCCTTAATTTAAAAGTAAACGAATAAAATAAAAGATAAAGTTATAAAATGATTTGATAAAATTTTAGTAAGGCGCGAAATGGTATAGAAAATATTATTAAACCAACCTAAATGTCAAGTTCACCTGTACCATCAGATATTGCCATATCAGTACCATTAATCAACTTCACGTGCACCATCAGATAATCGACTCGGTGGAGTAACAAACTTTATATTATGAGCAATGCGTGCAACAAGTGTAAACGTTTGAACTCCAGGTAGAAATTATGCTGTTATACCTACCTTAAATCGAGACAACAGCAGTTGTCAACAACAACAGTTTACCGAATTATTAATTAGTCATGATAATGTCAAAATAAACAAAGTTAAAGACAGAATCTAAAGAGCGGCAATTCAATTTCCAAAACGCCCATTGCCAAAGAACAACTTAAACAAGGTGACCGAAAATATTTTATAGTTCACTGAAATCTTAAAACAACTTTCTCTGTTATGCAAAGATTTTTATCTATATTGAGATTAATGTTACATATATAGTTGTCGTTTTTTCCACCGCATATCCGTGCTCTCTCTTAACTGCGAAAAAGTTCTTGTTTTAATAACGTGTGTTTATTGAAATATCCCTAAATGCACCAGTCGGAAGCGGCTAAATTGAATAAACGTGGCGCCCAGAGCCATTAATTCCCTTGCCGAATGCAGTGTGGCGGCATTATTTTTTAAACACAAGGGTGGCTATTCTTGCACAGCTGATCTTAAAGATGTTTTCAAATTATTCCAAAACTGCCACACCGACTAAACTAAAAAGATATTAACGATAAAAAAACAGCTGTGTAAACATGAAAACTGAGCATAAGGGAAAAAAAAGAAAATATTTTTGGAAACTAAAAACAACGTTAGATGATGTAGTAACATTTTTTGTTTGTAGTTGTAGTAAATATCCTTCAAATCATTAAAACAGGTGATTCATACACACAGTCGTAATTTTGAAAAGCCAAGTATTCAAGATTGTTCGGAACCGTTTGTAGTTTTTTGGAGTAATGATAAATAGGTTTGGAAATTTTTTTCTGTAGCCAAAAAACATAAAAATGTACTAAAAAATAAAAGGAAACTCACCTGTTTGAATGATTTGAGTGATATTTCTTACAACTCCAAAAAAAAATGTTGCTACAATCATCTTCGTCGTTTGTAGTTTCTGAGATCAGAAGTGTATTTTAACTTTTTGCTCAACTGTACATTTTTAATTTTGTTGGCTACAAATTCCAAAAATATTTATCATTACTGCAAAAAAACTACAAACTCGTTTGGAGTTATGATAAATAACTTATTAAAACATTTGATTTTCCTACACAGAGTCATAATTATGATAAGCCAAGTAACAAAAATTTTTGATATCGTTTATAATTTTTTGTAGCAATGATAAATATTTTTGGATATTATTTATTGTAGCCAAACAAATTAAAAATGTATAGTTAGGCAAAAAACGATTTCGAACAATTTTGTCTACTTGGATTATCAAATTTATCACTGTGTGTAGGGGATTTACCTGTTGTAATGATTTGAGTGATATTTATTACAACTAAAAACAAAAAATGTCTACTACAATAATCATGTACGTCGTTTGTAGTTTTCAAAAATAATTTTCTTTGTTTTTCCTTATGTTCGGGTCCCAAGTTCATACAGCTATACAAAATATTTGTGAGAACATGCCTAATGTACTGAAATATTTCTGCGTCAGCTTTTGTAATAATCCAAGTAATTTCAAACGATTACTTGCTGATGTTTCATAATGTGTGTGTATAGTCGGACGTTCATGTTTCATATTTATAATCGTGTTCACCGCATCGTCCTTCATTTTGCCGCACTAAGAAGATTTCTAACCATTGATGTCAAAAAGTTAAACCACAAGGTTGATTCTTAGCTCTGTCTATCCGTTCCATTTCAATTCAAAACATAGCGCTAATTTTAGCTCACCATGTATTATTACTTTTTTTTAAATAAAATGTGGTGTGTTGTGGGTATTAGAATATGTGTGAGACAACCAGAGGCCAACAACAACATGCGTTTTGGTGGTTTTGATCTTTGAAGGACGCAAATTTTTGTTATGGTTTTTACGTTTTTTAACTTATGGTTTGTATGTTTTGCTAGAAAAAAAAAATTGTTCACGAGACGCGCGTTATCGTCGAGTGGGATAATTTAACGAATGTAAAATACTTTCATCTCGCGTAGGAAATGCAATTTATTTGGTGAAAATGATGCGAAATACGAGACGCGTTAGTGCCGTGTGGGACAATTTACATGGGGATAACGAACATAAAATATTTTCATCTCGCGTAGGAAATAAAATTTATTTGGTGAAAATGATTTTACACTAGTGGAAAAAAACAATTTTCAAAGGGGATTAAACCTGTATGAAAATAGACTTTTCATCAACAATCGTACAAAAGGCAAATATTTTTTAAACATTTACAGGAACACAACTAAAATTTGGTAGTCAGTAATCCAGTTAGAGGCATATTTCGTGATCATGTGACGCACTGTCTTCCTTTATGATT
The DNA here is from genome assembly GCA_963693315.1 of Diogma glabrata. NCBI lineage: Eukaryota > Metazoa > Arthropoda > Insecta > Diptera > Cylindrotomidae > Diogma > Diogma glabrata. Next base: position 237,190,310 of record OY856187.1, on the reverse strand, counting down.
AAAGTCTACATAGAGGGTTATATGAAGGCTTGTTTATTCGTGGAAACAATAGCGCCCCATCATCAACAAAAATATTGTTACGTTTTTCCAAAACTTCCTTGGAATTGGCCTAACTCACAATTCGATAAACGCAATTAGTAAGCACAAACACCAGGTTTTATTAAGTATTCAACACCTTAATTGTTCCACAACAACAGAAAAACAATGCAGCAAACAATATTCCTGACCAGAATATTCTTTTAACAGCTTCAGAACTCCAACGGTTTATTGTAGAAATTTCCAGTTCACAACGTTCTAAATAACACACAAAATATTTCTACTCAATAACACTTATAACTTTATTTACAAAAACTAATTTTAAATATCAGTTTTATAATTTTAACTTCACCGTCACACGTTTAAAATAAAACTAATTCTTATTCTACAACAGACAATTGCTTTTATACAATTCTGCTTAAGTTCTAGAAAATTCGAGGTATCTTTTTAGAAACCTTGAGAAAACAGTAGAATATTCGATTACTTCACGTTATGCTGACCTAATTCATAAAATCATTCAATTTTATTTATTTTGTCGACCCAAGTTCCAAGAACAGGACAACAACAACAGCATTATTCATTTCATTCTTTTTTGTAGTATTTTGTTGATTTGATTTTCCTGGAAGTGACCGTAATCGTCTAGATTTTTCTGTAATCATCTAGATTTTTCTGTAATCGTAACAATATTATATATTTTTATTTTAATTCTAAGTTGGGTATGTTTAGTGTAAATTGTAATAAATTATTAATTAACATCTCTGAATATGCGAAGATTCTATGCCAACTAGGTATTGGGATTAAGTTGGAGTAAATTAAGTTTCTCTAAGAAATGTATGGACGCTAACTTTAAAATTTTGAGGATTAAGGCAATATAACTATATGGTTGAGAGTGCTACCGTTGTCTGAATACAGTTCTTATGCTAGCATCTCTAGAAACCTTGGCGAGTGACATCTCACTGCTATTGTTAATGGCATGTGATATCTCATGTTTACTCATATGCCAATACATTTATTGGCGGGAGTACGCGGAGTTTTAACACTTATAGATCAAAAATGAAAAAAAAACAAAATCTACAAAAAGTGAGTCCTCAACGCATCGGTTATGCTATACTTAGAACTGTGCAAGCCTATACACCCAAATAAATCCACCGTGTTCTAGCTTTATTTAAAATTCAAGTTTTTAAAAAATATTTTTTTAAATAAAAACCGAGGCAACACTGAAAGTGAACTCAGTAAACAAGAATAAGGTGCTTTTTCATTCATTATTTTTAAAAAATTATATAATCCTGTTTAGTTTTGAACACACCAAAAAATGTACTGAAAGTGAACGGTAAAAAACGGTACCATTAGAATTGATGGCGATCATATAGTCGGTTCACCTAAAATACTTAAATCTAAACTGGTTCATAAAACTATAAGATTGTATAGGTTGCTTGCTATGGTATTTGTGTAATATTTTATGATATGCTCATAAGTCATAACCAAAGACTTTCATGTTTTGTTTTAATTGAATATGAAATAGTTACTTCGGTCTGAAAGACCCAAGTATTACATTCATGAGCTCAAAGTGAAATTCTTACCCCCACTTTTTTTGGCATTTCTCGACGTTTTAGGACCTACTGATTCTAAAAAAGCAAAAAAAAAAAATGTGTATCTGTCTGTCGGCCGTCCGTCCGGCCGTCACAACCGACGAAATCTAGAAACCCGCTGGACGGATTTCAAAATTTCTTTTTTCTAAAAATAGGTTTACTCAATGGAAAGAGCCGAAAGGACGATGTGTTTGATAACTGTACCGGAAGTGTGTCAAAAAAATCGTCAAGTGTGTCAAAACAAGGAAATTTGCATATTTCTTGCTTAAAAAACGTTCATTTTAAGTTATTACGAGTAGGAACATTGAATTTGGAGAAATCTTGATGGTCGGGATTGGTATGTGAGACCAAAATCTAGATTATTGCATTATAAGTTTGTCAAAAAAATGTTGTCAAGTGTGTCAAAAGGAAGATTTTTATTTATTTATTTACCCAATTTTTTGGAAAAAAAATAAAATTAATTGTTTATATGAAATGAAGTTTTATTTTTATTATTATTGAGAATTATGGCATATAAGTTTGTCAAAAAAATGTTGTCAAGTGTGTCAAGAGATTTTTATTTAGATTTTTTACCTAGTTTTTTGGAAAAAAAAATTGTTTGTTTGAAATGAAATTTTATTATGATTATTGAGAATTATGGCATTATAAGTTTGTCAAAAAATGTTATCAAGTGTGTCAAAAGAAAGGTTTTTATTTATTTTTTACCCTATTTTCCTAGAAAAAAATAAAATTAATAGTTCGTATGACATGATATTTTATTATTATTATAGAGAGTTATGGCATTATAAGTTTGTCAAAAAATAATGTCAAGTGTGTCAAAAAATGATTTCATTTAATATTTTAGCCAATTTTTTGGGAAAAAAAATGTAGCTGTTTTTATGACGTAAATGTAATTTAAAATGAAATTGGACATGGAAATTTTTGAATTTGTTATAGTTTTTGAAATATTTTTGGAATTTTGAAAAAGTTTGCATTTTTGATTTTGTAATAATTTTTGCAATATTTTTAGAATTTTGGAAAAAGTTTTAATTTTTGATTTTGTAAGAATTTTTCGAATATTTTTAGAATTTTGAAAAATTTTTAATTTTTAATATTATTATAATTTTTGGAATTTTGAAAAAGTTTGATTTTATTTAATTTAACAATATTTTTGGAATTTTGATTATAATTTTTCGGCAACGTATTGATGTTTCGTGTTAGTTTTGTAGTAAATTTTTAAACAGAGATAAAAAATACTTGTACTTTAATAAAGAATTATGTTTGATATACATCGCTGCCCAAAACTAAAAACCATGTCCTCATAAAAGTTTTTTGCCGAAAACTATATCAAAATCTTTAACCCAGACCGAAGTCTTGATATCTCAGAGCTGTGAGATTTCAGCCCCTCCATATTTTATTATTGAAATTATGAAGAAATGAAATGAATGCAAAACAAGATGATAAGAACATAATTGACTCGGTAACATTTGCTTATCTAGGTGAGAATTCAAACACGATAACAACTAAGATTTCCGATAATAATTCAAACAAGCTATATAAATAAAAATGTACATATTCGTTTGTTCATAATAGGTAATCTCCTATAGTACTAGATCGATTCTTTTGAAATTTGGACACATTATTACATTCGAATACAGGAAGGGTTTTATATAGTTTTTTTTTTTTTATTTTTTTTTTAGTCTTCATGCTCCATTAAGGAACAAATACAGGTGTCCCCCCACCTTAATATCAATTCACCCATTTTATGGTCGAGGTTCAGTTGAAGACTTAATTTAATCGATTAGTTTTGTATAGTGATCACTGATCGATCACCCATACAAAATAGTATAATAACACCAAAAATAGCATAGTAGCACGTATAGTAATAGTAATAGTATAGTATAGTATAATGATCACCCATATATTGTTATATCCAATTTATCAACCATATTGGTTGACTATTGATTAATTTTTACACAGGTGTGTTGATTTTTGTTAATGGTTTTGCTTAAAAATACTTTAAACTAAATCGAATCCGAACCAGGAATTCGAATTTGAGTCCATGGTCACCAATCAAGACACATTCATACATACATTTATTTACCATTACCATTCCATTACATTGTTTCCCAATGCATGGAAATTGGATCTATTGTATGTAATACCAAAAACTTGCACATCGAGTGGTATTTCGGGAAATATTTTTTTGGAATACCAGAACCATAATGTTGTTTAAGTCTAAGACGGGCGTCCGAGCCTATCCATTATATACACATGCATTCCAGCTTGGGACGATACACAAATTTAGTTCCTGTGCAATCGCCGTTGGAAAGGGCATCACAGCACGAGTTTTCATCAAGATTTGCAATCGCTGATAAATTTTATGGTAAATTATAAATTGTGTGAGTCTGGGCACTGTTGGATGTACTCAGTGGAATGACAAAAAAGAGGATTGTCTATCACACGCTCATATTCTAATCTGGTTCAAAACAAATTTATTTTAAATGCAAACTTCAAATAGCCGTTGGCGCTTTGCAGACAGTTGTGACGAAAACTATTTAACAAGAACCTTGCAGAACACTGAATCTAAATTCAGAACGCATAAAAGACAGAAAATACTCAAAGCTCAAACGGAAAATCCTCAAGGATTAGTAGCTAATATAGTTACAGGAAATCATAAATATCCTTTATACAAAATAAGATCGGCATGCAGATGGTGGTATATTAACAACCATAGATACCCGAGCAGAAATTTGTCAGCGCTCAAGTAAGGCCCTGATCAGGTTTACCCTAAGCCGGATCAGGCATTGGTAGGGCTGCCTGATTGGGCCCTGATCATGAGTGTAACGCTTTTGCCCTATTGGGATTACCGGATCATCGCCTAATTGGGATAATCGGATCAGGCGCTGATTGGGGATATCCTGACCAGACCCTGATATATATTTATATATTATATATGTACATAAATTAATCAAATTAAAATAAAAAAATTACAATGGAAAAAATTAAAACATACATACCACCTTCATGACTATTATTATAGTTTCAGCCGAGAAGCTATACTAAAATATACATGAAACGATTTTAACTATATATTTCTAAAATGGATAATACTCTAGTGAATTTTAACCAATTGAAATTTCAGCTAGGGGTCAAATACGAAAAACCTGATCAGGGCCGGATATATTCAAATAAGGTTAATCCTAAAAGGGTATTTTAAATCAGGCCCACATCAGATTGCCCTAATAGGAATTGCCCTTGTAGGACTGACCAGGCCCTGATCACGCCCTGACTGTATCCAGGTTTTCCCTAACTAACTTCTGCTCGGGTATGCGAAACGGTAACATGGAAACAACCATTGTTTGTTCCATAGTCGAATTTGCTACCAGGAACGTACAGAGCCCACATAAACGTGAAATACATGTATCTCCGTAAAATCAGTATAATACTTTTACTACCTATACGTTTATTAGTTTGTACGTTAATAAGGGCAGCAACATTTCAGTTTTAAGCGTGCCACTATACAGCAATGAAGCTGTTTCAACTTCTTTCTTTTCCTAAACATGAATGAAGTCCAGCTGTTTTTAATTTAGCAGTAAAGCTAGTAAATGAGCAACGCGTATATATCACAGCTTTAAATATGAAACAAAACGTCTTGAATTTACCACCTAGAACTTTAACCGCTTTCTTTGCGATATGTCAAAATGACGAGTTCATGAAAATACTGCTGTATTCGGCAGTACCTATATGTACCTAATATGGAACACAAATAAAAAATTATTTATTGTATCCCATCCCACACGTGCTCTCCAACAAATGAGAAGTGTCAACGGCGTTACACATGCCACTTTCTGCAGTGCATGCCAAACTCTGAATTTATTTTAGAATCACCGACACTGGGATGTATGCATTAATTACATATGCAACACGTCACCTCCAAACCAAGTTACGGCTTTGTTTGCAATCATACTGACCGCTTGCTCTTCTTCATCTACAACAAATGATGGGAAAATATAAATCGCACATGGTTGAAGATATTTTCTGCCGAATATGGAAAGAATATTCAAATATAAACATGAAGTTCACAAAAAAATGTACAACGAAGCGTTAATAATGCTTAAAAGCTTACTGCTTGGTAATCGCGAACTTAGTTCTCAATCAATTATGAATGCCAGCTCCGAATTGATCTGCTGCTGCTGCTTCGATCAATGTAGAATGGCGTTGTTAATATAAATACAATACGGATGATATGCTATTTCGATTTAAAAGATTCCAATTCTCAATTTTATTGGCATTTGCAATTATCATCAACAAAGTTCAGGTTCAACCATTAAAAGTGTGCGGTTCAGATCTAGAACAGGGTGGTTATTTTGTAGTGTTATCTCACTAGGTGAGATAAATAGTGAGATAAAAAAATTATGTTTAAATGATTTCTTTTATCTAATATAATCGATCAAAGACAAATATTTTATCTCACTTTTTATCTCACCTAGTGAGATAACACTACAAAATAACCACCCAGATTGCTTCTCACATGAACAATTTTATGTTACGTGTTATAGAGGCGGCAAACTAGATAAGTCCTATTTTTATATTTCTATGTAGTTACAATATCTTTATCAACGGAACAACAACAAATATTTTTTACCTAGAAGCATCGTAAAATTAAACATATTAGAAACGTGTGCGCGCTCTTTCATTCGTTTTTTTTTATTCAACCAGACTAAGCCACAGCAACGCGTGGCCGGGCCCATCTAGTTAACAATAAAAATGAAATCAAGGTTGGTTATGGATTTAACAAAAATAAAATAATCTGCAGAAAAATGTTGGGTATATTATTAAATCATCATATCACCTTCACTTATCGAAACAAAAAATTTTAGTCCAACATACCGAAATCATCGATCATTATGATAAATCAACGAAGATCGAATATTCGATGTTTCAAACATTTTGCTGCTGGGTGGAAAGATTGTATCGTACGCTAAGAAATACAACGACGAACTCTTATGCTGATACTTTTGTGTTCGTGCGCTTCACAGTCAGTTATCGATATATTCTGTTCTATACCTTCAAAAACGATATCCAATCTTACTACAATTAGGCTTAATATGCTAGAGCTACGAATAAGTAGGGTGCACTATAAATAAATAGTTACAGGTGATCATTTAAGTAACGCACGTGACTGTGACGTGACGTTGACTATCTAAGTTTGAACAAAATATGACGTTTCATGTTTAAAACAATTGTTTTACTAATTAATTTTATGAATATAGGAAACTAACATTTAGATAGCATTTGAGGATTTTGCTTTCATATAGCTCGTTTAACTAGCCCGTTAGTTGTATAAGTTATTCTATTTCTTGCAAGGTCAGACACTAAACTAAGTTATATGTTTTTAGTTCGTACCATTTAAGAATGACCGTTTCATACAGATCGTCAAACAAGCAACCTTTTCAATATCCTGACTAGTATTTTATTCAGGTTTGCCTTATGTGTTATGTAGGTACATTATGCAATGATCCAGGCCAGATAAGGATGTAATAGGGCACATCCAGCTTCGATCATGTTGATTCATAATGGTATGTCGTATTTATTCTGGTCTGAGCTCTATATTATTTGATCAGGCTTTTTATTTAATATCTAGTATGATCAAATTAGATTTTTGTACATTTTCATACACAAAGAAGAATAAATGTATTCTAACATTTTATCAACATAAATTCAAATTTGAAAATATGGAGGGGCTGAAATCTCACAGCTCTGAGATATCAAGACTTCGGTCTGGGTTAAGGATTTTGATATAGTTTTCGGCAAAAAACTTTTATGAGGACATGGTTTTTAGTTTTGGGCAGCGATGTATATCAAACATAACTCTTTGTTAAAGTACAAATACTTTTTTATCTCTGTTTAGATATATATTACATAACTAACACGAAACATCAATACGTTGACGGAAAATTATAACAGATCATAAATTAACATAATTTAGTGAAAAGATGATACACTCAGCAAAGTACTCAAAAACCTCTCCATTTAGCGTTTTGAGAAAATATTACAAAATCACAAATTCATATTTCTTTCAAAATTCCAAAAATATTGTAAAAATTAAATAAAATCAATCTATTTTCAAAATTCTAAAAATATTCCAAAAATTATTACAAAATCAAAAATTGAAACTTTTTTCAAAATTCCAAAAATTATAATAAAATCAAAAATTTTAAATTTTTCAAATTTCTAAAAATATTCCAAAAATTCTTACAAAATCAAAAATTCAAACTTTTTCCAAAATTCCAAAAATTTTGCAAAAATTATCAATTTTTTCAAAATTCCAAAAATATTTCAAAAGCTATAACAAATTCAAAAATTTCCATGTCCAATTTCATTTTCAATTACATTTACGTCATAAAAACAGATACATTTTTTTGACACAGTTGACAACATTTTTTTGACAAACTTATAATGCCATAATTCTCAATAATAATAATAAAATTTCATTTCAAACAAGATTTTAATTTAATTTTTTCCCAACAAATTAGGTAAAAAAATAAATAAAACTCTTTCTTTTGACACACTTGACAACATTTTTTTGACCAACTTATAATGCAATAATCTAGATTTTGGTCTCCCATACCAATCACGACCATCAAGATTTCTCCAAATTCAATGTTCCTACTCATAATCACTTAAAATGAACGTTTTTTAAGCAAAAAATATGCAAATTTCCTTGTTTTGACACACTTGACGATTTTTTTGACACACTTCCGGTACAGTTATCGAACACAGCGTCCTTTCGGCTCTTCCCATTGAGTAAACCTATTTTTAGAAAAAAAAATTTTTTTTAGAATCAGTAGGTCCTAAAACGTCGAGAAATGCCAAAAAAGTGGGGGAAAGAATTTCACTTTGAGCTCATGAATGTAATACTTAGGTCTTTCAGACCGAAGTAAAATATTTCATTAATTATTCTCTTTAATCTTTTTTAGTTTAAGGTTTTTATTTTATTATGTCTTGTTCACCCCAAATATTAAAAATAAAACACTCGTCGTCATGCTGTTGTATACAATATACATCATATTTCTACATTATATTTCTACATCATAACTAAGTCCAATTTGTGTAAGTAAATGTAGTTAACCGATTTTCTTTTATAACAAAATCATATATAATGATACAATTATTTTAAATTCTTGATTTGCATAAATATTTTCTTAATAAAAAGCAATCAATATATCTTAAACATTTGCCTTCATCAATCACAAATGAAATTGATTATGTGAATGATACGAATGATCGACATTGATTATCAACTCAAAATGTTAAAGTTTTTTCAATGACTCAGTCAAAAATCAAAAATGTTAGATTTAGATAACATTTCGTTTATCCCTGTTGCACCTGAATTCGTTCCTGACCCTTACATCACAAAATTAATTTTATCTTTTCCAATAAAACCTCTCCATTCAATTGGAATAAATCAAAACCAAATTTCTCTCGTTAATTTTTTGTTCTTTAATTAAGTAATACTATTTGGCCTTAAAGATTTTAAAAGAAAATGAGAGAAACGATTAAGCTAAAAAATCCCAGCGGCAGGTATATCCGCTAAAAATAGGTAGATTTCGGGGTCAGACGGTTTTGTGTCCAAATAAAATTAGATAAGTCAGATTAGTTTAAATAAAAAATATAAGTAGAAACAGAATAATTCAAAAAAATTATCGAACCAAATTAAATACATTATCCGAACTAACGCCATCAATACAATTTCGGAACAGTTTTATTTAAGTTGGTCTAAACTACTTTTAATAACATATTAAATCCACCAAAGATCAAATGAACTACGTCACAACTACAATTATACCATCACACATAATTTATAATCAAACATTATCAAACAATTTTATTTCAAAATCATCTTTTGTTGTTGTGTTTTTTGTTCTTATTTAATCTTTTTTCAAACGGTTACTTAGTAAAAAAAATAAAAACAAAAGAGATTTTGATAATTTTTCTATGGTATTAAATGGGTTGATATTTTTCTTGCAAGGGTTGCATTATAATGCTTATAAAAATGGAACCTTTTGGGTTAGAAAGCTGAATTTTTTTGAGGCTATAGTTGAAAAGTATGTTTAAAAGTTAAGATGAATTTAAATAACATAAACTGAAACATGATGAAAGCATTGCCTTTTGCGTTTGTTTTTATTTCAACAGCCGTAGGGTCTCAACCGTTAGACTTAAACTATTATTTTTGAAAATTTTGGAAAGATTTTTATTTTAAGTACGTGAAAACAAGTTTTCAACTATGAGCTTGGCCATTTCAGCTAGATCAAGGGCAGCAAAGTTTAGTAAATTTTTAAAACAGCTGATTTTTGAGGAACCTGAAACGCCAAAGTGGTCATCTGGATAAAAATGATAAAAAAAGGTTCAAATATTCAATATTTTTAAATTTTATCAAAATATTATTATTCAAACGGAAGTTATAGTGCCCTAGATTATTCGACTTTTTAGGCTCTAGCCGCTTAACCGGTACCCGGATATGGCCAGTTCACGAACTTGTCCAAGACATTATTTGCCGAAACATACACAGAAAATTATTTTGGTGTAGGTCGAAAAATGCGACCGTGAGTGTGCCGCTAAATTCCGTTATACCTCATATCGTTATATATATATATATATATATATATATATATATATATATATATATATATATATATATATATATATATATAATTTTTTTTTTTTTTGTTTTTCCATCTCCGCTTATCACAAATAGTCGTTTGGCATCAACATTTTTCCGAAATTCCGAGATGAAGCCCATTGCAATAGGTAGATTTTTATATGAAATCTACCTAAAACCAGTATCTTAAAATACAAAATTGCATCACTTAATTTTCCACATTGCTTATAAAAAAATCAATTCATTTCAATGATTGATGGTTCTACAAGTCATCTTAAAAAATAAATTAAAATATAAAAATATAAAGGAAATAATTTCGACGAATAAATTCTTATTTTTTTGGACGTTTAGATAGACTTAAATTCGAGATTACGGTTGTGAATTTTATAAAGAGTTTTATTTGTTTGGAAATTAATACAAAATACTTTTTTCCCTGTAATTGTTTAAGTTGGAAGGCAAAGAATTTATTGAAATCCGATTTTGAAGTCTGATAATATATGTATGTTTTTTAATGTTCATGTGTTCATATTTTTTTGAAAAAATAATTAGTCTTAAAGGAATAAAAATATTTGTGTTTATAATAAATTCTGAGTTTCATAACTTTTTTAAAAATTTTATGATTAACTCAGTTAGTCCGTCTCCTGTTGAGACGGTACCATAATTGTAAACGAAGGGTTGAAAAAGTCGAAAACTAGGGTACCAAACATCTGGTCCAATTTAATTCCGCTAAACACAACTAATGATTGTTTCGAGATCAAGGAGCGAGTTCCACAACCGTATTTAAATGAGTATGTATGACGAACAAATAAGCGAAAAGCGAAGAAATGTAAAAGCATTCGTTAATTGGAAATCGTAATTTCCAATGCCTTACTCTGGAACGATCACAAAATGACGATGATAAAGAGCGCGTCTAGAAAAATCAAGCTCTTCAAAAGATGTAAAAAACATTCCACTTCATATCAATTATTTTACATATATAAGTCCTATATTTGTCCCTGTAGGGTGTATTGTTGACAAGTCTCGCGCGCTGCAACAGAGAGAAACAGGAAGTTGGAATGGATTACAGTTTCACCAAGTTTAATCAAAATCAATTATCAGGAGCTGATATTATTGAAGTTTCAAATAAACAGGTGCTCGGGCGACAGCTTACCAATCCCAACATAGTGAAAAAAATAATCAGTACCTTGCCATTTAAATCTACATCGTTTGTCAAGGGATCATCAAAATTGATTAATGAACGAAGTCTGTATGTTTCTAACAAACATTAAACATAAAGTGAGCAAAGACAGAACTCAGCAGTTGTGTGGTGGACCCCGCCACTTTGATCCAAAATTTTCAAAAAGTTGATCATTATCTTCTCACACTTAGTGAAACCTTTTTCATAAGTTTCATCACAATCACTTCATTATTGTAAACTGTAGTGTGAAATTTTTTGTGAATTTTTTTTACTCAAAGAGAAAACCGGCATTTGGGATGTAAAAATATTGTGAGCCTTACTAAATGCTTATGTATTAAATTTCATCAAATTCGATTATCAGGTTATCAGTTGTTTTAAAGCTTTTAAAATAATGTGCTTTGAGAACCCTCCATCAATTTGTTTAATATCGCTCAAAAAATAATCTGCTACTTTCCATACATAATTACATCGATTTTTAAAGTGTCATCAAAATTCACGAACGAATGTCGTATGCTCCCAACAACATGGTGAAATAAAAAATAGTGCAAAAATCACATATTGTATAGTACACCTAGTAAATCCAACCCTTTGTCCAATATACCCCAAAAGCTAATCAAATCTTTCTGATATTGATTGAAAGGTTTTTACCAACGTTTCATAAACATCAATTTGCAACTTTAGGCAAAAGTAGGGATAAACACTTTAAAAAAAATTTTGAAAAAAACTTTTTAACCTGAAGTGGCAAACTGGAAGGGGCAAACCAGAAGTTGGTATGCAGAAATATTGGAAACAGTTCTAAGTCTCTATCAGATTCAAACTTACAGGTGTTCGGGAGACCCACCGCCAATTTGTCTTATTTTGAAATTAATCCACATCTTCCATTTCCAAGTTAACGTGGATCATATACCAAAGTTTCATCAATATCCTATGCGTTTTTGTCATCCACCCAAAAACACACCAAACCAAACAAAGACACCATCCTTACCCACCCACAGATATAAACACCGTTTTAGGACTATTTCGAAAGAGAGATGTGGTCCAAAACAAAAGATAAAATCAAATTTGGCCTTTGCGGTAGGTAAGTTTTTTTTTTCCATAGATTGCAATTGTTGTGAAGTAAAAACAAAAATAAATACCTCAATTTATGACCATCTTTTACCACAGATGATTTTAGAAAACTTTATTACAAAAAAAAAAAATACAACATAAACAATTTCACCAAAGATAGCAAACTAAAGATGGCACAGTTATTGTAAGTTTTTTTTTAAAAGCGTATGTTGGTGTAATAAACAACTATGTGGAAAGTTCAGTTGTTTCCCGTATACATCAAGATCACTTTTCAGTTTTATCAAAATCCTGCTATGAACAAAAACTGTGCACTGAAAAAATAGTCCTAATGCAGGGTGACCATCCGTCCTCTTTTTAGAGGGGTTTGTCCTATTTTCGACCTCCGCTCTTTTGGTCCTACCTCTTTTTGACACCATAATCTTTTTTGTGCTCTATTGGCAGTTTTTCCTCTAAATGTTATCTTTTTGTCCTCTAAATGTCCTCTTTTTAAACTTTTCTTGCATAATTCAGTCATATCAATTGCCAACAATGGCAAATTAGATTTACAACAGCATCTTTAAAAATCTACATCAAAAAATACAGAGAGATAATATCACTTCAATAGAGATTTCCAGTCGCTGAAAGAATTTTTCGTGACATCAAAAGAAGAGGATACATCATCTGCCTGTGAAGCTACTTTAGCGTACCACACACAGTAATATTTTAAAAAGTTTCTTCAAAGTCGTGTCTAAAGATAAACAATTTAATGAAAAGCTGCCACATGAAAAATGGTTGAAGTTTTTACTACAGTTCCAAATGAAGAACAACATTCAGAATTTTTAAAATTTTGTCAATATTTCTTTGCAATTCCAGCACATAATGCAAACATAGAACTATAATATTCAGTTTGATGAATGATGAGTGGACTGATGAGCGTAATAGATTTGATGTTGAAACTATTGAGAGTATTGTATGTATAAAATTTAATTTCAAAACCGTTTCATGCGATGAATTTTTCACT
>OY856187.1:237045791-237176596 GCA_963693315.1 Diogma glabrata | reverse complement strand
AGAGAGAGAGAGAGAGAGAGAGAGAGAGAGAGAGAGAGAGAGAGAGAGAGAGAGAGAGAGAGAGAGAGAGAGAGAGAGAGAGAGAGAGAGAGAGAGAGAGAGAGAGAGAGAGAGAGAGAGAGAGAGAGGAGAGAGAGAGAGAGAGAGAGAGAGAGAGAGAGAGAGAGAGAGAGAGAGAGAAAGAGAGCCTTCCTATAGTATTTTAGCAACTCGAAAGTATTCAAACATTTTACTAACCACGTTTTCTTATATTCATTCTTAAACTTACCAAAAATCATACACTTAACCCCGAAAGTCATAATTCTGTTTACTATAGTTATAGAAACTATATCTCAGCAGTCCCAAGCTAAAATTTGTTCCGAATCTTTCTATATTTGTTATTTCTAAGATTAATAATATGCACAAAGTGTTAATACTAATCCACAAAAAGAATCTGATTAAATTTCAGATAAACTGAATTTGATTTTAACGTCTTTAATTAACTTTAAGTGAAATTTAATAATGAAAATTCAAACTGAAAAAATAAATTTAAATTAAAGAAATATTGTTATCAAAGAAAAATAAATTTTAATTTCACATTTGTATCTTATTTAAACAAAACTTATGATGATAAATGAAAAGCCAATAAGAGAGTAAGATAATCACGAGTAAAGCCGCAATTAGACTATTGCAGAACTCCAATATTTCTGCAATAGTCGTGCAACTGCAATGGTAGTGTGTAAAATATTCATTGCAGATAAGTTTGGCAATGAACTCATTGCAATACATTGCAATGAGTCATTGCAATGTTTGCAATGAGTTCATTGCCAAACATTTCTGCAATGAATATTTTACACACTACCATTGCAAAAAATATTGCAGAGTTCTGCAATAGTCTAATTGCGACTTAAGTGAGCAAAGTTGGCTGGAATATGTCATTGAAACAAAAATGTATGGTATAAGACAATATAGACAAATTTATACTAAATAGAAGCAACTTGTTTTTCCACAAACTGTAAAAAACCAATCAAAACGAAAAAGTTATTTGACCCATTCGGGATTTTATTGTCAAAAAATTTACAAATTAAATTCAATATAAACTAAAGTATAAAATTGTCAAGTTATTCTAACTTGAAAGTAATCCAAAAATTATCATTAACAATCTCTTTCGTATCATTTCATATTTATTTCACTTGACATTTAATATGACCTCCAAGCATTAATTCGCGCATCAACAGCATACACATTCTATGTTCTTATTCTTGTTTCATTTTCTTTATTTTGTCGGTTTATCTTTTCAGTATTTTTTCCGATTATACGTATTTTGTGTTTTTTTTTCATTATAAAACGAGATAACAGTACAAGTCAGATTTCACTCTCCAAAAGAGGATACAGGAAAAATGAAATAAACGAAATTGTTTTAGATGATTTCTTTCAAAAGGATTGTCAACTTGAGTTGATGTCGGTCGATCTTTTAATGTTCAAATAATTTTGTAAATTAATCCAATTGAAATTGTTTAGAAAAATATTACAAATATTTAAACTTACGGTCATTCCCATAATTCATTTATAGATAGACGAAACTTTAGTTTTATTACTTCACCACAATTTTAAATTGTGTGAAGTAATGCACTCTATCGAGAAAAAAAATATTACATACCCCAAATTTTGTTTTTTCTTTTGTTTTAGACCATCCTCTTTCTAAATAGCCAATAAAAATTTTGGTGTACGTCTGTGTGTGGGTGGGTGGGTGGTTGACCTTTCTGCATAGGATCTTGATGAAACTTTGGCAAATGATTCAGGTTCACTTGAAAATGGTAGATCTGGATTCATTTCAAATTCGGACAAAATGGCGAGGGGTCTCCCGAACACCTCTAAGTTTAAATCTGGAATAACTAATAATCCCGGCTTATGATCTTATGGAAACTTGGTATATAAGGTTTTAGTACTGTTTTCAATATTTCTGCATACCAACTTCCGGTTAAAAAATTTTTTTTCAGGTATTTATCCCCACTGTAGACTACAATTACCGATCGATTGTAATATAACGTTGGTAAACGCTTTCAAGTAACATGAGAAAGATTTTATCAGCTTTTGGAGTACATTGGATAAAGGGTTGGGGCGTCCACCATACAACAGGTGGTTTTTACCACTATGTTTTTTATGATTGTTGGGAGCATAAAACATTCGTTCGTGAATGAATTTTGATGAAACTTTGGAAAAAGATGCAAATATGTATGGCTAGGAACTAATTGATTTTTGAGCGATAGTGAACAAAGTAGTGAGGGGTCCCCCGAGTACCTGTTTTTTTGAAAGCTCAATAACATCTGTACCTGATAATCGAATTGGATAAAACTTGGTACATAAACATTTAGTACGGTTCACAACAGTTCTGCATCCCAACTTCTGGTTTTTCACTTCCGGTAAAATATTTTTTTTTGTACTTTTTTGAAGTTTTTTCAGTTTCTTTATGCACACTACAGCCTACAATAATGAAGTGATTATGATAAAACTTTTGAAAAAGGTTCCAATTAGTGTGAGAAGATAGTTATCATGTTTTGGGACACATTGATCAAAGTGGCGGAGGGGTCTACCATACAACTGCTGAGTTTTCACACTTTGTTTTTAATGTTTGTTGGGAGCATACAGACTTCATTCATTAATCAATTTTAATGACACTTTAAAAAAAGATGGAGATTTAAATGACAAAGCACTGTTTAGTTTATGGACAATATTGGGATAAGTGGTGGTGGGGCTCGCGAACACCTGTTTATTGTGTCACCATTTTTCAATGTTTGTTGGGAGCATACAGCATTCGTTCGTGAATGAATTTGCATGACACTTTGGAAAAAGATGCAAATATGTATGGCAAGGAACTGATTAGTTGTTGAACGATAGTGAACAAAGTGGTGGGGGGTGTCCCATACACCTGTTCTTTTGAAAGCTGAATAACATCTGTACCTGACAATCGAATTGGATGAAACTTGGTACATAAGCATTTAGCAATGTTTACAACAGTTCTGCATCTCAACTTCCGGTACTTTGCTTCCGGTAAAAACTTGTTGTTGTAATTTTTGTAATAGTTTTTACAGTGTCTTTATGCACACTACAGCCTACAATAATGAAGTGATTATGATGGAACTTATGGAAAAGGTTTCAATTAGTGTGAGAAGATCATCTTTTGGAACATATTGATTAAAGTGGCGGGGGTCTACCATACAACTGCTGACTTTTCACACTTTGATTTTAAAGTTTGTTGGGAGCATACAGATTTCATTCATTAATCAATTTTAATGACACTTTGAAAATGATGGAGACTTAAATGACAAGGAACCAGGGTTTCGAACCCGAAAACTGAACCTGATCCGGAGCAAGATTTTTTTAAAATTATGTGAACCCGAACCCGAACCCAATCAAAAACGCGGTTCAGGTTCAATTTTTAATATAGGAAATTTAGGAAGTTTGCGTAAGAAATTTCATATTTCGCAGAATTTTTTTTTGTTTCAAACAAGATTATTTTGGTTATTATTTGGTTCAATAGAGAATAATGAATAGTGAGAACTAAATGAAAATTTTTTTCCAAAATAAATATGTGTGTAACATAAATACGGTATGTAATGTAACATAAAAAAATAAAAAAAATAAAAATAAAATAAAAATAAAAAAATCCCATATAATGTAAAAACATTTACATAATATGGAGTCTAATCACAGTGGAAAAATTCAACTTAAGCAAAAATAAATAAGTAATGAAGAAGTTTCAACTTTGAAATTGTCATCGCCTCAACGGCGTAATCGATAGCGTGTCTGCCCAAGGATTCGAGCCGGGCACTGGGCAATTCATCCGAAACACGAAAAATGTGAATTGGAGTTTTTTTCTGAGAAACTTCAAACCATACCTTTGAATTGAAAAAATTTCAATTACTTCTTTACTTACTTGAGTTTAATTAATCTCAAAAATTCTAAATAAAAAAATAATGAATTCAAAAAAAAAAATTCGAAAAAATTGTTTTTTTTTTTTAACCCGAACCCGAACCGAACCCGAACCCACTAAATTTTAATGTATTGAACCCGAACCTGAACTTGCACCCAAATTTTTCTGGGTTCGAAACACTGCAAAGAACTGATTAGTTTTTGGACAATAATGGGATAAGTGGTGGGGGGCCTCACGAACACATGTTTATTGTTTCAATATTGTTGGGAACATACAACCTTCGTTCGTGAATGAATTTTGATGATACTTTGGAAAAAGATGTATGGCAAGGAACTGATTAGTTTTTTAGCGATAGTCAACAAAGTGGTAGGGAGTCCGCCGAGCATTTTTTTTGGAAGCTTAGTAACATCTGTATCTGATAATCGAATTGGATGAAACTTGGTACATAAACATTTAGTACGGTTCACAACAGTTCTGCATCCCAACTTCCGGTTTGTCACTTCCGGTAAAATTTTCTTTTACTTTTTCTCGTACAACAGAATTTATGTTTGTTCGGATACTACTGCTTTCTTTAAGATTTTTATAATTAGAACTTCGCGAAATCTACAACATTGGTTAGCTTTTAATTAAAGTATTTGATGGATATTAGCTCATTATATATCCAGAACACTATGTTTCCAGAGCTGTGGTGAAGTCAGCCTATATGCATCAGCGTCGCAATGTTTTTGTTCATTTTGTAGTCAGTCAAACATAACATTCGAGATTATACTATTTTATAGTTTACGTCTGTCTTAGTTATTCCATAATTTATTTTTTAACCACAAACGGAATAAAATATTCCTTAAGGCAATTGTGCATTTTTTATATTTGATTTTGTTACACTCGTAGTTTGTACGTTACCATGAGATTTTATAAATTTCCTTCTTAATGTTACAATATAATTTTAACTCACATAATAGTAAATGTTTGTGGCACGATTTTCATGAAGTATAGAAAATAATAAAGATACAGTAAAGTTTGATTAAAAAATAAGTTTTTTTGTATGTACGTGATAATTAAATTCAGCGATGCTGGGTTGTACAATATGTACGATCATATTTGGAGCTTTTAATTTTTGTGAACTTGTTTTGAATATATACATTATAGTAAACATTATAGCATCCTATTCTTATAGGTTAGAATTCAAAATTCTGAATTAAAATCCTATTCAGAATTCAAAATTCTGAAAAAATTTCAATGTTTCTTAAATTAAGTCCTCTTTTATATGAAACTCGTGTGAGTCAAAAAGATTTTTTTCAACTGTCCCCCATCTCACCCCTTCAAAATACAGCAATATATTTGTATGACACTTCGTCATAGTTTACTTTCAGAGTTTATCAAACTTTCCTTCTCATTGTGAATTTTCTAAAATTTTTCTGTCAATTAAACTTTAAACGCAAGGGAGTGAGTACCAACTTAAAGTTGCACTTTTTTGACAATAACTAAAAAACTGTGCACTGCAAAATTCTAAAAAATGACAATGTCTGTGACAAAAAATGACAAAATGACAAAATGACAAATGACAAAATTCTAAAAAATGACAAATGACAATCTCACCCCCTCCAAATATGGAAATATAATTAGGTGATATGATACTTTGCCATAGCTTTCGTTCAGAGTTTATCAAACTTTCTGTCTCTGTGAATTTTCTCAAATTTTTCTGTCAACTAAGCTCGAAACGTAAAGGTGGGGGTTTTACCTCAAAGTTGCACTTTTTTGACAATAATTTAAATACTGAACACTGAAAAATTCTAAAAAAAAGGGACACAGTTGAAAATAAGCTGAATATGTAATGCAATTTGCTACACATATAGGTCCTACGGAAGTCACCATTATAAAACAATGCAAAGTTTGCTTTGAAGATAAATGTAATTCTCTTTGCATTAGCAAGTGGTTTTCAAACTTCTAGCGTAGCAAGTTGTTTTGAAACTCCTACCATTTTTATAAAAAATAAATTATGTTGTTAGATTGTACTAAAATTTGTAGTTTTGCGTTAGAATAAGTTTTAATGCAAGATTTGCTTTGCAATTTAATAATAACTTGCTTTACATAACCCATATAGCAAAGCTTGTTAAAAAAAAAGAAAAAAAAAATTACCAATTTTTAGGTAGATTTCATAGAAATTGAAGTTTTTCTATCAATTAGGTTCAGAACTAAGAAGAAAAAGAAACCATAAAAAACGCCATTATTCAAAATAAATAAAAAAACTTGATGGAATTAATTGTTTTTTTTTTGGATCGGGCTGTATAATTCGATTTTTGTTTTCTGGCAGTACTTTTCTTCAAAGCTTTTTATGTGTTATTTTTTTATAAATTAATTTAGATCAATTCAACTGACATTTAACTGCGCTGGAATCAATTCGTTTTATTTTTTATATTTTTCATCTGTAAATTGTCCAACAACAAAAATTGCTTCTTTTTTAAGAAAAATTTAAAAATAACAAATATTTTTTAAAAAAATTAATAAATTACGGATTTCGGTCTCCAAGTTATTGTAATTTTATTATTTTATCTTTCAAAAAATTAATATTTCGTAACACTTTATTTATTATGCGTTTCGAGCGTAAACGCTCCTCTTGTAACAGAAAAAAATATTACAATTCATTATTTTTTTTTCAAGTTCGTCCCTTGATGTCTAGTTATTTTTGGAATTTGTTTTTTTATGATGATAATTTGTAACTGGAATATGGTTAAATCAATACCATTCCACATCAGAGTAGTATAACAAATGTTTTATACAAATGTGCCACTCCCGACCATGAAATTATTTGTATCACTTTTTATTCTTTAAAACTAGCCTACAAACAATATTTTTATCCATCCTAACAATTTCAAAAGCAGGTCACGTATTATGAACCTAATTGAATCCAATTCATTAAAGTTTTACTTTAGTAGTTTACTGTCATAAAGTAGATTAATGGTTTTGTTTTTCTATTTTACCGTTTACGAGTTTTCATCTATAGTAATCTTGTTTAATTCCCATTTTTAAATTAAAATTGTCTGTTTGGTTTTTCTATTATTGCATTTTGGATTAGAGTTCATAACAGAGCTTAGTAAATTCTTTAAACTGTCCGGTTTTGTTACCAGAAACATTTTAATTATTCTTATCAATAAATAATAATTTATCGTAATAAATGTTATAAATTGGAAAATGTTATAAATTGGAATAAACCTCAACTCATATTTCAACACCCAACCTATTATGCTTGAATGTATGAAGTTTTAAAAAAAAATATTACGTATTTGATTAAAAAGTCATTCAATAACCAACCACCACTCATTCTGAAAATTGTAAACTTTTAATATACAATTTTCTTTTTCCATCTTCTCACATTGATTCACACATACTGTTATAACTATTTGCTTGAGAGAGGTGAAATACCGAGTTCCATTATATATAGCAACTTAGGAAAGGGTGTTGGGTGAACAAGGTGCATTTGCGAATACTAAAGTAAAACAAAATTTATATTTGTACATGAAGAAAAGTTTTATGAAATACAAGAAAGAAAATTCGAACACTAAATGAAAATAAAAGAAAAGTTTATCTTTTTCCATTGAAGGGGAGTTTAAGGTCGAATGGAAAGAAGAAGATAGAGGATAGACGATCAAAACAAGAAAATTTATTTTACTCTTATTTCATTGAAAATGAAATCGTTTTTTTATGAATTTATGTGTTCGAGAAAAGTGTTTTTGATTTTTCTATAGAAAATTGAAAAAGTCGATTTTCGTGAACCTAATTTATTTATTATTTAATTTAACTTATCTTCCTGTAAATTGTTTCTGAAATAACGTCGTAACATTTGACATGTATTTTTGTTGTTATTGATAAAAAGTTATTGATAAGAAATTTGAAGTTAAGGCAAAGTTTTGATGTATATTAAGATTATGTAAGGGAAAATTATAAGTGTTTCATAAATGTTTATTATTGATGTGGACAAGGAATTGCAAGAAATGCACATACCTAGATATATTTTATTTATTTACGATTTAGTTGGACAAGTATAGCATACTTGTCCAACTAAATAGCATAGCATTTAAATATCCCAAATTACCATTTCGACAAGAAAACGAATGAATTTTGGAAAATGGAAGGTGAGATTGCTTTAAGAAGCGATTTACGATTTTTTAAGTATGAGTTTCAAATTTTTCGAGAAAACAGTAGAGCACAACGGATATCATACTTTGGCCACTCTATTAAAAAACGCGTCCTGGAAAGTTTAAAGGAATCTGAAAGTTAGACAGCAACAGGTGGAATAGTTCTGAAATTCTTGTTAGTCGTTTTTACTACGCATACGACAGAACGATATTTTAAACGAATCAAAAAAGTTGTATTTTTAATAGATTGAAAACTTAGCCAAATTTCTTTGTCAATCTTATCAGTTAGTTCAGCATGATTTATGACCCTAAATCCTTTCCTTGAAAAGTGTCTAGACATTTGATCGTTGACTTTAATCATATCTATAACTAACACTTTCATATTTTATCACCCTTTAATTTGTTTATGTTTTTGTTGTACTTTGTTGGTAACAAATCACTTACCCTTTACACGAAACTTATTTGAAAACATTACTTTGCTTTTAAACGACATGTTAATTTGATTATATTTGAAATGAAAGATCAAATTCAAAAATAAATTCGTAGTCATCTATAAGATTTATTGAAAACCTGTTAGGAATGATCGGTATGTAATTTGGGCTACTGTAAGAGAAAAGGAAAAAGCGACGGTTAAATCTTTCAATTAAAATCTATATATCTGTAATATGTGCAAAAAAAATCTGTTCTGTAATATGTGCAAATTACTTAATTTTTTACTGTTCTATTTAATTTTCCTTTTTAATTAATAAATTGCAAGCCCCACACAGAGAAACATATCATTTTTCTTTGATTACCCAGTTTTGATTTTCGAAAGTTCGATAAATTTACCTAAGCTTTTCTTTGACACCATTGTTCACCAGATAAACATGTTCAGGTAGAGAATAATTTTAAGGACTTTTTAACAGAACAATTTCTATTACATTTGACTCCTTTTTAATTTTTAGAACTGTTCAGCTAAAACTATTCCGTGCTTAAGCGATAAGTAAGACGAGTATATTATGATCGCTGACAAACTGTTTTCATTATTGACAAATTTATTTTTCTTTGATGAAATTTCATAAAACTATGTTTGATTATAACAAAATCAAAAATGTCACTATTCTGTAATGTTTATAAACCAAATCTCAGGGAGAGCGAAAGTATTATTATTTGTAGTAGGTTTTTTTAAAATGTAGATTTAAACGAAAAACACGCAATAATTGTACAATTTTGAATCAAATAAAAAAGTTGTGCATCACTATGGGGAAAAAAATTCGGTTTCTCAGAGAATAAAACAAACAAACAAATTTACGATTTGACAGATGTGTATACACGGTTAAAAATTGGTTGTTGCTACACGACTGTATCTGAAACTTTCCTTAAAATTGTTTAGTGAATAAAATATTTTATTTAAGAAAAACAAATAAAATTAAAAATATTACAATAAAACGTGCAAATATGATTCTCTTTTTTCTACTCTTGATGTCATTTTCTCAAATTTCTCAAAGTGTACTTTAATAGACGATAGAACGTATATATGTTGTTGTAGGACCTAGGTCTTAAACGCTTTTTATAATTCGTTATGACATATATTGTACACAACACATTTTATTTAAAAAATTACATTTTTTTCCTTAAAATCAATTGTGGAGAATATACAATCACCACAAGCTTATGAATTCATGTACAGCCTTATTAAAAGCCACGCCATAAGCAAAATATAAACGAACGAATTCGGTCGTTTTAAGTAAAATGCCACATGAACAAAAAATTTATCGCCGATATTTAGAACAACAACAACACTTAAAATGACAGTTTACAAAAAAACATTTGAATTGTTATCTTGAATTTGAAATTAAAATTTTTATTATGGATGCAAATATATTTATAAAATTTTAATTTTAAACAAACTCAACGTAAATTATAAACAATCACATAGACAAAAACATCCAAAATGAAAATACCACGATGTGAGGTTAAATCCGAACGATAAAAAAGATCGGTCATGATTCAATAAAAATCGGTCATAGTTCTCAAAAAATCAGTTGAGATTTATGAACGACTTGTTTTATTTCTATCGGCGTTAGAAATCGTGGAAAATGATTTTTGGAAAAATCATCAATTAAAATTAATTAAATAATATGATTTGTTTATTTTAGTCGAAAGGTATTCTAATTTCAGTGGCGTAGCGACATACGGGTTTAATCGAGTTTAAACCCCACCCCCCTCCCCCTCCCCCCATTGAAATTTTAAAGTTTCTGTAATCTAGAAGAATTGCTCTAATATTCTAATATTAAAATTTTTTCCCTGGTATCTTACGAATGAATTGAACAGTTGCTTTCTTTTCGTTCCACAGAACCCCTCCCCCACTATGTTGTCATAGTGATAGCACACATACTCACTAGCACACATACTCAAAAAGTTGACTGCCAACTGCATGCCACGATGCGTACTTTAAGTGATACTATCAGATCCACTCCTTTTTCTTGGCGTCTGTGTTAAGCAATATCGCTCCACCTGCACTCAGACGCTGGCATGCTCTCATCCGTGAACATAAAAAGGTAACCAACAACATCAAGCTACCCTTGCATGAATACTACGGTGACCATACTCGTTGTCGATTGAAGTCAAGAAAGCCTCCACATAAAACTGCCAGCAACCAGCTGGCAACTAATTTTAATATCTTGGATGCCTGGGACACCTCCTGGCATCATTACAACACAACTGGCCTTTCTATTACTAACCCGACTTCTACCCATCCTGGTTTCAATCTACCACGTCATACCTGGACTACACTAAACCGAATAAGAACGAATCATGGACGTTGTGCTAGTTCCTTCTACAAGTGGGGCATTTCAGAGTCCCCTGAGTGTAACTGCGGCGCTCCACAACAAACCATAAAACACATTGCAACTGTGTGTCCAATTCGACGGTACAATGGCGACATCTCAGACATTCATTTGGCAACTCCCAATGTAGTAGGATGGATAGACTCGCTCGATGTAAACGTCTAATGTTCAAATGTACTGCCCAATGTTCAAATATTTTTCTTTTTACTTTTTTCCTAAAAGACACGCAATCAAATCGATTGTAAGTTCATTTAATGTGTATCCATGTTTTGTTTTAGGTAAATTTTATAGAAGAGTCTACCTATTTTAAGTTTAATTTTTAATGTGTCACAAAAAAACCATACGCTAAATAAAAAAAAAATAGTGATACAATAATTTGGAAAAAATAATAAATATTTTGTCAAAGGTTACTTGTTCCACATATTTTTATTTCAAAATGTATGCAACTTTATAATTTTAATTTAGAATAAACATTTTTTTTAAATATTTTGCTTGCGGCGAATAAAAAATAGTATATGATGCACGGACGTAAGCTATTTTGGACTTAATGTGGATGTAAATCTCGGCTAGCGCCTCTAAAGCAAACTCCACATACGTCCAAAATCTTTAGCTTTACGTCCTAGCATCATAATGTACTATTCTGGAGTCTTTTATTTATGCCCACTGGTCTACTATTTTGTCTACTATTCTTTCTTTATGAGTACATCTGTAGCCCTACTCCTGTACACCGTGAAATAGGAATTGAGAAATAAATTACAGCAATTTTTTCATAAGTAGTATTCCGTGCCGCGGGAAATAACAATTTCGTATTAGAAAATTTCCTTTATTTCATTTATTGCACTTTTTTCTCAATTCAAAATTCGCAGGAAAACGCAGGAATAGACGTACTGTAGCCCTATTCCGGTAAATCGTGAAATAGGAATTGAGAAATAAATTATAGCAATTTTTTCATAACTAGTATTCCGTGTCGCGGGAAATAACAAATTCGTATTAGAATAGTAGATTCTTGTATAAGTTTAGAATGAAGGCAATTCTTCACGAGGATGTAGTTTCATCATCCGAGTGAAGAATTGCCTTCATCCTAAGCGAATACAAGATGCTATTTTATTCACGACTTCAAAATATTTCAAATAATTTCCAGTTTTCCTGTAAAAGTCTATTTCGCCATATCGAAATAAATGCATGAAAATAAAAATAAAACAGAGCATATTTGTTGTTTATTTTAGATTTTATATATGTATTGTTCTTGTTTTAACTTGTTTATATTACTATACCAACAAATCAAGTTTTTAATTTATTAGGGGAATATTTAATAAATAAAGTGGAATGAAATAAATAAAGTAGAATTTAATAAATAAATTGGAATGAATACAATTACAATGAAAGATATACGCATGGAAAGTATATATTCTTTAATAGTCGTGGATAAAATATTTCTTTATTTCATTTATTGCACTTTTTTCTCAATTCCCAATTCCCAGGGAAATGCTGGAATAGGCGTACTGGTATTCTTTTTATTTTAAATTACTTATTTGAACGAAATCAGCTACTTTTTTTCGTTACTCCAAACATTTATTGCTCAGTGTTAATTTCAATTTGAAGAGAGAAGTTGTGTTCTTGCGTCTTTAAATTTTACAAATAGATTTAGATTTTACATAGTTTACAAGGTAAGAAATCTTTTTCTTTAAAATTAATTATTTAATGTAAAATAATCTAAGATAGTTAAAAATAATCAGAATTCTAATTTTTAAAGAATCATTAATTAAAAAAATTAAAATTAAGGAAACATTAAAATGAAGTATATATTATTGTAATGAATTATTAATAAAACTAATTAATTGGTTTATTGGGTTAAACTATTGAGTCTTATAAAATAATCCTTGACAAGTGGAAAATTCTGGCTACGCCACTGTCTAATTTCTACGCCACTGTCCATACAATTTGCATAATTTCCAAATAAAGGATGTTTTTCAGCAAACGGTTGTAAAGTTTAACTTTACTACTGCTAGGAAGATAGTTAAAGTCCTACTCTTTTGGCTTATAATCAAAGCGACTGTAAAGTAACACCATTTTTATTTTATTTTTACTTTTACGGCGGCAGTAAAGTATTTGTTATTTATGTTTTGGTTATTTTTTCAAACAAATTGTTTAACTATGACAACAATAAATAAGAAAAAATCTGATTGGATTATGAAATTTTGAATTATTGCATGTAACTATGACAACACAACATAACAAATAGTTTGATTGGATAATGCAATTTTGAATTGGAGCTTGCTTTGCTAAAAAAAATTAATTATACAAATTTAAATGTTTTTTACTTTTTGGACGTCATTATGACGGTAATAAATCATATTTATAAAAATTTTGATGTATTAATTTCATATTTATAAAAAATTTAAACGTTTGCCGAAAAAATAGTGTATTTAATTCAGAGTTAAAGTTACTTCTTGTGAATCGTCTATAATTGTCATCCTCCCTACGGTTGGCCGCTAAACTATAAACTCAACACAAAAAGTAGCACTTTAGCTCCTAATTAAATAACATACTGGGGCTTATGATTGAAAACGCACGGAAAACGCATCACGCGGTCAAGATTATTCACCTTCACCTAATGTAGGTATGATTGAAAACGCGTGATAAAAAGTGAGTTCGAATTTTTTTTTCGAAATTAAACTGTCAGATTGTCAAAATAATTTGTTGTTAATTGTCAGATCTAATTGTTTGTCAAAAAAACATCATTGTGTTCAGTGCTAAGCTTAAAAAATTTAAATATTTGGATAAAATAAAAATAAAAATTAGCTACACCAGGACTCTCTTTCATTCTTCTTACTAATTTCTAATACCACTACTTTTGATTTGTTATTGTTCCCATTATAATCTTTCTCCTAAAATTTTAAAATAATAAATGTGCTTAAAATTTAAAACATTGTTCATTTTTCACTCGAAATTAATAAATAAAAAGAAAAACTTACATTTTTAAGTTTTTAAATTATTCTAAACGCAAGTCTAATCTTACGTTTCAATTTTGTACAAGAAACGGATATCACGCGTTTTCAATCATACAAAAAATAAGTTCGAAATAAAACGTTTGTCACGCGTTTTCAATCATACCAATAGACTACGTTTCACGTTTCATCGACGTTTACGTTTTCCACGCGTTTTCAATCATAAGCCCCACTATTTCGTTTAATCAAAAATTAGAAAATCGTTGCTAGCAATCCTACAATAGTACATTATGATGCTAGGACGTAAAGCTAAAGATTTTGGACGGATGTGGAGTTTGCAAATCGAGGCGCTAGCCGAGATTTGCACCCACATTAAGTCCAAAATAGCTTACGTCCGTGCATCATATACTATTTTTTATTCGCCGCAAGCCAAATATTTTAAGAAAAGTTGTTTATTCTAAATTATAAATTTTCATAAATTTTAAAATAAAAATATGTGGAACAAGTAACCTTTGACAAAATATTTATTATTTTTTTCAAATTATTGTGTAGCTATGACAACAAATGATAACAACTATTTTAATTGGATAATGAAATTTTGAATTTGAGGGTTGCTTTGATAAAAATTTTTATTTTTCATAGAATTTATACAAATACAAATGCTTTTTACTTTTTTGGACGTAGCTATGACAACAAAATAAATAGATGAAAAGTGATACTTTAAAGCCGCAAATCACAGTAATAAAGCAACACTTTAATATGTAGGCGAATAAAAAAGCTTTTGTCATGTGGCAACGACTTTAGAATCGAAAACAGTCAAGTTTTTATGTTATACTTAGCGTTTTTTGTTGTTATAATATTTTTGCCAGTTATAAAGTTTTATTTTTTTAAAAATGTGAACAAACATTCTAATTTTCCAAAAAACTGATAATTTATTATCTAATGTACATTTACCAAAATACTATTATGCGAATAAACTCAAATAAAGTTAAATGTAATGGTTTTTCTTACACTTAAACAAGTCTTACGCGTAATATATACAAAATTCAAGATCAAGGCAAACCAAGCTTAATATACTCAAAAATAAAAAAAATAATAAGAAACATATAAGAACAAAATAAGAAGTAAAGACGGTTGTATTTGTTCTGATATATGTACGTTAAAAAGATAACGAAAACGAAACAGATACTACATATATGGTCACACATAGAAATGTCGTAAATGTATTACAAATAAATTGGAAAATGAAAAAAAGAAATACTTGTCTGTACATTAGTATAACGTACTTGCTTGTTAAAAGAAGGAAAGTTTTGTGTGAACGAGACCACCTGTATCTTTTGTTTTTTTCTGTTTCGTTTATAAGTTTTCCTTAGGGGAGAGATTGATTAGAATTCCTTTTATCAAATTATTTATTTTTTTAGTGTTATTTTAATGCTGAACAGGATAAACAAGGTCTAAAGAACGTTTTGGGTTACATTTTTGATGTGTTATTAAAAATATAATTAATTTGTAATTATAGAAGTATCTATGCTATGCTTACGTTTCTATGCAATTATAATGGTTATAGATTTTTGTAAGACCATCTATAGAAAGAAAAACAAGATTATTTATTTTACGAAATGCTTTAGAATATCCAATTTTTCCCATACACATTTATTAACTTATATCCGGAGCAATAAATAATTCTCTCAATTTTGCTGGTTCATTAACAAACTTCATTCTATCTTGAAATTACATATATTTTCTGTATAAATTTCAATATCTATAATTTTAATTTTGAAAACTTAAAATTTATTATCTTTAAATTTTTTTGGAATACATATATGTTAAAATTTAAAAAGTTTTTTATCAAATTTTATCAAAACAGGAAATGATATATTCCATAACGATGTTGATTTTGTTTATTCAACGTTTCGGTTAAATGAAAATGGATATATGTATATCTAGTAGACCACTAATATTTAATAATATGTAGATAGAAAAATTTATATATAAAATAGCTTGTGAAAAATCTTTAATCCCAGTTGTTTTTGACAATATATCATATCGCATGATTGAATATCATATATATTGTTTTTTTTTTAGTTTAGCATAATATATTCTTAAAGACACACAATATTTTTTAAATAACACAATCAAATATTATTTTTTTATATCAAAATCCAATCGTTTGAACTTTATTTTGAAACAACAACACACAAATTCAGTTCAATGAATTTTCTAGTTTAATCAAATAAAACTATTATGCATGTTCATTTACTTAGAACGATAGATAAAAAAGAAATGAAATGAATAGATGGTTATTCAGAATACTCTTTAAATGAAAAGACTTATTTGATTACAAAAAAATACAATATATTTTTATAAAAGTAAAATTCTCTATTGTTTTTTATTTTATAAGTAACTAAATCTAAATAAGAAGTAAATCAAGTGAGAACAAAAAAAAATGTCATATCATCATCAGTAGAATAAATGAAGTTGATGATGAGGTGGTTGTCTAGACTATATAGACAATTTCGTACGAAGTGTAAAATAATAAACAGAAAACATTCTAATATTTATTTTATTTTGATGTATAATTCCAAACCTAAACAAATCAATCTTTTACATAGGGACCCAAGTTTTCGGTCTGGCAACAAGAGGTTAATGATCTTTTGGAGCATTATAAGAGAACAATCGATTAAATTTAATCGAACACAACTTTGAACACTACCAACAATTGGTCTAATAATTAAAAATATTGTCAGCATAAAGAAATCAGTTTTTATCGATTTGCAATTTATTTTTAGTAATTGATCTAACGGTTTGACATCACCGCGTATACCAGACCCTACTTTTGACATACGAGGTAATGCGATATTCACATACCTCGCAATAGCAGTGATATATCCCTATAGGAATATAAATATATATATGCAAGATGATATCTTAGGAGTGCTGGCGGATAATTCTATTCAGTCAAAGGTTTTTCTTTCAATAATAGTTGCGAAATATTCCTTGAGGTAGCCACACTATGGCTGGTTCGAAGAAATGAGCTGCTATGTAAATTTATATGTGGGCTTTAATTATTTTGGAAGACAGTGCGACAAACTAATTTTGATTTAGTGTCTTTTAAAAAAAATTGTTTCTTACCTCGTGTTTTATTTTTATTTCCTTTATCATGTATTATTCATATTAATTACACTACACATTTTATTTAATAATAAAACAGAGTTCTCGAAATTACCACGAACTTTTTTTTCTTGATTAACATTTTTTTTTTAATTATACACTTTTATCCAATTTGGTTTCTATGTCGTCAGGGATCCAGTAACGCATTTTTTTCATATTGTCCGATAATATCGTACCCATTCGAAATTCGGAATGATCCGATTGGTCTGAAACTTTAAAGACAAGTGTATAAAAATAAAACAATTTTCAAGAAATTTGTTTAATTTGTGTTTGAGACTTTTCGACCTATTTTCACCCTTTGATAGACTTTTTATCCCACTCACATTTATTATGTCTGTTTGTTTTCCCTTTTCTTTGTTAAAAAAATATAACTTAAAAAACAAAAGTGTTTTTTTAAAGGCCATTGCGAGATAATGGTTATCGGGCTAACATACATAGGTTCATTTTGGAACACAGCCAGTAATATCTTCATAAGTGAAATATAGAACTTTAAAGATTAAAGTATTCTTCATCCGCCGAAGTCCATACACATTGAGGTCAGGAAATTAAAGAATTCGCAAGTAAAACAACCTATAACTGTTTCACAACGAAGCGAGTAATTCAACTTTAGCAATAAAAAATATGATGAATGTTTTCAAATTTGAACATCGAAATGTATTATCGCCTCGGTGGCGTAGTGAATGGGGGTAGCGAAAATCCGAAATTCTATGTCCACGCCGTGCTACCTGGGTAACGCTAACAGAATTAGGTTGGTGTAGTTGAGAGGGGCAGAGTAAATACTGCTTATACTCAATGATTCTGCACCATGGCGAGTCATTGGCGCCATAAAACCAATGCAACTCAAGCGTCTGTTCTCCATGTTAGGGGCGGCTTGGAGCGGGCGTCTGTCTTGGATCAAGCGGCTCGCTATATAAATGTGGAGAAAGCGTCTGTTCTCCATGTTAGGGGCGGCTTTCAGCGGGCGTCTGTCTTGGATCAAGCGGCTCGCTATATAAACGTGTAAAATGGTTGTTTCTGGTGACCTTAAGATGCAGAACGAACCCATTCACGAAAATTTGGGTTGGGCGAAGGGCTAACACCCCATTTCCGTAAAAAAAATTACTGTCATGAATTCTGTACACAGGCCTCGGAATATCTCGGATTCATTATTGGAACGACCTCGGAAACTGTACCCGGACTACGATTTAAAAATAGGAACCTGGAACGTGCTAAGCCTTAGAAGACCAGGAGATCTCCAGGAAAACTCACCCAACAAGTCGAGAGCTACACACTGGATATAGTGGCATTACAAGAACTAAGATGGCCAGGCAGTGGAATCCATGAAACAGCGAAAGGATACACTCTGTATTATTGCGGTCATCAAAACGGAGGAGAATTTGGAGTTGGATTTCTTATACACCGTCGCGTGAATCAGCATGTTATCGACTTCTGCCCAATTAATATGCGGTTATGCACACTGAGAATCCGCACGCAAAAATTCAATGTAACGATCGTCAATGTTCATGCACCTACTGAAGATAAAGCAGATGATATTAAAGACCTGTTCTTTCTAGAACTCGAAGAAGTCATCAATAACATCCCGCGGCACGATATAAAAATCGTGGTAGGTGACTTTAATGCTCAAATCGGTAGGATTGCAGAACTTAAAACACATATCGGCCCTAACAGCTTGCATCATACCAGCAACAATAACGGTTTTCGCGCAGCCGAGCTGGCTATGATGTATGATCTAGTAATTTCCAGCACTTTCTTCCCTCACAAGAGAATTCACAAGGCAACGTGGAAATCAAATGACGGAAGAACGGAAAATCAAATCGATCACATCATGATCTCTAAGAGACACTCTACAAGTATAACTGACGTTCGATCATACAGAGGTGCTGATATGGACACCGATCATATGCTTGTCATCTTTAAGTACAAGTGCAAGTTGTCATCTACATTTAACAGACAAGCAAAAAAGACCGTGCGCTGGAATGTCGAAGCATTTAAACAACCGGAAACGCTGAATAGATATCAGGAAATAATAACACAAAACATAGAAGAGCATGACATCTCTTCTGAGATGCCATTAAACATACAAGAAGAATGGCAAACGCTTCAATCAACCATTATAGCCGCAGCACAAACTACAATCGGAAAACGACCACCGAAATCACACAACGAATGGTTTGACGACGAGTGCCGCCAATCCGTTGAAAATAAACAAAAACTGCGAGAAAAATGGTTAACAAGGAACACCCGAAGCTCCCAAGCTGATTATCTATGCGCCAGGAAGGCCTCAGCAAAACTTCTACGTAAAAAAAAACGCGAACACATGAAGAGCTGCATCGAATACATCAACCAACATGTGGCCAACGGAAATTCAAAAGAGTGCTTTGCCAATGCATGGAATCTGACAAAAGATTTCCACCCAAGATCTACAGCCATCAAAAATGAAAATAATGAACTTACAACATGTGAACGTGATGTGCTGGCAGTGTGGCGATCCCACTTTCAAGACCTACTCAATAGGACGAACGAAGTTCATCCTATTCGAGCAATTGCTCCATCAACTGAGGAGATTTTTGTCCCTTACCCAGCAATAGAAGAAGTGGAAGCTGCCATTAAAAAACTGAAAAATGGCAAATCACCAGTTTTCGATGGAATTCCCGCAGAACTTCTGAAAAATGGAGGAGCAGCTCTGGTCTCACGTATATACGATCTGATTCTTGCAATCTGGGACCAAGAAGAACTACCTGCTGAATGGAAAACAGCTCTCATTGTTCCGCTACATAAGAAAGGTGACCGTCTAAAGTGTGAAAATTATCGTGGCATCGCACTGTTGAGCACTGCATATAAAATACTAGCTAATGTTGTACTTGCTCGACTCATCCCGTTCGCCGAATCTATCATAGGTGACTATCAGTGTGGTTTTCGTCCCAACCGCTCAACCACAGGTCAATGTTTTACATTAAGGATGATTCTGGAAAAATGTTGGGAGTACAACATCAGCATTCACCAGCTCTACGTTGATTTCAGGCAAGCATATGATAGTATCATCCGCGACAACCTCTGGTCCGCACTCATATGCCTTGGTATCCCAGAAAAACTTGTTTCTCTGTGCAAGCTTACAACATCGGGATCAAATTGTAGAATAGTAATCGAAGGGTCTGTTTCTGATCCTTTCGATATAACATCAGGTGTTCGACAAGGTGATGCACTCGCGCCCATACTATTTAATTTGGCGCTGGAGTACGCGATAAGAAAAAGCCGAATTGAGACACAAAACTGCATATATAACAAATCTAGTCTAGTTCTTGGCTATGCAGATGATATTGTGCTTCTCGGACGTAGAACAAGCGATATTAAGGATAGTCTCTCTCAGCTTGAAAGAAATGCTAAACGACTTGGATTATGCATTAACACCGGCAAGACTAAACTTTTAACAACATCCAGGAATATACCTCCCGGCAATCTGAATACTGGCGACTATGAAGTGGAACGCGTGGAAAACTTCAAATACCTCGGGTCTGTAATAACATCGTCAAATGACATGCAGGCAGATATCAAAGCCCGTGTCTCTGCCGCATACAGAGTTTTCTACGCATACTCAAAACTTTTGCGATCCAAACATCTTTCGCAGTCGTGCAAACTCACACTTTACAAAGCATTAATCCGACCTGTGCTCACATTTGGAAGTGAAAGCTGGACACTGACTTCCTCCGATTGTAGAATTCTATCAACATTCGAGAGGAAAGTCATACGAACAATTTATGGTCCATGTAAAGTTGCTGAAAATCAGTATAGAATCCGAATGAATCATGAAATCAGACAGCTTCTTGGAGGCTGCGATGTAATCGGATTAATTAAATCCAACCGGATTAGATGGTTTGGTCATGTAGAAAGGGCTCCATTGGAAAGAATGATAAAAAAAGCGTCCCAACAACAACCAGCTGGTGTTCGTCGAAGAGGAAGACCTAGACAACGCTGGCGTGATGACATCATCCAAGACCTTCGTGCTATAGGATGTCGAAACTGGGGTCAACTGGTCATGGAACGAGATGATTGGAAGCTGGTGGCACAGACGGCAAAATCCCTTCATGGGATGTAAACGCCAGAGAGAGAGAGGCGTAGTGAATAGCATGTCTAACGCTTAGAAAAGAACATTGCGCCCTCTCTTTCTATCTCTCCCTCTTTCTCTCTCGAGTTCGAATCCTACCCTAAAGAACAAGTCTGGGTGAACCGAACCTTTAATGCTTACCGTGGTTTCTCGTTTAATATATTAGATTCTTATAGCGTCATTTTGACTGTGACTCTCGTGTTGAAAATATCAATCAGCTCACAGCCGATGGCGTCAACAGGATGCTCGTTACTTTTAATTTCGATCTAAATATTCAAAGAAGTTGGCTATGGGTTGCGATATTAAATTTGTCCCTTAAAGAGGTATCAGTTATCCGCTTTCAAGATCGAATTGCATACAAAAATTGGTTGCGACTTTCGAGATTGAATTTATCCCTTACAAAGGTATCAGCTATCCGCTTTAAAGATCGAGTTGCATACAAAAATGGCTTGGATGAACCTGTTTGACCATTTATCTAAATAATCAAAAATCTGGTTGACCTGAGAAAAGAAGAAATCAAAAAGATACACAATAAAAAAACATATATGAATATTCTTATACACATTCATTAATATCATATAAAGTGAGTGAATCAATTTTAGCCATTTAATCTTATTGACAATTTTATTTTATTTATTTTAAATGATATAAGTTTTAGCCATTTAACAATTCTTTGAATGAGTTGATTTTGTGAATAAGTTATATGTTTTATTTAGAAACTAAATCGTCTAATATGATTTACTTAATTAATTTGATGAATCATTGGATGATTTTAACGTGTAATTGTCAGAAAATTGTATTGAACGAATTAAAGAATATAGTTTTTTGAACTAAACGTCATTCCTATAAATGAATTGGCGAAAAATTAGATGATTTTATCTAATTTTAATTATAAGTTTTAACGAAACTAAATGTTTTATATTAAAATATTTTATAAAGTTTTACTAAAACTTTATATGAGTCATACATTTTCAACTCATATAATTTAAATCAGATGAAAATGCGGGTTTATATTTTTCTGTTTAGGAATATCAGACTGCATGAAGAAACTTTCGAATCGTATATATGCAAAAGGCTCAAACAACTAAAAAGCATGCATTCAAAAAGTTTGTTACGGTAGTCGACAAAAAGTGTTGTACGGTTAGTCATGGAGTATCTAAGCAAGGTTTTACCTGGCATCCTGATACCTGATGATACAAATCACTTGCATGGGCAGGCATGTGGTAATCGAACTTGAGTTTAAACGATGAGGATTGTATACTATGGAAACGGTCAAAAAGGGATCTATCTGATCCTTTGGCCATTTTATAAAAATTATACACAAATTTTCTCATGTTTATTTTAATTCTTCTCATTTCTGCTCGAGTTCAAATCCTCTAATTCAGAACGGTTAATTATCGAATAAGTTGAAATCACACATTCTGAAAACAGTATAGAATTTCGACTTCCGTGTGCAATCAAATATTTTAAAAGGTTTGAGCATTACCCACCGTGTTAGTAGGGTGCGTTGACATAAAACATGTCGCAATGTTGATTTGCAATATGTGGTTCGAAGTGAGTATCGTTGTATTGTTTATTTTAACATTACGGTACTTTAATAAATTTATTGCGTTAATTAAGACACTATCCTTGTAAATTTATCTCTATAAAAAACCAAAAATGGATCGAATGAACGATTTAAAATAAAATTTCATTTACCAAGTATCTTCGTTCGTACATTATGCATGTTTTTAATGGTTCTGAAGTAAGTGGATTGTAGAAATTGTTAAGATTTTAGAACAATAAAAGTTATACTTTCTGGGAATGCGCACCATGTAAAAGGATTTTGTGGTTCTTAAAATAAGTTATATGTACCTGTTTTAGATCACTTTGGAATTGCACGTCCTGAAGGATCTGTTAATCTATGTTTCTATTAAATAAACCGTATTATGTTCGAAGCGCAAAAATATGCACATTTATTCATTTAAAAAGCTAATCACTTGTGGATTAGTACGTACAGTACAGCCGTCGATAATATTTTATCCTTTTCGATTATCGTTATCTGATTTTAAAATATCGGTTCTTCATTTATCATATTATTTTTAATTGTTAAATATATATAGTCTAATATAAAATTTTTTTTCTGTTTTAGAAATCAGCTTTAATTATAGATTATTTTGTTATTATGATTTTTTCCCAATATTTCGACCTTGCAGGTCATAATCAGGGGTTATATTTAGTTATTTTTAATATTGCCTGTAAAACATATTTAAAAAATGACACCAAAAAATTAACATATAAAATTTACTTAAAAAAAATTTTTCAAAATTTAACAAATAATTAAAAGAATTAAAAATTTAAAAATAAAAACAGATAACAAACATAAAATATTTGAAAAGAACCGATTGGACATAAAATCTTTAAAAATTTACTAGAATTATTATTATATAAATTCAAATAAAATATTGTTACGTTTTTCCAACCTTACTTCGGACTGGCCGTACTCTCAATTCGATAAACGCAATTCCCAAATCTTTCCGAGTTCGATCACTGCTCTCTAAAAATGAAATAGTGGATTTACACTGATTCACAGTACATATACACTGTTTAACACCGTTTCAAGTATACCACTTGGAATCAGTGAATATTTACTGTTCTAATCAGTGAAATAAATAAATTCGTAATATTAAATATTTTATTACTAAATGAATCAGTGATCAATTCACTGAATGATTTGCCAATATCACTTTTTTTACAGTGAAAAAATTTTCACTAATTTAATCGTGAAAATTCCACTAATTCAAGTTTAGAGAGTGATTAGTAAGCAAACACACTAGGTTTTATTAAGTATTCAACACCTTCATTGTTCCACAACAATAGGAAAACAACACAGCAAACAATATTCCTAACTAGTATATTCTTCAATAGCTTCTGAAACAACAAACGGTTGATTGTAGAAATTTCAAGTTCACAGTGTTCAAAATAATACATTAAATATTTCTATATAGAATAACACTTGAAACTTTATTTACAAAAACTAATTTAAAAATAACTTCTATTTACACGATGTTATATGCACGGTAGAACGTACAACTAATCTATTCTTTCTAAAAATACCTGCTTAAATACTAAATTCCGTACAATCTAGGAAAATCGATACATCGTTATTCTTTAACCCGGAATTTTTCTTTAAACAAAAGAAAAAACTATTTGTATTGGTAATCTAACTGTAAAACAAAGCCCCAAAAAATATTTTTGACCCTTTTTTTATACGAAGAACAACAACAATTCTATGTGCTTTATAATAATTGATGATGATGATCATTACGAATTTTATTTCGTAATTTTGTACAGTTTGTCTTCACTTATGTTGAATTAAATAGAATTTTATGTTATATTTCGTTATGATTTTGTTAAAACCGTAACAATATATTACACCTTTCATTGCATAGCAGAAAAAACAATTTTTTTCGGCAAACTGCTATAAAATTGATATTTACTGCCGCTAGGGAAAAGGTTAAAGTCTTACTTTTTCAACGTATAACGCCATTTTGTCCTTGTTTTTGCAGCGGCAGAAAAAGTAACTCATATTTTTACGGCGACAGAAAAAGTATCGACATTATTTCCATATTTTTACGGCGATAGCAAAAGTAACATAACATGCGATTATGAATAATATATATTTTTTGAAACAAATTTTTTAACTATGACAACAAAAATATCAAAAATTTTGATTGGATTATGAAATTTTGAATTGAAAGTTGCTTTAATAAAAAATTTTATTTATACAAATTTAAACGAGTTTTTTCTTTTTTGGAAATAACTATGACGATAATAAATCATATTTATAGAAATTTTGGTGTATTAATTTCATATTTATAAAAAATTTAAACGTTTGCCGAAAAAATAGTGTATTTAATTCGGAACTAAAGTACTACTTTTTGTGTTTTGTCGATAATTGTCGGCTTCTCTACGGTCGGCCGCCTATAGACAAAAAGTACCACTTTAGCTCCTATTTAAATAATATCCTATTATGAGAAGGAAAAATTGTATGACAGAAAAATCAAAAATTTAAATTTTGAATAAAAAAGTAGATAATAAACATTTTCTAAATAAAATGTGGCTACTTAAATTAATATCACCTTCTTGTTGATATAAAAATAAAAAATAATAATCATATTATTTTTATAAGATTATTTGAACTTCAATTTTAATACCTCTTCAATTTTAATACCTAAAATATCATTAATCAATCATTCATTAATGAAATAAATCGTCCTACTTTTATATTACAATCGAATAGAAACGTATTTACTTAATCCAACAAACAACTTACCAAACTGAAAACGAAACATAATTTCACTTTCATCTCACATCCAACAAAAAAAAAACGAATATGCAAATTTGGTAACCAACCAACCATTTAAAGTTTGACAAATATAATATCAAAGAAATTTTTGGAGGATGTTGATGTCGGGAAAATACGTGACCATGTAAATAATCCATATAGATAACGTTACGATGAGGTTAAACAATTTTATATAAATAGCAGTAGCAATAAGATTTTTAATTACGAACATTATATAAACATAAAGGATATATTTCGATGTCCTTCAAATTACCTTCATTTTCTGGGATTGTCTATTCATTGAATAAATTTATCGTAGAGAAACGGAAACTAAGTAAACGACGATTCTAATTTACATTTTTCATCTTTTATTGTAGAACATATAAATCGAGATTCAGTATGGATTTTCCGTTTTGTTTAATTTTCTTTTATTCCTGTTCTGAAATTAATTTATCGCCCATTTGGAAAATATTTCAACACAGTTTGAGTACATCTAAAATGGGTTTAATTAGTATTTATATTAATAAAAATAAAAATGCAAAATAGGCAGTTCATCAAATAAGGTTCAATGTGTGTAGCTGAAACGTCAATAATTTTTTTCCGGTACAGTTAATCACATCCTATTTGCTAACCAAACTCTCCGTATATCTAGATCTTAATTTTTCTCTTAGCCTACAATGTAAAATAAAATTTTCTTTTCCAACATTTTTAGATGACAGTCTATGCTAAAATATTTAAGCGTGTTTAATTTAAGTGGGATGCATGAAATTTTTATTACCCCATTTTCCCTTGTTCGTTTTTATTAAACGAACTTATTTTACTTTTATTCTTTTTTATTATAAAAAAAGAAGAATAAGAAAATTTCCGATGATGTAATACGAAAAGAAAGAAAAAGGAATCCTAGAGAAAAGCAACAATGAAGTTTTTTATGCGAGAATTTTCATTTCTACTCAATTCATTGTAGTTGTGTGTCTCGGTTGTATACAAAAAAATTTTTATCGAAAAATTGTGATTTTCTATACAAATTTAGAAATCCAGACAGTTGTGTAGGAGGTATTTCGTGATAAACTCATATTTGTATGAATTTATATTATAACCTTTACAACTTAAGATGTGTTTTAATTTTTACGTTTTCTAAAAATAAAAGAAATGTTAGGGAAAATATATAAATATAAAAGCTCACTTACACACAACCTAAGTAGCGGCTTTTAGAAATTTGTTTGTTATATTTACATTTATAGGAGTATTGTGTTCGGGGAAACATCTATTATAACAAATTACGAATTTTTGTGATTTATTTATCAATTCATATCACAATTGAAATTAAATGTAGTACTACGTTTTGCTTTTTAAGTGGTTTCATTTAATGTCATCGAGCTTTTTGGGTATTGTGATTTATATCATGTGCTCTTAATTTATATAATTAAATTTTGTAATTACTGTTATTGTTACAATTATCGTGATTAATAATTTATGATTAGTATTGAAGCAAAAGCTTTTTGTGGTAACCTTATTATATGTGGGTAAACCAATTTGAGGAAACGTATAAAATCGACAGTTTTTGATTTGGAAAGTGAGGAAAAGTTTTGATTTAAACCTATATCCCGGGTAAGAAAAAGCTAAGGAACCAACCCTGAGCTATGGCCGTGCTACAGCTTTCGGGGTTTGGGCCAGGCTTAACATTTTCAAACGGCCCAAACTTGAACCAAATTTGGACTTATGTCCACCATGCCAAGCTTGGCAAATCAGACTTCAGCTAAGTTTGGCAAATAAGACTTGGGCCAAGTCTACCAAACCAATTTTTTCTCAGACCTTTAAATATGTCGAAAGAGTAATACATACAAAAATAAAGATAAACATAATATGACTTGTACATGTTTACAATGCATTAGCCTGGTAAATAACGCGTAATATAACAAACTGAATCTTAGGTCAGTCTAGGCATTTACAACTGGCCCAGACTGAAACCAAAGTTAATTAGTTAATAATGGCAGTTCCTATCCGGGATGGGGTCAAAGTCGAATGCTTATTGTTTTTTCGAGTTTATATTTTTTACTGGATGTTATTGTGATTGCAAAAACATTCATGTAGCAACGCAATCTCTATGTTTTATACTGTCTATTCCGCTTAATCGGGACATATCGGGACTAGTGCAATTTGTCCCGATTAAGCGGCTGGCCCAATTATCCGAAGTTCCACAAAAAGTTTTAAAAGTAAAAGGATTAGTAATTTTTAATGTATTTTATTTCATAAATTGCACAAAGTTGAAAAAAAATCTCAAAACTATACGTATCCATACATATGTAGGTATTAAAAAATTATGTATGTACATTTAGATGATACTGCGTTGAGTGGAGGATATATTTTAATATATAGATTGGCTGCTAGTGGCGTTGAATTCTCCCGGAGATGAATATGATAATCGTAATGTTGTTGGAGATGTTGTATCGAATATAAAGAGAATTTGTTGTTTAGCACTATTTGATATCCTGATTCACTAAATGTTGCATTGTCCGGCATTTTTCACTATTATCTTCAACAGTTATCGAATCACTTAATTTATTATCTTCTTCTAAAGTATCTTAAATAATGGCAGAATCTATGTAAGGAGAATAGTGTAAATGAATCTGATGAAATGGTTGAAGTTAAAGATATTGAAGAACGTGAATATTTGACATCATCAATGGTTCTGTTTTCTCATTATAATTAATTAATGACGTGTCTTGATTTGATTTCCATAAATTTATTTTATTACATTTTGACTTAACATGTTAACAGTAAAACATTTATTATAATATTTAAAATTTGGAATAGTGAAAAATAAGATTTAAAACAAATTTATTACACAAACATTTTTTTACATCACAAAAATCAAGAATTTTATCAAAACTTTTTGGAAAAAACAAAATCCGAATAACAATAATATATATTTTTTTTTTCATAAATGTTAAGGAAATCATCGCCTGCTAAATTTTAATTTTTTTTGAGAAATGATTTAAGTTTTGATGTTCGCCACATACATATTTGTAATACATTCTGTTAGAAAAAGAAGGTTTAAACTTTAGTTAAATTTTTTAAAGAAATTTGTCCAAAGAGGTTTGCTTTTGTTTTTGCTGGATTGTAGTTGAACAAAATCAGAGCACAAATTTAATGCTGATATGGGACTCCCGTCATTTCCATATTGCATAAAATAACGCTGTAATCTGTCAACACATTAGCTCTTGGACTCTGTTCAAAAGCGGGCTATACGAATTGTAGGTGATCGAGCTTTGACATCAAAACTTGATTCCCTACAACATCGTCGCACTGTTGCTGATCTCGTTGTTTTTTACAAATATCGTGATCAGCAGTGCTCAGATGAAATCAGCGGCATCATGCCTCAAACTTATTCTTACCCCCGTTCCACTCGGCAATCGGCTACCGCAACTAGTGAAACGATCGAGATACCGCGCTGTCATACTGGCAGATTGCAGCAAGACTTCTTTGTCCGAATTGCATACAAATGGAATAGTTTGATGGAATCCTTAGTCTCAGGTGGCTTCAACCCGCAAATAATTGTTTTTTTATTGCAAATAAAGATGGTTTTGTCTTGAGTTTTAGTTGTTTTTATTATTATAAAACAATTATTATTATTGTAATAAATTTTAATTCATTATTATTTCTTATTTTTAATTCATTATTATTATTTATTTCATTACATACAGCTACAACAGCTTTATAACGATTTGACGTTTAAGTATAACCAATTGTTTAAACCAAGTTGAAAATTCAAAATGGCGAAATTTCAACACGACATACACTGCACATGTGTCGTGTAAAAATGTTCCACACTAATTAAAATAAGTTTGGAATAATTTCGCTCCGCTCAGTGTAAATCTGTTAGCTCTACACGACCCGGTTGAAGTAAAAAAACAGACCCATTGAGTCATTACTGGAAACGGCCGATCTATTGTTGATAGAAATAACCCAATAAAGTAAATATGTTTAAAAGTAAAATTAAATAAGTTTTTCGGCAAACAGCTGTAAAATTTAGCTTTACTGCCACAAGGGAAAAGGTTAAAGTCTTACTATTTTACGTTAATCAAAGAGGCTGTAAAGTAACGCCATTTTTTACTGCGGCAGTAAAGTAAGTTTCATATTTTATCGGCGGCAGTAAAGATAACTTTCATATTTTTACGGAGGCAGT
Organism: Diogma glabrata; assembly: GCA_963693315.1. Lineage (NCBI taxonomy): Eukaryota > Metazoa > Arthropoda > Insecta > Diptera > Cylindrotomidae > Diogma > Diogma glabrata. The sequence goes on along the minus strand of OY856187.1, from coordinate 237,146,988 downwards.
AAAGTGTCGCCATTTTTTTCCATATTTTTACGGCGGCAGACGGCAGTAAAGTAACATGTTTTGAAAAAAACTTATCACAAATTCATAAAAAATTTAAGCATTTGTCGAAAAAATAGTGTTTTTAATCCGGAGCTAAAGTGACTTGTTGCGTTTCGTCTATAATTGTCAGATAAGTGCCAAACCATAGACTCAACACAAAAATTAGCACGTTAGCTCCCAATTAAATAATATACTATTTTTGCGATAGAACAAGCTTGAAAATGAGTGAAGAGTGAAAATTAAACCTCGCCAACAAAAAATAAAATAATTAAAATACATTAAAAATAAAAAAATGAAATCCGACTAAATAAATAAATCGGTGTTTCGGAAAGGGCTTTAACCCAGATAAATATATCGCGGTTATGTTTTTTTTTTGTTTTCAACTTATCATAGTATAAATAGCATATCTACATTTTTTTAATATAATAACTGCTAGACCAAAATACATTCCAATAATTCCCATTAATGAGATATTACTGGGCTTTGTCTCTGGTCACTGGTCAATGAACTAAAACCATTTATCATCACGATTTTCACAAAAGAAGCTATTATTCAGTAAAATAATGTTAATAACCCAGTCATAGTTGCCAGTGCACGGCCATTACTATGAACGGTAACTATTTCTCGACTAGCATTTTAGTCAAGCATGCCCTATTATGATTCGGGCTGGATCAGGATATAATAAGACAACCCGTAATGGGTTCTAGTCCATATAAGAAATTATATATAATTTCCCTGTTACGGTCTGTCTGATTTATTCTGATCTAAGCTCTACATCATTTGCTCAAATGTCATTTGGTTAAAATTCACTAGAGTTATATCCATTTTAGAAAAACATATATAGTTTGAAAATTTCTCGATTGAAAGGCTATGATAATAATGTTAAAATAAAGTAAGTTTAAAATTTTTTTTCATTGGACATTATTATTTTATTTTAATTATTTTGTGTTTAATTTATTTAAATTTATACATATGACAATATTTTATATTTTTAATGGCTCAGGTCTCAGTCTATGAGTCGTATTTGCCAGTACGCAGCCATTGTTGCTTTACCTGTAATGGACCATTACTGGACCAGCTGTACAACCTAGTATGTACCGTTGCTCGTTTTTTCTCTGACTCTTGAACGGCATCCATTTATCGTCGAAAGTTTTGATCCAGCATAATTATGTTAATGGCCCAGTCATAGTTGCCAGTACTGGGCCATTGCTGCATTACTGGTCGCCAGTATAATAAATTATTACTGGACCATTTGTACAAACTTGTGTGGATTATAAGTCTCTGCCACAACGTTGCAGCGACTTACTTGTCTCTCAGTTAGCCGAGGAATTCGTACTTCAATATCGTTCACAAATCTTCGCAACATCTTATACAAGGTTGTACAATTGGTCCAGTAATGTTTCATTACTGGCGACCAGTAACGCAGCAATGGCCGAGTACTGGCAACCATGACTGGACCATTAACATAATTTTACTGGATGATAACTTCGGACAATAAATGGCTGCCATTCATAGGCCAGAGAAAAAGACAGCAATGGCCCATACAAGGTTGTACAGTTGGGCAAGTATAGAACCAATAATGATTATCAGTATGGAAGTAATGGACAAGTACTGGCAAGCATGACTCGGCCATTAAAAAAACATATAAAATATTAACATAAGCAAATTTAAATAAATTAAATTCAAAATAATTTAAAATAAAAAAAAAATGTCTAATGAAAAAAAAATTTACAACTTATTCCAACATCATCAATTTTATCATAGTTTTTTAGCCGAGAAGCGGTAACTAAACTGTAGGTGAAAATTTTTTAAACATATATTTCTAAAATGAATATTACTCTAGTAAATTTTAAACAAATAACATAGATCGGCTAACTCTTGGTTGCAGTACTGGTTCAATAACAATAGTCATTTAATGTTAACCATTAATGGCCCATTGCATGGCCATTTAAAGCAAACTGTACTGGCCATTTTCCATAAACCGTAGATTGGTCGGGTCATGGTTCCAGTAATGGCCCAATAACAATGGCCAAGTAATGTTTACCATTAATGGGTCAGTGCTTGGTCATTCAAAGGTAACTATATACTGGCTATTTTCTGTAAACCACAGATCGGCCGATGAATGGTTCTAGTACTGAACATACTGTACTGAACTATTACTGAAGGTCTGAACATACTAACACTAACTCATGACGTTGAACCTATTTAGTTGGACACAATTGTTTAAAGCGTGTTGCTGATTATTCAGGTTGTAATCCATCAATAAAATCTGTTAGAACTTCTTGGCCTTTTGTTGTGTCGAAGAAATTTTATACACTATGGAGTAATCCCATATAATTTCGAGTAAGTAAAGGATCGTAGGCATCCAGAAATCGCAAGATTGAGACTATGAGATGCACAATTTACATACGCAGCGTTTTTATGCCTTCTTAAAACGACCGAACCATGAATTGCGAATCAATTCCCAAATAACCAATAGTCTCCATTAAGAATTTCGCAAAACTCTTTCCAGTAACAGGTATAAACTGCAGATAGTCATCTCTTATATTAGATGTGTCCACATCAATATATCGGCAACACAGTGGAAATTTGTGTTGAATTCGTGGGTTCAGTTGAGTTTTTCACTGAAACCTTAAAGTGGTTTTTAAGTTTTCTCTTTTTTTTGTTTCATAATGTGAATGTAAACTCTACGTAAGCGTATATTAAAATAATTTTTTAACCGATTCGATGACAGCAATATGGGAGCCTAAACGCCCAATACCCATACAAGGTTGTACAACTGGTCCAGTGATGGTCCATTACTGGCAACCAGTAATGCAGTAATGGGTGAATACTGGCAACCACGACTGGGCCATTAACATAATTTTACTGAATGATAACTTCGGACAATAAATGGCTGCCATTCATGGGCCAAAGAAAAAACATATGGCACATACAAGATTGTACAGTTGGCCTAGTAACGGACCAATAATGATGACCAGTATCGTAGTAATGTCCAAGTACTGACTGGGCCAGCCATGACTGGGCCATTAAATAAATTTTATCGTATGCAAATTTAAATAAATTAAATACCAAATAATTTAAAATAAAATAAAGATGCGGAAAAAAATTTAAAACTTCCCATACAACTGGCTCGGTAATGATCTATTACTTACGACTAGTAATGCAACAATGGCCGAGCACTGGCAGCCACGACTGCCAGTACTGGGCCATTAAAAAAAATATAAAATAATATTTTCATATGTAAATTATTTACAAAATAATTAAAATAAAATAGAAATGAATAAAAATTTAAAACATATACCAACATTTTCATTATTATCAGTCTTTCAGCCGAGAAGCGACAACTAAACTATATATATGTGAAATTTTTCAAACTATACTAAATATTTAGTATATTTCTAAAACGGATAACACTAGTGAAATTTAAAAAAATGTTAAAGTTAACCATTAACGGGCCATTGATTGGCCATTTGATGTAAAGTGTACTGGCTATTTTCTATAAACTATAGATCGGCCGATTCATGGTTCTAGTACTGGCCCAATAACAATTGCCAAGTACTGTTTACCCTCCATGGGCCAATGCTTGGCCGTTCAAAGGTAACTATATACTGGCTCTTTTCTGTTAACCATAGAACGGTCGATGAATGGTTCTAGTACTGGCACAATAACAATAGCCAAGTACTGTTAACCATTAATGTGCCAGTGCTTGGCCGTATTCCAAAGTCTGGCAAACCATGCTTACAAGGGGTACCCACCCATTTCGACCCATGCTTCTTTGTTTATAGTTTAAAACTCACACATAATACTAGAATGTTATGTTACTACTCGTGCTTTAAACATTTATGCTTTGTACAATATACAATTATGCGTTTTCGTTTTAATTTTATTTGGTGTCAATTTTAATGTTATTTCTTAAATATATAAATTAAATTGTACATAATTAATTTCATAGATATCTCTTTTGAATATTGTATCTAAAATAATTAGTATAATTTTTCATTACCACAAGTAAAATCAACAATATTCCGGCTTTATATAATATGTGTACAAAATTTATTTAACGACAATACCCTAAACTTAAGAAATAATTTTAATTTTATGGAAATATATTTTGAGTAGTTGCTACGGACGGAGCACTATTATCGGGTTGTAAAATGTTTTTTTCTCTTCTTTTACAACATTATTTTAGGTTTCATAATTATTATTTTGAATTAAACTAATAATTTTATTTTCTTTTTGTTTCAGCTTTGGATATTTTTGGAAGATTAATTGAGGATAATAATGAAATTATTCTACAATAGGAATAAACATGAAATAAATATATAAAAATGTAAGTTATTGTTGTTATATGTTAATATTCTGCACAAATTATTTAAAATAAATTATAAAGGGTAAAATATAAACGCTCAATTATAAACTCATCCAAAAAGTGTAGTTGTTGCAATTTTAGATAAGTCTCCAAGAGTCAATAAAGCACATAGTAAATCACTTTAATATATCTGCAATTACACTAGTTTACAAGAAAAATCTCCCTAAATAAAACCTAGCTGTTCCTATAGATTTTGACCTGCTGAACACGAAAATCATTCATTTATTTAGGTTAGCTCTTGTTTTTGAGATATTCGCGAAAAAACCCATTTTTTCAATGAACAAAAAAGGTTATTCCGGTTTTCGGATCGCATATTTTACAAAACAAACAAATTTAATATATTAATGAAACAAGTGCATAGTAAAGATACTAACGAACATATTGAGGTTTTTTTTGAAAAAATTCATCAAGGATTCTGGAAGTTATACTCGAAAAAAGTTGAAAGAAAATTCTAAAATTTATGTTTTTTTTTAAATGTTTCTATATTCAACGCCATAAATTTTGAACAATGATTGTAAATTTTTTTAATTTCTTGGAGCCTACAGTTATATAAATATCCTTTCTTTTAAGTTAAAAAACACGAATTTTGGTGCAGGTTGCACCAAGTTATTCAGGTTTTTCCCAAAAAAAGTCTTAACTCAAAATTTAGAAAAAAAAATTTTTACAAAGAATGTTTTATATTCTGCAACATAATTGATTTATATATGAGTTGTTATACAGATTTTTGAGTTAAAATTGCGAGTTATGGTCAAAACCTGATCGCAACACAACGTTAAAACGTTAAATAAACGTTTTCTCTATTGTACCATCTTGAATGTGTTAAGTTGCAGTTGACATAACTATTTTTTGGCATCCACGGTTTATCTTCATTCAGTTTTATGCCAAAGTAATGAAGGTATGCAATTCTTATATATGGAGTGATGTTTTTAGCAGGATGTATGATGCAAATCCCATAAATAAAACAAAATGAATTTGGATTATTCTTACACTTGAAACTTCTTCAGAAGCCTTTAAATAGATTTAACTTTACACTTTACTATTTTAAAATAATTCTTAAATGACGTTTGACAACGACTGAACTTGTATAATATTATTTACGATGCGGCACAAAAAGAAAAGAAAAATACATAAACGCGGGTGAAATAAGGAAAACTCAAAATGGTTCGCAGTTTTTATTTGAAAATCTGTATAACAACTTATATATAAATCAATTATGTTATGTTGCATAATTTAAATTATTCTTAGGAAACAAATTTTTTTCAAATCTTTAGTTTTGCCTTTTTTGGGCAAACCTGAATAAAATAGTGCAACCTGCACCAAAATTCATGTTTTTTAACTTAAAAGAAAGGGAATTGAATTACCACGGGCTCCAAGAAATTAAAAAAAATTACCATTATTGTTTGTTCAAAATTTATGGCGTTGAATATGGAAAAATTTTAAAAAATCGTACATTTTTGATTTTTTTTCAATTTTTTTCGAACGTCCGTCCAGAATCCTTGACGAATTGTTACAAAACTAGCTCAAAATGTTTGTTAGCATCTTTACTATGCACTTCTTTCATTGATACATTGAATTTGTTTGTTTTGTAAAATATGCAATCCAAAAACCGGAATAACCTTTTATTCGCCGAAAAAACTGGTTTAGCGCGAATATCTCAAAAACAAAAGCTAACCTAAAAAAATGAATATGATATTCGTGTTCAGCAGGTCAAAATCCACAAGAAAAGTCAGGGAGACAAAAAAAGATAAAATTTGTAAACTAATGTTATTGACACATGCACGCTTAAAAACTTACTTAAAAAACAGAAAAATAGTATATTTTTCAACGATGCCGAAAACAACATATTTTAAAGCGAGAGGACAGTTTATCAGCCGAGGCGATAGCCGAGGTTGGTAATGGTCGTGAGATTCAAAATATGATTTTCGGCGAGTAGAAGACTGCACTTTTTCTATTACTTTTTTAAAAAGGATTATTAATTATTAAACATTTTCATTTATAATTACATACAATTTTAAAACATACAAACATTCAATTACAATCTTTAAATTTATATTTATATTTCTGCTATTAATACATAGATGACTCAATATGAATAAATTATCCAATTTCTATGTCATAAAAAAAACCATCTCATATTTTCTCATATTTTCACGCTTTACAACCCTTATATCGCGTTTAGCAACCCCAGATCCAAGATTAAAAAATTCCAGCGTGTAATTTAGTTCAATAGCTTTCCAAAATTAGAGCAAAGTCCCCTAATTGTGAAGTTATCGTTACCGGTGACTTCAACGTCCACAACAAATCATGGTTGGAATTCTCCAAATCGACCGACGATGTTGAATATAGTGGAAAACTGGCAGAAATTTTTGCCGCGTCTCAGGGCCTATTCCAAATTGTTAAAAGCCCGACTTTCACTCCCCGTAATGGCGGTGATAATAGTTTTCTTTTAGATCTCTATCTTACCACAATGCCAGATATTACGAGTGTCGATGTCGCGACAGGTAGTATTGGAAATTCTGATCATTATTTAATCTCATCAGTTATCAAAACTGATTTACTTAAAACTACAACTCCCAAACCCCGTAAATTATTTCACTACTCAAAAATGGATAAGAGTGGTCTTCAAAATTATTTCCATGGTTTCCCTTTCGACCGTCATTGTTTTTACACTGACAATGTAAATGTTTCTGCTCAAAACTTTACAGAAACAATCCAATTTGCTATCAATAAATTTGTCCCTTTCTCCATAGTAAAACCCAAACAAAAATACTTGTATTCGAAAGCTGCCAAAACGGCACTTAGAAACAAACGTAGATCATTTAATATTTGGATTCATAACAAAACTCCCACTAATCGATCCCAATATCTAAAGGCCAACAAAATATCTAATCAGATTATCTCAAACGAAAAGTCCGAAATTGACAGAGCGAAAGCCTCAAAACTTACGTCTATGTCTGTTTCTGACAAGAGTTTCTACAGTGCCATCAATTCTTTAAATTCTGGTACAAAATTTTCTATTCCCCCTATTATTGATGGTGATTTAATCGTCAATGATCCCGCAAGAAAAGCTAACTTGTTCGCTGAACGCTTTGCTCTGAACTCCACTGTTTTGGAAACTCCTAAAGAAATACCCCAAATCCAGTCTTCAGGAGTTAATATGAATGAACTTCACTTCAAACCCAAAATAGTCGCTAAACTTTTAAAGGGGTTAAACATCAACAAAGCATCAGGAATGGACAATATTCCACCCATTATTTTAAAAACCTTTTCCAAAGAACTTGCACCAACTTTAACTAAAATATTCTACCAATCCTACAAATCTGGTATATTTCCCTCGTGCTGGAAGTTGGCAAATGTCCAGCCCGTCCCCAAAAAGGGACCAAAATCCGATATCTCAAATTATAGGCCAATAGCTTTACTATCGGTCCTATCCAAAGTCTACGAGCATTATATTAATACACATATTTCAAAATTTCTGGAAGAAAATCATTTGATATCCGACAGCCAATACGGTTTTCGAAACAAAAGATCAACTACCGATCTATTAAACTATGTAGCCCATTGTTGGAACAGCATACTTGATAAAGGTGGTGAAACATACGTTATCGCTTTAGACATCTCCAAGGCATTCGATCGAGTCTGGCATGCCAACTTAATCAACAAGCTCGTTGCGTACGGTTTTCATCCCAATGTTGTGAAGCTGATTCAAAATTTTCTGTCCAACCGATACATTTCGGTAACCTTAGACGGATTTTCTTCTGAGTCTAAACTAATTAACGCTGGTGTATCCCAAGGCTCAGTATTGTCCCCAACCCTATTTTTGATTTATATCAACGAATTGTTGAAAATCACCAGTAATCCAATAAATAGTTTTGCAGATGATTGTACTCTGCACAAGTCGTTCGAGCCCCTTCCTTCAAAAGGTAAAATGCACGAACGAATTAATCCTGCCCGGAGAGACGCTGCTATAAACTTGAACAAAGACCTGAATAAAGTCGTCGACTGGGGTGACCAAAACCTTTTCAATTTCAACTCCACCAAAACACAGCTGTTGATTGTTTCCAGATTAAAGACCGAGTTCCCCAAAGATATTTTATTTAGTATGTGTGATGAACCAATAGGTGAATGTAAAAGCATTCGTTTATTGGATGTCACAGTTTCAAATGACCTACTCTGGAACGATCATGTAATGGCGATGGCAAAAAGCGCTTCTAAAAAACTCGGCCTCCTAAATAGATGCAAAAAAGTTTTTACTCCATACCAATTGCTCCATGTTTATAAGTCCTATATTCGTCCCTGTATGGAGTACTGCTGTCAAGTTAGGGGTGCTGCCTCTGTTTCCATCTTGGCCCTCTTGGACTCTGTTCAAAAGCGAGCTATACGAATTGTGGGTGATCGAACTTTGACATCAAAACTTGATTCCCTACAACATCGTCGCACTGTTGCTGACCTCGTTGTTTTTTTACAAATATCGTCATCAGCAGTGCTCAGATGAAATCAGCGGCATCATGCCTCAAACTTATTCTTACCCCCGTTCCACTCGGCTGCCGCAACCAGTGAAACGGTAAAGATCCCGCGCTGTCATACTGGCAGATCGCAGAGAGACTTCTTTGTCCGAACTGCGTACAAATGGAATAGTTTGCCGGAACACTTAGTCTCAGGTGGCTTCAACCCACAGATGTTTAAAAAAAGCGTTAATCTACACCTTAGAACGCCAGTTGTTGTGGGACCCAGGTCTAGACCTAGGTCTTAAAAGGTATTTATGTGTTGTTGTGACACATATTCTAAACCCTATTACACAACACATTTTATTAAAAAAAAAAAAAAAAAATGCACAAAAACATTCAAATCGGACAATCGGAGCAAATAACGAAGTTATGGAAAATATAAGCATCGGTCTGACGTCTCACGTTTTTTTTTTGTTTTTAAATAAAAAGTGTTGTGTTATAGGTTTAGAATATGTGTCACAACAACACATAAATACCTTTTTATAAAGTTTCATGTCAAACAAATAATTAATTTAATTTTTGGGTGAAAAAATTGGGTGAAAAAATAAATAAAAATCTTCTTTTGACACACTTGACAACATTTTTTGGACAAACTTATAATGCAATAATCTAGTTTTTGATCTCACATACCAATCCTGACCATCTAGGTTTTTTCTCATGTCCTTGTTCCTACTCATTATCACTTAAAACGAACGTTTTTTAAGAAAAAATATGCATATTTCCTTGTTTTGACACACTTGACGATTTTTTTGACACACTTCCGGTATAGTTATCGAACACATCGCCCTTTCGGCTCTTACCATTGAGCGTACCTATTTTTAGAAACCAAAATTTTTAAAATCCCTTCATCCGTTTTCTAGATTTCATCGGTCGTGAAGGCCAGACGGCCGGCCGACCGGTCGGACGGACGGCCGGACGGTCGGCCGGCCCGCAGACAGGCATACATTTTTTTTTTTGGTATTTTTAGAATCAGTAGTAGGTCCTAAAACGTCAAGAAATGACAAAAAAGTGGGGGTAAGAATTTCACTTTTAGCTCATGAATGTAATACTTAAGACCGAAATATTTTGAAGTCGTGGATAAAATAGCATCTTGTATTTGCATAGGATGATGGCAATTTTTCTAGAATCTACTAATTGTCACCGGCTGTTTTACTTCTTCTTCTTCTTATTTCTTCTAGAAGTGTCAAAAAATTGTATAAATGAAATGTAGAAAATAAATTGTTTTTTTTTGTTGTGAGACGTCAGAACGATGCTTTTATTTTCCATAACTTCGTGATTTGCAGTTCGATTTGAATGTTTTTATGCATTTTGGAAAGCGATTGTACTAAATAATACATTTAAATTCAATCTAGGGTTGCTAAATGCGATATAAGGGTTGTGAAGCGTGAAAAAGTGGAAAAAATGAGATTTTTCAACTTTAAACCGCCGTCGCGCCGTCTTAAACAACTTTGATCGGATTTCTCCAGAACATTTTTTTTTCTTTTGTTAAAAGGAATAAAATTTTGCCCTGAGACTTAAGAAATTAAAAAAAAAAATTAAGAGCCACCCTAATTTTTAAATTCTATATCCTAATTTCTAAATTCTAATCCTAAATTCTATATTTTTATTCTATTTGGTCTATAAAGTCCCTAAAATCATTACACCCCGATTACTGAAGTCGTGTCACATCAGGTGACATGACTATAGTCATGTCACGTCGCTTAAAAATTGGTATTATTGAAGTCGAAAAAAAACGGTCACGACTAAAACTAAAACTTCTGAAGTAAAACTTCTGAAACGAAAAAACTCCAAAACTAAAAAAAACTTACATTTTACGTTCTTCAATTTCACCAAAACAAATAACGACGTTTAAAAAAATTATTGTCACATGAAAAATTTAGGCGACAAAAATGTCATTTAAAGTGACATCTGTCGTATAAAATGACTTGGGGCGTAAAAAACGACTTCAACAATACGAAAATTGATGCGATGTGACTTTAGTCGTTTAAAGTGACATGACTTGCCTTCGGTAATCGGGGTGTAAATAACACATCTTTAAAGGTCTATTGTTTTTTCTATGATAGCAAATGAATAGTCTATTTTCATCACGCTTAGCCCTGTGAAAATGGGTTCTTTTACAACTATAGTGTAAAAAGAATAACAAATTGTAGTTGCTATGGTTTCTCATATAATTTTACAAAGTTTTTTAAACAACGCAACCATGAAAAAATAGAATATGAATTTTTAATGTTATGTTGTCGATTTTTAATTTTATATTTTATAGTAAATATCGATTATAAATAAATATACTATCATAGAAAAAGTTGCATTTCCTACGCGAGATAAAATCGTTAAAAACAATGTTTTCATCTATTGTAGGAAAATATACTATTTTGCATTTCGCGTCTAGTAGGCTTATAACTAAAAACGGTTTTGTAATAAACAAAATCAAATTTAAAAATTGGATTATTATTATTATTGCTAAAATAAAAACAACAGTTTTGATTTAGTTTTTGTATGGGGATGACGTTACCTAAATTCCTGATATATTTTAAAACAACATTATTACATTATTTTATGTATATAAATATTTTTTTTCGTTTTTCTTAAATAAATAGGTGAAATAATTTTTTTTTTAAATATCTTAACACCAACTGTTTGTTACCATACTATTATAAAAGAATATATGAATATTATTTAGTTAACTACTATTATTTTCACATTTTTAATGTAAATTGTCCGTAAATGATTCAAAAATAAATTAATGTCATCTTCTCAAGAGAGATAAATTAACACTAACAAAATTATTTCATTCAATCAATTGTCAATTGACTCTCTTAACGGGTGTTCTAGGATGGTTTATTCTAGTTAAGAAATTAGAAAATAGATGGCTTTTAAAAAATTACTTTCGTCACTAGGTACGAAAGTAATATGTATAGGTTTTTTATCACTGGTGACGAAAAAGAAATTTTCGATGCAATATTCAAACATCGAAAGTAGATTTTTTAATTTTGGGTAGCAGAAAAAAGCGTTTTTTGTTATAAAAATTTGGTAAAACTTTCCTTTATGTTTTTTTTTGAGTGTGTCAGATTTGGATATATATTCTAATACGGTTCCAAAACATGTCGACATCTAAGTGCTAATATCACTTTACGTCTTATACTTTAGTACTATAATTTGGTTGCTGTGATAAAATTAGTATCTCTGGTAAAAGTTATCTATCGAAGCGAGAAAATTTATACCGTGTCCCAACTCCCAATATTAACATTTAATAATTTTTCTCTAAATTAGTAAAGTTAAATTGCATTTGGGGTTTTGATTGTTAAATAATTTAATTTTTATATTTACAAATATACAAGAAATATAGTGTGGAAAAAATAATTACCTAATTTTTATATTGAGGCAAACCTGAGTTAACGGAGATCGTTAGTGAAATTTGAAAAGAGTTTTATTATTTAATAATCTCGATTAAATCGCGATTACTTTGAGGTGTATGAATGAGTACAGTGAATGAGTACAAAACACTTTCAGTGTAATCATACTTTTTATGTAACTGGTATTTAGTTCTCTATCAAAGAAAAATAATTTAAAATAAAATCAACCACAAAAAACCACTAACCACAGAAAGTTTATTTATTTCGTTATTTCAACTTTTACGATGTGAAAAAATATTCCTCTTGTTCATAATAGAAATTACTAAGAAATCTTTCTTTTAACTTTGCAAAACAGATGGAAGAAACCATAATAGTTGAACGAAATACAATTTTTATTTTTATATGAGTCTAATTTTTAATTTAAAAAAATTAAGTTTTTTACCGACCGACGGTTTTGTAAAATTTATTTTATTTCGTTATTTTTTATTGAATACAATTTTTTGTTAAGCGGAGTGAGTAGTAGAGTGGAATAGATATGTCGAAGCTCCGCCCTTGCCTTTAATTTATTTATTATTTATATTTTTTTGAGCGGATTTTTTTGGAAAGTGTAAAATTAATAACTCAACATTTTATTAGATAACAATTAGATTTTTTTTATTATATTTTTAATTGATTTTTATGTTTTGTACTTATTTGTGTGTGTGTGTCTTCGATTTTAGTGGGAATGTATTTTATTTATATGAATTATACACACTCGACATAAAATATTGTAAATACTTTGATTGACGATTTTCTAATTTTTTTATTTAATTTTTATTTTAAATTCTGTGTTTGGCTGAACCACTAAATATCAGCATTGAATTTCCAAAGAAAATTGGTATAAAAAATAAATTAATTATGGTACTAAAACCCTAGCAATAATTTATTGTTTGCAACTGAAACTATAAAACTATGATTAAATAGCATGTTTTCAATGTTTGAGTAAGTTTTTGTTGTAAAGTAATATTTTAAACATATTTTTGTTTCTCAAAATAAACAGACCTTTGTAAAATTTCAAAAATTATGTATAATATTTTTATCGTTTGGAAATTTATTTTTTTCATTGATTTTTAAAAGGGGGTATTCTCATCAACTTTAGTAAATTAGAACTAATAAGGATAACTTTTTCTGGCACACGTTTTAACCTTACTTAAAAGTAACCGAGCTGTTCAGTTTAGCTCAATTCGGGTAATAGAAATCCACATGAACCAGAGTTGCTAACTTTCATAACCTAACTTATTTGATCGTTATGAGAAAGGTTTGAAGCCATGCAGAGAGTCCACTCAAAATCTTTTCTGGTCTCGTCACTTTATTCCTAATTTAACTTTTTAGTTTCTGGCTATGGTTCGGTTTTCTTCCTTTTTTCCGTCTCATTTACAGATAAATGATCCAAACGACAATTCACCGAGCATTGTTCAAAATATTACTGCTACGCTTAGCGTTTAAAAATAGTGTGTTTGATAAGATTTCAGTTCCTTCATAGTTTCACTCCAGAGTTCATATCAAAATTTTATTGAAACAATACGTGTAGGCCAATAAATGACAAAATCTTGATAATAACTAAAACATTTCTTTGCAAGCTTAGCAAGATGCACTTGCGACTGTTGATTAACCAGACAAGTCAAGATACTCTTAGAATTAATTACATAATGAACTGGTCCTTATCACATGGTGAACTGTTTGTCAAAAATCAACTGTCCTGAACAACACTTTGCTATCAAGAAAAGTTCTAGAAGCGATATTAAGTACAAAATACAACACTGAAACATGTAGTCATTGTCTGGTACACAGGCGAATGCAAAACTAGCTACGCTACATGGGTTTGGAGTAAAATTCAAAGAAAACAAACTGTATATTAGCACTGAAATATAGTGTTTGAAGCCAAAAACTATAATATTCTAAAGGCAGAAAATTAATTAATCAAAAAAATTTCATTTATTGGAATTGGTTTTCCGGAAATTTACTAGCGAAAAAATTTGCATTTGTTTGAATTTGTTTTACGAAGATTTTGGAATTTTATTTGTTTCGGATTGATTGAGGAATTTTATTTGTTTCGGATTGATTTTTCAAATTGTTTGAATAGAGGAAATTTTTTTTTTGGAAAGGGAGAAGTGAATGCTATAGCGCGAATGAATAGCTTTAGTGCTCTTAGGACACGGAACTTTGAATTATGTAGCAAAATATTTTCAAGCTATAAACTATATATAATATATATTATTAATAAAAACATATTGAATTATAGATTAATAACCTAAAAAAATGTAACAAGTGCCAATGCTGTCCACATTTATATGTCCACAAACGGTGTAATAAAATGAAATGCTGAAGGAGAACATTTAACAGAAGGCCATTCTTTGGTCAAAGTCACCATTGGTTAATGACTGTATACACAAAACATTTAACTATGAAGACACAGGGCGGAATATTACACTTAAGAAGGTGTTATCTATTCTTCATTTTTCACCTTTAAAACATTTGACTTAAAGAGAATTATAGAGAATTTTCTCTATAATGGTCATATAAACCATTTCCACAAACTAACCCTGAATGTTTTCAACTGCAGATGCCAGTTCAGGCAACTATAAAGAAACGAAAACTAGTTCCATATTCAACTGTACTATTTTTACATGGCCTGATTTCAAATGGTTTGAAAGTTTGAAAATATCAAAAACTACAAGTTACAACAAATTTTTTTTTCTCGAAAATTAGACACTTTTGAGATAAAGCAGCGACCACTGGTCCTTAAGCACTTGAGCAGTGGTCTCATTTTATCATTCCTAGTAAGCTGTTAAAGGTCAGAGTAGGTGAACTAATATTTCTCAAAAAAAAAAAAATTTTTTTGACATTTTGATAAATTGTTTATTTCTGCATAAAAACGAATATTTCAAACAGGTTATTATAAACAATGGTTGTTACAAAATACATTCGCCGTTACATGTAAGTTTCTATTCAAATTTTATTATTTTTTGGAAACTACACTTAAATGTATTACTTTATTTTATTTAGTTTAATATTATTGTACAAAATAGTTATTTTAAAATTTAAAACTAATGACAATTTCCGCAATTTGGATGGCAAGGTCTATTATTAAAGACCTTACACCTGCAACCACCAGATGTATCTCCTACACCCTTTATTCCCCATCTTCTACCTCTTGTTGCCCAACAAATACTTGTTTTACAAAAGCTGCATATAACGCCATCGCATCCACCTGTCTTAATAATTAAAATGCTGCAAGCCGGACAACGCATAGATGTGTTTTCAACTAATAACATTTTCAAACTTTCATATGTGTTAAATCCATTCGAACCATCGGGATCATTAACCGAGTTTTTTAATTCAATATGTGTTTGGCAATCAATTGGGGTATGAATAGCAACACAATTAATACAATTCAGACTATAACAAACTGGACATTTGATTTCTTTAACAGAACCATCACGAAACCACCATCCAGGACATTCTAGTTTCTGACAATGATACTTAATTTCTGTTGGTGTTTGTAGTTCGAAATAACGTAATGTAAAGTTTAAATATGATTCAAATAAATTTTCATCGAGAATGCTTTTGATTTCACGTTGTTGGAATATTCCAGCACACGAGTATGTATCATCGCGAAACGGACAATTAATTTCAATTTGAAAATTTTGTTTAATCGTTTCTTTAACACATTCTTTACAAAACTCATGTAAACATTCACGGATTCGTATACCTTTTCCAGGTTGAACGTTACTATAACATATTATACATTCAAACTCTTCCAAATTTGTAATGACATTTTCATTTTCCAATTTCAAAAGTAATGCATATTCTTCATTAGATTTTTCTTTTATTTCATTAGCAGTTATTAGTTCATTATTTTTATTCAAATTGCTGGTAAATGTTTCGTTTGGTTTTATGTATCCTTGATTAAGTTGAAGTTGTTGTTTTTCATTCATTTTGAATTTTTGACAAGCAAATAGAAAGTTTCAGTTATTTTCAATTTGAAGATTAAATCCAAACTGAGAGAAATAATTTTCAAATTATAAAAGTTGTTGGTTTACGTTGCCATGGCAATTTCTTTAATATTTAATTTTTGTTTAAATGGGAGAGGGTGTATAAATTTACTTCGAAGTTTTTTTATCTTGACTTTCGAAAACATAAAACACGTTGAGTGTAATTTTTTATAGGTTTTTTATAAATATAATAGATTAAAGTAACTTAAGTTGTTATTAATAGTTGGAAAAAGATAAGATAAATTATTTATTAAAGTATCTGAATATCCGAATATATCAGGCTAGCTAGGGAGCTAGGGTTAGTAATTATTAATCAATTTTCTTTGAGGAATTTATGAACGTTCATTTTAAAGATTTGAAGATTAAAATTATCAGGATAAAAAAACGCGTCGGTAAGGCATTCCAGAGATACGAGACTCTGTTCAAACTTTCAGAACAATTCACGTTGAAAAGCGGCATTTTAACAACTTTTTATACTCGAACCGTACAGTATGGGCTGCTCGGAAATACATATCTAATATCTCTCCGCTCTCTATCCACTATAGAAAAAAACACACTCCTTGAATGAGAAGCGAATTATAGTCTTAATTTTTAACCTTTTCATTCATTTTCCATATTTGGTTTTTTTAACTTCCCGATATGGGAAGTTATTGTTTTTGGGTCGATCTTCGAAATCGGAATTTTTATGATATCTTTACGTTTCATGACCTCCTGAAGCTGTTTAGTGGAATTGTTGGAAACAAGCAAACGAAACAAAAAAAAAAATTTAAAAAACACACTTTTATTGAAAACGAACTAAAAACTAAAAAATAAATTTTGCATTGACAGAACACGATGTTCCAAAGAAACAAAAGTTATGTTCAAACGTTAAATCTTGTATTAATAACTAACTATGTTTGCTTTCAAACTGTAATAAGGACCCGAGCAGAAATTAGTTAGGGAAAACCTGAATACAGTCAGGGCGGGATCAGGGCCTGGTCAGTCCTACAAGGGCAATCCCTATTAGGTCAATCTGATGTGGGCCTGTTCCGGGCCTGATTTGGAATACCCTTTTAGGGTTAACCTTATTTGAATATATCCGGCCCTGATCAGGTTTTTCGTATTTGACCCCTAGCTGAAATTTCAATTGGTTAAAATTCACTAGAGCATTATCCTTTTTAGAAATATATAGTTAAAATCGTTTCATGCATATTTTAGTTATCGCTTCTCGGCTGAAAGACTATAATAATAGTGATTAAGGTGGTATGTATGTTTTAATTTTTTCCGTTGTAATTTTTTTATTTAAATTTAATTAATTTATGCATATAATATATAAATATATATCAGGGTCTGGTCCGGATATCCCAATCAGGGCCTGATCCGATTATCCCAATCAGGTTCTGATCCGGTAATCCCAATCAGGATCTGATAGGGCAAAAGCGTTACACTCATGATCAGGGCCCAATAAGGCTGCCCTACCAATGCCTGATCCGGGTTAGGGCAAACCTGATCAGGGACTTACTTGAGCCCTGACAAATTTCTGCTCGGGGAAATAAATATTTAAATATATTTTTAAACAATTTAACACAGATGGCAAAATTAGATGTATAGACTAGAATACTATTTAACTAGAAGTTTTGTTAGATAAATTATTTTCCGTTACACTTTTTTACAAAAAATAAAAGTGAGTGGCGCAGTCAGCGTATTGAACGTATTACATCACATTTTGTATTATAAGTAATTTTAATACTTTAAAATAGCTGAATTAAGTTTTAGTATTTATACTTATTACATAATTAAGATTTAGAATTAGCACATTTTCTACATATTTATTGCCTTTCTATATTCACTACGCCACCCACTTTTATTTTTTGTAAAAAACTGTAACGGAAAATTATTTATCTAACAAAACTTCGAGTTAAGTAGTATTCTAGTCTGTACATCTAATTTTGCCATCTGTGTTAAATTGTTTAAAAATATATTTAAATATTTATTTCCTTATTACAGTTTGAAAGCAAACATAGTTAGTTATTAATAAAAGATTTAAAGTTTAAACATAACTTTTGTTTCTTTGGAAAATCGTGATCTGTCAATGCAAAATTTATTTTTAAGTTTTTAGTTCGTTTTCAATAAAAGTGTGTTTTTTAAAATTTTTTTTTTTTTTTTATAGTTTTTAGTCATATACATTTTTTGAGTCAGTTTTTTACTTATAAATAAGCTTACCACTACAATATCACAGTAAATACATCTTAAGTAAAACCAGTAATTAAATGACTTACCTAAAATTTATTATTCTTTTCAAATTTAATAAATTCTTATAAAATATGCCATATTCGTTTTACTGCATAAACACAAACAACAAACGTTTGCTATAAATTATAATGTTTACTTACGTTTGCTAATAATCAGTCTCCACTAACCAAACCTTTTCTTAAAACAAATGGTAGGTAATGATCTTATATCCACACAATTTGTGCAAGGCAAAACACAATTTGTGTCAATTTTAAAATTTGTGCAATTTGTGGAAGGGTTATAAAAACAGCATATGTGCAAGCAAAACTTCAAATTAAATTTGACACATCATACATGTACAAAAATTAAATAAATTTAAACTAATTTCAAATTAACTTACACAAAATATATCGAAATTATTAAAAAAATTATATTAGCTGTAAATTATAAATAAATTAACATAGTTTACACTTTTTGCCGTAGGCTCTTGGCGTAATTCGTTGAATAACATATTTGTTTAGCACTTGTTTTATACGCACGTCAATATAAATTTAAAAAAATAAAAGATTTAATTTTAATTCTATGATCACTCAATATATTTCGTCTTTTTAGGACATCCTCAGGAGTAATGATTACTCCAGAGGATGTCCTAAAAAGACGAAATATACTAGGTCATTCAATAAGTCCGTAGGATGACACATAGATGGCGTTACTAGAATTTTTTCCAAATGATTTTTATTTAGTACTAACCTTCAAACGATACGTGTATAAATTTGACAGCAATCTGACTATTTATTCGTGAGTTATAGCATTTTGTGTGAAGCAACTTTTGTTTTTGAAAAAAAATGGAAAAAAGTGAATTTCGAATTTTAATAAAGCATTGCTTTTTGATGAAAAAAAATACAGTGGAAACCAAACAATGGCTTGATAAACATTATCTAAACTCTGCTCCATCGAGACAAATGGTAGAGAAGTGGATGGCTGAATTTAAATGTGGTCGTACCAGCACAAAAGATGCAGAGCGCAGTGGACGCCCAAATGAGGCTGTTATTCCAGAAAACATAAAAAAAATCCACAAATTGGTTATGAACGATCGCAAATTGAAGGTGCACGAAATAGCTGACATTGTAAAGGTAGCAGATGGTAGTGTTTTTACCATTTTACATGAACATTTGGGTATGCGAAAGCTCTGTGCAAATTGGGTGCCGCGTGAGCTCACAGTCGACCAAAAACAACAACGAATCGATGCTTCGGAGGAGTCTTTGGCACTGTTAAACCGCAATAAAAGGGAATTCTATCGTAGATATGTGACAATGGATGAGACATGGCTTCACAATTACACACCAGAATCCAAAAGACAGTCAGCTGAGTGGACAGCAGTCGACGAACCGAATCCAAAGCGAGCAAAGACGCAACAGTCGGCCGGTAAGGTGATGGCGTCTGTATTTTGGGATACGAACGGAATAATATTCATCGACTATCTCCAAAAAGGAACCACCATCAACAGCGAGTATTACTGTGAACTTTTGGATCGATTGAAGGCTGAAATCGCAAAGAAACGGCCACATTTGCAAAAGAAAAAAGTGTTGTTTCACCAAGATAATGCACCGTGTCACAGATCGATGAAAACGATGGCAAAATTGAATGAATTGGGCTTTGAATTGCTTACCCACCCACCATATTCTCCAGATTTAGCCCCCCCCGACTTTTTCCTGTTTTCAGATCTCAAGAGAATGCTTGCTGGAAAGAAATTTAAGTCCAATGATGAAGTAATCGCTGAAACTGAGGCCTATTTTGACGAGAAAGAGAAATCGTACTATAAAAGTGATATAGAAAAGTTGGAAAATCGCTATACTCGTTGTATCGCCCTCGAAGGCAACTATGTTGAATAAAAAAATCGAGTTTTGTCAAAATGTTGTTTTTTTCTTACTTATCCTACGGACTTATTGAACGACCTGTTATTGAGTGATCATAGAAATAAAATTAAATCTTTTATTTTTTAAAATTTATATTAACGTGCGTATAAAACAAGTGCTAAACAAATATGTTAATAAATTAACAATATTTAGCACCAATTTTAATTTGTTTTTGTTTACATAACCTAAATAACTTATTTATTTTGACATAACATGCGTCAAAATAAACCCGCACAAATAATTTTTTTCTGCCACAAGAAATATTTTTGATTAAAAAACAATCAGGCTTAGCATTAGGATGGTTTTGACAAATACAATACAAGTTTTTTTTAACTTGCTGCACCGCATTCTATTAACTGATATAAAGATATAAATAACGATTATTACTCAAACGAATCGTGAATGAAAGACTTTTTTTCCCCAAAAAAATATTAGTTGTGATCAACTGATTTGTGTAACGAAAAACATCAAATAATTGTTATTTCTTTCAAATCAAGATAGATTGTTTTGTGTTGTTTTTAGGTTGTTTTCACTATAGTTATAGTAAAGTTACTTTATAGCTATTATCATTTTTGTAATAAAATTTCATACATAATAACTGATTTCTAATTATCATTGCTGTATGTAATCTGTCAAATACACCAAAATAACGATTTGAAGTTTAAGAAAAAAGCTTTGGAATTAAAACGAAATGTCATGCTTCGATTTTTTTTATATGCATTACTTATAATGAAGGCCTTTCATCTATATAAAAATGATACAAACATGTATGATGTCTATGATTATAATGATATTACCGAAATTCCTACGCTCAAAATGGGTAAACCATATTATGAGGATTTCAATGCAATTGTTTAAGGTCTTTTAGAGTGAAGAAAAATTTGAATTTTTTTTCTTCAGTTTTATAAAGTTTTTTGCTTTAAAACTTTTAGAAATACGTACCGACTGCTTCAACAAACTTGCCTCTTAAATTTGGGATCAATCACATAATGGGAAGTTACTGGAAAATGGATCACAAAATTCCACCCAACTCAGCTGTCAAAAATCAAGTTAAATAAAAGTGTGTAAAAAAGATACTTTATACCCGAATTACATACAAGATTTTTTGTACGATTAAGATTCTGTATTATTTGCATAAATTAAAATACATATAGTTACACAAAATAGTAAAATGTTTGTTGAAAAAATTGTTTAATCCAAGTATTTCTTCGTTTGATAATTATTTTCCTAAATTTCTATAGCAACCTTTTCTTTTTTTTTAAATTTCTATATTAATTTATTTAAAACATATTGTTTTTCAGTTTCATTTGTTCTATCGTATTGCCAAGTATGCATATTTCTTATAAATAGTTTTTGAGAATTTAACAATCATTAAGTAATAATAATATAATATTTTGTTACTTTTTTTTCTAAATTTCTTTAGTAACCAATTTATTTAATTTTAATTGTAGATAAAATTACAAACAAGCAAAAAAATGCTTGGATTAAATATATGACAAAACATATATGTCTCTAAATATATGTATGTTTTTTGGAAATAGCCATAATGTATTTTTTGTAACACATGCACAAAAAATATTCAATTTTGTACTAGAATAACATAAAAGAAAAATCTACTTTTCCGCACATATGACCACAAAATATTTTGTATGCCTGGCAAGCACTCCGCCTGCATGTGAGATTTGTAGTTAAATCTATACTGAATAGATTATTTTTATAGTACTAAAATATCAAAATAATAATTTAAATAACTTACCATATAGTAAAAACAACTTAAACACAATCCAAAATCATTTGAATTGCAAGAAAAAACAATTATTTTGGGTTTTCAAAAAAACCAGTTGTCAAAATTGTACGTAGATTACTATGTTTTTTTATAAATCCAAATTGTGTGTAGCTGGATTGCTATGTTTTTTTTTTAAATGTTAACAATTTAGCACAATTTAGCAGCGAACTACTATAATTTACAACTATTACAACGAAAATAGCGCACTTTAATTATTTAAATATCTTATATGTGTTTACAACTTTGTTAAATAAATTATTAAATTAACAATTGAATAAATATAAATTTTATGCATTTGTTACAAAAACTAGTGTGTATTACTAGTGCGAATGCGTTTTCCAAACAAGAGTTAGTTTGCAGCGTAGCGAGTCTAGCTAAAGCAGCCCATACATTATAAAACATGTTTCAAAATTTGGTTGATAAACTTATTTGCATGTTAACCATACATTATAGAACGTGTTTGTAAACTTGGTTGATAAATTTACTATTATCGATGTCAATTTCTATTGTTATTTTATTAAACTCTTCCACACATAGTCAAACATGTTTAACAACCATTAGCTTCGCCTACTTAAAATCAAAGCGTTTTGGTTTTACTACAACCTATTCGAAAACCGTCAAATTGGTTTACAAACTTCACCATACACTATAAAACATTCTATAAGCACCACCAAGTTTTAAAACATGTTTTATAGTGTATGGTCTGCATAACAATCTATTATTGTTCTTTTGAGTTCGTTTGATGTTGTCAAAATATATTTACGCTTTAGGGCGTAAAATAGTAATTTTAGGCATCATTTTTGAATCGTAAAAGTGCATTTTAATGTGAATGTAAATTTATTTTCGCTCTCCAACGATTTTTGCAACTATAAAAGTTAGTATTATTTGACAACCCGTTCAAGCAAATTCTATAAAATGTAAATTTGTAAACAAATTGTAAACACGCTTATGGAACGTTATCAAAAATAATTAGCCAACATAAAAGAATGTAAGTGGTCTCCCCTTTATAGAAAAAACGTTTGCCTAATAGTATAACGTACAACCATAACATTGAATGAATAATTTTTTCGGCAAACGGCTGTAAAGTTTAAGTTTACTGCCGCTGGGGAGTAGCTAAAGCCTTACTTTTTAGCCGGCGGCTGCAAAAGTAACGCCATTTTTATTTTATCTGCCGGTGGCTGTAAAGTAACTTTCATATTTTTACGGCGGCTGTAAAGTAATTTTCATATTTTTACGGCGGCAGTAAAGTAAAATAACATGATATTATTAACTTGAGCAAAACAGAATGCATTTCAGTTCTTTTTAATGAATTAAAATTTAAAATCAATAAAAATTAATTTCAGAAAATGTATTACCTAAAACATATTTATAAAAAATTTGATGCATTAATTTCATATTTTTAAACAAATTTAAACGTTTGCCGAAAAATTGTGTATTGAATTCGGAGCTAAAGTGACCTTTTGTGTTTCGTCTATAATTGTCGGCCTCCGACCGTAGGGTCGGCCGCCAAACTATAGACGCAACACAAAAAGTACAACTTTAGCTCCTAATTCAATAATATACTATTTTTTGTATATTTTTAAATTTTGTATTTCAGTTACTAAGATAATAGTACATTATTTAATTAGGAGCTAAAGTGATATTTTTTGTGTTGAGTCTATAGTTTGACGGCCGACCGCAGGGAGGCCGACAATTATAGACGAAACACAAAAAGTCACTTTAGCTCCGAATTAAATACATTATTTTTTCGGCAAACGTTTAAATTTTTTATAAATATGAAATTAATACATCAAACTTTTTATAATATGAATTTTTATCGTCATAATTACTTCCAAAAAAGAGAAAAAAACATTTAAATTTGTATGAATAAAATTTTTTTATCAAAGCAGCCTTTTCAAAATTTCATAATCAAATTGAAATAGTTGTTATTTTGTTGTCATGGTTATACAATAAGTATGAAAAAATAACAAACTAACAAATAACAAATGCTACTTTACAGCCTCCGTAATATAAAATAAAAATGGCGTTACTTTTGCTGTCGCTAGACGTTACTTTTGCTGTCAGGCTAAAAAGTAAAACTTTAGCTAACTCCCTAGCGGCAGTAAAGTTAAACTTTACAGCCGTTTGCCGAAAAAAGAAATTCTCACTTTTCAAACAAAAATATTTTTTTGTACGAGTAAACCGTAAAATTCACTTTTGCGATTCAAAAATTGTACATAAAGCAGGCCTTTTTTTCCAATTGAAATAACAATGCTAAAAGTGAAATAACAATGCCTAAAATTGAAATAACAATGCCTAAAGTTATTATATTACTATTATTTCGAAAAACTACTTTGATAAAATAATTTTTGAAAATAGTGTATTATTGAATTAGAAGCTAAAGTTGTACTTTTTGTGTTGAGTCTATAGTTTGGCGGCCGACCGTAGGGAGGCCGACAAATAGACCAAACACAAAAAGTCACTTTAGCTCCAAATTCAATACACTATTTTTTTCGGCAAACGTTTAAATTTGCTTAAAAATATGAAATTAATGCATCAAACTTTTTATAAATATGTTTTAGGTAACAAATTTTCTGAAATTAATTTTTATTGATTTTGATTCACTAAAATGAACTGAAATGCATTCTGTTTTGAACAAATTAATAATATCATGTTATTTTACTTTACTGCCGCCGTAAAAATATGAAAATTACTTTACAACCGCCGTAAAAATATGAAGCCGCCGGCAGATAAAATAAAAATGGCGTTACTTTTACAGCCGCCGGCTAAAAAGTAAGACTTTAGCTAATCCCCAGCCGCAGTAAAGTTAAACTTTACAGCCGTTTGCCGAAAAAATAATTTACCATTTTGTGTAAATATATGTATTTTTATTTATGCAAATAATACAGAATCTTACTCGTACAAAAAATCTTGTATGCAATTCAGGCATAAAGTATCTTTTTTGCTTTCGAGTGATTGTTTCTCTCGGCTAACACCTCGAGCAACAATTTCACTCTTAAGCGGAAAAGACATACTTTATGCCCTTAATACATAAATAGCTATTAATTGATTTACAATTAACCAATTTATACCAACTAATAAAAAGAAACAATATTGTCGCCATAGTGGATAGTGATGGCGCCTAAAAAAATAAAATTTTCTTATATTTATAATAAATTGTTTTTTTCGTATATTCATGTTTTCTTTTCGCTTAAATATGAATCGAATTTGTAAGAAAGAAATTTTGCATGCTCGTATGGTAAATATGTTGCAGGAAATATTAAAGATTATAATTTCATATTTTATTTTATTGCCGTTTTGTTAGAATTTCACAACTTTTATACGAATAATAACAACACAACAATGTAATTTGTTGTGATATGTTTGGAGGATTTTGTTCAGAATTAATCATAAGCTATTTTAAGTCTTTGCCAAAACGGTTTGAGATTCAACGAGGAAGTAATTTGTAAAGCTTTGAAGATTTGTTTATGTTTGAACTAATATTGGCAGCAATTATGCTCGAGTTTTTTATCCAAAGAGTTTAAGAGTGCGTTATTAAACGGAAAACATGGAGTTAAGTAATTTTAATCTAGTAAATCAAATTGTTTATTCGTAGTCTCATTTTTGTTTTTAAGGGTTGTTTTATTGTATCATGTCACAAACTGACCAATTGACTATGTCAATGACTCACCAATTGACTATGTCACCAATTTACTATGACTATGTCACCGAATTTTAATATTTTTGGTGGTAGAAGCAATATAATAATTTACATTTGAAACGATGATGAGAAGAAAAAACAATTATGAAACGTAGTCCGTATCTAAACAAAATTAAGACCCGAGCGGCAGGTAGTCGCTCGACATAGGTAGATTTCTTGGCCTGACAGATTTGTGTTTAAGTAGAATGCAGTGTATAAGATTAGATTAAATAAAAGAAAAAACAAGTACAAACAGAATTATCAAACAAATTTTATAAATTAAATTAACTATAAGCAAAACTATACACACTGAAAAACACGTTTTATTTCCAATCGAAATGCGGTTGTCTCAACCTCACTGCGAGGGCGGATGTGGCGAATCAAACTTTGAAATTGATTCGACAGTGAACAGCTGTACAGATACCTAACGGTGTAGTTGAGGCAACCGTACGTAATGTTTATGCGAATATAATATATTGTTCAGTTATTTTTTTTAAATACATATGTATAGTACAATTTTTTTGCCAGCGAATTTTTGACAGATATCACGCAGCAAGAGATGAAAGATTAGACAAAAAGTAAAACAGAGATGTATTATTTATTTTTGGGATAAATTTGTTTTGAAAACAGTTACATTAGTTAAATTTCTACTCCTAGTTCGTACCATTTGTTTGTTGTGACATTTGTTTACATAGGCGTCGTTATTTTTATTATAATTATTTTTAATTATCAAAATTTTGTTATACTGCCTACAAAATCATTAATATTTTTACTAGTTTTTGGTTTTCGATTATATTTAATTGGTTGAATTTCAATAGTAATTTTTTAATTTTATGCGTTTTTTTTGTCCATTTCAATGGACCCGAACAGTTTTTTTTAATATTTTAATCTTTTAATCTGAGACACTGAATACTCGCACATGCGCATATGAATATACGCAGAACGACCAATTTTCTTATTCGCTGGTAAAAAAATTCTACTATACATTAGTTAAATTTCTACTCCTAGTTCGTACAATTTGTTTGTTGTGACATTTGTTTACATAGGCGTCGTTTTTGGTTTTCGATCATAATTGGTTGAATTTCAATAGTAATTTATTAATTTTATGCGTTTTTTTGTCTATTTCAATGCGACCCCAACAGTTTTTTTAATATTTTAATCTCCGGCACTGAATAGTGCGCACAACGACCAATTTTCGTATTTGATGGTAAAAAAATACTACTATACTTGTATTTTAAAATTAAAAATTCATGATATAAGACCAAAGTTAATTTTTTTTATGGAAATAGTTATTTACTCAATTAATCTACGGTTATATTGCATGTAACACATTTTATTTAAACCTTATTCTGTAGTCAGGAACATAATTACCTGTAGTGGTCCTAATCACCGTGAAACTGCTTGCAAGTATTTTTCTTTGTTTGAATAATAGACTGCTAAATTCAAAATGAGATTGTCATTGCTTTAATATTTCAGTACTTCTGTGGCATTTATAGAATATTTTTTAATATGGTTAACATGTTGAAAATATCTAATCCACCAAATAGCATGTGTAGGTTTTATCAAAAATTAATACAAAACATATTACAATAATGCCACATATAATACCACATATCATATGACATTACTACGAAATATCATGTAAGCGTTATCACTATCAGTATTATTAAGAAAAAATATAGTCAGTTTTGCTACAAAAGATGAAAACGCCGTTCGCAAATGTTTGTTTGTAGATGATCTCGCGTAGGAAGTGAAAATACCACGAATTCTACGATAGTTATAATATAAATTATTTAATTAGAAAACGATAGCAAAACATTCAAAATTCATATTCTTTATCATCGGTGCTTTGATTAATTACATGAAAATATCTTATGCAACAACAATTTTTTATAAGTTATTTAGCAACAATTATTTTTTCTACTACCAAACTGAAAAAATCTACTTTCGATGTTTGTTCATTGCATCAAAAAATTCTTTTTCGTCACCAGTTATAAAAAACCCATACAAACTACTTTCGTACCTAGTGACGAAAGTAATTTTTTAAAAGCCATCTATTTTCTAATTTCTTAACTAGAATAAACCATCCTAGAACACCCGTTAAGAGTGTCAATTGATTGAATGAAACAATTTTGTTAGTGTTAATTTATCTCTCTTTCGAAGATGACGTTAATTTATTTTTGAATTATTTACGGACAATTTACATTAAAAATGTAAAAATAATAATAGTTAACTAAATAATATTCATATATTCTTTTTAAATAGTATGGTAACAAACAGTTGGTTGTAGAATATTTAAAAATAGTTATTTATTGTACAAGATGATAAAACTGCAATTTATCTTCGAGAGCTATTTTAGCTAATAAGCATCGAGAAGATAATAAAATTTTATCGTCGTGTGGAATACAACATTTTTTTCTATAGCAATTGTTAAAGAATACCAAAAAATGCAGAAAAATCAATGATAAATTTAATTTAAAAGTGTCAGGAAAAAAACAGTTTCACGAAAAAATGAGTATAGGTGGCTTTGATAACTTTTTGAGTTTTATAAACAAACAAACAAATCAATTTTTTTTGTTTTTTGCAAGAAGTGAATTTGAAAATTAAATAGTTTGGGTTTGTGAATATGTGCGATATTACAAAAGAAAACTGCCTTCTGATATGGAAGAGGAAGCTTCAGAGGCAATTCATAGATTGCCTGAAATTTTGAATTGCTTGAAAAATCGCGGATGGTACATCAAAGAGAATACCTGTGCTTTCAAAAATGGAAAAGCTTGAAGAATATCAACAGCAAAATACTTATATCAAAATACTTTATCTACCCTTGCTGTTAAAGTACTACTTTACCTAGCCTTGATGATAAAGTGCTATTTTCCCTCTTATTTTTGTTGATAATAGCACGTTTTAACAGTTGCTATAAAAAAAAATTATTTCACCTATTTATTAAGAAAAACGAAAAAAAATATTTATTTACATAAAATAATTTACGTTGTTTTAAAATATAACAGGAATTTACGTAACGTCATCCCAATACAAAAATTAATTTTTAAATTTGATTTTGTTTATTACAAAACCGTCTACTAGACGCGAAATGCAAAAAACAATACAACTTTAAAGATGTGTTATTTAATGATTTTAGGGTCTTTATAGACCAAATGTAGTGTAAATAGAATAAAAATATGTATATGTATAAAGCTGACGATTTTTTATACGAAAAGGCAATTAGGCTTGTAACTAAAGACCGGTTTGTTTATGACATAGAAATTGGATAATTTATGCATATTGAGTCATCTATATTTTAATAGAAGAAATATAAATTTAAAGATTTTAATTGGATGCTTGTATGTTTTAAAATTTGAATTGTATGTAATTATAACTGAAAATGTTTAATAATTATTTTTAAAAAAGTAGTAGAAAAAGTACAGCTTCTACTCGCCGAAAATCATATTTTGAATCTCTCGACCATTACCAACCTCGGCTATCGCATCGGCTGATAAACTATCCTCTCGCTTCAAAATATGTTGTTTTCGGCATCGTTGAAGAATATACTATTCCACTAGAGAGAAAATGGCCAGTTTGAAAGGGGGTTAAACTTGCATGGAAATGGATTTGTCATATACTATCGTTGAATAAAAATTGTTTCTAGTATATGAAAAGTCCAATTTATTGAAAGCGGTTTTTTCCTCTCTAGTGGAAAATCAGTTTCGCTAAATAACAAGAATATCATAGCAAAATATCATAGCAACATTGTTGTTGCTATGATATTTTTTATGTAATTTTACTGTTAAAAACCAAATTTTTTTAAGGAATCGAGTTTGGTGTAACATTCACGATTATATTTTTTCGGTCGTATATATGTTCCATATAAGAACGTAGGTTTTCAACAACTATCCCTCACCTGTATTAACTTCACCAATTCACTCAATTTTATAATATAAGTTTCACTTGAAGATTTATAGTGAATTCTTTTCGACTGTACCAAACAAGTTCCAACACCGAATTATCGAATTTTGTATTCTTTTGGAATGAATTTCAATACTCAATGTATTGAATGTATTTCAATGTATCTCAATGTATTTCAATGTATTGTAATTTGTGCGGTACAGTTCAAAAGAGTTAACTATTAATTCAATCGATTAGTTTTATATGGGTGATCAGCCCCTAGTTTTTCAACTATATTAGTTGACTATCGGTTACTTGAAAAACTGGTGTGTTGATGGTTGGTAATATTTTGCTTAAAAATACTTTGACCTAGATAGGATTAGCACCTGGTTCCTCAGAGTTCGAAATCCAGCGCGCTACCACATTACCAACCAACCACAGCGCGCTACCAATCCCAACACATTTTAATGATCCCTAAATTAAGGATTAAGGAAAGAAGGAAGGAGGGATAAGTTTTTGTTGAATTGTAATTTTTTTATTATCCCGCATCATACTAACGGCATACGAATAAACGTGAAATTTCATATACCACAGGCAATAGAAGTGGGATATCACTATCCAAGGTTATATCTTAGGGTACTGGCAAATAATCTTATGCAGTCAACGGTAGCACCCTCTATTCTATCATGAAATATTGACCTCAGCCTATGGAGCTGAAGCAACCCATTATCACACGAGTTAATGTATGTCTCAATAACTCGCATAAAGTGAGGAGAACCGAAATATTTGGAGTATTTATATATTTGCAGAATAAAATCGCTGCTTTTATTGATAAATAGTATATTATTGAATTAGGAGCTAAAGTGTTACTTTTTGTGTTGAGTCTATAGTTTGGCAAACAATTATAGACGGAACACAAAAAGTCACTTTAGCTCCGAATTCAATACACTATTTTTTCGGCAAACGTTTAAATTTGTTTAAAAATATGAAATTAATGCATCAAATTTTTTATAAATATGTTTTAGGTAATAAATTTTCTGAAATTAATTTGTATTGATTTTAATTCATTAAAATGAACTGAAATGCATTCTGTTTTGAACGAATTAATAATATCATGTTATTTTACTTTACTGCCGCCGTAAAAATATGAAAATTACTTTACTGCCGCCGTAAAAATATGAAAATTACTTTACAGCCGCCGTAAAAATATGCAAGTTACTTTTACAGCCGCTGGCAGATAAAATAAAAATGGCGTTACTTTTGCAGCCGCCGGCTAAAAAGTAAGACTTTAGCTACTCTCCAGCGGCAGTAAAGTTAAACTTTACAGCCGTTTGCCGAAAATAGTACATTATTTAATTAGGAGCTAAAGTGATGCTTTTTGTGTTGAGTCTATAGTTTGACGGCCGACCGCAGGGAGGCCGACAATTATAGACGAAACACAAAAAGTCACTTTAGCTCCGAATTAAATACACTATTTTTTCGGCAAACGTTTAAATTTTTTATAAATATGAAATTAATACATCAAACTTTTTATAAATATGAATTTGTATCGTCATAATTACTTCCAAAAAAGAGAAAAAAACATTTAAATTTGTATGAATAAAATTTTTTTATCAAAGCAGCCTTTTCAAAATTTCATAATATGAGAATCAACTTATTTTTTGTTGTCATGGTTATACAATATGTTTGAAAAAATAACAAACTAACAAATAACAAATGCTACTTTACAGCCTCCGTAATATAAAATAAAAATGGCGTTACTTTTGCTGTCGCTAGACGTTACTTTTGCTGTCAGGCTAAAAAGTAAGACTTTAGCTAACTCCCTAGCGGCAGTAAAGTTAAACTTTACAGCCGTTTGCCGAAAAACATATTTACCGTAGCGAGTCGAAGCTGCATATAAATGTTTTTAGTAACGATTATTTAATGTTATACATGGAGCAGCAGACATAGGATGTAAAACATAATCGAAAATTACAAACTGCTGCATCATCGAGCACATTTAACAACGCAAAGGTAACGATGTGTTTTCGATCGATTTAGTAGAGAGAAAAGCAATTTGAAAAATTAGCTGGACGCCGTTTCAATTTCCGCTTAATATATACCTATATAAAACCTCTTTGATCAGGATAAAACAACATAAAATATTGAACTAGTGCACCGCAATTGAGAAAGAAGTGAAAATATTCAAGCAAATTTTGATCTGTGGGCTGTGAAATGTTATTTTTTTCTATTCCAAAGCATGTTTCGACCGCAATGTTTTCGCCTATATTTGAGAAAGGTGAAATATTTTTCGTGTCCTTCTTTCCCTTATTTTCGAACATTACAAAATTAGTAAAATATTTCAAAAGCGGTCGCCTCAATTTTTTAAAATGTTATTTGGAGGAGTTTGAGAGTTTATTTTTGACCTTGACGAGTGAGGAAAAGGTGAGACTTTTTCTATTCCATAATAATTTTTTTTTTAATTTTCTAAAGAGTTCGTTTTTGGTTTAATAATAAAATTGTGTTTTTGTGAAGAATGATTGACGTAGAATATTTCAAAAAATTCTAAATTTATAAACTTTATTATTGTGTTTTCCTCGTTACTCATTCGCAATATTTATTAAATCTTTTACCGATACTGAAGGAATTCTATGTTTTTGTCGATTGTTAAATAAAATCTACAAAAACATAATTTTCCTTTCCAAAGAATAAACAATCTCTTAAATGCACTAACAGCAATTCTGCTCTGCTCTGGCATTTTAAAATGATCTCAATCCCCATTTTATTCAAACAAGACAGAATGTTGCTAAACGCAAGTACCACTTCCTCATTTCAATCAAAACTGAAACTGTACACTTTATCGGTGAACCTTTTGACATGTGAAGACTGAAGAGTGCATTGATGAATCAACTTCAAAAATATAAGTTTTTGAAATTCTTTATTTCGTATTGCTAATTTGTCGTTCTTTTCTTTCTTTCGGGTAAGTTTATACAAATCACCTCAAATTCAATACAAATTAAAAAATATTTGTTTATAAACTGTAAGTAATTGTTTTTCCTTTTCAAGACTATAATTTTTAAATCAGTTTAATCTTTTTTGCCATCAATATAATCTTGATGCATCTATGTTCGTACGTACATTTGACAGAATTTTCTAGGAATTCGCAAAAGAATATAAAATTTAAAAATTCAAATAAAATGCTTTCAAAATATTTTATCTCTAATGACATTTTTTCCTTAATTACAAACAGAGAAATTCATGTTGTTTATAAAACGATAAGATTTAAAATCAGTTTTGCCAACAGATTATTGTATTGTTGCCAACATGAAACTAAAGTTTATATATTTTTGTTAGTTAAGAAAAGAATGTTGATGGGAAATACGGATTAATAGTTGTTGGACAGTTATTGGGATATAATTAATGGTTTGTGTTTTTGGTTTTCTATAAAGTTAATTTCAGAATAATGTTAGTTTATTTTTGTTTTATTGAAGAAGTGTAAACAATAATAAATTCAATTTCTTGTTATCATAACTGCTGGTCTAAAAAAACAACCAAATAGTCAACAAAGTGTTTTTGAAAATGTAAACAAAGATTATGTAAGAATATTTTATAATAAATACAAAATTAACATTCTTCGTCTTGATTCTTCGCCATCAAACTATTAAACTTGGAACAAAAACATAACACACAAAAGTAAATAAAATTTATACTATGATGCAGTTCGTGTAATTCCATGAATGCAATAATAAAGAATAATAAGAAAATTACAAATCAACGTCGAACATATGACAAAAGTAGTAAAATGTGAATGCGCGCGATTTTTATTGCTATACAGAAAAATACTGTGGGAATTATATTTTTTTTTATATTTTGCATAACAGACAAAAAAATATAATAACGAAGAGTTAAAACAACAAAAACTATGATGTGAATAAATATTTGTTATTTGCACGCGAAATAGATCTAAAATTTATGAAATTGTTTTCTCTTGTTGGGTGAATAAATTCTATCGGCTAAAATATCCCAACAAACATTGAAAACGAGTATGATTTACCTTATAGAGGAAATAGAATGGATGAAGTATAACCGAAAGTAACCTCTAGAGAACCACAGTGAAAATTCATTTCGCCTTCATTATTAAAACAGTCATAAAATACGGCGTACAAATCCCATAGACAAAAACTACGGATAAACAATTGCTTCGCTCTTGTTTGGATCTGTTACTAAGGGGAGGGGGGAATATAAAAACCAGCAAACATTTGCAATTTGTGAACAGCCGCAAAGCTAACGGCAAGCCAATTTTAAACTCATTTAAAATTATAAGTCTATAAGATACTTATAGCTTGCGACGAATTGACTGTGAACGCTCGAACGGAAAACAAAGTCTGAACATAACAGTTTCTATTTTTTTTTAAATGGTACCCTAAAAAGGAGAACAAAAAAATCAAACCGGAATGTTAGGTAATTTAATTATGCTCATGAATTATACATAAACTTTTCATTTTTATGTTAATCTTTGTATAAACATTTTCTCATTTTATTGTTATTGGTTTTTTTTATTTTACATAAAATCTTTAATAATCATTATTATCTATTCCATCTTTCATTCAACGAAGGTTTTCTTATTTGAGATGTAGGATGTTCTATTCGTATAAAATAAGAGTTTAAAGGCGTAAACAATGAAAAAATATAGCAAAACGAATGAAAATTAATAACTAGAAAATAGTAGTGATTTTTTTTTACCAAAGTCATTTTACATGTAACATTAATCCTGGTTTTAATCTTCTGACTAAATTCGATTCACTACAAAAACTATTTATAATCAACTAAAAAAATTATTTTTTTAAAAATATTTTTAGCATTCGACTACGACAACAACAATATTATTTATTTGAAAGCGATTAAATGAACAGATTTCGTTACATGATTTAATCCTTTGTAATACTTATAAAGTGAACGAATGAAAAAAATTAAGGTCATTTGGTCATCCTATATGTTGGGAAGAAAATATAAACATTGTTGATTGAATATACCACCTACCTGGTATGGTATGTTCCACTACTATTGTAGTTAGCAACAACACGGTTATTTATTCTGTTTCTTTACCTACGTTTTTCATAATAAAATCGTATGTACAAACGTAATCATATACAGTGGCAACAAATAGTGTAATAAATTACAACACTTAGTTTTTTATATTTCGATCGATTTTTTCCTTGCCTACCAGTTTTTATGGGAATTGGTTTTTTGTTGACTTCCACGCGAAATCAATTTTCTAAGTATAACGATGCAAACTTTTTGAATCTGGAAAAACAACTGAAAAAAGGTGTGAATGTAATGTAATATTTTGTTTTTTTTTTCTTTTATTTTATTTTATAGGTTCGTTTATTTTATAGGTTCGATAGGTTCCCATCGTTTTTAACAAAGAAACTAAAGCGATTATCTTATTATGATTTGCAATACACCAAAATTTAAAATAAACTTCAACATTACTGCAAAATTCTCCCCTTGATTCAAAGTTTTAGGCCCAAGCTATCATTCCCAGTCACACATGTAAGCAATTGTTGGGGTTGAGAGACTTAAGCCTCAGGATTGCTGCTTGAAAAGTTTAACATCAATTTATTTGCTTTTTTGCAATCAACATTTGCGGCAGTAGTGTAGTACTTTCATTTTGTTTTGAGTTTTCGACGTTCATGTATCCAAATCTGTAAAACTGCTAAATGTGTTTGTTGATGGGTGTTTACATTAAACAGCTTGCAGACACAACGTAATTTGCTTGCAGACACAGCGTAACATCTACCTTAAATGAGACCGACATAAAAGATTTGACAAAAATTGATCAAAGTGGTAATTTTGTCGCCACAACAGCTGTCTATTTTACACTTTAATGTAACTTTAATCCCTAAAATTCAATTACGATTAAACTTGAGCTACTATAGATCGTAATAAAAATCATTTAAATTCTATAAACGATTAACTTTCCGATATGGAAAGTTCTTGTATTTGGATCGATTTTCAAAATCGAAATTTTTATGATACCTTTAAGTTTCAAGACCTCTTATTAACTATTGTTAGCTGTCAGTCTGTAGTGTGTGTGTGTGTGTGTGTGTGTGTGTGTGTGTGTGTGTGTGTGTGTGTGTGTGTGTGTGTGTGTGTGTGTGTGTGTGTGTGTGTGTGTGTGTGTTTTTTGTTTGCTTTTCGTAGGAAGATGAAACGTTTCAAAAATCCAACCTCGAACCCGACTTTTCAGGCGACCGCGGGTTCTTACCGGGTAAAAACATCTCCCTTGCTCTTGTAGTCCTGTTGTATCCCTGCGGTACCACCAATTAAGGCATTCCTTCGCAGGGCAGGGGTTGAGTGTAGTACTCTCTCGATTATTATGTGTTGTCGTGGTTTCGCTGTGCAGTGTTGAGCATGGCTGCTCTTCGTTCGTCTTGTCTCCGTCGTTTCATCATACTTGTGATGATCTCATTCGCTATGTCCCAGTTGTCTTTTGAGCTCAGCATAAATTGCATGAGGCTATGCAGAGTGATTGACTCTCCCATATGCTGCTCAATAAGTCTTCTCGAATGTGCAAACCTTCCGCATTCGATTAGCACGTGCTCAGCGTTCTCCGCCTTACCCTCACAGTAGAGACAGTATGGATCCGTTAGATGCTTATACTTGTATAAGTACTCACGGAAATATCCATGGCCTGAGATCATTTGCGTCAAATGATGGTTGACATCACCGTGTTTTCTTGATGTCCATGTTTTTATGTCAGGGATCTCACAAAGGTCCATCGTCCGTTGGTGGAAGCTTCCCATTTCGCTTGCCATTCTATATGACTGTCCATGTTGAAGTCTTCACGTGTTCGTCGGTCCCTATCATTTCATGTTGCTATACGCAGAGCCGATACCTCTTTTGCTGCAATATCAATCGGCATCCTACTCGCAATAACATTTACAGCATCGTCAGACACCGTGCGAAAAGCACAGCAAATGCGCAACGATGTCAGTCTGTAGGCCGTTTTGATAGGTCTAACATAAGATGGCGTTTCCACCGCTGAGGCCCATATGGGTGCCACATACATCAATATTGATGTGGTAACGCTACCGAGAAGCTCTCTGATCGGTTGTCTAGGGCCGCCAATGTTTGGCATTAGCCTTGCAAGAGCAGCCCCCACTCGTTTAGCTTTGTCACCAGCGTACATCAAGTGGTCTCTAAAGTTGAGTCTGTGGTCTAGAACGACTCGAAGATACTTCAGGTGCTGGCCAGATTTTATGATCTGTCCACCAACCTGGATATCGATACTTTCCACCACTTTTCTGCTACTCATTAGTACGGCTTCCGTTTTGTGATCGGTCAACTCTAGTCCTTTGCTGTTCAGCCATGCTCTAACGCTGGTTATGGTCTGGTTACAGTTGCTCGTAATGTCCGTAAGGTTCTTGGCTACAACAACTATGGCAAAGTCGTCTGCATAGCCGATAATCGTTGTTTGTGCCGGTACACGTACTCTGAGAACACCATCGTACATGATGTTCCATAGCAGTGGTCCAAGGACCGATTCTTGGGGTACTCTTCCTGTTATATTGTACTTCTTAGGACCTGTTTCGGTATCATAGACCAGAGTTCTTCCCGTGAAGTAGCTGGCTATTATACGTAGCAGGTAGTCGGGTACATGCAGTTCGTCTAGGGCTCTCATGATTTGGGTCCAGTTGGCAGAGTTAAAGGCATTTTAGGTAGATTTCATATAAAAATCTACCTATTGCAATGGGCTTCATCTCGGAATTTCGGAAAAATTTTTGTGCCAAACGACTTTATATGATAAGCGGAGACAAAAAAACAAAAAAAAAAAAAAATATATATATATATATATATATATATATATATATATATATATATATATATAAACGATATGAGATATAACGAAAACGACCGGCACTCTCACGGTCGCATTTGTTGAGATAGATCAAAAAAATTTTCTGTACTTGTGTGTTTTAATAATATCTTGGACAAGTTCGTGAATCAGCAAAATCCAACACGTGGTTAAGAAACTAGAGGCTTTTTTCTGAAAAAAATTGATTTTTTAAAACCGTTATAACGGCCGTTTGGATACTAATATTTCAAAAAATTTAACAAATTTAGAATTTTTGGAATGTTTTTTATCAATTTGTTTTAAAACTAGACCTCTGCAGTTAGAGGTTCTTGAGTGAGCGGCTCCAACAAAAAAGTTTGCAAAAAAAATTTTTTTTTTGAAACAACCGGCACTCTCACGGTCGCATTTATAAGGCCAGATCAAAAAACCTTTTCAAAAAATGTGTGTGCGTTTTGTTAATATCTTGGACAAGTTCGTAAATCAGCCCAATCCAACACATGGTTAAGAAACTAGAGGCTTTATACAAGAAAAAAACTCTGTTTTTTAGATCCGTTATAACGGCCGTTTGGATTCTAATATTTTTAAAAACTTCATAAATTTAGAATCTTTGAAACCTTTTCAATCAGTTTCTTTAAAAAAAAAGACCTCTGCAGTTGGAGGTTTCTGAGTGAACGGCTCCAACAAAAAAGCTTGTAAAACACAAAATGCGTTTGAATCAACCGGCGCTCTCACGGTTGCATTTGTGGAGCCAGATCAAAAAACCTCTCTTAAAAATGTGTGTTTAATTAATATCTTGGACAAGTTCGTAAATCAGAAAAATCTGACGCATGGTTAAGGAACTATAGGCTTTATACTAGAAAAAAAAGTGTTTTTTTTAATCCGTTATAACGGCCGTTTGGATACTAATATTTTTAAAATCTTCATAAATTTAGAATTTGTGGAAACATTTTAATCCGTTTCTTATAAATATAAACCTCTGCAGTTAGAGGTTTTTGACTTGTTAAAGTTTGCAACAATCCCCAACTACCATTTCCAAAAACCTTATAACAGTCAATGTCAACCTTATAACAGTCAAAAAATAAAAGATTTGAATAGAAGAAATTAATTTTTTTTTCTTAGAAATAAACTATTTTCATATTTTGCAGTAATTGCACGACATATGATATAGAGCAGGTTTGTGTCATAAATTATCACACACATGTTCTGTGGTAGATTTGATATTTGTTTGTTGCAAAATTGGATAGATATAATTTTGCTTGTAGGTAGCTAATTTTCTTTTTAAAATTTGTTCGATATCTGTTTGAAATTAGTTTGTTTTGTTTAAACTAATCTGATACATCAGATTCTACTGGCACACAAAACTGTCTGATCTCGAAATCTACCTATTTCTAGCGGATATACGTGCCGCTTGGACTTTTTAACATCCAGAGTGTCAAGAGCACAAACTGTTTATTACCCTCTAGCCATCTTTTACCACTCAAAGCTTTATGCGCTATCTCACATACTGCAGATATTGCATCAACGGTAGAGCGCTTCTTTCTGAAACCAAACTGCCGGTCAGAAAGGCCCCACTCGCTTTCAGTATGTTGCTCAAGTCGAGTACCAATAATTCTCTCAAAGATCTTTCCAGTTGTGTCCAGCATGCACAGTGGGCGGTAGGACGAGGGTTCTGCTGGTGGCTTGTCACCTTTCGGTATAAGCACAAGGCGTTGGCGCTTCCATTCCTCAGGAAATATCCCTTCTTTTAGGCACGCAGTGTAGATATTTTCGAATACATTCGGCTTCTTCTTTATCGCTGTTTTTAAGACGATATTTGGGATGCCGTCTAGACCGGGCGTGCTATTAACGGATAATCTGAGCAACGCGTTTAGGACCTCTTCGATGGTGACAGCCGAAATTGAATTATCGTTAATTTGCAGCTCATGAGGTAGGGAGAAGTCAACGTGG
The DNA here is from genome assembly GCA_963693315.1 of Diogma glabrata. Classification (NCBI taxonomy): domain Eukaryota; kingdom Metazoa; phylum Arthropoda; class Insecta; order Diptera; family Cylindrotomidae; genus Diogma; species Diogma glabrata. The sequence continues at coordinate 237,107,424 of OY856187.1, read as the reverse complement.
TGTGGAAAAAGGCCGGACACAATTTCAGCCATTATATCTGAGCACACTGGTGCAGCTGATTGAACACCCTTGGGTTTAGTAAGCACAATTTTGTACGCACTTCCCCATGGATTATTCTGAACTTCATCTATAAGACACTGGAATGATCTGCTCTTACTATTAGCAATTGCTTTCCGCAATTCTTTCCGCTTTTCGCGAAAATCGTTTTGGAACTGCTCATAGTGCTCATGATTTCTCCTTCGTGTACATTTCCTCCGGAGTTTGAGGCACTCTTTTCTCAAACGGGCAATGTTTTCGGTCCACCAGAATACTGGGTACCGTCCATTGCCGTTGCTTTTACGCGGCATAGATGCATCACAGGTGCTTTTAAGATACCTCGCAATAAGTTCTGCTCCTATCTTGGCACCACTCTCCGGTATTGGCATGCATTCAACCATGTAGTCCAACATCTCCGTGTCCAACTCTTTGATTTTCCACCCATTTTGCTGCGCCTTCCGCCTTAAAAATTTCATTATCCAATTAAAATAGTTGTTATCATTCGTTGTCATAGTTATACAATAATTTGGAAAAAATAACAAATATTTTGTCAAAGGTTACTTGTTCCACATTTTTTTTATATTAAAATTTATGCAAATTTATAATTTTAAATTAGAATAAACAAATTTTTTAAAAATATTTTGCTTGCGGCGAATAAAAAATAGTATATGATGCACGGATGTAAGCTATTTTGGACTTAATGTGGGTGCAAATTTCGGCTAGCGCCTCGATTTGCAAACCCCACATCCGTCCAAAATCTTTAGCTTTACGTCCTACCTAGCATCATACTATTATAATAGTTTCATCTTCTAAATCTATTTCACTAGCCATTTTTTTTGTATTGTATGCAAACTCCGAAAAACTTTCTGATGGTTTCTTTTTACGATTCGCCAATGTACAATGTACATCAGCCACATCCCGATTTTTTTTAATTCACTAATAATCCCCTCACGAAAGTCAACCCAATCACGTATCGTATCCCATTTGCCACCGACTGATACCACAGATTAGCTACACCTTTAAGTTTCCTAACCGCGGCATATAAAATTATTACATCACTAACACAATAAAATTTTTGTATTTGCAACCACATTCACCCAATGCAGTACGGACACACCATTACGACTTGTCGGATCAAAATCTTCGAGCAACTCGGATATATCCCGCGGAGAAAAATTAAAATTTAAAAATTTGTTACCTGGATTTACATAAAATAGCTGGGCATGTTGTCTTTCATGAGAATTTGGCGGCATTGTTTCTTCATATTGTCTATATTTGCATGATGCTGAGTTGAATTTAAGATGTGTGTTATGCTCATGTTTGTTCAGCGGTGGTGTATGAGCATGTTGTTGTGGAGCACATGTGTTCGGTGGTAAATTAAAAGTACACTTTATATTTTGAGGTTGTACGCACATGTTCGCCGGTGAATTATACTTAAATTGTTGTTCATGTGTACTCATGTTCGGTGGAGGATTACAAATTATGTGTTGATTTTGTGTATACATATGCTTGCAGATGGTGAATAGCAGTTAAAATGTTGTTGTTGTGTACTTATTTTCAGCGGTGGACAAGTTGCATGTTGAGGTTGTGTACACATGTTTGCAGATGGTTGCTGCATACCATAAACTTTTCATGATGGTGTTTTTCTGGAGTTTTTATGAAGTTGTAAAATTCGGGTACATTTTCTTGAATAATATATACATCGTTGATTGTCACGTTCGTCGTTGATCCTCTGTTGTACGATGACAAAGTTCTCCACGTTTCGTCTTCCGACATTTTGTTTTTTAATAAAATGTGAATAACTCGAAATCGAAGTATATTGGATGATTTTGGATTTTTATATCCCACTTCTGATATATAATAATAACTCAAAACTTATTCTTTATTTAACAAATTACAAATTTAAGTATATTTCATTTCCTCAAAAATACATATATTATAGTTTATTTTTACGGCGATGTCGAAAAATGTCGATCTCCAAAAATGATGTGAAAGTAATTATAAAAAAACTGTCAAAATAATATTTCCCTTTCAGCAATATTCGGCGCTGCCAACGAAAAAATAATAATATCCAGTGAACGTAAAGATTAAATTAGTTATAAATTTTATTAACAGATGGAGTCGTTTAGACAAACTGAAATATATAGAGGATATGTTAATTCGGTCAGTTCGTTTCTTGTATTTCTAACCGCATATCTCTTACTTTATCTAAATTTGTATAATTTAAATAAATCAGAAGAACAGAATCAGAAGAAAGTTCTAATGTTTTAACTATATCTGTTTGCTTCGTGGCTTTTTCCATCAATAACTGAATGACACATTTTTTTTTCAGGCCCAAACTATGTTTTTTGTATGTTTTAATATAGCAAAAGTTATTATCAAATAATATAAATAAATAAATTAATAATAAAAAAGGGGGATATTAGATTATTAACTATTATTAATTACACGTACCGTTTTCGTTTTTATCAGTCTCAATATCTTTGTGAAGATCAAGTCAATATTTTTGTAAAGATCTCCAGTATAACAAGGGATGCGTAGTGTATTTCTTAGCTTTCGTCTACCGAAGACGTACAAACTTTTCTAGAAATTATCTTTTATTTGGACGTTGATTATTCATGTTCCAAAAGACATTCAATTTTAAATCACATTCAAAACTCACATGTCAAATTATGTATTCATCGCAACGGTTCAGATGTTTTGCTTCATCGAAAAATCTAAAGGATACTTAATAGTTTTTTTTAGTAATGATGTTTGGCATTCTGTTTATGTTACTAAGGTTAAATAATATATCGCGTAAGTCGTAACTTAATACCAGAATAAAAAACACACTTTCTCAAAATCACGATCAAACCATTAGCGACGTGAAATGATTTGTATCTTCTAGATACTATCAATCAATAATCCCTCCACTTACAAACAAAATTCAAAACGGAAATGGTGTGTCAATATGTAAAAAAATGATCAAGCTCATCTCCCCCATATTTCAGTAATAAATACAAAATCCCGGTTAAATCTTTTATCACTCCTTTTCCTTATTATCTCCAATATAATCTATCATCCTAATATAGATTTATGGATAAAATTTTAATAAAAATATATTGTTTTAAGGAAACACGAAAAACATTTGAATTAATTTTATTTATTTATTTAAATCATTTCCATAAAATAAAACTTTATATTTATTCTTTTTGGTTTTGAATTGTTTGACTGAAATTGATGGATTATGTAAATTAAATCGATTAAATTATTTTCAGAAACAATAAACGTAAATTTTTGATGTGAGGATTAAAAAGTTGATTCAAGTTTGTGTGTCAACAGTTTTTGTATGTTGCTGTAGGAAGTATGTAAATAATTTTTCATTTGATCTAGATTATACGCGCAGCGGTTGATATATACATCGTCAATAATAATAATTAAAGCATTCCATAAGTAACATTCGGTTTTAAATTAAATTCTAATTTTATAAAATGCATATAAACGTAATTGCAAATTTTATACTAGTTAAATTATAGATAGAGTAGAGCAAAACATACAAGTATTTATTAAATTTATTCTTAGAATCAAGATTGACTCCAAAAATAGAATTCAAACCAAAAATATAAAATGCAAAAACAACAACAAGAATACATATACCTACCTACAACGATAAAAATAAAATACGAAGAAACATAAGAAATAGGTTGATATTGTTGGACCAATCTGTTTTTGTTAATACGATCATCTGTGTTTTCATTCTCAATTCAACTTTGATATATAATTTCTTAGTTTTTTTCTTAATTTAAAGAAATAAAACCAGTTTTGCGAAAATAACAACGTTAAATCTAAGTCATTGTAATTTTTTATGGTAACAGTTTTTGGTGTTGCTTTTAAGTTTGGTTTCCTGACGAAATGCAGATGATTTGGTAGAAAAGTGTGCAAGTTGTTTGTAAATGCGTTACGGTTTTTTGTGTGATTAAAGTAATAAACAAGGTGTGGAATAAATGGTGTTTATAACCACACATAATTAAAGCCATTCCCCCTCTACACGGTTAAAAAAAGCTGAATATGAACTTCCGCGACAGTATTTGATTCGAACACATCGACCTTTCTGCTATTACTATTCACGAAACGAAACCTAATTTTTAGAAACATCATTTTTTAAAAACGTTTCACTCTTCAACATTTTTTAATTTTCGTGGGTTGTGACGACCGGCATATCGTCGGGTATTTATTTTTTCTTTTTCAAACCGAAGTAATTAATTGAACTCACAACAACTTTTAATTTTGCGGAAGAAGTTATCCATTTTATAAGAAGACTATTTGTTTCACTAATAGAAATTAAAAACTGTAATGTATTGCAGAGTTAACAATTTTAAATTTTATTTTTTGAAGTGAAAAATTCTTTAGGCGTGTTGTGCGATTTTCTATGGGTAAAAATTTATATATTCGAGTATCATCACGTATTAGTTTTTCAATATAAAATATCTCTATTCGGTCGTAACATTTCAAAATGTAAGTTCAATTCCTGGAGTGGTGCTTTTTTAATTTTTATTAAATTTATTTTAAAATTATTGTTTTTTTATTCATGAATTGATAAAAACCATAAAAATCATAAAAATTTCTTTTTACGAATTTGAAATATTGATCGATGATGTAGTTTTTTAAAGTTATTGCTACTGTCTCTTTTCGTTTCGTTCAAATTATTATCATTTCGATATTAACAAGAGAATTAATTATTTTTTTGGCAGGCAGTGCTAAAAATAATAAAATATTGGTTTTCCCATCATTATTTTCCATAATTTCATTCCTGTAAAATAAAAAAAGGAAATAAAAACTACTATTTGAGTATGTATTTCTCTTTCAATATGAGTTGATATCTTCATCACAAAAGATTGATTTAGACAGCAGACAATTTATGGTATTTAAATTTATCGATAGTGTAGTTTTTAAGGTTATTGCTATTGCCTTTTAGCACAGTGTGATGTCAACGCGATGTAAAATTTAGAATGCATTCAGGTGATGTTTACGACATCTCAATATTTTATTCAGTTTTTAAAAGAAATGTTTTGGGACGCTATTATGTTTATTATACTTTTTGTTGTGGTTTTCTTTTTTCATTTTTTTCTATTTTCTGTTGGTGATTGTTCTACCATTTTTGAAGTGAAAACTTCTTTAGGCCCGTTGTGCGATTTTGTATAGGGAAAAATTTATATATTCGATTCATCGTCACGCTAAATAAATATTAAATATAAAATAAATATTAAAAGAGAGTGAGATAAATGGTAATCATTTGTTATTTTCTTATTTCTTATTCTTATTTTCTTGATTTATAATTTGTTTTATTTTCTTTTTTATTGAATTTGATTTTTTTTTTCGCTTTAAGTATGGTGTAAGTAAAGAATTTTTTTTTTTTTTTTTAATAAAATGTGTTGTGTAGTAGGAATTACAATATGTGTCACAATAACACATAAAAACCTTTTAAGACCAAGGTCCCACAACAACATACGTTCAAAGGTGTTGATGGACGTAAATCTTTCTTTTTTTGTATTTTTATATTTTTTGATAAAGAATGGATAACTAAAAAAAAAATCCTATCACTGACAAAATATGACATAGGCCAATATTTTATGATAGAATAGAGAAAATAAAAGTAAATTAAAAAGTAAATAGCAAATTATTACAAAAATTTGCTGAAACAAAACAAAAATATTCCTTGACCCTGTGACGCACTCTTTCTTAAAGATTAAAGCCCACACATAATTATATGAAGGCTAACTTCTTCAAGAAATAGCGTCTCATCATCAATGATTATTTAACAGCTAAGATTGAGGGTGCTACCGTTGACTGAATACAGTTCATCCGCCACCACCCCTAAGATGTCACCTTGGCTAGTGATATCTCACTGCTATTGCCAGTGGTGTGTGATATCTCACGTCAACTCGTATGACAATAGCAGGGACTGAAGTACGCGGGGTTGTCACACCCGTAGATCAAAAATAAAAAAAAAAATGTCAAAATTATAAAAACTGATCCCTCCATGCGGGAGAATTGAATGTAAGTAAAGTTTTTGTTGTATTTTTAAGTACTATAAAAAAATTGTTTGTCATATTTGATTTGTGTGTTTTTCTTTATACTTTTTAATAAAGAAAACGCAATTGATAGTACGAATAACCTAAATATTGTTGAAATTATTGCTAATATATTATAAATAATTTTGCTCTCGTTCTCTTGATTCATATTTTGGTTTTTTCTTTTTTATTGAATTTGATGTTTTTCACAGCTAATAACAGTGTGGAAGTGTGGTAAAGTAAGCAAATATTTTGTTGTATTTAGACGATAAAAATACAACTGTTTCACAGAATTAAGTTTTCACTTATGTCGGCAGTGCTCAAGAATGCCTTCATTTTTTTTTATTTTTATTTCGTTCTTACGAAATTTGAGTGAAAACTGAAATTTTAATTTACTCCTTTGGAAGCTATTATAGTTGTACTTGTACTTGTTTTTATTTATATTAAAAGTTCATTGTATTCAATTGAACGAGTTTATTGCATTTTCATTTAGATAATCCCTTGTGTCCTTGCACGATAACGATGCGATTTGATTTTGTAGTACATGAAGAGATAAAACAAATAGAATGCAATTGGTTTTAGCCATAGTTTACAATTTTATTTTATTCGAGCACTCATTCCACTCCTTAAAATAATATTTATAAATTAAAATGTTTATAATTTCAATATCTTTCTTCCTCGAAGAGCAAAACTTATAGTTTTTTCGATATCATTCCTTTGGAGTTTTTATTTTATTTGTTTTATTTATTTTTCTTTCATCTCATTTTAAAAGAAGAAAATTAGTACGTTATCGTCATACTTTTTACATATTTTTATAACAATACTTGCAAAATTGAACAAAACATTTACAAGAATTATTTATTTTTTACGTAGAAAAGCATCAATTTTGAAGTAAAAAATGTTTGAGTATTTAAAAGAAAATATTTATTTCAATTTAGGAATAAGAACGATATTTTATTATTTTCACTCCTGTATTAGATTACTTTTAAGATTAGAGATTGTTAGATTACTTTTAAGTTACTCGCTATGAAAGAGCGGAGCAAAGGAGTGATATGCGGAGCGATTAAAACTCTGGTTTGAGGCATCACTTTCGAAAACCTCGTTTTCATTTGAACTATTTCAATAGTTATTGTTACGCAGTGATAGTGATAGTATATAGATAGTGCAATATAGTGCTAAACTAATAAAGTGTAATATAGTGACTGTATGCTAATATTTTTTTTTATATTTTTTTAATAAAACTCCCGTTGCTTTTCTTATTCGTTTTTGGATATCTTTCTTTCAATTTAATTTTCTATGGACAAAAATACTAAAGTTGTACTATCCGTATGATTTATCGGCATAATTTATAGCCACTCTACGTTATTTACGGTACATTGTGTCACCGGCTTTTAAAATTAATTGTGGGTGAATTAACTTCGTGAATTCTGTTTTTTCCGACAGGTAAGTTGCCAGGATATTCTCCTGACCAGTTTTACTCTTTCTTATAGCCTTGCAGTGTGTTTGTTTTTGGACTTGCTATATCTTTCCTTGTTTTTTTTATATCTAAGTTGTTCTTTACATGTTATTTAAACAATCCAATGTGACACTAAAAATTATTTCATAAAACGCCCAAACAAATTATTATCTCTTAACAGCTTGATCATTTGTAATTTTTTTGTATTTCGAATAATATTTCAATTTTATCCTTTCCTGAAATTTACACTCATCCTTTCCTTTGAACAAAAACTAACAAAACTACTCCAAATACATATTTTGAGCAAAATCGTTAAATATAAGTTGACGTTTCCGCTGTTAAACGAAAAATTAAAATTCATTTTTTCGACTTAAGTTGTTGTTTCGTTGATGAAATAGAAAAAAAAACGGACAGTTTTTGTTGTACATTCCATATATTTAGAAAAATAACTTATTTAATTTATATTGTTTTATGTTTTGAGATGCAATAATATTTAATGTATTGTAATACAATATAATTTTGAACTATAGAAGCCTGGAGATGCTACTTTGGTAGGAAACAGCTATATTTTGCTAATTTTTTTCTTTATATAAAAAGTGTTTGAAATAGGGATAACAATATGTAGTCCCAATCCCTTTTACAAAAGATTAAACATTTAATTTTTATGGTCCATTATTTCACGAATTGCTATTAGTTCATTTTTGAATATATTCAAAATACTCAGAAAAGTTGTAAAATTAATTAAAATGCAAATAAACCTGAGTAATTAGTAAAAAGCTGCAAAGGTTAATGATCCGATTACTACTCTAATGATTCTCTCTGTCAGCAACTCTTGCATGTTCAAACTGGCAGTAAATCTAAATTTAAAAATATTTAATTTTTAATAGTTTAAGAACAGGCCTTGACAACGAAAGCTTAGCTTTCGAAATCGATTGGCAAATAAAAATATTATATAGATATCAAAAATTAGTGTGTTTTTTCTCAAATATAATTTCAATATTATAAAATATGACATAGGCCAATATTTCATGACATAATAATATGAAGAAAATGAATATGAATAAAAATAAAATAAACATAAAATAAGAAATAAAAAAATCATATTTGTTTTCAAAATTTGCAGAAACAAAAAAATGGATTGCGGTTTCCAATCAGTGGTATTTTCCTTGATCGTGTCTTCGTCAAAGGTTTAAACTTACACATAGAGTTGTATGAAGGCTTGTTTCTTAGAGCAAGCAATAACGTGCCATCATCAAAGAATATTCTATAAGTGGGATTGAGAGTGCAATCGTTGAATGTATAGAGTTCATTCGTAAGCGCTCTTAAAATATCACCATGACAGTGGTTTGAAAGACCCGCGAAAAGTCCTTAGTTGCAAAATAAAATTTCTCAACGAATTTTCCACTTAACGAGATGCGGTTTTAAAATTTGCAAATTCCTTAGAAAACCGAAGATTTAAAAAGTTTACTTTTTTCGTTGAGGTTTCTGCTACAAGATAAAGGTGTCAATTATGTTATACACAATTATTTGAAAATAACTAAATTCAATTGAAAAATATCGATTTTTAGGCATTTTTTCGCAATTTTCGCAAAAATTTGCAACAAAACCAATTATTTTTGTTTTTTTTTTTATTTTAAGTTATAGAAAAACATTTAAGGAACAAAAAAGTTCAATGGCACCAGTATCCTAAAGGGCACCATTTACGAGTTATATCGCTTACAAGGAAGCAAAAAAAAAATTTCCAGCACACTTTGTTGTATAACTCCAGTCCCCAGGTGCCGGGTGAGTGGACTCGGCATGTGCATTATGTGAGTACCCTACCCCAGAGATTAAAATGATTTCTGACCTGTTACCGACAACAACACGTACAATCCGTAATTCTATTGGCCTAAAAGTATTGTAATCGATTCGTGTTTAATGAATTTATTCTCTCGCAAATTAAAGTTCTCGCTCGTGCCTCGCTCAAATTTTAAACTTTTGCTTGAGAATAAACTATTTCATTATAGACTCATTGATTAAACTACTATTGTTTGATTTATTTTTCTAACTAATATTTTAAAATTTAAATTAATTTCAACTAGAAGATAAATTAAACATAATAAATTAAGACAGTAATTCATATGAAGCGATTTTTTTGTTTGTGTTATAATTTACACGCTTTACTCGAGCATTCCATTCAGAGTAAATTCGATGAATACACCAGTCGAATTAAAAACGAAGAACGTCAGTGTAAGTTTACACAGGTTTTATTTAAAAACGCAATTCACAGGCTAAATTTACAATACTCCGCAGTAGTTTAATTTAAAAATAGACCCTGTGCATCATAAGTTTTGGAAAAAGGGATAACAAAAACGTTAATTAAAATACATGGTCATGGGAAATAATTAATCAACGTAGAGTGGACTCTCTCTCTCTCTCTCTCTCTCTCTCTCTCTCTCTCTCTCTCTCTCTCTCTCTCTCTCTCTCTCTCTCTCTCTCTCTCTCTCATCTCTCTCTCTCTTTCTCTCTCTCTCTCTCTCTCTCTCTCTCTCTCTCTCTCTCTCTCTCTCTCTCTCTCTCTCTCTCTCTCTCTCTCTCTCTCTCTCTCTCATTCTCTCTCTCTCTCTCTCCCTCTCTCTCTCTCTCTCTCTCTCTCTCTCTCTCTTTCTCTTTCTCTCTCTCTCTGACTTTTACATTCCATGTAGAGATCTAGCGATCTGTACCATCAACTTCCATTCATCTCGTACCATGACTTTTTGACATCAGTTTCCTTATCCTATATCGCCGACGAACACCAGCTGGACTCTTTTTCAATACTTAATTGTAATGGAACGGATCTTGCTTTCTACATGACCTTGCTGGAAATCAACGTAGTAGCTCGTGAATGCTATTGATGAACAATAAACATTTTTCCAAAATTATCCTTTAAGATAAAACATTCATCTATCAAAATATTGTGTTGGTTTGATCTGCAATAGTTTTAGTTGCAAGCTCTGGAGAACGTTCGTCTTCGTTATTGGTATCACGCCCCATAAACGATCGTTTTACACATCGGATGAAAATGGATAGTCAAAATAGAAACTATTTAAAGTGGTGAACATGGTTCAAATTTCAAAGTGTTAAACATTAAATGCTAGCATATAATTTGTTCCAAATCTAAGAACCCAATCAACTGCAAACTGTTTCTCTTTTTTAGTAATTTTTAGTAAACCTTTTACTCAAGTAAAATTCCATAAACATTTTAAAATTTTTAATATGTAAGTATTATTTTTTTTTTTAAATATTTTAAAATTACCTTTCGGTTTTCGAGCTTTTGTTTGTGTTGCTTATAAACATTCTTTTTTAATTTAATTTTTCCGGAAAAGTTTTAGTATTTGCAAACCATATTTTAAATATTTTTAAATTAATTTTATTTCCAACTTAGATAGCAAAACTTGAAACTAGTTCATATCATACATATAACTAAAGTCTAAATCAAAAATGTATTTGTAGTTTGTACAGCAAAACAACTGAAGCAAACAAAATGAAGAGACCACCAACGGGGTAGTTGTAGCGTCGGCGCTCTATTTTTTTTTATTTTTACAAACAGAATTTTATTCATTCTATTATTTTGTTTAAATAGTTTTATAATTTAATTGAAAATCTACTTTACTCTTAGAGTATATATAAATATAGAGAGAACATAACTTTAAAATTGTATGAAGAGAGACATAAGAAATCGTGTTTGCTAATATGTCATATTTAATTTCTCATTTCGCCATTTGCATTTCTGTTTATTTACAACAACCAACTATTGTATTAAATTATAAATTAAAAACAATTAAATAATTTAAAACGAAACAAAAAGTACAATCTATTATTTTTAGTTGTGCTAATTTTTATAAAATGAATGAAAATAATTACGAGAGTATTTTACATTTATTGTGTTATTTCCAGTGATTTTATAATAGTGAATATTTTATTGTTTTATAATGCCAATGTTCAAATATTTGAGTTATGTATACATCCTGAAAGTATATTATGAAAACTAGCTGGCGACCAACTTTTCATTTTTGTGTAGTTTATTTTTAATAGATAAAAGATTAAAATTTATATGTTTGGTTAGAATTAAATCCTAATCTGTCATTTTTCTTATTTCTTTTTATATAGTAGCAGTGAGGGAGAAACTATTATTTTTTTGTGGTAGGTTTTTTTCTTATAGATTTAAAAGAAACTCGCAATAATTGTACAATTTTGAACCAAATGAAAAATTTACGCACGTCTTTGGGAAGACAAACCGGTTTCTCTCTCAGAGAAATAAAGCAAAACAAACAAACAAAAAAACGATTTGACAGAAGATCAATCACGATTAATATTAGTTATGGTGGTCGGTTGACTTTACTAAACTGGAAATAATCTTGTGGTATAGATTACAGTATGTGTATCCTATAAAAGGAGAAGTAAAAATAAAATTAAATGAAATGAGATTATTCCTGGAAAAACAAGAATTTTATGTTTTAGTTTTCTATTACAATTTTAATTATGAAATATTTTCATTTCAAGTTTTATGAATTACACTTTTAGGATTTATTCTTTTTTAATTTTGAGATTGTTTAGATTAACTATTGCCGAACCAAAGGATCCGGGTACGATATCCAATTAGGTCAAAGGGTTTTCAAGTGAAACTATAATAACTATCAAGCCAGACCCACTGTTTAACCGATTATCAGCCGATTTTATGTATTAATTGAATCTGACATTGTTTATAAAATAAGCGATCAATCGAAACTAAGATAATTGATTGCCAGTGTTGAGACATCCCATGTCCTTTTTAAAACGATAGCGGCATATACAAAGCCTTGTACTTTTAAGAAGAGAGTTAAAAGAACGTCTACTCATATAACCAACAAGAGCAACACCCTTTTGCGGATTTATAATAAAGATTGTAAATTACAGTCAAATTGTGGATATAAATTTTAAAAAATTTAATCAGAGTGAAATTTTTTAAAATTTATATCCACAATTTGACTGTAATTTACAATCTTTATTATTACATAACCAATTTTTAAATGTGGTGAATTAAATAAAACACAAGAGTCAATCAAACAACAAGCATTTAGCAAATAAAACAAACATTATGGCACTCAATTAAATCAATTTACATCAATATTCCGGAAACCACAATTTTCTTATGAATCGAATGTACATGTGTGTAATAAAATATTTTGAAATGAACTATAGAAAATTCGAAAGGCAAATGTGGAATCCGATTTCTTTTATTAGCTCTGTCTGATATAGGATGTCAGAAGGTTTTTCAATTGAAGTCTTTTTTCGTTGTGTGCAGGTAAATGGTAATATGGGTAATGTTATAAATAAAAATGGCCTCAATGTGGTTCAAATACCTTGTACAAAACTTTTCTGGTATACTCTCTATAATTTTATTGTAAAATTTACATGATTAACCATTGAAATTCATCGAATTCGCTTACCACTGCCATAGTGTATCGTAAACTTTCTATCTGCAAAATTTTGAAACTAGAACTTTTATAACTCTATTTTAACATGCAAAGACATAAAATACTAAAACCGAAATTATTTAGATCGAGTATAAAATTTATACAAAAAAAACAGAAACGAAAACAACTCAGTCGTGATGGTTCATATTAACTTTTATGTTTGAAGGTTGGTATTTTGTTAGATATTGTTAAACCTTTTAAAATGGTTTGATTTTGTTGACAACAAATCTAAAAATAATTATGACTAATTTTCCATTTTAACTTTAAAATCACATTTTGTTTGTTATCTCTACTCACACTGTTATTTAATGGTCAAGTTACCTATTAAGTGAATTTTGCAAATTTCTATAATCAAATTCAATTATTTCGATATCATTGGGAATAAAGCAAAACAAAAGGTAAAGCTTTGATAATAAACAAATGTTTTTCTTAATTCTGATAAATGTATATAAGTATAATAAATGTACTTTTAATCACGGAGACGAATTTCAAACTGACACTTTGAATTTAATGTTATTCATAGATGATACACCACGGTGCGCCTTAACTAAAATTAAATAAAAAGGTCTTACACCTAGAAAATTAGTAGAGATTCTGAATTTATAATGTTCATAGATGAGAAAAATCAAAAAACTAAAATAATCTGTGGAGAGATTTTTAAATAAATCCACTTTGAACATTTTTGCGCACGAAGTACGATATTTTGGAAAATATGGCATTGTTTTATATGAATAGAAAGGAACAAAGGATATAATAATAATTTTTAAGTGGTAATTCTATTAAACTTTTATTATTGCAACATTTTAGTACTAATAAAATATAAAAATGTTACGTAATTTAATTATAATTACATCAATTTAAACATGTGAAGCATTATATCTACAAACATCGCTCAAAAGGTGTTTAGGATAATCCGAGTGATTCGCAGCAACCTTATTCATATCGCAGGAAGACTTTAAGAAATCAAAATGTACGGACTCCATCGCCTGCTCTCCAAAAAATGCTAATCCTTCACCGTTTTTTTTTTCACAGAACTGTTATGTGAAAAAAAACTGCTTGAACCTTTGGTGTAACGCTGACACTTAAGTCCATGTAGCTCTTTTTGAAAGCTTCTATACATGCTTTGTAATTTTGGTCAAGATTATTTCCGAAGCATGCAGAAACTACTTTTTTGAAGTCGTCAAATACTTTAACATACTTAGGTATTGCTAGATTTTCAAACTGGCGCAGAAGATCTACTTTATCCAAAAGTGTTTTGCATGCATTTCCTTTAAACCCAGAACATCCTCGTCTGATTTCACACTGAACGTGACAAGCTTTTGCCCATGACAGCGACTCATTTTCACACTCTTTCAACATATGCGTGAAAACAGAATTAACAACACCAAGCATAAGGTGTAAATCTGGCGGTGGAATAATGTCTAGAAATGTTTTGCCTCCGACAGTTGTAATTAGCGGTGGATGAATGCAGTTGAAATAATCTTTCGCTTTGTTTTTTGCACCTTTTCCTTCAGTCAGCCATTTTGTATAATACGATGCAACATTTTCGGGGATCTCAATTCGCCACAGCTGCTTAGCTCATCTTTCTTGGCATAACAATAAGTGCACGGGTATGCACTACTGTGCGGCATAATACCTGCCAAGATATTCGCTAGCTTCAAATCGGTCGTAATTGTGCCGTGGAAAGGACTTATATTCAACGATGAAAAGAGTTGATCTACATTCTTATAATTTTCTTGTGCACTTGAAACGGCTGCTAGAATAAATAGTCGTTTAACTCCGGAATCCTTAAATTTCCTTGCTGCTAACCCCTCATCATACTTAGCACGCTTACCGCTGTACTCAAACTGCAACTCATTTGATTGAACAGAAAGACATATTTTAAAAAATCCGCCTCCTCCATCAATACCCATTTTTAAGTGAACATCCAATACATCTCGTTTATTTTTCACATACTGAACAAAAGCAGAAACATCTTTGCAGTAAACTCCAAACGCAGGAGAGTAATAGATAATTCGCTCTGCGACACAAGGTTAAACGTGTTTTGTTTTGGTAGTTTTATTTTCACAGTGCTTGTGTCGCTTAAAGTCAATTTAAGTTTTCATTATTTCTGTTTTTTAAATTATGGTTAATAGACAATAATTAACAATTAATAAACTACTAATAATTATAAAATTTATTATAAACGATTAATATAAACATTTAATACAAAATTATTTTGTTTTTTTCTATTTATAAGTAAAAAAATGATGCCAGCATTTTTGAAATATCGTACTTCGTGCGCAAAAATGATCAATGTGGATTTATTTAAAAATCTCTCCACAGATTATTTTAGTTTTTTGATTTTTCTCATCTATGAACATTGTAAATTCAGAAACTCTACTAATTTTCTAGGTGTAAGACCTTTTTATTTAATTTTAGTTAAGGCGCACCGTGACACGGAAAGAAATGAAATTATTAGCATGAAGCAGAAATAAATTATCTTTTATAGGGAGTTTAATTTTGCCAAATATCAAATAATAAGCTATAAAGTCCTTAATTGTAGACTGCCACGAAAAATCACCACGTAAGTCACAAACTATCCTGCTGAAAAACTAGTGTTATTTATAGCAAGGATTTTTCAATACATAAATTTATATATATGGAGCATTCTCTGTCAACCGGCCACCACCTTCTGTCCAAAAACTGGAGCAACCTATGAAATTTCAGTTTGGCTCATTTATGGTTCTCTTAAATGGTTCGATGGCTTTTACAAGTATGACATCGAAAAAAATATTCTTTCATATGGAGGTGGTTGACTTGCAGCGCCATACTGGTCCGCCATTTTGAATTTTTCAAAAAGGTCATGGCTAAAAATAAGCTAGAAGGATATAGCAAAAAAAAATGAGCCTAACTGGAATTGCATAGGTTGCTCCAATTTTTGGACAGGGGGGGGGGGGAGGGTGGCCGAGATGACAGAGAATGCCCCATATATATAAATCTATGACCCTAAGAATTAATTGATACTCATATAGCTGTGATTTGTTTATCTTATTTGCTTATTGCTATAATACAGTTAACAGTTAATGCATGGGGATTGCTGGGGGTTTGAACCCTCTCTTCCATGTTGCATCAAATCGGTTAAAAAATTATTATAATATGCACTTACATGGAATTTACATTTCAATTTACTATAGTAAAAACCTAATTTTCTCTATCAGCAGCCAAATTCTGTAACTGTGAAACGGTGAAGTGATAAAAATTTCTTCGTTTCTTTTCATTAAAAAACTTATCACTTCACCGCTTCACAATTACAGAATTTGGCTGCAGATCCCTTATTTCATGTTTCGTAATAACAACAGTTATTTTGTGTATATGTACATATTTTTTAATCTTTAATTCAATTTGAATTATAATTCATAACCATATATTTATATTACTTATATTTTAATTTTTTTTTTATTGGAAGTTAGGCATGTTTAGTGTTAATAATAACGAGTTATTAATTAACGTCTCTGAATAGTCGAAGATACTATGCCAACTAGGACTGGGATTCTAAATTATGTTTCCTTTAGGAATTTATAAACATCTATTTTGAAATTTTGGTAATTAAAATTATCAGGAAAAACCCACGCCGGCAAGGAATTCCAGGAGTGTGAGACTCGATTAAAAAAAATTCACCCTGAAAGGCTACAGTTGTACACTGTGTTATTTGAACCGCAAATGGATGGGCCGCTGTTGCAGCTGGTATGATGCTAGAATAATGCAGGCTTTGGTAAAATCGATTTGATCTCTTCAGAAACCCTTTCATCCATAACGTATTTATAAAAAATTGTTAAATCAGCAACATTTTTTCTGTGTTGCAATGAATAAAGTTTCTTAGTAAGAACAGAGTTACCAATCAATTTAATAACTGTTCGATGCACAGCATCATGGCATCTTTCATACTCGTTTGCATACTCCACGCTAAATATGAGAACAATAATCCATGCATGGACGGATAAGAGACTTGTAGACCAAAAGAAGCTGTTCGCTATTGAAAAACTTTTTACAACGTCCTAAAAACCGTAATTTTTTAACAATGTTCTTAGCTAAGCTAAAATATGAGAATTCCACTTCATATTATTTTCAACCTCAACCCCCAGAAGCCTGACAGACTTCTTCTCCACAAGATCTTTCGTATCAAAATTTAAAGGAAACCGCTTTGTGTTAATTACCGATATTTTATTTTAAGTTTTCACCCTTTAAATATAAATAAAAAAAACATAAAAATCAAATTGAATTTTTTATCTAAACTTCCGGCCGCCCCCCATAGCGATCCTGCGTACGCCACTTGTTAAAAAGATAAGTATCCACGAGTTTGCAAGCAACTGCTCATTTACCAAAAATTTGCCGCTATTCAGCATTTTCACAGAATTTTTGTGGGGTAGTAACATGAGCAAGTTAGCCGTTTGTCGAACATTATACCGGGGTATGACCATATATTCAAGATTGATCTGTTTGCCATAGAGAATAAAGAATGAACATCATAAGTTTTTTTCTCTTGGTATCAGCAATCAGTGTGTTTTAGAAGCATTGATGTATCCGCCGAATTTGCCGCTGTGCCACACACGGTTGTACAACTGGTCCACTAATGGTCCACTCCTGGCAACCATGACAAGGCCATTAACATAATTTTACTGAATGATGACTTCGGACAATAAATGGCTGCCAGTCATTGGCCACAGAAAAAAACCGATGGTCCATACAAGATTGAACAGCCGGTCCAATTACGGACCAATAGTGATTACAAGTATTGCAGCAATGGATGAGTACTAGCAGCAAAACTTCTTCGTAAAAAGAAACGCGAACACATGAAGAGCTGCATCGAAAACATCAACCAACATGCGGCCAACGGAAATTCAAAAGAATGCTTTGCCAATGCACGGAATCTGACAAAAGATTTCCACCCAAGATCTACAGCCATCAAAAATGAAAATAATGAACTCACAACATGTGAACGTGATGTGCTGGCAGTGTGGCGATCCCACTTTCAAGACCTACTGAATAGGACGAATGAAGTTCATCCTATTCGAGCAATTGCTCCATCAACGGAGGAGATTTTTGTCCCTTACCCAGCAATAGAAGAAGTGGAAGCTGCCATTAAAAAACTGAAAAATGGCAAATCATCAGGTTTCGATGGAATTCCCGCAGAACTTCTGAAAAATGGAGGAGCAGCTCTGGTCTCACGTATATACGATCTGATTCTTCAATCTGGGACCAAGAAGAACTACCTGCTGAATGGAAAACAGCTCTCATTGTCCCGCTACATAAGAAAGGTGACCGTCTAAAGTGTGCAAATTATCGTGGCATCGCACTGTTGAATACTGCATACAAAAGACTAGCTAATGTCGTACTTGCTCGACTCATCCCGTTCGCCGAATCTATCATTGGTGACTATCAGTGTGGTTTTCGTCCCAACCGCTCAACCACAGATCAATGTTTTACATTAAGGATGATTCTGGAAAAATGTTGGGAGTACAACATCAGCATTCACCAGCTCTACGTTGATTTCAGGCAAGCATATGATAGTATCATCCGTGACACCTCTGGTGCGCACTCATATGCCTTTGTATCCCAGAGAAACTTGTTTCTCTGTGCAAACTCACAACATCGGGATCAAATTGTAGAATAGTAATCGAAGGGTCAGTTTCTGATCAAATATAAAATATTTCTGAAAAAATATAAAATATTCGTATGTGTAAATTTAAATAAATTAAATAGAAAATATAGTTAAAATAAAAGCCCAACCTTAACATTATTATATCATAGTCTTCAGACAAGAACCGATAGTAAAACTATTGCTGAAAATTTCTCAAACTGTATATTTCTAAAATGGATATTATACTCTAGTGAGTTCTAACCAAATGACGTAGATCGGCCAAATCCTGGTTCAGCACTGGCCCAATGACCAATCAATATTAACCATTAACGTGCCATTGCTTGGGCATTTAAAGTAAACTGTGCTGAGCATTTTCTTTAAACCGTAGATCGGTCAGTTCATGGTTCCAGTGTTGGATCAATAACAATAGCCAAGTACTGTTTAAGTTTACCATTCATGGGGCAGTGCTTGGGCATTCAAAGGTAACTATATACTGGCTATTTTCTGTAAACCATAGAGCCGATGAATGGTTCTTTATTGGCCCAATAAAAATAGCCAAGTGCTGTTAACCATTAATGGGCCAGTGCCTGGCCATGCCAAAGGGCATACCCTGCTTAGGGGATATTGTATTATTTTAGACACAAATTTGTAATATTGCATCAATAAGCCTCTCCTAAACATTTTAAAAGCACAACGAATAGAATAGTTTGCTATTGCTAATACTACGTAAATCATGAAAGTTCCTGAAAATTTACCTTCTCTAATGTTCCATTATAAAGTGACCTAAGGCTTTGATCCGTTCGTAGTAGCTGAAATTTTAAACAGAATCCATGTCTATACCACTACGCTTGGTTCTGGAATCAACCAGAATCTAGGTTGAGGTATCGCCAAAGTAGATGAAGACCTTTAAAATTTTATTCTGTAAAAGGGTAGGCTTAGATTTATTTTTGTCTGTTAGGTGTCTCTTAAAACAGTGCGGCTTGTAAAGCTTTGTTGATGCGTAATGGTACAGAGCAAACAAGATTTGCTAATTTATCGATATCGTTGACTTTTATATTATTGATGTGGATAGATGTGCTTGCACCTATTTTCGATTTCCCAGTTTTTGGTTTTTTAATGTTGTTTTTGATACCATTTTTCCGTTTACTCAAAAGTTATAACTTCAATAAAAGTCTTAACAACTCCTCCTTAAAACTGTTTATTTACTTGCATTTATATAAAAATAAATGTTTTAAATATAACAAAAAACCCAACAAGTTCTAACGCTCTAGAGAATTTTATCTTAATGAAAGTATTTCTAGAATTACTTGAATTCTAATTAACCTTTTTAAAAAAAATGTTTCAATTTCGGGCAAAACGGGGAATATTTAATCGATAACGATCCCATTAAATCTTACACTAATTTTAATTTCTGTAATTATCTTTAGAGCGATGTGCAATATTATTATTCCATAGTGTAACGTAAATACGTATGATGTTTAACCTTAAAAGGAAAAATTTATTTAATATCATTAGAATTATAAATTAACCTCGCGGGTCGGTTGGATTTATGAAATTAATAATGAAATACAAAAATAGGTATCTATATTTGTGAACAACGACTCTGAACCGCGGACCAAATGATCATGACTCACTGAATTAAACAACTGCAGTCAAATTTTAATACACAATATAAATATATGTATGTCCTCATATTCAATTTAATAATTTAAATCACAATGAAAATCGATTGTAACATAAAAGTCTACCAACAAATTATTTAAAATCCTGGAAATTGGAGGTTAAAAAAGGTCAAAATATATGTCAAAATCAAAATTCATTTATGTGTTTTTTTTACGTAATTTTGTAGAAAGAGATGAGTAATTTTTCGTTGAAAAATTGAAAATTTGCTCTCTTTATTTTTTTGAACTTTGCCACACGTTCATCTATAAAAACGTTTGCAATTTTTTTTGTCATAAAATGAAATGTCATTATGTAAAATCTGTTGATGTAGAAAAGGAGCATTTTGTAATATTTTATGTTTAGGATTTATAAGAGGATTTGGTTATTGCGATTATTTCCCCATGCCAAGTGAATGAAAGTGTTTAGAAGAGTAAGTGTTAAATATTTTGTTAAAAAGAGATAAATACTATGAAGTAGTAATTGTCAATTCTATTGGCTCGTTTGCTTGTATGTATTTAGGATATGTTTTTTCGTTTGTCTAGAGAGGATGAGTGGAAGGATATCTGATTTAATTGAATTATTTTGGAAGCCTAATCCCTTGTTTTATATATTGAACAGTGAATGTTAAAGGTTTTATGGTTTTAAATGTTGTTATATGAGTGAATAAATTGTAACTACGTGATTTGTCGAATTTAAACTTTTATGCCACGAAAATGTCAGGATTAGAAAAAGAATACTTGTACTAATGCGGAAAAATTGTGTACCACATTTACAAAAAAAAAAACAATTATGTATGTATATACTGCTAAATGCGGGGAAATTTTAATAAAAATTGTAGTTCATAAATTTTCACTTGTTCTACTTAAACAATCAAAATTAATTGCGATTTTTGAGATTTCATACTGGAGAGCGATAAACGTAAATTGGTATTTTATGGTTTTCGATTTACTATGGTATTTATTATTGAACAGTAATATCAATTACAGCTTCAATTACTTTTATTACGATTTTAATTATTTTAATTTAATTTTGGATTAAGTATTTTTTGTTTTGGATTAGTTTTTTTAATTGGTTACTTGCAACTGTATGTAAACGATGGTTTATGATAGAATTATGTGATGTAATCAAAATAATACGAGTTTGAAAAGTGAAAGCTTAAATTATATGAATTTGAATTTATTGCAAGTAATGCACAATTATGACTGAGTAGTAAAATACGATGAAATATAACAAACGAGAATACTGCAATTCACGATATTTAATTAGTTTATTTGAATTCGCTTTACTTCAGACTAGTGATGGGAACAATCGAATGATTTCAACAATCGAATAAATAGTAGTCGACATGTTGTAACAATCGAATAATTATTCGAAGTGTTTTTTTGTCGTCAACAAAGTAGAACACACCACCCCTAGGGTCACAAAACTAAAAAACTCGTTGGATTTTGGCCACTTCATTTTTCTATTTAAAAAAAAACTTAATAATAAAAAAATTATGTTTCTATTAGGTAAGGATGAATATGTCTATATGCGTATTTTCAGTATTGAGTTAAACGATCTAGCTACATTTTTTAAAAATTAATATCACATGGGTTTTCAGTATTTTATTCTAACTTGTTTGGTTAGCACTTTCAAAGTTTAAGTGTAATGGATGAGGCCATTTTATCAGTCCCCAATGGAGTAACACTAGACAATTTTAAATTTAGAGTTTTAAGAACTCAGAAGTATAGCTAAAAATACTATCTGCTGGTTCATTGGCACTTTTGTAAAAATCAATAAACTTATGTTGTAAGCCAGTTACTCATAAAAAGTACTGTATTGTAATAAAACAAGTTTGGCTACTTTTGCTTGACGAATCAATCATTACATTAGTGAAAACAACAAATTTTGATCTTTTATTGCCACTATGATGTCTTCCAATATTTTAGGACCCAAAACATTCTCAACTTTGCTTCCGCCTTCGTTCTAACAGTCTAGAAGATGGCCTAAGTGAGAATCCAGAAGATGGCCTAACAAGGTAAATATACATAAAGTAAGAGTAAAATTATAAAAAAAACTTTGTCTTCTTTATTTTTTCCATTAAACTTATTAAATCAGTTATCTGCGTAAAGTAACAACAGATTAACATTATGTGATTTGTCCATTTTATTCATTTGAAAAACATTTATATTGAATATGTACTTGTTTACATTGAAGACCTTGCCTGCTTATCTATTCGTAAACTAATCAGCAGTTAATTCGTGTAAAATTACTTTCATCACAAATGGCTATAATTAATCTTTTGGTACAGTGGTAAGGGTATCCTATCTTAAACCTATAAATCCTACAATCGTTATAGATAAATTTCATAAAACAATATTTCAAAAAAATCTTCAGCAAACACTTTGAGTTTCACACTTTAATGTCTTGATACCTGTTACATCTTAAGTTAATTAAATCAACAGTCATAACTCAACAATAATCAAACTACGCAAAACCAATATATTCAACAGACAAGTTTGTTTAATTTCTCCTACTTAATGAAATCCCAAAATGTTAAGATTTAACAATAAAAATTCTAATTAAAATCCTCGTTTTAATTCCGAATAATATTTTTGTCAAAATCAATAAATCCAATTTTTTCAATAACAAAAAAATTAATTTATTTACAACGGAAAAATATATTTAAACATAAATAAACAACGAATATATAAAATTCTTCTATTCCTTTTCCAAAAGTAATTCATTCACTACCAAGAAAAAATACATATTTTAAATATAAATAAACAACGCGCATACATATACTTTTACAAATTTACAATAGTCATTAAATTATTTTACTCCTTTATCTCAAAAAACGAAACAAAATGTTTTACTATAATCTATTTATGACAAATTGAAGTATCCTCAAAAACAAAACACAAAATAAAATTTTTCTTCAAATACTTTTT
The DNA here is from genome assembly GCA_963693315.1 of Diogma glabrata. NCBI lineage: Eukaryota > Metazoa > Arthropoda > Insecta > Diptera > Cylindrotomidae > Diogma > Diogma glabrata. The sequence goes on along the minus strand of OY856187.1, from coordinate 237,084,196 downwards.
CATTGATGTAATATTTTTTATTTCATTGTTATTGTACTACTATACATATAAATATATAAAGTCAATGTTTTAACAACTCGTTTTTAGGACCTAGATTGTTATTTAATTAATTGTAGAATCACTAATTTCCAAATGAATGATAAACAAAACAAAACTACCAAGTACCTACGCCTATTATAAAAAATAATGTAAAATTATCATCCCTTGATATTATTAGGATATTATTGTTCTATTTATAATTTTTCCAAATAATAACTCACATCAAATACCAATTTTTTCAGCAAAATAGTTTTTTGTAGGGATTAAAAGACAAAGATACACAAACAAATATTTATCAATAATATATATAAAATAATTCTTCAATTATTCCTTTTAAATTTTGATAAAATATTAAATAACTATAGCTCAAAGCTTTTTAGATTTTTCATTGTATAGTTGAAGTATTTTCAGAAACATTTTGCAAATAATTTTTTAAATCAAGAAAAGAAAACTACCTACAGGGCCTAGTTCAACTATTTTTCAACCTATCGATAACTATTTATTCGATTGTTCCATTCAATTACTAATAAAAAAATAGTTATTCAAATAAAAACACTTCGAATAAAAAAACCTTTCGAATAAAAAAACTAGTAGTAAAAACACTTCGGAAAATAACACTTCGAATAAAAAAACCTTTCGAATAACAAAACTAGAAGTAAAAACACTCCGAATAAAAAAACACTTCGAATAAAAAAACCTTTCGAATAACAAAAATAGTAGTACAAACACTTCGAATAAAAAAATTAGTAATGAAAACACTTCGAATAAAAAAACTAGTAATGAAAACACTTCGAATAAAAAAACTAGTAATGAAAACACTTCGAATAAAAAAACTAGTAATGAAAACACTTCGAATAAAAAAACTAGTAACTATTTTTATTCGAATGAATTTTTTATTCGGTGTCTGTTATGAACAATCGAATAATTCGAAATGTTTCAACAATCGAATAATTCGATTGTTTTTATTCGATTGTTCCCATCACTACTTCAGACTGTAAAATACAACGTTTTTTTATATTTATTTTTATTTACAGCTTGCCGTTCCAAGGCATGTTGGGTGCAACTGGGGGGCGTTTACTGGGGCCATCCGGGTCACAGCCTCACAGGCATGTATGGCTACCAACTGCTGGTCGAACTTTAGAAATTCAAACAAATGGAGAAGGTAAGATAGTTGTTGAGATTATAAATTTATTAGATAACAATAAAATACAAAACTTTTTCTGTATAATCACCCTAATACCATTTTAACATAATGAATGTGAAATAAAAACTGACTCGTTACGAACCAGTTTTTCTTCTATTTGTCAAAGATTTCCTTTTCTTCGTTAAAATTTTATCGTGAACACAAAAACAACAAAGTCTCTGATGACCAATTCGGTTAATAAAAGATATTAACGACAGTTGTCTGTCTTAGGTTATTTTCATTTGAGTTTTATTTGTTTTCAAGAAAATTTTGAAAGCGAGAACAAAAAAAATACATTTTATTTGTGTTTAAAAACTTTTGGGTTTTCTGACATTTTTTTTTATTTTTATTTGGTGACAGAAAAGAACCTTAAATCACTTGTACGATTTCATTCAATTTTGTGTCTGATTTTACAATCGAATTTAATTATTTTGGTTATATTTTTGACGCTGCTCAAATTTAGGATTGGTTCATGTTTGGCATAGTTTTGATAGTGAGCTAATTTTCCCATGCTAATCAACATAATCCAGCTATTCTGGTTTAAAAAGTTAGTTTTGTTCTTAGAGTATATATAAATATAGAGAGAACATAACTTTAAAATTGTATGAAGAGAGACATAAGAAATCGTGGTCACAAAAATGTCATATTCAATTTCTCATTTCGCCATTTGCATTTCTGTTTATTTACAACAACCAACTATTGTATTAAATTATAAATTAAAAACAATTAAATAATTTAAAACGAAACAAAAAGTACAATCTATTATTTTTAGTTGTGCTAATTTTTATAAAATGAATGAAAATAATTACGAGAGTATTTTACATTTATTGTGTTATTTCCAGTGATTTTATAATAGTGAATATTTTATTATTTTATAATGCCAATGTTCAAATATTTAAGTTATGTATACATCCTGAAAGTATATTATGAAAACTAGCTGGCGACCAACTTTTCATTATTGCGTAGTTTATTTTTAATAGATAAAAGATTAAAATTTATATGTTTGGTTAGAATCAAATCCTAATCTGTCATTTTTCTTATTTCTTTTATATAGTAGCAGTGAGGGAGAAACTATTATTTTTTTGTGGTAGGTTTTTTTCTTATAGATTTTAAAGAAATTTGCAATAATTGTACAATTTTGAATCAAATGAAAAATTTTCGCACGTCTTTGGGAAGACAAACCGGTTTCTCTCTCAGAGAAATAAAGGAAAACAAACAAACAAAAAAACGATTTGACAGAAGATCAGTCACCATTAATATTAGTTATGGTGGTCGGTTGGTTTTGTTGCTCTCCATCGAGTCAAAATGACACGGCTTTGCTGTTCAGTACTACAGAGGTGTGGATTAAAGTAGTTAAATAATGGGCTAAAGAGGCTTTGCTGTTACATTGATCTGGAGGTGCTGAATAGAATGAGGAAGCATTGCTGGTCGATATAGTTCAACTTTAACGGTTCAATCTATCGAGTGCTTAACATGTTTGTCATGTTATGTTGCTTTAAAAAAATGTTATTGAATATATCGATGGTCTAGCGCACATATGTGGTAAGTGACATTTTTTGAGAAAATGAGTTAACTACTATATAAAATTCTCCATTTCATTTTTCATATAATGTATAATTTCATATAATGTTAATTAATTCATATAATGTTATAACATATAATTTCATATAATATTACTAATAATGTGTTATAACCGTACATTATACTAAAATCAATATGAACAAAGTGGTAAGTACTTATGGTTTGCATAAAACCAAATATTATTCATGAAACTCTTAGGTTCTAAGATGTAAAGAGACATTAAAATAAAGACTAGATAACTAATATAAAACGCTATCGAATTCAACCACATAATATTTGACATTGAAATGTAAACTTTCAAATGCCTGTACTGAACAATTTGCTAAATGTCACTTACCACATTTGTGCGCTAGACCATCGATATATGTTATGTTGCTTTTCATAACATATTATGGAGCAGATAAACAAACTCAAATAATAAAAAAGTAAAAAACAACCGTCCAGTTAGTCTTTTTATTATTTTTGTGCAGAAGTAATGGGTAATAAAATGTTCATTGTAAAACGAGCACTGAATGATATTAATATCCTAGTGCTTTTCAGAGTTGTTACGTAGACAAAATAGATTACTTTACATGTATAGATTACGTGTAAATTACGCGAGATATTTTCGTGTAATCTATAATGTAAACTATAATGTAATCTATTTAATTGATATGCAAGTAAATTCTAAAATTTTTGAGCAAAACATAAAATTAAAAACAAGTAAAACCTTAGTAAAACAGCTTAATTTTTAGTTTATTCATTTGAAATTATAATACGAAGTGTTTTTTTGCAATTCCGAATCACAATGCGACGTATTTCGATGTTGTCAACACTTTCAAAAAGTGAGATTTTTCCGCACTGTTTTGTTTTTCTGTTTTATTTTTCCACACTGTTTTAACTTCTAGCTTTGTTTTGTAGAAGTGAGAAATAAGAACGTTTTATTTCTTCGCACTGTTTTATTTTTCCACACTGTTTTAACTTTTAACTTTGTTTTGTAGAAGTGAAAAATAAGAACGTATGAAAAATTTTCTCAATGCTAAGTTGATAAGAGAAATGTTTACTTATATCTGAATATGAATGTAGAGTGTAAAAAAGTTGGATGCAGAGTAATTTTGTTCAATTATCTCATTCTGATTCGGAGTTGCAAAAAACGTTGTGTGTCGTTGTACAAATTGTTTTCTTCCGCACTTGTCGTAATTTGTCCAACTTGGCTTCGCCTCGTTGGACAAAATTACGACGCGTGCGGAAAAAATCAACTTTGTGCACCTCGATACACAAAGTACTATTTTCCTTTCGTCTGTCTAAATTTAGTTGGTATCTGCTAAACTTTGTTGGCAATTCCAAATTCATCCACAAATGAGTAAATTCTGCAATTAAGGTTTCAGGATTCTGCCATATGTTGGTAAAACTACAAGCTGGATTTAAAAGAGAAACATTTTCCCTGACTCCCTAATAGATTACACCAAATTGAAATAGATTACATAGATTACATTACATAGATTACGTGTAATGTAATCTATTTTAGATTACGCGTAAAGGAACCCTGCTTTAAATTAATATAAATATTATGTGCAAGTTCTGCATTGTATTTTCTCTGCAGCCAAACTAGAATTACAAAGAGAATGTAGTGAACGATTTTTTTTTCTGTGTGGTTGTTGTTGTTTACTTCATAGCGCGCTAGAACATTATGCATTTTTACGGCTAGCTAGAAAATTATTTTCGTGATAAAAAAACAAAAGTAAATTACATATATTTAATTAACTAAAAACTGTATCATAAGTGATAAATTCTAGTTTGACCGTAAAACAATATTATAATTTTAAATTTTTTTTTAATAAAATGTGTTGTGTGGTAGGAATTACAATATGTGTCATAACAACACATAAAGACCTATTTCATAACTAAAATTGACTATGCTACCGTTGACTGAATAGAGTTCATCCGTTGGCAGCCTTAAGATATCACCGTGACTATAGATGTATTTCACTTCTGTTGCCAGTGTTATGTGATATCTCACGTTAGCTCATCCCATACAAGGTTGTACAACTGGTCCAATAATGGTCCATTACTGGCGACCAGTAACCCAGCAATAGCCGAGTACTGGCAAGCATGATTGGACCAGTAACATAATTTTGCTGGATGATAACTTCGGCTGCCATTCATGGGACAGAGAAAAAAAAAAGAGCAATGACCCATACAAGGTTGTACAGTTAGTCCAGTAACGAATCAATAATGATGATCAGTATTGCAGTAATGGCCGAGTACTGTACTGAATACTTGGTTATTGTTATTGGGCCAGTACTAGAACCATTCATCGGCCGATCTATGGTTTACAGAAAACAACCAGTATATAGTTACCTTCGAATGGCCAAGCATTGGTACATGAATGGTAAACATTACTTGGCTATTGTTATTGGGTTATTACTGGAACCATTATCCGGCCGATCTACGGTTTATGGAAAATGGCTGATACAGTTTACTTTAAATGGCCATGCAATTGTCCATTAATGGTTAACATTAAATGGCTATTGTTATTGGGCCCGTACTGCAACTAAGAATTAGCCGATCCATGTCATTTGCTTAAAATTCACTAGAGCAATATCCATTTTAAAAATATACATATATTTCAAAAATTTTCACCAATAGTTTAATTATCGTTTCTTGGCTAAAAAAACTATGATAATATTGATGAGGTTGGAATAAGTTGTAAATTTTTTTTTCATGAAACATTTTTATTTTATTTTGAATTATTTTGTATTTAATTTATTTAAATTTATGCATATAATATTACATATTTTATATTTTTTTAATGGCCTAGTCATGGTTAGCAGTACTCGGCCATTACTGCAATACTGATCATCATTATTGATTCGTTACTGGACTAACTGTACAACCTTGTATGGACCATTGCTTTTTTTTTCTCTGTCCCATGAATGGCAGCCATTTATTGTCCGAAGTCATCATCCAAAAACACATTCCTTCGCAAAACCAACAAAATAAATATTGTTTTTGTATCAAAATTTTTAAAGTTATTTGTAATTTAATATAATTATAAAATTTATAAATTTAACTAGTAACAAAATCTAAACAATTATTCCAGACAGACCGAAAATACTTGCAAAAAAAATAGCAAACCTGCTCTCTGCTCAGCTTGATAGCCAATCAAAATCCAACCAAAGAAAAGTTTTTGTTTTAAAAAAGAAACTTTTTCATTTCTCTTAATTGTTTTTGTTTTCTCTTTTTAAAGAATTTCTTGTTATTTTGTCGCATTTCGTTACTCTTTATTTAAGCTAAAAAACACCAAAAATGTAAATTTTAGTCCGTGAAAAAAGTGCAGTTTAAAGTTTAATAGTCAAAACTATCTGCTCACTACAAAAAGCAGTGATATCCTGTGTCAAGCAGAAACGTGTGTAAAACAAAATATTTTGAAATAATTAGGTATTCTACGTAATTTAAAATACTTTGTCACTCGGATTAGATATTAGAATAATACAACTTAAACTAGCTATCGCGTCTCGTGGACAAACCGTTCAGTCACGCAAAAAGAGACGTTTTCACGTTTCATAAATAGTACATTATATACCGAGGTGATAAAGTAAATTTTCTACATTGAGGTGGATATATGAGGCGAGAAACGAAGTTTCGAGCGAATTAAGCACCGAAATGGAGAAAATTTTCTTCACCGAGGTTTATATACTATTTTTTTTACTACTTGATATAAAAAATGCACTAAAACTCTTAATTATTCACAAAATAAAATGTCAATTAATAAGCAAATGGTGAATAAATAAAAATTTTGATTTGATGAAACATTGTTTTTATTCGCCTATATATTAAAGTGTTACTTTATTACTGTGATTTGCGGCTTTAAAGTATCACTTTTCAACTATTTATTTTGTCGTCATAGCTACGTCCAAAAAAGTAAAAAGCATTTGTATTTGTTTAAATTCTATGAAAAATAAATTTTTTTATCAAAGCAACCCGCAAATTCAAAATTTCATTATCCAATTAAAATAGTTGTTATCATTTGTTGTCATAGAATTTGGAAAAAATAATAAATATTTTTTCAAAGGTTACTTGTTCCACATATTTTTATTTTAAAATTTATGAAAATTTATAATTTTAATTTAGAATAAACAACTTTTCTTAAAATATTTTGCTTGCGGCGAATAAAAAATAGTATATGATGCACGGACGTAAGCTATTTTGGACTTAATGTGGATGCAAATCTCGGCTAGCGCCTCGATTTGCAAACTCCAGATCCGCCTAAAATCTTTAGCTTTACGTCCTAGCATCATAATGTACTATTATCATATCATTGGATTGCGTATTGGATATTTATTATTCAGGGCTGCTTAGTTAGAAATTTATTTTCAATGAATTTTCTTAAAACTATATAAAAATCACTTATGCTTTGGATTAAAAAATATAGCTTTTATTTATTTTTGACATGAAATTGAAAATCTATTTAATATTGTTGAGCCAAATTTAGAATTGTTTTAATCTACAACTCACAACTAAACTAAATTTCAACAGAATTCTGTTTAACACGAATTAAAATTTCAAATAAACTACTATAGTTGGAAAGAAGTTTTTGCATTCATTCATTATTTTATTTACGAAGGTGCTAAAATACTTATTATTAGGTGTGGGGAATAATTATTAGTAACCATAGCTGAGAAAAATAACTTTTTTCTACTACCCAACAAAAAAATTTACTTTCGATGTTTGTTTATTGAATCGAAAACTTCTTTTTCGTCACCGGTGATAAAAAAACCTATACGAACTACTTTCGTACCTAGTGACGAGGTAAAAGGTAATTTTAAGGTAATAAAAGTAATTTTTTAAAAGCCATCTATTTTCTAATTTCTTAACTAGAATAAACCATCCTAGAATACCCGTTAAGACAATCAATTGATTGAATTGAATGAAATAATTTTGTTGGTGTTAATTTGTCTCTGTTTTGAGGATGACGTTAATTTATTTTTGAATTATTTACGGACAATTTACATTAAAATTGTAAAAATAATAATAGTTAAATATATAATATTCATATATTCTTTTTAAATAGTATAATAAAAAACAGTTGGTGTTAAGATATTTTAAAATAGTATATTTTTCAACGATGCCGAAAACAACATATTTTGAAGCGAGAGGACAGTTTATCAGCCGAGGCGATAGCCGAGGTTGGTAATGGTCGCGAGATTCAAAATATGATTTTCGGCGAGTAGAAAACTGTACTTTTTCTACTACTTTTTTAAAAATTATTATTAATTATTAAGCATTTTCATTTAAAATTACCTACAATTCAAATTTTAAAACATATAAACATCCAAACAAAATCTTTCAATTTATATTTCTGCTATTAAAGTATAGATGACTCAATATGAATAAATTATCCGATTTCTATGTTATAAATAAAACCGTCTTTAGTTACAAGCCTGATTGTCCTTTCGTTCAAAAAAATCGTCAACTGTATTCATATACATATATTTATTCTATTTACACTACAAAATGCTATAATTTTATTCTATTTGGTCTATAAAGTCCGTAAAATCATTAAATAACTCATCTTTAAAGGTTTATTGTTTTTTGCATTTGGCGTCTAGTAGACTTATAACTAAAAGCGGTTTTCTAATAAACAAAATCAAATTTAAAAATTTTATTATTATTTCTAAAATAAAAACAACAGTTTTGATTTAGTTTTTGGATGGGGAGGTTGCTACGTAAATTCCTGATATATTTTAAAACAACGTAAAATATTTTATGTAAATAAATATTTTTTTTCGTTTTCCTTAAATAAATAGGTGAAATCAATTTTTTTAAAATATCTTAACGTTTGTTACCATACTATTTAAAAAGAATATGTGAATCTTATATAGTTAACTATTATATTATTTTTACATTTTTAATGTAAATTGTCCGTAAATAATTCTAAAATTAATTAACGTCATCTACCTAAGAAAGACAAATTAACACTAACAAAATTATTTCATTCAATTAATTGATTCTCTTAACGGGAGATTTATTCTAGTTAAGAAATTAGAAAATAGATGGCTTTTAAAAAATTACTTTCGTCACTAGGTACGAAAGTAATTTGTATAGGTTTTTTTATCACTGGTGACGAAAAAGAAATTTTCGATGCAATGAACAAACATCGAAAGTAGATTTTTTAAGTTGGGTAGTAGGTAAAAATATTATTTCACCTATTTTACAAAAATGAAAAAAAAATATTTATTTTACGTAAAATAATTTAGATTGTGTTAAAATATATCAAGAATTTACGTAACGTCATACCCATTCAAAAACTAAATCAAAACTGATATTTTTATTTTAGAAAACTGAAATCTGAATTTGATTTTGTTTATGACAAAGTACAAACCGCCTTTAGTTATAAGCCTACTAGACGCAAAATTCAAAAACAATAAATCTTCAAAGATGTATTATTTAATGATTTTAAGAACTTTATAAAGTAAATAGATTAATAATATAAGATTTTGTAGTGTAAATAGAATAAAAATATAACATCATGAATAACTATATGTATGGATATGTAAAAAATTAACGAAAAAAACAATAAGGCTTGTAATTAAAGACAATCTTTGACATAAAAATTGTATAATTTATTCATATCGAGTCATCTATTTTTTAATAGCAGAAACATAAATACGCATTGACAATTTTAATTTGTAACAGTGTATGTTTTAAAATGTGAATTGTATGTAATTATAAATGAAAATGTTTAAAAATTAATAATAATTTTTAAGAAAGTAAAGTAGTAGAAAAAGTACAGTCTTCTACTCGCCGAAAATCATATTTTGAATCTCGCGACCATTACCAACCTCGGCTATCGCCTCGGCTGGTAAACTGTCCTCTCGTTTCAAAATATGCTGTTTTCGGCATCGTTGAAGAATATACTATTGTCTTGGGTTTTTGAGTAAATAATTGAAATTTCTCATGCAAGTAGTAAAAAAAATCTATTTCGTAGCTTGAAGTAGAAAAAATTGATTCTTTTTGAGTTAATAGAAAGAAAGAACGTAGTTTTATTTTCATTAATTTTTTTGATGGTTTTGAGTGAAAAGAAATCGACATAAGTCATAAGGATTTTCATATAATTTTCGGCACAAGGCTTGTATGAGGACATTGTTTTTAGTTTTGGGCAGCGATGTATGGTAAACAAAAAATTCTTTGTTAAAGCACTTATAAAAATTTTAATAAAATGAAAAATTCAAACTTATTTTCCAACTGTTCCTGTTATTCAGAATTTGTGGAATCTGGAATCACACCAAAAATTACTCAAGAAACCTCTTCCTAGTAATTACAATTTTTGTTAAAAAACGACATTTGATCTGCATCAACTTGATATTTTCCAACTGTTCCTATAAGTTGGGATGAGTTGAAACTGAATGGAACCATATTTCATGTCAAATTTCAAGTTTAATTACATTTCATGTCATATACAAATAATTAATTTTATTTTTTCCAAACAAATTGGGTAAAAAAATAATCGAAAATCTCGGCAGACCGACATACGGTTTTTGCTTTTATCAAATCAGTAGGTCCTAAAACATCGAGAAATGGTAAGAATTTTACTTTTGGCTCGTGAATGTAATACTTAAGTTTTTCAAACCAAAGTAAAAAAAATCTAATCATCTTGATGGTTTTGCTCTGAAGTTGGTGTGTTGTCAAGATTTGAGGTACAATAAGTTTGAGATACAAAAATTGTGGTAACCATTTACTGTAATCAGAAATCAAAATTTAACTAATCAGTAAGAAAACAAATAGGTGATAATCAAATAATATCCAGATAGATTAAAAGATAAAAGAAAAATAACAACAATTAAAATAACACCTTTTACGATAGAATTAAATAGTCTGAAACGTTTTGAAGAATATTAAACGTGAATATTGCGTAACCTACATAAAAAAATAAATTTATAAATTAGTCCAATCATATAAGGCTTTCGCTTCGGAATGAAAGTATAAACCTTTGATTTGACTTTATAAAAGTTGGTTCAAAAGTCGCATAAAATCTCGTGTCTCAAGGTCAAATTTCGCGAAAATCGGTTTTTAAGATATATTTCGTTCCCTATGCCCTTAATAATGTTCGCTTCTATTATAAAAGTTGTAGAACATAAAATTCTCTACAAATTAGGTTCTGCACATTTTTTTATGCGATTAACCGTTTTTGAGATATAGATAAAAATGTAAAAGAAAAATTAGGAGAAAAATAATTTGAAAATATAAAGGGGCTGAAATCTCAAGGTTCTGAGATATCAAGACTTCGGTTTGGGTTATGGATTTTTATATAGTTTTCGGCAAAAGGCTTTTATGATGACATTTTTTTTATTTTTGGGGCAGCGATAATTAAACAAAAAATTCTTTGTAAAATACAAGTATTTTATCTCTGCTTAGAAGTTTATTACAAAACTAATGAGAAACATCAACTAAAATTATTCCAAAAATTCTTATAAAATCAAAACTTGTGACGGCCGGGAGAAAGACATTTTACACATACATTTTTTTTTTGCGTTTTTAGAGTCAGTAGGTCCTAAAACGTTGTGAAATATGCCAAAAAAATTATGGTAAGAATTTCGCTTTTGGCTCGTGAATGTAATATAATAGCATAAGTTTGTTCTTTAGTAAATAAATTAATTATACCTTTGAGAAAACCTTATTATAAGGGCCTCAAGGGAAGTACTAGAATGATAAGAACGATTTAAAGGATACGAATGAACCATGGCAATTGGAAGGAAAGCTTGTTCAAATGTCGTCTGAATGGAAATAATTTGTGTGAAAGTTGTTGTGTGGTGGAGGATATTGAGCATCTGATTCTGGTATGCCCTAAGAACGACCAGATCAGATCGCAATTCAATACCCTATTGAGTGGAAGACGATTGAATGAAATCTTAAAATTAGATAGATGGGAATTATAGATGTGTATGAGTTTATCAGAATGAGTGGAATAGAAGAGTGAGAGTGGTGTGAATGAGTCGATCTAAGAATGAGAGTTTGTGTGAATGGACAGGTTTTATTTATGTTGAAAAGAAATTTTTTAGCATTTTGCTATTCTTCTTTCTTTTTGGTATATCCTTTGATTCATATTAATTTTTATTTTTACGTATTATTTATTTATTTTTTTGGAGATTCACATTTTATGTATTTTTTCTATTTATTTTTTAAAATCTATAATAATAAAATAAAGTGTTTGTCTGTCTGCGTGCGCTCTCCAGCGAAATCGGTAGCACACAGGAGTCTGAAATTTTGTCAGGAGAAGGCTATTAACAGGTACTAATGCACCTCGGAGCCGAAATTTTAAAATTTAATTTAGATTTTTTATAATTAATAATTTTAATTTTCCTAATGGTTAAATGTATGCCTAAATGTATATTATATTTTATACTTGAATTTTATTCAACTTCTAGTCAGGTATCTTTGATCGATTTTTTTTTCCGTAAAACAGAATTACCATTCAAATGGAAAATTAAAGTATAATGTGACAAACAAATTCATTTAGATGAAAATTATATACATTTATATATTTATTATACACATACATGATACAATTGTATGTATCCAACACATTACGTTGCAACAAATATTTCTAATTTACAACAAACACGTTCTTGGTTTGGTATATATACATATGTAATACATATTTTATTTGGTTTAAATATATGTGATACATGTTCAAAATATAGAAAATTGGAAAATTGGAAAATTTAAAAAAATTTTTCCTCTTTTTAGAAACATTGATGCAGCAAGTTTTTGCAATGGAACCTTTGTGTTGAAGAAAAGGATTATGAACAATAATATCAAAGCTACAGGTTGAAAGTGCGAAAAATATGCGTCCCCATTAATTTCACAAACAAACAAACAATGTAGGTTATTTGAAGAAATCGGTAAAATATATGCAAATATGTCAACAAATGAAGTGATTTGACTGGTTTTAGATTAGTATATAAGTCTGGATTTATAAATGATATTATTCTTATTATTATTTTTATATTATACTACAAATTAGTCTTATTATTATGTTTGTCCAAATTTTGTTTTAAAACTCTGGCAGAAATGTCAAAATAGGACGATGGCCATAAATCGACAAAACCCAAAAAACGAAAACCTTCACTAAAAATGCTGTCATTCTTAGACCGGGTTTTCGATCAAAATCGTGTTTCGTATCAAACATCTGCGCTATGCATATTTAGTCTGTTCTTCAAAGTTTTCTTTCAGTGACATGCTCCATTACTAATATAAGCACACAAAGCAGAGCGCATGTAGAGCATTGGAAATAATTGGTAAAATATATTCGAAAATCTAAATTGCCTTTATTTAAGATCGGCAAATAATCTGGATAGATTGATAAATGAAATTAGTCAACATGAAATGGTACGATAAAACAGTAAATTTTGTTGCGGTGTACCTATTTTGTATCGCAAGTATGACGGTTCCAGAGTAAGTCATTGACAACTGTAACACCCAATAAACGAATGTTTTGACGTTCACCTAATTTTTCGCGACACATATTAAGCCGATTAACGCGAAAAATTGCAAGTGTTTAATTTAAACTCTCCGAAACTCTTTACCAATCACTTTCAAATGTTGACCTTCCTTTCAATTTTCAAACTATCTGGATTGATCAGCTAGAGTGATAATGATCTCTGTTATTCATATTTCCCAAATGAAAAAATTAAAATAGGCTTCTTCTATTCTCATTACGATTCTTTGAAATTATTCTTACTAATTCAACAAAATCTACGCACACAAACTTTTTTATAGGCGTAGCAACGTACGCCGGGTCCTGCTAGTTTATTATAAATTTGTCAATTTGCAATTGATCGGCGATATGGCTCCAATGAAGGAACTAACCCATAAATATAATAAAAAAAAATTAATTGCACTCTCCTCTCTTCTTATGGTAGAAATCTTATGGTAGAAAAATTCAAATTTGTCGAGGAATTTGCTCTACAATTTTTATACTAAAATATGGAGGGGCTGAAATCTCACAGCTCTGAGATATCAAGACTTCGGTCTGGGTTAAGGATTTTGATATAGATTTCGGCAAAAAACTTTTATGAGGACATGGTTTTTAGTTGTGGGCAGCGATGTATACCAAACATAACTCTTTGTTAAAGTACTAGTATTTTTTATCTCTGTTTAAAAATTTATTACAAAACTAACACCAAACATCAATACGTTGCCAGAAAATTATAATCCAAATTCCAAAAATATTGTTAAACTAAATAAAATCAAACTTTTTCAAAATTCCAAAAATATTCCAAAAATTAGAATAAAATCAAATATTTAGACTTTTTCTAAATTCCGATAATATTCCAAATATTCGTAAAAATTAAAACTTTTTCCAAAATTCTAAAAATATTGCAAAAATTATTACAAAATCAAAAAAAATACAAACTTTTTCAAAATTCCAAAAATATTTCAAAAACTATAACAAATTCAAAAATTTCTATGTCCAATTTCATTTTCAATTACATTTACGTCATATGTTTTTATGCTACATGCTACATTTTTTTTCCAAAAAATTGGCTAAAAAAATAAATGAAATCATATTTTTGACATACTTGACATTTTTTCTTGACAAACTTATAATGCCATAATTCTCTTAAATAATAATAAAATTTCATTTCAAACTAACAATTTTATTTTTTTCCAAAAAATTGGGTAAAAAAATAAATAAAAATCTTTCTTTTGACACACTTGACAACATTTTTTTGACAAACTTATAATGCCATAATTCTCAATAATAATAATAAAATTTCATTTCAAACTATCAATTTTATTTTTTTCCAAAAAATTGGGTAAAAAAATACATAAAAACCTTCTTTTGGCACACTTGACAACATTTTTTTGACAAACTTATAATGCCATAATTCTCAATAATAATAATAAAATTTCATTTCAAACAATTTTATTTTTTTCCAAAAAATTGGCTAAAAAAATAAATGAAATCATTTTTTGACACACTTGACATTATTTTTTTGACAAACTTATAATGCCAAAATTCTCAATAATAATAAAATAAAATTTCATTTCAAACATATAATTAATTTTATATTTTTTCCAAAAAATTGGGTAAAAATATAATAAAAATCTTTCTTTTGACACACTTGACAACATTTTTTTGACAAACTTATAATGCAATAATCTAGTTCTTGATCTCACATAACAATCCCGACCATCAAGATTTCTCCAAATTCAATGTTCCTACTCGTAATCAGTTAAAATGAACGTTTTTTAAGCCAAAAATATGAAATTTTGCTGTTTTTGACACAATGATTTTTTTGACACACTTCCGGTACAGTTATCGAAGACAGCGTCCTTTCGGACCTGTCCCTTGAGTATATCTATTTAAAAAAAAAAAATTTAGAAATCCCTCCAGCGGTTTTCCCTGCAGCGTTGGTAATGACGGCGGCCGGCCGGCCGGCAGACAGACATACATTTTTTTTTTGCTTTTTTAGAATCAGTAGATCTTAAAACGTCAAGAAATGCCAAAAAAAGTGGGGGTAAGAATTTCACTTTTGGCTCATGAATGTAATACTTAGGTCTTTCAGACCGATGTATATCAAACATAACTCTTTCTTAAAGTACAAGTATTTTTTATCTCTGTTTAAAAATTTATTACAAAACTAACACGAAACATCAATACGTTGCCGGAAAATTATAATAAAAATTCCAAAAGTATTGTTAAATTAAATAAAATCAAACTTTTTCAAAATTCCAAAAATATTCTGAAATGAGAATAAAATCAAATATTTAGACTTTTTCTAAATTCCAATAATATTTCAAAAATTCTTAAAAATTCAAACTTTTTCCAAAATTCTAAAAATATTGCAAAAATTATTACAAAATCAAAAATTGAAAATTTTTTTCAAAATTCCAAAAATTATAATAATATCAAAAATTAAAAATTTTTCAAAATTCTAAAAATATTTCAAAAATTCTTACAAAATCAAAAATTAATTCTGAAATGAGAATAAAATCAAATATTTAGACTTTTTCAAAATTCCAATAATATTTCAAAAATTCTTAAAAATTCAAACTTTTTCCGAAATTCTAAAAATATTGCAAAAATTATTACAAAATCAAAAATACAAACTTTTTCAAAATTCCAAAAATATTTCAAAAACTATAACAAATTCAAAAATGTCCATGTCCAATTTCATTCTAAATTACATTTACGTCATAAAAACAGGTACATTTTTTTTTCCAAAAAATTGGCTAAAAAATTAAATAAAATCATATTTTGACACACTTGACATTATTTTTTGACAAACTTATAATGCCATAATTCTCTATAATAATAATAAAATATCAAGTCATACGAACTATTAATTTTATTTTTTTCTAAAAAAATAGGGTAAAAAATAAATAAAAACCTTTCTTTTGACACACTTGACAACATTTTTTGACAAACTTATAATGCCATAATTCTCAATAATAATAATAAAATTTCATTTCAAACATACAATTTTTTTTTCCAAAAAATTAGGTAAAAAACTAAATAAAAATCTTTTGACACACTTGACAACATTTTTTTGACAAACTTATAATGCCATAATTCTCAATAATTATAATAAAATTTCATTTCAAACAAACAATTTTATTTTTTTCCAAAAAATTGGGTAAAAAAATAAATAAAAATCTTTCTTTGGACACACTTGACAACAGTTTTTTGACAAACTTATAATGCCATAATTCTCAATAATAATAATAAAATTTCATTTCAAACAAACAATTTTATTTTTTTCCGAAAAATTGGGTAAAAAAGTAAATAAAAATCGTTCTTTTGACACACTTAACAACATTTTTTTGACAAACTTATAATGCCATAATTCTCAATAATAATAAAAAAAATTTCATTTCAAACAAATAATTATTTTAATTTTTTTCCAAAAAATTGGGTAAAAAAATAAATAAAAATCTTTCTTTTGACACACTTGACACCATTTTTTTGACAAACTTATAATGCCATAATTCTCAATAATAATAATAAAATTTCATGTCAAACAAACAATCTTATTTTTTTTCCAAAAAATTAGGTAAAAAAATAAATAAAAATCTTTCATTTGACACACTTGACAACATTTTTTTGACAAACTTTGCAATAATCTAGTTCTTGATCTCACATACCAATCCCGACCATCAAGATTTCTCCAAATTCAATGTTCCTACTCGTAATCAGTTAAAATGAACGTTTTTTAAGCCAAAAACATGAAATTTTGCTGTTTTTGACACACATAATGATTTTTTTGACACACTTCCGGTACAGTTATCGAACACAGCGTCCTTTCGGACCTGTATCTTGTGAATACCTATTTTTGAAGTCCCTCCAGTCGTTTTCCCTGCAGTGTAGGAAATGCGGCCGGCCGACAGACAGACACACATTTTTTTTTTTTTGCTTTTTTAGAATCAGTAGGTCCTAAAACGTCGAGAAATGCCAAAAATAGTGGGGGTTAGAATTTCACTTAGAGCTCATGAATGTAATACTTAGGTCTTTCAGACCGAAGTAATCTTTTTATTTTAGGAGTAAACGATATTTTGGTATTTTCACTCCTATATTGGGAAATATTACATTTTTAAAGAAAGTCCTTCTAAAGGAATGGAGTAAAGGAGTAATATACGGATCGTTTTAAACCCTGATTCATACATGTTTGATTTTTATTTAATATATTCCAACATTTTAACATAAAAGAACAGCATTAGGCTAAAAATAACATATATGTATATACATATATATTAATTATATATAATACAATTTTAATGCAACGACCATGTTTTTGTAAAACGTAAACAAGGCAATGTTTACAAACACACTAGGGACTTGCATTATTTGACGATTTGTCATTTCTCGCCTATAATGGTCGCAGTCCAATTATATCATTTTTGGTTTAGCCAAAAAATACGGTTGAACACGATTTATTTTTTTGTATGACGATTATAGACGGTTTTTCATCAGAAGTTTCGTAAACAAAGGCAATCAAACAAACATTTGAAAGCTAATGTATAGTGAATATATGAATCAACTATTATTAGAACTTATATTGCGTTTATGAGATACATTACATTTTTTATAAATGGAGGGCGAGGTTGGGAGATCTGGTTTTCCCAGTTCGGCCAAAATTATAGATTCGGCTCTGACCGTACTAAATAGTCCTCTCCAACATTAGTACCAGAAAGTTTGATTATTTTTGTTATCAAATTAAAGTAAAGCGGACAAGTCGTACCTTTACTAATATTTTTAGAAACAAACTAGAAGTTGTCACTATTAGTACAGTTGTTGGTTGGCTAACTAGTATGTTTTATTATTTTTATTTAGCTAATACTACCTATGTACATCGTCAATACTGGTGCCTAATGCATTCAAAAATGACGACCTGTCGCTATGATAAAACACAACGATGTTAATGCAAAGTCAATCGTGTTAAGCAAAACCAAATTTGGGCGAGTTTTGTGCTTATTTTTGTTATATTAAAAATGCATGTAGAAATGCTTAAAGAGGGATAAATAAGAATGTTAGACATGTAAATTATAGTTATCTGACATTCAAATATATTTACAACAATTTAAATAAATGTCATAGGATATGCTAACCCAAATCTGTTATAAAAAAAATTGCTAGATCAGTTCACTTTGTACGGACGGACAGTGTCATTCTGTAACCGTTGTACAAAAAGCTATAGTGTTAAGCATTTCCTGCAAACAAAAATTGCCTTTTTAAATGATTTTGGAACAGCGTGAATTTAATTTGGTTGGAATTAATATTTAAAGAGAATATAATGAGATAGTTTTATATGTTTGTGATGATAGCTACCGGTTTCACAATTCGTTAAAATAGTTTCGTCTTTCATTTATAATTTATATTCGATAAAAATTAAATATTCTAATTTGATATATACAAAAAAAACAGATTCATTCCTGTTTTATTATTAATGAGCCTGAAATACCAAATTGATAACCAAAATATAATCTCAAAAATCAATCAATATTTATTTAAAAAACAAAAAGCATCAATCATTAGTGATTATTTAAAAAAAAAAAAGCATAAATGTTGTTATATTTTATTTCCAATCTTAGAATAAATATTAATCTTTAACAAACATAAAGAAATGTTACATAAATTAAAATTTGTGGAAAATTTAAACTATGTGTAGAAGGTTGTTGTTGTATTTATGTTTAAACAAAATTGATTGTTCTGAAAAATAGATATGAAAACGAAATTGAAATTTTTAGTTCCTACATAACATAGTTTTGATTTGTGCACAATTGACGTGTCGAGACTCGAGGATATGTTTTAAAAATTGTTTAAATAATAAACATACTTATGTTTATAAATCTTAGTGCTTAAAATTATCCAAAGCATTATTTCCAAAAGTGATTTTTTCTGATATAAATCAACGCATCATCGTATAAATCCATTGTAAAAATTTCGAATTTCCCTTTTTAATGCTTTTTTTATATTTATTGTTATTTTTATATCAAGTCTATAAACAAAAGAAATAAATATAAAAAAAAAGTTATGCAAATTTCATTATTTTTTATAGTTCCAAAAGTTAATTCAAAATTGCGTTGTATGCATAATGCATTTGTAACATGTGAATAGAGTAACGAATTTATTAACTTCATGGATTAAGTTTTTTGTTTTTGTATTTTGGAACAGCGAAAGGAAGTCAAAAGAATTAAAAATAAAAATAAGTTTTTTTTTCGAATTTAAGAACGTATAAATAATTTATATCGGTTTTATGATTATACCGGCGTCTCATATTCATGCTTAACTTCAGCATAAATTTCTAAACTTCAATTAGTTTAAATTATAATTAGTCTTTTGACGTAACGTGAAAATCAGTCTCAAACTAACATGTATAACTCGGGCTGAATTAAAAAAGGCACGCAATAAACCCATAAAAATTTCAATGATGACATTTTTTTTATAAAAAAAAAACAAAAAATTCTCTATGACATAAATTTTATTTCTATTTTCTCTTAATAAAATAAACAATAGAAATTTTAAAATCCAAATCGACAGAAAATTATATAATTAAATATATACTGTATCAATCCTACTGTTTACAGTACCTATAAAAGTCAGATCGCATACACAATACGTTTGTATGCATAAAACTGTGTTTTTGTGAACACAAAAATGAAGCAAATGAGTACCGACAACAACAATAAATTATTTATTGGTCGTATTTTAATTTTTCAATTTTATGTTTAATTTTTAATAATTGTAGAGTGTAAATTTTGTCACACATCCTGATTAATAATGGTTTTACTTTTTTTTTTATGTCCTAGTGCTGTAAAGTGCAAAATATGCCGTCAACTATTCTATCGCATGCATAAAATTTCAATCAATTTTTTTTATTTCTTGCACATTTATTTGTTCGATTACAATTTATGGTTCAAAAACACATAATTTGTCAAACAACACAATATTCGTCAAACTGTCAAAGACAGAAATTTAAGCAAAAATTTGAGAATAGTTTTTGTAGTAAAGTAAAGATGTAAAAGATGTAAAAAATTTACTGTGAAATTTGACAAATCAATATTTCACTTCAAATTTGTGTCGAAAGGGAAGTTGTCACCCTTGAAAACCGACGTAATCATCTCGAGAGAAATTTGGAAATTTTAGTTTTTTTCCTTAATAACTAAAGTTTACCCGCTAGTTACATCTCACTGCTAATTTGCCGGTGATATGTTATACCCTTAGAGTATATATAAATATAGAGAGAATATAACTATAAAGTTGTATGAAGAGAGACATATTAAATGGTGGTCGCGGATATGTCATATTCAATTTCTCTTTTTTTCGTTTTCATTTGTTTTCATTTACAACCACAAACTTGTTTTTTAATTATAAATCAAAAATAATTAAATAATTTAAAACAAAAAAAGGTTAAATGTTTTCTTTATACTTCAGCTAATTTTTATAAAATTAATGAAAATAATTACGAGAGTAATTTAAATTTATTGTGTTATTTCCAGTGATTATTTAACTCTCATATTTTATAATGGAAAAGTAATATTTTCTAACGACACGAACAAATATTTAAGTTATGTCAATGTTTTGAAAGTATATTATGAAAACTTCCTGTCAAACTTTTTTTATTATGGACAAATTTATTTTGAATTGATAAAATATCAGAAGATTATATGCTTGGTTATAATGTAAGCCAAAACGTCATATGTTGTTTATTTCTCTTTCTTTATACAGTCGCATGGAGGGAGAAAATTTTATTTGTTTGTAGTAGGGTTTTTTCTTACAGATTTAAAAAAACTCGCAATAATTGTACAATTTTGAATCAAATTAAAATTTTACGCACGTCTATGGGAAGACAGAACTCTAAAACAAAGGGAGGAAAACAAAAAAAAAACGATTTGACATAAGACGAGTCACTTTAAATATTAGTTGTGGTGATCGGTTGGTTATACCTCACATTAACTTCTATGGTAATAGCAAGAATTGGAAGATGGTGGTTTTGACACCCGTATATCAAAAATTTACAAATCAACAAATTTGACCACGCATGGAGTGTGTGGTCTGACTAAACTTACTTCTGGTTACTTTATTACATTTTATTTGAAAAATTAATCTGATCTTAGATTTGAATTAAATGTATATTTCTGTATATACGAAATACAATGTATGCGTACATTAACTGCTGGAGCAGAAATTTGTCAGGGCTCAAATAGGGCCCTGGTCAGGTTTGCCCTAGTTCAACTGGCTCTTAATTATGAGTGTAACGTTTCCGCCATATTAGGCACTGATTGGGATAGTTGAATCAGGCTCCGATGAAGTTCTCTCTGTATAATTTATTAGGGTACCCTAGTAAGGTATTTCCTATCAGTCCTTGATCAAATTTTCCAACTAGGGGTCAAATACGAAATACCCAATCATGGTCGGATACATTCAAATGAGGTTAAGTCTAAAAGGATATTCTAATACCCCACAGCAGTTTGCCATAATAGGGCTTTATGGTCTTGATCACTTCCTTACCATCAGGTGGTTGAAACCATTATCACGGTAAAAAAAATTAGTATTGAAAAAAAATTCGAAATTCTCTTACATGTTTGAGTTTAATTGCTCAGAGAAAAATAATAATTAAATTTCAAATCTATTAAAAATTTTAGTCTAGTGAATTAAAATTCTAATTCATTAATCTGCTATCAAAATAATATGTTTTAGTATCTGGACAAAAAGTGAAAATATGTACTACTAAAAAAAAAAGAATATATGTTTCTGATTTTGTATCATCGTTGGTTTCTTTTTTCCTTATTTTTTAAGAATTTGTTTCTATCAACTTGTAAAGTATAAGTAGTGTTTGCCAAAAGTTTAAACTAAATTATAAGAAACGCAGAAGACTCACTCTCTCTCTTTCCAAAAATTTCAAAAAATTTAAATATTGTTGGCCTGTAGGTGAAACCACTAGCTATTAAATAATCAATAGTTTTGTTTCTCTAAATTTTTCTCTAATCCCTCTTGAAATATCTCCTATCCTAAAATTAAATTTGATCTTTTTTCTATAACAATTTATCTTTTTTGTTTTGACTACGTGGTTCCAATATTCATTGTATTTATGTTGCTTGTATTACCCCCAGTTGGAAATTTTCCAAAACCAATTTATCTTTAAGACTTTTTTTCTGTGACTGATAGATTATTTTCTTTTCGTTTATATTTTCTGATATGTTGGAAAGAGAAGCAGCGAAAAATAAACCATACAGTAGCAATAACAAATCATATAAATATATATATGGACATATGTATATGTAATTTTACAAAAACAAAATATTTGACACTTTGATTATGATGATATTATAAACATTTGCACATATGGCATCATTTAGTCGCTCATCAAATGCGAACAAAAAAGCAATAACGGAATAAGTAAAATATAATGTATTTTGTTTTGGTTAATTATAATTTCAGAACTAATTTCGTTCCAGTAAAAATTTAATAATATCTCATTAGATTTAGAAATAGTTTTTGTAGTTAATTTCACACTATAATCAGGGAATCAGTGGAGATGTGATATACATATACGTCCGTCTATATTCTTATGAGCTTGCTATGTGACTTATATTTTGTTTCGGTTTAATTTGCAACGTTTTAAGATTATTTTAATGTTCAATCATTTTGGTAAAAATGGTAAAATTTTCGAAACACTTCAAGCACATTTTTATTGTAATATTATTTAGGTTATGCTCGTATCATTGATAAAAACAAAATACAAAATATGTTTAAAATTAAAAATTAAATTCTACCAATAAAACCGAATACAGAAAAAATAACAACTTAAATTGCCAATCAACGATAAGAAAAAAAGTTTAAGAAGCCAGTAAAATACAAAAAAAATTATATATATGAAGAAAATAAAAAAAATACCGCGAACCAAAATGAATTATAGTTTTATTGTGTGACTCACATCATTCATGTTGATCACCATCAAGAGTTTTTTATGTGTGGTTTGTTATTATAATTCTATATTTTTTATGTTTACGCATGAGTTGAAATTAACAGCTTGTTGAACCATCTCGACGGAGAGAAACTTTCAGTTTTCATGTGAATGATGTTGATAGAAGTGAACTTATTTTATTTCGTAGTGAAAAATTGAAGATTTATAAAATATTAGTAAATCGTGCAGTGTGAAAGTGTTTTAATATCAGGGCTGAAAGTGTGTTTTTTGTCAAAAAATTCGTAAGGTGTAAGAAACTAATATTAGAATGAAACCTCACATTGTAAATTGATTGGAATATGACAAATTAAAAACAATAAACATCGTCGCAATTATGTAAAATAAAAGTAAGAACTAACTGTCTTCGATTTTATTCAGAAATAGTAAAAACAGCTGCAGTGAGACACACACAAATTGTCAGAGCAATTAGTCCACTAGCGATTGACACCAGTGTGCCTGTTCCAGCATTTCCTTATCATCATGTGATGGACATATTCCTCCATGATGTGACGGACTGTCTTCCTCAATTATTAAGTTCACGTATAGAGTTATATAAAGGCCAATATAGCCAATGTTTAATAAAGGGGTGTAATTTAACAGGTCATCATCACCTTTATTAATCCAGTTAGTTTGATCTGTTTTTAATCGATTTTATATATTTGAGTAAAAAATAAAAATTTTGAAAGTTGTATTTTCAACTTTTGCCCAAAATAAAATTCATCTACATTTCAATTCATATACTTAATATTTGCTTACGAAAAACAGTTGACCATTCTATCAATACATATTTTACTATTATTTACTTTTTTTTTTTATATAAGTAAATGTTCGGTCTGAAACACCTAAGTATAACAATCTCGACTAAAACTCAAAAAAAAAAATGTCTTTCTGTATGCCGGTCGTCACAACCGACGGAAAATAGAAAAGTGCTGGAGCGATTTCATAAATTTTTGTTTCAAAAAATAGGTTTCGTTAATGGTAAGAGCTAAAAGACCAAGGGTTACAAAACTTCGATACCGGAAGTGTGTAAAAAATGACATATTTGTTTAGCCTAAAATACGTTTTTTTTACTAAAAATGAGTTTAGCAACTCTGAATGTGGAGCAATATTGACGGTCGGCAGGACTGTAGCTGAAATTGCCCGGTTTGTTTATTGTATTATAAGTGTGTCAAAATAATAATTTTCATTCACAATTTGTTACTCAATTAATTTTCATTCATAATTTGTTACTCAATTTTTTTGACAAATATATATTGGTAAACATTTTAGACTAAAAACATTTGACAAATAAAATATATTCTGTTCGTTCTCAGCCCTTTAAAATAAATTAAAGACAGTTTGTCCAACATATTTTGTTTACAAAAAGTTTTTTAATAACAGCCACAACCCGAAAGTTTCGCCAGTTTGTCAATTAGTTTTTTTTCGATCGCGATTCGCGAATTGAACAACTTGAACATTGAACATCTTGAACAACTGTCAAATAAAAATGAAAATCAAATTTTTCATGTATGTACTTTTATTTCGACTTGTGGATGTATGGAGATGCTTGAAAGCCAGAAAAGCCTGAATTAAAGTTCATTTAGTTGACTTTCTTACGTTTTCTTGTTTAAAGTTCATGTTGCTCTTAAACATATTTGCAGAAAAAGTTTGAGTTTTTTATCACTAAAATTCAACTTCATAACTTAAATCGTGCAAGTAGTTGGTTTAACGCTTCATTCTCGTTTTGTGATATGTTTAACGTTTTTTGATATATCTCAAGTGATATACTGAATATTGATTATTAATTATTGAATTTGCAGCAATTCAAATTTTGCTGGAAATGCTTTAGTAGTTAAACCCGGCTTAAACCGACTGTCCTCTTTCTTTCAATTGGAAGTTGGAACTGCGGGAATAATTATGTGAGAATATCTTCATTCTCGATAATTTTTTGATATTGGACTTGGTACAGACTTGGTAAGACTGAGCTGTAGAGTTTGATTTTAGTGAACCGATCACCATAAACAACTTTTAGCGTACATGCCATCAGTCGAATCGTATTTATTTTGCTCTCTGAGAAATCTAATTTTCTTCCCCAAGTCGTGCGTAACTTTTTCATTTAATTCCAAATTATACAATTATTGCGTGTTTTTTTAAATCTACAAGAAAAAACCCTATCACAAAAAATATTAGTTTCCCCCTCCCTGCGATTTGGAATAATAAAAAAAATTGTTCTCAAATTTTCATAATATAATAATATACTTTGGGAATTATTCATTAGTCATTACTTATATATTTCTTCATGTCGTTATAAAATATTAGTTGTCCTTTATAAAATATTTGTCTTAAATAATTCTGAAAATAACTCAATAAATTTAAATTACTCTGATAATTATTGTAATTTATTTTATAAAATATATCACAAGTATGAAGAAAACAGTTAACATTTTTTGGCGTTTTAAATTTGGAGTTGTTTTGATTTTAATAAAACGGTTTGGGGTCAATCCATTTGAAATCACCCAAATCGAATAAAATTTGTTGCTCAACATTTTTGATTTTCTTAATTTTTTTACCAGTTATTACCCAATACTAGGTGAGTTCAAAACTGTAATAAAAAAATTTTTAGGCTCATACTTTTTTTTTGGTGGCCATTTTAAGGTTGCTTCATCATCATTTTTCGGCCGAAAACGAGTTTTCTGTAAATGTATCAAACTCTGTTAATTTTACAGATATCAAGACAAAATAAAAATTAAAATGATCAGAAAGATGCTCTATACTTTTTATTCTTACATAATATTACCTAAGTAGTAATTAAAGTGAAGAAAAAATATCATAACTATAAATTGAAAATTGGCTTAAAATGGGAGTTTTAGTGCTGTTAAATTATTAAAAGGAAGAATGACTCACCTTTAATTTTTTTTCTTGCATAGATTTACTATAGGACTACTTGCTGTAAAAGTTTCAAGCTTGAGAACTGTGTACTTTTTTTTATATAATTTTCCAAAAATGCCCAAAATTGCATTTTGGCAATATTTAGAGTAGAATATCTCAAAAAGGACAAAGTGAAAAATTATAAAATTAATACAGATAACACCTCTGTATGATATAAACATGTGATAAAAATTTGGTGACTGAGACTCAACTGGTTCCAAAGTTATAGTGCATCGAAGTTGGCCAAAAATTGCATTATACGCACACAAAATTTAACAGCAATTAATGGTAAAAACTTTTTAAAAACTTTTGAAAGATACTATAGAAAATTTTAAACACTTCTCTGCCACTTGTTCACTCAGAAAGAAACTAACAGCTGCTGCAGGAGTTTGTTCATGCTTAATATGCAGTTCATGTCTGTTCATGTCTTAACATGCAGAATTCAATATAAGATGGCAGGCAGGCGATAAGCAGTCAAAATATAAGATTCCACATAAAAGTTTTAAGAATTTTGATTGTAAACTCTAGACCAGTATGCATTAAAATGGAAATTTCCAAAAAATGTCTAATTAAAAACTTGAAATTATATTACGATTAAAAAAATTATTATTTTAAATTATATTATAGTTTATTTTCTTTGTCATGCTATCCAATTTTTGGTTAATGTAGGATACATGTTTTGTGCTAATTTTTACTGCTTAAATTGAAATTATTGCATGACACAAACATTTTGTTGCTATTATATCATATATAATACAGAAGAAACGAAAAAGCGTAGCCATATCTTAGAGAAAGTGCGGTGCGGAGAAAATGCGGAAAAGAAGAGTCAAGAGAATATAAAAAAATTAAATGATTAAAAAAAATAAACGAAACAACAAACGAAATTTAAATTTTAATATTTTCAATTTAGTTTATGCTTTGCTTGCGGAGTGGATAGACGTATTATTTTGGATTTAATTAATTTCAGGATAACAAAAATATTTGTTTTAAAATTTCAGCTGTGTTTAAATGCATTTTTCACCCTTTTTTTCGGAAAATTAAAAATAAAATTCATGCATAGGGAAAGATTTAAAAAAAATTATTTTAAGTTTCCTTTCTTCTGAATTTTAACTTTTATTTTAGTCATAATTTTCTTTGTTTTTAAATATTTTCTATTGATTAGAAATTAAAGAAACAATTCATAAAATTTCTTTCTTTGCAAAACAAGATAGAGAAATATTTTATAATAGCCGTGTTCGATTTCACTGAAACAACTGGATTTTTACCATTAATTGCTGTTAAATTTTGTGTGCGTATAATGCAATTTTTGGCCAACTTCGATGCACTATAACTTTGGAACCAGTTGAGTCTCAGTCACCAAATTTTTATCACATGTTTACATCATACAGAGGTGTTATCTGTATTAATTTTATATTTCCAGATCTGATTTCGATAAAATTTCATATACAGATAGCCAATAAAAAAATAAAAATACCATTTCTTTCAAAAAATTAAATTTCGCTCTAGGGATTTTCAGGGTGGCGGCAAAGTTTTAGGGGTTTGCGAAACATGAGTATCTTTGAATATCGATTGCTAACGATTGATTAAGCCGATTTAAGTCGTTTATGACTCATTGGGAAGGTAAAACTCATAGGACTCATTGGAAAGTTAATTATTATATGAATTCTATACAACATGCATTTTATTTCACATAATTTTTCTCACTATTTACTTCTCAGCATCAGTTTTAATATATTTCAGGTAAATTCATTTATAATTAATTTCGGACAGGTAGAAATGGAAGAAAAAGTCAATTATGTAAAAAGCATCCACACCCTCTAATACTTAACTTGTATCCTCAAAATAAATAAATTTCTATAAAACAAGAATTCAGGCGGTTTTAGTTTTAAATAAAATGAATTTTTTAAAAACAAAAAATTGAAAAAACCGAAATTAAAATTTTGTAAGAATTTTATTTTTAAAACGAAAAACTATATATGTACCTTAGAAACTTTCGTTTTAGATTACGAACTAATTAAACATTTTTTTTTCTGGAAAAAAGAGTGGTAAAAGTGAGGGCACCCCTAACCGCGCCATATTTGAAATTTTTTTTTAAGTTTAACACACTTTTAAAAACTTATTAAAAAATTTAAGTAATGTTTTTTATAAGTCCTATCAATTACCTTTCCAATGAGGCATAAATGACTTAAATCGGCTTAATCAATCGTTAGCAATCGATATTCAAAGGTACTCATGTTTCGCAAACCCCTAAAACTTTGCCGCCACCCTGTGTCATCCCTAGAGCGAAATTTAATTTTTTGAAAGAAATAGTATTTTTATTTTTTCATTTGCTATCTGTATATGAAATTTTATCGAAATCAGAGGGGGTCAGGTCACATGATAGAACAAATGCTGTCGCGATGACGTGAAATTGCTCTATTTACAGTGATATATTTCTACTTCATATACTAACAGCTTTTTTTTACAAGTAAAACATCGTAGAAACATAATGTTTTTTCATTCATGGAAAATACTACTTTTGGAATCTGGTTTTTGCCATCTGATAAATGTTTAACGCTGTTGACCAAAAAGTTAAATGGGTTCCAATTTAATAGAACATTAATTCAATTACGACTGGTGATGCTGCCGTTAGGGAAAAAGCAGAAGCTTTGATTAATGTTTATCGTCAATTGTGTTTATTTCATTCAGCTTACGGTTATAAATATGTCATATAAGAAAAATCAGCAATATTCATGCAGAGGAAATCAATCTTTTGAAAAAACAGACGTCGATTTAAATGATGAAGACGAACCTTGGAAAGATTAAGAAAGCATTGCAGTAATATCTGCGGTACTCTCTTCTGTTGCTTATGTTCAGCATGTTAAAATAAGTATAAAAGCAAAAATTAGAAAAATTGTGATGTTTCGCAAATTAACAATAAAGACAGTGTACAAAAACATGGTAAGGAGGAATTGAAAAAACATCTTTCCTTGATTGATGATTCTATAGATTCAAGATCGCGCAACCTTCTTGCAAAACTAGAAAAATTTTGTAAAATTGAAGGTTTAATTATAGGATAAGTTTAATCGCCATTAATCTGATTTCACTTTTCAGACAGCTTGAAATGATTTAATTTATAGACATAAGGCCTTGCGCCGAATATTAGTTGCCGTAAAGACTAAAGACAGTATCGATTCGAAGTAAATCAATATGTTTTTGATACAACAATAACATTTATGTTAGATGAGCTTAGCGCACAAAAAACATTTCTAAGTAAAGAACTTAAAGAGGTTCTCATTATTTGCGTATCAAAGAAAGGCCATGTATTTTTCGAATATTTCCATGACTAAAATGCAATTAAGGTAGGCAATATATACTCTGAAATATTTAATAAAAAATAAAAAAGCCATTGATAACAAAAAAAATATCGTTGAATTAATTGAACGGTTTACTTTAAAGGATGAATCTGAAACCGAAACTTGAATGATAACACTTTAGTGTGTTTTTTACGTCAACATTTCAATAACCAAAACGTTGATAAATTTCAAGATTTAAATTATTTTTAAATTTTCTTGCTCGAATGTGTTATTATTTATTATTACACGACAATTTAAGTTATAAAAAGTTTGCTTAAACTAATTAATTAAAATAATTAGATTAAAGTTAGGCGATGTATAGCCGAGTGTGTTAAAGCGCTAGTCTATGCATTGTTAGGGTCGACGGTTCGAATCCAGTCCAATCCAATATGGATTTTCTGGATTAGAATTACAGAGCCGATTTAGATGTTAAGTATTGGTGTCGGGTAGTTCATAAGTTAGTTTAAGAAGGTGATATAGGCTAACCGCCTCAACCATTTAGTTAAGTAAAAAAAAAAAAAAAAGATTAAAGTTTATTACTTCGGTAAATTACCGATAAATTACATTACGTTTTATAATTTATACCGTATTATTGGTAATTAAAAATATCGGTAAATATACAAATCCTAGATATTACATATTATTACTCAACAAGCCTAATGCATAAAAGCATTTTCGTTGTGTCTCAACCTTTAAAAGGTACAGCCGAAATCAATCGTACAGGTCTAAAAATGTTAAAACTTAGTTCCTTAAAAAAAACTTCTGTGTGAACTTTTCCATTCATTTTCGATCCGTGCCTGTGGTTTAATAATTTAATACAACAAGCCCCTTTTAGTTGAATAATATTAATATAATAAAACTTTAGAAAACAAAATTAATAAATAATTTATAGAGGACGGATGCACATCGATCTATATTACAAAATAAATGCAATGCACAGCGTTCTTTATTTAGTATGTTACAGTATTTTATCCAAAGACCACTTTCAACTGGTAAATTTCGTACGCAATGTCAGACGCAATGATACTAACAACTCTCATACCGCCCACTTCTCGAAAAATATCAACATTTTTGCTTTACAGTAATATTTTGCTTTATTTTGCTACTGCTTTACATTAATTTTTAAACTGTAAATATTTAACCGTTTCTTTTCAATCCACTTAATAAAGGAAGTGATTAATATATGGAACCCTATTTCTAACAACCCCTACATATTCCATTTTTAAACTATTTCAATCAATTTTAATTGTAATATTCTAAAACTGTTAATCCCATAAAATCCTCGTGTCGATTGTTTTGATTTCCATAAATTCGTACATATAAAAATATCCTGACCTTTCTCACAACATGTATGCGTATTGCGTACTTTTCTCTCGATTGCTGTGTGGTGATATAATTTTTCGAACAAAATAATAGTTTATTCAATATTTACACTTCATCGATTATTCTTTGAAAGTTAAATAAAAACTTGTAAATCAAGATATGGATGTTCATATATGTATACTGTATGTATGGTAGTAATTAGTGATAGATGAATAAATTATTGAATCTGTAAAGTAATCTTTGTTCCAAGAAATTTTTAATGTGGTAAAATAGAAAATGTTTTTATTAACTGGAAAATAGAAGAAGAATGTAATTGACATTAATATTGCACTTTAAAAATTTCTGTTTTATGGAAAAAATTATAGGTTTGTGGTTTTGGAGTTCGCAGTTTAGAGTACAAAATAATAGACAACAGGATCTTATTTACACCCAGAAAATACGATTACAAGAAAATTATGTAGCAGATTTCGTAGCCAGGACAAATTTCAATATCGATAACGTTCAGTTTACTCGAAACATTTACTGGAATTACCAAGAATCTGCTACAAAGCAACATCCACAAAGGTGTCAAAAGTAAAACATTGAAAAGTAAGGTGAAAAGTATATGAACTTCATATTCTTTCTAGGTCGACCTTATTGGCTTAAGAATGCTAAATTGGTACTTAACGTGGCACGGTCTTCAAATCGACTTATAAAGAATTTTTTGAACAATTTTTTAATTATATGTGTTGAGCCTATATATAGTATTTTTCTAATTTATATATCGGATGATTTTCGGTTAATCAGAAATTTGAAGTGTGAATTATTGTATTAGTTTTTAGCTGCAAATAAGTTTCAAATGAAACGAATGGAAAAAAATTTCAAACGAAAACGACGGAAAAAAACTGTTGCTAGGAAATAAGACACGGAAGATGGATGAAAGATTAAAACAGGCTAAATATAAAGTATATAACTACAATAATAATTTAGATAAAGCGTCGAACGAGTAGTATCCAAAAGTCTATCTTTGTATCAGTAGATTCGCCACTTGATTTTGGAATTTTAGCGTTATGCCAGAATTCAAATTCTATGTGATTAGTTTATTAGATAT
Organism: Diogma glabrata; assembly: GCA_963693315.1. Taxonomy (NCBI): domain Eukaryota; kingdom Metazoa; phylum Arthropoda; class Insecta; order Diptera; family Cylindrotomidae; genus Diogma; species Diogma glabrata. Next base: position 237,052,285 of record OY856187.1, on the reverse strand, counting down.
AAATAGCTAAACACTGAAGTTTTTTCATGTTTCTAAACAAAACATGTTGAAACATAAAAGTTCTTCGTGGTGCAAGATGACAACTCTGGTTCCTTTGGTGTTGAACGGTTGTATTGTTTATTTATTTAAGACACGAAAACAAAATAACTTAATGATATATAATATACATTACTAATCAATAATTCATTTCTGAATAATGCGCCATGACTGTTAAATTTGAGTATTATTAAAATATCTAGGGAAATAATTTTTAAAAATTTAAATTTTTGTAATTGATTTAATTAACTGTATATAAATTTGTATTGAGAATTCAATATTTTATTTCATTTTTTTTTATTTAGTTTTTTAAATTTTATTTTAACTAAATTTCTTTTTCTGTTTTTCCTTGTTAATTATTTACGATTTTTTAATTTTTTATTTTTATTACTAATTTCCTTTCCTTATATGCATACTATTTTTTCATCTTTATAAAATTTAGTTTGATATTAGTATTTTCCCTATTTTTAGTGTAACAGATATAATTGTTATTGAATTAGTTAAAATAAGTTTAAAGTTATTCGTTAAAGATTTATAAAAGTAACACGTTAATAATACAATTGTCAATATGGAAAATTATTTCTACATTATTATTATTATTATTAATCGTTTTATTTAACAAAATTTTTGAAAAATTGCCACTTTAAATATTAACATCTAATGAATCTAACCAATCAATTGCCAAATCGGTCATATTATGAAGCTGATTTAGATAACCATCGAAGCGCCTAATCGGACATTCATAGTATATATGTGCCTTACAGTTTGAGATAGATTACCACAATCACAGGATGGTGAGACTTCATTATTGTACATGTGAATATCGGCATTTGTAGCACCATGATATACTCTAATACGGTTTATAGTAATCCAACGTCTTCGAGAATCAGACATTCCTGGAACTTCAACAAATGGTTCAGATATGCGTTCTTTATTGGTAAAATCCGAATTGTTGTGTAATAATTTGCCATTGATTAATTATTTCTACATATATGTTATTTAATTACAAAATTACTTAGATTATTGCTTAAATTATGATTAGGTTATAATTATGTACATTTAAAAAAACAACAAAATCGTCAACAAATTAAAATGTGAAAATGTACAACCGTGAAAAAATACAAACGAAGATAGATTTAAAAATGGCATGCTACAATAAAGTAATAAATAAATAAATAATAAATAAATAAATAAATAAATAAATAAACAATAAATTTCTAACTTAAATTCCTAATTGTTCACACCAGCTGATTCTTGTTAGGACCTTTTGATATATAACGCTTTTCAATGCAACTATACCAACTTTTGGATCATTGCAACTGCAGACTGATTTTAAGTTACTTAAAATATTTTTTTTATAAAATGTAGTAGGTAATTACAATATGTGTCACAACAACACATTAAAACCTTTTAAGACCAAGGTCCCACAACAACATGGTTCTAAGGTGTTGATGGACGCAAATTTGTTTTTTTTGTTTTTTTTTTTAATTTTTGTTTATAAAAGGAATAACTAAACAGTAAATCCTATCCACATAGAAAATATGACATAGGCCAATATTTCATGATAGGATAGAAAAAATAAAAATAAAATAAAAGGTAAACAGCAAATTTGTTTTAACAATTTGTAGGAACAAAACTAAAATGTGGTTGCCAACAATCCAGCTAGTGGCATATTCCCTGATCATGCGTCGCATTTCCTTCTTCAGTGATTAAAGGCCATACATAGAGTTATATGAAGGCTCGATTCTTCGAGTAAGCAAAAACGTGGCATCATCAAGGAATACTCCATAGCTAAGATTGAGGGTGGTACCGTTGACTGAAAAGAGTTCATCCGACAGCACCCCTAAAAGATCACCTTGGCTATTGATATCTCATTACCATTGCCAGTGGTATGTGATAACTCACGTTAGCTCATATATCAATAGCAGGAACTGGAGTACGCAGGGTTGTCACACTTGTAGATCAATACTAAATAAAAATTTACAAATAAAAATATTTGATCCCTCCTTGCGGGTAAATAAATTTCTAACGACGGCCTATTTCGATTTTTACTCTAAAATAAGAATATCTATATTTGAATAAATTCGTTAATGGTTTGCTATTTTATTTCGATTCCGGGATTTTAATTTCAATAAACATGAATGATTTTTTTAGTTAATTGCTTTGTTTCGTCACCTAATATCAATTAATAATACATGTTTCTGTCTACATGAATGATGAACATTTATTTTGGTAAAGCTTAGTCGTAGTATTATATGTAGATATATTACGGTTGTTCAAATTTATAGAAGGTTGCATTATTGTCTGTGGTTGTAGAAAAATTGTTTATTTAGATGATGTATTGTAGTGGCTTGCTTGCTTGATGATATGAGGATATTTTTATATTGTTAGCGATGAAAAAGATGATAATAAAAGAAATTATTATGAATATTTTTATATTATTCATAGAATTTTATAAACATTGGGAACGTAGCTTGACCATAAGGAACAGAGAAAAACTAAGTTGATCAAATTTTGCATACTTATTAGAGAACAAGATATAACAATTTTTAATAAAATAACATGCATTTACTCATAAATTTATAGCGCTTAGGAATAATAAATTATAGAACCAATTCTTAGAATTTGATGTAGCCCAGGAACCGAATAATCCTCATGGTCATAATTTGTCATAAATTATAATGTTATACCAAACCTTGTGTTCATATTTATCAATCATTCGAATGACAAATACAAAGTTTGTATATATACAACTCACCTTCCACAAAAAGATCTAGTGAATTATAAAAAATGTTTTTTTGTCTATTATTTTTATTTTTGAAAGAATACTCAATGTCTAAAAATCATGTAAAATAACAAGAAATATAAATTTACTAGAAAACAATCATCTTGGGGCTTTGAAGCACAGAGCCGCTCTGTTTCGGGTTTCCAGGTTTCCAGTGATTATGTCTCAAAAACTCCATCGAAGTCGAAGACAATGATCGGTTCGAACAAGGTTGGATCAAGCTATGCTAGTGAAGCCAAGAAAAAGATTCAAAGAAGAGAAGAAAGGGGAATCAAATAAAGAAATTATCAGTTAGAGACAAAGCAAATTGATCCAGCAACGCCTGTTTGAAGATATGCTGAAACAAACAGGAACTCTACTTACGTTTGAATGGGTGTCGATGGAAAAAGTAAAACTTTATTTCCGTTGTTCAAACGACTTCTCATTAAACTGGTTGGTGAGAAGTGCCAGGTTGCTTTCAATGGGAAGAAGCAAGGCTTTCATAAATAAAAGGCATCAGGCCAAAATCTGGATGCTAGTTCATAGATAATCTAAAACGGCCTTGTTGGCCAAAATGGCTTGGTGGTCAAAATGGCTTGGACAATTCCAAATAACGGATTGAAGCATACGCAGGGAAGAAATTGGCTAAGGATAAAACCTCTGTCGACGGAAACCGCCTATACACTCTTTTCGATTGGACATTGCGAAAGCAATATTCAATCGGAAAGCGAAATTTTTCTTCATATGCGGTTCAGTTGATATAATGTTTCGTAGATCGGAAAGCACCAATAACAACAGCAGGGATCAGTCTCTTTTAGAGTACTTTGCTACTACTAATTTGGAAATTCTAAATTCCGGAGGAGAGCATAATTTTGTTAACCCGACGGCAAGAAACCATAAACATCACTCTATACTCCAGCGCTTTGCAGGGATCTGGAAGAACACTTCACAGATTTGTCGACACTGTACCTCTAACTGCCTTTCGAAAGCAGTATAGAGCTGTAATTTCAAATATAGAGGACCGGTCTGTAGCTGATTTGCTATTTGGTCAACACGTTGAACGTCTACACAGATGGATCCCTCGCTGGAAATGGTGCTGGAGCTGCGAACTGCTTCAGAACTAAAGATCTTGGGCTGCAATTTTCACTTGATGAATACTGCACAGTTTTACAGGCTGATTTGCCATAAATGCAGCATTAAGGCAAGAGACGGAGCTTAAGTGGTCTGGCAATGTCATTAATATTTTTACTTATAGCCACACTAAAAGAAAAAATTCGGGTACTACAACCTACTTTGTGCCAACCGCATTTTATCTGTCACAATAACCTCAAATTCGGTTGTCATATCTTCACAAACCAAATTTGAAGACACAACAACCGGATCGAACACACACAACAACCGAATGTGATGTCATCGTGCCAGAATAATCACTGTGCCAACCGGATGATGATTTTATTTCTTTCAGTGCAGGCTGCTGTTAAAGCTCTGGGAAACTAAACTGTTAAGTCAAGAATTATCTCGGGCTCAAAAACAGCATATCACTGATATGGATGCAAAGAGCTCCGTAGGGAGGACCATAGGCCCTGAAACAGCATTTGGTATTTTGAAAGGTAGGATAAGAACGCTAGTCGAACAAGTTCTCTTGCAATCTAGTAACTCCCAAAGGATGGACACAGAAGACTGCAAAGTTCCCAAGATTTTCACTCCAGAGTTGATCCGACAAACCATCGAAGTTCTATTAAATCTGACCCGGTCAGATTTCAGAGTAATGGTGGGACCACTAACAACACCATCATGTCAATAAACATATGGTACGGCTACGAGTAGAAAATATTCCAACGTGTCGTTTTTGTCTTGAAGATGAAACAGTCCCTCACATTGTGGCCATTTATTCTGCTAGTTAATAAGCGCTCTATTAATAGTTAAGAGCAAACTAAAAATGAAGAGATAAACCCATCGGATATAAAACAAACTTCCTTTTTTAAGTCAGTTTAAAATTAAAATAGAGATCGGATCGTAAATTGATAATAAACTATTGAATGATTAAAATTAATAAAATAAAAAAATTAAACAATCTTAAATAAATAAAAAATTGAAAAATAAAAACTATTTTCCAAAATAAATTATCACGTTAGATTAAAAAAAGTCCGAGCGGCAGCATGTCCGCTAGAAATAGGTGGATTTCGAGATCAGACAGTTTTGGGTACAAGTGGTATTTGATGTATCAGATTAGTTTAAACAAAACAAACTAATTACAAACAGATATCGAACAAATTTTAAAAAGAAAATTAGCTACATATAAGGAAAACTACATTTATGCAATTTTGCAATAAACAAATATCAAATCTACCACAGAACATATGTGTGACAATGTATGACACATATGAAAAACACACGGAAAACCTACTCTATTTCAATTACTGCAAAATATCAAAATAGTTTACTTCTAGGAAAAAAGAAAATTAATTTCTTCTATTCAAATCTTTTTATTTTTTTTTTTCATTGATTGTTATAAGGTTTTTGCAAATTGTTGTTGTTGGGGCTTGTTGCAAACTTTTTTGTTGAAGCCGACAAGTCAAAAACCTCTAACTGAAGATGATTATATTTAAAAGAAATGGATTAAAATGTTTCCACAGATTCTAAATTTATGAAGATTTTAAAAATATTAGTATCCAAACGGCCGTTATAACGGTTTAAAAAAACAACTGTTTTTCCTAGTAGAAAGCCTCTAGTTTCTTAACCATGAGTCGGATTTTGCTGATATACGAACTCGTCCAAGATATTAATAAAACACACATTTTTAGAAACATTTTTTTGATCTGGCTTCACAAGCATTTTTGTGTTTTGGAATTTTTTTTTGTTGGAGCCGCTCATTCAGGAACCTATAATTGCAGAGGTCTATTTTGTAAAAGAAATTGATAAAAAAGATTCCAAAGATTCTAAATTTATGAAGTTTTTAAAATATTACTAACCAAACGGCCGTTATAACGGATTTAAAATACCAATTTTTTCTAGTATAAAGCCTGTAGTTTCTTAACGATGTGTCGGATTTTGCTGATTTACGAACTTGTCCAAGATATTCATAAAACAGACCTTTTTAAGAAAAGTTTTTTGATCTGGTTCCATAAATGCGACCGTGAGAGTGCCGGTTGATTCAAAACGCATTTTGTGTTTTACAAACTTTTTTGTTGGAGCCGCTCACTCAGAAACCTCTAACTACAGAGGTCTATTTTTTAGACGAAACTGATAAAAAAGGTTTCAAAGATACTTAATTTATGAAATTTTTAAAATATTAGTATGCAAACGGCCGTTATAACGGATCTAAAAAACAGACTTTTTTTCCAGTATAAAGCCTCTAGTTTCTTAACCAAGTGTCGGATTTTGCTGATTTACGAACTTGTCCAAGATATCAGTAAAACACACATTTTTAGAAAAGGTCTTTGATCTGGCTCTACAAATGTGACCGTGAGACTGCCGGTTGTTTCAAAAAAAAATTTTTGCTTTTAAAGCTTTTTTGTTGGAGCCTATCACTCAGGAATCTCTAATTGCAGAGGTCTATTTTTAGAAGAAATTGATAAAAAAGATCCCAAAGATTCTAAATTTGTTAATTTTTTTAAAATATTACTATCGAAACGGCCGTTATAACGGTTTTGAAAATTCAACTTTTTTTAGTAAAAAGCCTCTAGTTTCTTAA
>OY856187.1:236858840-237041340 GCA_963693315.1 Diogma glabrata | reverse complement strand
CGGTTTGAAATATTTTATTCTCAATTACTTAAAAGTAATATTTTCTGTTTTGAAATTTTTGGTTTATAAGCGTTGACAGTTTTTGGTAGTTTATCTAGTCGGGTAGCCCTGATGAAAATGATAAACTTTTTTAAAGTTTAAAATTTTCTTATTGGTTGGAAACTAGATCGGTCGAAAATTGTATGAATTGCAAAAAATTTCATAATTTGCACCATGATTTTTTAGATTCAGTTCTTATATTCATGATGGGAGATTTTTTATCGGAGTGATGTTATATCGGAGTGATGTTATACACCTAATTCACTGAATTAATGTATCATTGCCCTTATAGTTCTTGAAATAAAAAAATACTTATATTGATGTGTTTTATTACCTATAATATAAAATAAGGTAGTACTTTTGTTTAAATTTGGTGCCAAAAGGAGGTAGATCCAAACTTTGAAAAATCGTAGTAATTCTAACACGTATTTATTTACCTTAAAAACTAAAGTAAAATATGAAATTATGTTTATATTATATTATACCATGTAACTAAGACATTACTGTTACAATTCATTTTTAAAAACGTTTTTTCTTATTACCCAACAGTTTTGAAAATTTGACTTGCCTCCCCAGGACCTCAATTATTAAACAAATTTATTCTACATGTACGCTATTTATTTATATTCGCTATTTATTTACATAATTTATTCTACAAAAAAAAGGGTAAAATAAAATTATTGCTTGACCGAATTCAATTACATAGTTGTTGTAACGAAAGGCCCAATCACAAATTATAAATTTCATCAAAGGGAACAATGCTACAAAAATCCGACACAGTTATTTTATTCCTATTAATATTCAATATCAACGTGAAGGTCGAACACCAAGGAGAATTTAAAAATTGTGATAGGTGATAGAGTGCAACAAGTCAATCAACAAAATGTTTAAATACTTTCTTAAGTACATTTTTGTATGAGAGCGATAAATATGCATATTCATACAAATTGCCAGTTAATTGATCTGTTGTTTTACACAAACTGTAACATATGTTTTCAATTTGATACAATCGTATGATTTGTCATCCTAACTAGTATCGTATTTTTTATTTTTATTTCAATGATGAGAACACTGGATCATACGGTTGTTCAAAGGTTGATTGGTTGTAGTCTTTTTTGACTTTCGCGTTAGTATGTATGTTGAAGGGAATGTTATTTCTAAAACTTTGTTTGATTAATTTCTTATTATTCAGCATAACTTTTGATGTGACAGAGATATGAAACCTTCGCTATAAAATAGGATCTAATTTTTTAAAATAAACATTTTTCAGTTTTTTAACATCGTTTTTGGATATTAAAGTAAATTTGAAAATTAAATTAAAATTAAATCCCATATAATGTAAAAGCATTTCCATAATATGGAGTCTAATGACAGTGGAAAAATTCAACTTAAGTAAAATAAATAAGTGATGAAGAAGTTTCAACTTTGAAATTGTCATCGCCTCAACGGCGTAATCGATAGCGTGTCTGCCCAAAGATTCGAGCCGGGCACTGACGAGGGTAGGTTCGAATCCGATCCGAAACACGTAAAATGTGAATTGTAGTTTTTTTCTGAGAAACTTCAAAACCATACCTTTGAATTGAAAATATTCCAATTACTTCTTTACTTACTTGAGTTTAATTGATCTCAAAAATCCAAAATGAAATTTAAATTCCCTTAATGTAGTCTAATGTTAATACATGTAGAACTACAAATTGACCAAGTGTCAGCCATTGATTTCACATTGATTGGAAACAATCAATAATGACTATACAATCGTGACTTAGGATGTTAATTAGAATAGAAATGTTCCACATTCTATGAATTCACACAAAGTATTGTCTAGAAATTTAATGCAAAAAATCCCATATAATGTAAAAGCATTTCCATAATATGGAGTCTAATGACAGTGGAAAAATTCAACTTAAGTAAAATAAATAAGTGATGAAGAAGTTTCAACTTTGAAATTGTCATCGCCTCAACGGCGTAATCGATAGCGTGTCTGCCCAAAGATTCGAGCCGGGCACTGACGAGGGTAGGTTCGAATCCGATCCGAAACACGTAAAATGTGAATTGTAGTTTTTTTCTGAGAAACTTCAAAACCATACCTTTGAATTGAAAATATTCCAATTACTTCTTTACTTACTTGAGTTTAATTGATCTCAAAAATCCAAAATGAAATTTAAATTCCCTTAATGTAGTCTAATGTTAATACATGTAGAACTACAAATTGACCAAGTGTCAGCCATTGATTTCACATTGATTGGAAACAATCAATAATGACTATACAATCGTGACTTAGGATGTTAATTAGAATAGAAATGTTCCACATTCTATGAATTCACACAAAGTATTGTCTAGAAATTTAATGCAAAAAATCCCATATAATGTAAAAGCATTTCCATAATATGGAGTCTAATGACAGTGGAAAAATTCAACTTAAGTAAAATAAATAAGTGATGAAGAAGTTTCAACTTTGAAATTGTCATCGCCTCAACGGCGTAATCGATAGCGTGTCTGCCCAAAGATTCGAGCCGGGCACTGACGAGGGTAGGTTCGAATCCGATCCGAAACACGTAAAATGTGAATTGTAGTTTTTTTCTGAGAAACTTCAAAACCATACCTTTGAATTGAAAATATTCCAATTACTTCTTTACTTACTTGAGTTTAATTGATCTCAAAAATCCAAAATGAAATTTAAATTCCCTTAATGTAGTCTAATGTTAATACATGTAGAACTACAAATTGACCAAGTGTCAGCCATTGATTTCACATTGATTGGAAACAATCAATAATGACTATACAATCGTGACTTAGGATGTTAATTAGAATAGAAATGTTCCACATTCTATGAATTCACACAAAGTATTGTCTAGAAATTTAATGCAAAAAATCCCATATAATGTAAAAGCATTTCCATAATATGGAGTCTAATGACAGTGGAAAAATTCAACTTAAGTAAAATAAATAAGTGATGAAGAAGTTTCAACTTTGAAATTGTCATCGCCTCAACGGCGTAATCGATAGCGTGTCTGCCCAAAGATTCGAGCCGGGCACTGACGAGGGTAGGTTCGAATCCGATCCGAAACACGTAAAATGTGAATTGTAGTTTTTTTCTGAGAAACTTCAAAACCATACCTTTGAATTGAAAATATTCCAATTACTTCTTTACTTACTTGAGTTTAATTGATCTCAAAAATCCAAAATGAAATTTAAATTCCCTTAATGTAGTCTAATGTTAATACATGTAGAACTACAAATTGACCAAGTGTCAGCCATTGATTTCACATTGATTGGAAACAATCAATAATGACTATACAATCGTGACTTAGGATGTTAATTAGAATAGAAATGTTCCACATTCTATGAATTCACACAAAGTATTGTCTAGAAATTTAATGCAAAAAATCCCATATAATGTAAAAGCATTTCCATAATATGGAGTCTAATGACAGTGGAAAAATTCAACTTAAGTAAAATAAATAAGTGATGAAGAAGTTTCAACTTTGAAATTGTCATCGCCTCAACGGCGTAATCGATAGCGTGTCTGCCCAAAGATTCGAGCCGGGCACTGACGAGGGTAGGTTCGAATCCGATCCGAAACACGTAAAATGTGAATTGTAGTTTTTTTCTGAGAAACTTCAAAACCATACCTTTGAATTGAAAATATTCCAATTACTTCTTTACTTACTTGAGTTTAATTGATCTCAAAAATCCAAAATTAAAATTATATATTCTATATTTTTGTATATTGACCAGGAAACATTAATTATATTTGTGGATATCAATGTAAGAATATTATTTTATTTTAATAATATTATTTTGGATATTGAACAATAAAGTTTATAATACTTATACAATTTTATTTTATAGTGTTTTATGTTGGAGTTGATATACATATACAAAACGTGAAGTGGTTTAAATTGAAGTAAATAAAAATCTTTTTTGGTGTAAATTGTTGAAAAAAATATAAAATTTTAATTCTAAATCTAATACGCAAGTTCTAAATATAAATGTTCTTTTAATATTTTTGCTGGATAAACGTCGAAAAATTATTGAAGGAAAGAATTTTTACAAGACATTTGATGGAAGGAAATATGAATAAAAGGAAGAAAAAAAGTTGATTAAACCAGTTTTTTGAATCCGTTGGTCTAAAAAAAATCGGTCACATTTGGTTTGGACATTTTCTCGTCTTCTGTAAAAATTTAAATTGGGATTTTTTAGCTTCAATCTTCAATCAAAATTCTCTTTTATTTTGTTGTGTTGTGAAAATTACATCATAAGTTTTGAAATTTAAATATTTGGTTGTCACAACTAGTTTGAGTGAGTTTTTTGCATAGGATCTTGATGAAACTTTGGCAAATGATACAGGTTCACTTGAAAATAGAAGATCTGGATTCATTTTAAATTTGGACAAAATGGCGGGGGGTCTCCCGAACACCTCTAAGTTTAAATCTTGAATAACTTCTGATCCCGAGCTATGATCTTATTGAAACTTAGTATATAAGGTTTTAATACTGTTTCCAATACTTCTGCATACCAACTTCCGGTTTGTCACTTCCGGTTAAAAAGTTCTTTTTTCAGGTGTTTATCCCTACTGTAGCCTACAATTACCGATCGATTTCCATGAAACGTTGCGAAAAGCTTTTAAATAACATGAGAAAGATTTTATCAGCTTTTGGAGCACATTGGATAAAGGGTTGGGGGGTCCACCATACAACAGGTAGTTTTTTCCACAAAGTTTTTATGTTTGTTGGGAGCATAAAACATTCATTCGTGAATGAATTTTAATGATACTTTGGAAAAAGATGCAAACATGTATGACAAAGAACTGATTAGTTTTTGAGCGATAGTGAACAAAGTGGTGGGGGGTCCCTGGAGCACCTGTTTTTTTGAAAGCTCTATAACTTCTGTACCCGATAAGCGAATTGGATGAAACTTGGTACATGAGTATGTAGTACCGTTTAAAATAGTTCTGCATCCCAACTTCCGGTTTTTCACTTCCGGTAAAAAAAATTTTTTTGTACTTTTTTGAAGTTTTTTCAGTGTCTTTATGCACACTACAGCCTACAATAATGAAGTGATTATGATGAAACTTATGGAATAGGGTTTCAATTAGTGTGAAAAGATAATTATCATGTTTTGGGACACATTGATCAAAGTGGTGGGGGGTCTACCATACAAATGCTGACTTTTCACACTTTGTTTTTTAAGTTTGTTGGGAGCATACAGACTTCATTCATTATTCAATTTTAATGACACTTTGGAAAAAGATGGAGACTTAAGTAACAAAGAACTGATTAGTTTTTGGATAATATTGGAATAAGTGGTGGGGGTCCTCCCGAACACCTGTTTAATGTGTCACACTTTTTTCAATGTTTGTTGGGAGCACACAGCATTCGTTCGTGAACGAATTTTGATGACACTTTGGAAAAAGATGCAAACATGTATGGCAAAGAACTGATTAGTTTTTGAGCGATAGTGAACAAAGTGGTGGGGGGTCCCTGGAGCACCTGTTTTTTTGAAAGCTCTATAACTTCTGTACGTGATAAGCGAATTGGATGAAACTTGGTACATGAGTATGTAGTACGGTTTACAATAGTTCTGCATCCCAACTTCCGGTTTTTCACTTCCGGTAAAAAAAATTTTTTTGTACTTTTTTGAAGTTTTGTCAGTGTCTTTATGCACACTACAGCCTACAATAATGAAGTGATTATGATGAAACTTATGGAATAGGGTTTCAATTAGTGTGAAAAGATAATTATCATCTTTTGGGACACATTGATCAAAGTGGCGGGGGGTCTACCATACAACTGCTGACTTTTCACACTTTGTTTTTTAAGTTTGTTGGGAGCATACAGACTTCGTTCATTAATTTATTTTAATGACACTTTGGAAAATGATGGAGACTTAAGTAACAAAGAACTGATTAGTTTTTGGATAATATTGGAATAAGTGGTGGGGGTCCTCCCGAACACCTGTTTAATGTGTCACACTTTTTTCAATGTTTGTTGGGAGCACACAGCATTCGTTCGTGAACGAATTTTGATGACACTTTGGAAAAAGATGCAAACATGTATGGCAAAGAACTGATTAGTTTTTGAGCGATAGTGAACAAAGTGGTGGGGGGTCCTTGGAGCACCTGTTTTTTTGAAAGCTCTATAACATCTGTACGTGATAAGCGAATTGGATGAAACTTGGTACATGAGTATGTAGTACGGTTTACAATAGTTCTGCATCCCAACTTCCGGTTTTTCACTTCCGGTAAAAAAATTTTTTTTGTACTTTTTTGAAGTTTTGTCAGTGTCTTTATGCACACTACAGCCTACAATAATGAAGTGATTATGATGAAACTTATGGAATAGGGTTTCAATTAGTGTGAAAAGATAATTATCATCTTTTGGGACACATTGATCAAAGTGGCGGGGGGTCTACCATACAACTGCTGACTTTTCACACTTTGTTTTTTAAGTTTGTTGGGAGCATACAGACTTCGTTCATTAATTTATATTAATGACACTTTGGAAAATGATGGAGACTTAAGTAACAAAGAACTGATTAGTTTTTGGATAATATTGGAATAAGTGGTGGGGGTCCTCCCGAACACCTGTTTAATGTGTCACACTTTTTTCAATGTTTGTTGGGAGCACACAGCATTCCTTCGTGAACGAATTTTGTTGACACTTTGGAAAAAGATGCAAACATGTATGGCAAAGAACTGATTAGTTTTTGAGCGATAGTGAACAAAGTGGTGGGGGGTCCCTGGAGCACCTGTTTTTTTGAAAGCTCAATAGCTTCTGTACCTGATAAGCGAATCTGATGAAACTTGGTACATGAGTATGTATTACGGTTTAAAATAGTTCTTCATCCCAACTTCCGGTTTTTTACTTCCGGTAAAAAAAATTTTTTTGTACTTTTTTAAAGTTTTTTCAGTGTCTTTATGCACACTACAGCCTACAATAATGAAGTGATTATGATGAAACTTATGGAATAGGGTTCCAATTAGTGTAAAAAGATAATTATCATCTTTTGGGACACATTGATCAAAGTGGCGGGGGGTCTACCATACAACTGCTGACTTTTCACACTTTGTTTTTAAAGTTTGTTGGGAGCATACAGATTTCATTCATTAATCAATTTTAATGGCACTTTGAAAAAAGATAAAGACTTTATTGACAAAGAATTGACTAGTTTTTAGACAATATTGGGATAAGTGGTGGGGTCCTCCCGAACACCTGTTTATTGTTTCAATGTTTGTTGGAAGCATACAACATTCGTTCGTTAAGTAATTTTGATTACACTTTGCAAAAAGATGCAAATATGTATGGCAAGGAACTGATTAGTTTTTTTTAGTGATAGTGAACAAAGTGGTAAGGGGTCCTCCAAGCACCTGTTATTTTGGAAGCTCAATAGCTTCTGTGCCTGATAATCGAGTTGGATGAAATTTGGTACATACACATTTAGTACGGTTTACAACAGTTCTGCATCCTAACTTCCGCTTTGTCACTTCTGATAAATTTTTTTTTACTTTTTCTCGTACAACAGAATTTATGTTTACTACTGTCTGCTTTAATATTTTTATTATTAGAACTACGAAGTCCATAATATTGGTTAGCTTTTAATTAAAGTATTTTATGGATATTAGCTCATTATATATCCAGAACACTATGTTTCCAGAGCTGTGGTGAAGTCAGCCTATGCATCAGCGTCGCAATATTTTTTATAAAAATGGATTCAAATTTACGCTGCCTACTTTTCTACAAAATTATCTGTCATGTTTCTTACTAATTATAAAAACTGGCACACCCTAACCACGAAACTAGGTTATTTTGGCCAACAATATTAACTCAGTCTTACTAACACAAATGGTTTAGTTTCACCAGAAAAGTTATGGTTATACACTCGGTAAGGCTATCTTCATTCACAGACCAAGACTAACAATCCAATTAGTGTTTCCAATCCGGTTTAAGCCGGATTGGAATAATCCGGATAATTCGTATAAAATTTTGCTATCCGATATCCGGTTAATTCACAAAAAAATCTGGATAACTGAATTAAAGCAAAAAAAATTGTTTGCGCTATTTACCTTTTTAAAAATTTTAATCAGCTTCTACTAAGTTTTCATAATAGACGTTTTCGACTTAGTTTTTTCATTTAGACGATTTTGTTTGGATGATCTAAAAATTATCATTCCAGCAATTGCTTTGAATTTGAATTTTTAGAAGTGTAATTTATTTACAAATAAAAAACAGTATTTTGCCGTGTCATAATTTATGGTTCAATTTTTTGTTTCCGGATACCAAAACGACCGAAAATGTTAAGTTAAAAATGGTGGAACAAAAAGTTAAGGAAAATGAAAATTCTCCAACTCCGACCGAACTTACCGAATGTACTTTAGTAATGGAATTGAAAAATGCGATTTCACCAATCGAAAATACATAGTAAAGTTAATCGTTCAAATAATTATTCATCACTGGACAAGGAATTTAATTTATAAAAGCATAAATAAAACACTCACCCCTTACTTAGAAAAGCTGTTTTATACTTTGAAGACCATTCAACCTACTTCGAACGAAAGTGAGAGTCTTTTCGGTTGCTAGTATCTTCTTAACGAAAACTAGAAATTGGTTGCAGTTTCCAATGTTAAACGCTCTTGTATTTTTAAAATATTATTTTTCAGACGAAAATAAATTATTAACTAATTTTTATTTTCAAAACTACATATTGTTTTTATTTAAATCCACTATCCGGATTATTATCCGGATAATTACTTTACATACTATTCGATATCCGGATAGTTAAAATCACGGATAATTGGAAACACTAAATCCAATATATGTATCTGTATGTTCTTATCGAATAAGCAGCATTTGTTTTTCAAAATACCTTATATATGCCAATTAGAAAGTCTACGTCACGTATATAGGCACAACACTGGCCAGTAATGTTACATACTCGATTTTAACCGACAACTTACGCAAATCAAAGATAGCAGAAAAGAACCACCGATACTGGCAATTTTGTGAAGTAAAACTGACCACACAATAAAAAAGATAAATAAATTAACCTAATACTACCCAAACAAGTAAATTTTGTTTCATTGAATAAAGAGAGTGGACTGAAGCTGTTCTCATGCTTCTTTAATCTTGTTTTAGTTTTATTTCTCTTATGGTTAATTGACAACAATTTTTCAGAAATTTTGTATCATAAAAGTAGATGTTAGAACTCTGTTTCCTCTCCTCGGAAACCAATTTTTGATTCTGAAACTAATTTTTTCAATCAAAGTGGAAACGAAATTAGTAAACTAAACAGATTCCACATTGAAATTTCTTGTGTTTCTATGAATACAACAATCTTATTGCCATGGAATTATCACTCTACGTATAAAACAAATAAGACTACTTGCCCACACATTTTGTTAAAATAAAATCACAAAAATACAGTAACCCCACTATCACATATTGATTATGAACATTAAATAATTAATTCATAATTTTATAATAAATTTGATCAAAAAATTTTCCTTCCCTCTTCATATATTTTCATCTAAATTTAATTTAATGGTTAAAAAACTAAAAATATTTGAAAACAAATCAAATGAATTCTTTACACATTTTTTAATAAAAGAAATCAGCTGATAAAAACAATAAAAAATTTTCTGTGAATATTTCGGCTATTTTATTGTTGTATGTAAGAATGAAGTAGATATACATGCATACAAAAAAGCAATTTATAAAATTCGAGCCGACGGCATTAGAATGTGTATTTTATTTGAGTATTAAATTGTATTTCTAGGAAATTTTAAATTTAATCTAATCGATGAGATTTGTATAAATTAAATATAATTTTTCTAAATTTTTATGTTTTGTGAAACATATTTTAAAAATGGATAGATTAAATTTAAAGATCGATTTCAAATTTATTTAAATTTATCTTATAGCAGCGAGAAAGTTTAACGGACTTTAATATCGCTATGATTATTAATTTGTTTTAATACCGATGTTTTTTAACATTTATTTTTTTCGAATTAAATTATCTATAATTAAGTTAATTAAAAATATTTTGAAATACAATTAAACACAAATATCAATCAACTACTTACCCAAAGGAAGATAGTTAACTAAAGCATCTTAACTTAGTGTAGCTATGTTTCAATAATTTAATTTATATACATGTGCGACGCTTATCACAATCTAAATTTGGCAGACTAATTAAATTTTTGGCGTATAAGTTAGCCGTGTCGTGCCGCTTTACAAAACGTAAGATTAGTGTTCAAATATTCTAGTTTTATGCTACTTAGCATTTCATTATCTAGAATAGACAAAATTTGATAAATTAATTAAATGTATTGAGTAAACACTGCTCTCGTTTTTTTTTTGAAAATCGAAAAAACATAAGCTACTTATTTTGAATTATGTTGCCTTGCAATGTTTCTTCACTACATAAAAAACAGAGAAATTCTATCTGCTATTTATTATTGAAATAAATAATAAAAACGTTTTGTGTTTATCTCTGGTTATCTGCAAATTGACCAAACCAAGGTTTATTGCGGCCCGTGTCGATTATCAGCCTGGCTGGAAATACCACAGTCACAAATTGAGACCCGTGGATAACAGGTGGCCTCTGGAGTGGAGGTCAGGTGGAGTCATTTGCTTTGTCTCCGTACCACGACTCCCTGTGTAGATGAACTTTTATTTTTCTGCGCTACTTGTGGGACAATGTGAACAAACAAAACAAAAATTTTATTAAAGCAATTAGGAGAGAATTTAGTTCATCTAAGGATTTAGAAATAGTGACTGAGAATCCGACGATAAGGCACCACAAGTGTCAACACTAAGGACACTGTAAATCGGGATACATGCGCTAATGAGGCGGGTCGCTTTAGTAGTACGTCAGAAGGAACGACTGGAAAACTTTTAAATGCTAATCCGGATGCCAAGAAAATGGATTGGGATTTGGCCTCCTAGAATGGGCTAAAAGAATTGCCACATCTACATCAAAAAGATACAGGAGGGTTTCCCAAAGGCCCATAAAAGACCAAAGATCATAACAGCCAGGTTTTTAGTGATGTCTTGAAATATCAGCTATTGTTAGCTGTTATAGGCAGAACGCCGGATGATGGCAACATCAAGCCTGGTAACTGGAGGCAGAAGTCGACATCTTTCTGAAATTAATCATCGAAAATCCCGGGTGCCGTGCTTCCTTTAAAACTAGTTTTCTATTCAAACAACCAAATTAACGCAATAATTTTCTCAAACCACTTTAATTTGGCAATTTATTAAACTGAAGATGAAGGAGTTTGGAGCAAGACATTGGAGCAGATTGAACGCTTTGGTCCTTTTACAAACACAGCTTCGTAGGTGAAAAACTTATTTGATCGCTCATTGAATTTTGCAATAGTTGGAAATCAAATCAAGAGACCACTTAAATTTGGAAATTTATTAAACTGAAGATGAAGGAGTTTGTAGCAAAACATTGGAGCAGATTGAACGCTTTGGTCCTTTTACAAACACAGCTTCGTAGGTGAAAAACTTATTTGATCGCTCATTGAATTTTGCAATAGTTGGAAAATCAAATCAAATCAAGAAAATCAAATCAAGAAAATCAAATCAATGTGAACCCCACTATTTTCGATCTCCTTGAAACTTCGGTAATCGTTAGAATAATTAAAAAACAGAGTTTTGACACAGAGCGGCTCGAAATTTATTAAGAAATTTAGTGACCAACTGACAAACAAAAATTAAACTTAATTTGTGCTTGAACGGGATAACGTTTAATAACTTTTGTTTTTTGAAAGGTTTAGATTTTTAGATTTTTTTTTTACTTTTAATTTATCAAACATGGCGATTTCGAAAAGTGTCTTCTTTTTTTAATTTTTTATTCCTTAAAGATTTATTACCAAAAGCAAACTAAAATTATCGACAAGCGTAAGTTTTTGAGAAAAAGGCATTTGAATTTATTATTAGTTGAAATTTTTGTATAATTTGTGCCATTTACTAAAAGCAATTTTATCAATTCTATTGAACTTCTTTTTGTTTAAAATGTGTTGAATAAGGCGTATAAAAAAAGTCCAAGCGGCACGTATATCCGCTAGAAATAGGTAGATTTCGAGATCAGACAGTTTTGTGTACCAGTAGAATCTGATGTATCAGATTAGTTTAAACAAAACAAACTAATTTCAAACAGATATCAAACAAATTTTAAAAAGAAAATTAGCTACCTACAAGCAAAATTAAATCCATCCAATTTTGCAACAAACAAATATCAAATCTACCACAGAACATGTGTGTGACAATTTATGACACAAACCTACTCTATATCATATGTCGTGCAATTACTGCAAAATATCAAAATAGTTTATTTCTAAGAAAAAAAATGAATTTCTTCTATTCAAATCTTTTATTTTTTTGACTGTTATAAGGTTGACATTGACTGTTATAAGGTTTTTGGAAATTGTAGTTGGGGATTGTTGCAGACTTTTTTGTTGAAGCCAACAAGTCAAAAACCTCTAACTGCAGAGGTTTATATTTATAAGAAACGGATTAAAATGTTTTTACAGATTCTAAATTTATGAAGATTTTAAAAATATTAGTATCCAAACGGCCGTTATAACGGATTAAAAAAACCACTTTTTTTTCTAGTATAAAGCCTATAGTTCCTTAACCATGTGTCAGATTTTTCTGATTTACGAACTCGTCCAAGATATTAATAAAACACACATTTTTAAGAAAGGTTTTTTGATCTGGCTCCACAAATGCAACCGTGAGAGCGCCGGTTGATTTAAACGCCTTTTGTGTTTTACAAGCTTTTTTGTTGGAGCCGCTCACTCAGAAACCTCCAACTGCAGAGGTCTTTTTTTTAAAAAAAAACTGATTGAAAAGGTTTCAAAGATTCTAAATTTATGAAGTTCCTAAAAATATTAGAATCCAAACGGCCGTTATAACGGATCTAAAAAACAGAGTTTTTTTCTAGTATAAAGCTTCTAGTTTCTTAACCATGTGTTGGATGGGGCTGATTTACGAACTTGTCTAAGATATTAATAAAATGCACAATTTTAAAAAAGGTTTTTTGATCTGGCCTTATAAATGCGACCGTGAGAGTGCCGGTTGTTTCAAAAAAAAATTTTTTTTTTCAAACTATTTTGTTGGAGCCGCTCACTCAGGAACCTTTAACTGCAGAGGTCTATTTTTAAAACAAATTGATAAAAAAGATTCCAAAGATTCTAAATTTGTTAATTTTTTTGAAATATTAGTATCCAAACGGCCGTTATAACGTCTCATATCGTTTATATATATCCAAACGGCCGTTATAACGTCTCATATCGTTTATATATATATATATATATATATATATATATATATATATATATATATATATATATATATATATATATATATTATATATATATATATATATATATATATATATATATATATATATATATATATATATATATATATATATATATATATATATATATATATATATAAATTTTTTTTTTTTTTGTTTTTTCGTCTCCGCTTTTCATATATAGTCGTTTGGCACAAAAATTTTTCCGAAATTCCGAGATGAAGCCCATTGCAATAGGTAGATTTTTATATGAAATCTACCTAAAATTACAATGCAAAAAGTTTTACTTATTTTACATGAATTATTTGGTTTTAATTTAAAAAAAAAATTAAATTATAAGGATGGCGCAGTCCAAAAGTACCGTTTTTTAGGTTCTCTTAATATTTATTTAGTCTTTTACCCAAAACATTACAATTACACACAGGCAATTTGTTTTTTTGACGACAAAAACCCATTTGAGTATTGACTAACAAAACACATGCCAGGTCTGGATTTTCCCAATTTTTATAATTCAATGATTTAACCATGAGTGTTCAATGATATTTTATGACTTCACTAAAGTAGTGCTTTTACTTGAAATGATCATGATGTAATGCGAAAACCACATACATATATTATTTCAAAAATAGCTTGAAATATTTCATGCTTATTTTAATTTATAATATGTATATGTTAATTAAGTAGTTATATGCATTTTTTATTGTAATTTAATAAATAATTCACTAATATGCCAAATTTCAGGCATATTTTTTTAAGTAAATTTTCAAATGAGTTTGTCACGTCCCTCCCCAACAAAACAAAACGCATGTCTGTAATTTTAGCATGTTTTGGGTAAAAGATAAAATCTTAAGAAAACCTCAAAAAACAAGGATCTTTTGGATATCTTTGAAATCTAAATCGCCATCTTTGAAAATTAAATTTTTGAAAAAATAAAACTGAAAAATATCATGAAAAATAAGTAAAAATTTACTTTTTAATTTTTTTATGAAGTAAATAAAAAATGAAAGAAAAACAAAAGGCACTTTTTGAAATCGCCATATTTGAAAAATTAAAATAAAAAAAAAACATCTAAAGATATAAATTGTTTTTGTCAGTCTAATATTTTTAAAAAGCCATACTAAGTACCTTTCAAACAAAAGCAAATTTACTCAAATCAAACCCGTTCAAGCACAATTTAATTTTAACCTTTGCTTGTCACTAAGCAGAGTTGGTTTGTTTTAAACACTTTTGTTTTAAACACTGTTTAAAACAGTGTTTAAAACACATTGTTTTTTTTTAAAGAAACAATGTTTTAAACAAAAATTAATTTTTTTTAAATATTGCAATGCTGCTTATTGGCTATTCAATATAACTGTTGTGCACTGTCGTGTTTTACCGTTTTTAATACATTTGATAATCTTAAGAAACCTTTTAGCACCTTAAACGTCATTAAAATTTTAAAAAATTTTCAGATAACCTAGAGAATCATGGAAATCTTGAAAATCTTTAATAATCTGAGAATATTTAGGATACTTAATTTCTTTGAAGTTTATTCACTCCAATTACATATTTTCATTTAAAACCAATAAAAACGAATATTCGTAGCATAAAACATATTCAAAACAAAAAAAACACAAAAAAAACAAAAAAAAAACAAAAAAAACACAAAAAAAACTGTTTTAAAAAATAAAAAACGCGTTTTAAACAAAAAAAAAAAAACAGTTTTTTTTGTTTAAAAAAACAGTGTTTTTAACCAACGCTGTCACTAAGTTTCTGAACAAATTTCGAGCACAGGGTGGCCAAAACTATTGAAAAAATAAAAATTAAATTTCTTAATTATATATTAATTTTCTTTATTATATTAACGACTACCGACCGGTTTAAATTTTTTATATTATCAAGACGACGATTCGATTTGCCATCAATTTCTCTACCACCAAAAAGTAATTAGCTACGTAGCAATACTGTAATGATTTCTTTATGCCTAGTTACTATGGCTGGCAGATAGTGCATAGTAAAATTATAAACTCTAAATCATTATTCGTACCCAACAACAAATGTGTTTCCATTGCAGCAGGACACGTTTACACTTGTTCCCGGGTAAGAAAAGCTAAGGGGCTAAGCCTGGGCCAAGACCGCGCCATAGCTTTTGTGGGTTGGGCCAGGCTTAACATTTTCAAACAGCCCAAGCTTGGGCCAAGCTTGGACTGATGTCCTGGGACCAAGTCTGTCAAATAAGACGGGCTAGGTCTATCAAACCAATTTTTTTTCCAGACCTCCTTTAAATGTGTGGAAAGAGGTTGTGAAAAAAGTAACATGTATGAAAATAAAGATAAACATAATATGGCCTGCACATTTTTACAATGCATTAGACTGGGTAATAACGCGTAATATAATAAACTGATCCTTGGTTCAGTCTAGGCATTTACAACTGGCCCAGACCTGGCCGAAAGCTAACTAGCCAAGGCTTGGCTCGCCAATACTGGCCTGAGATTGGTCCGTTGTTTAACATTGGCAGCTCCTACCCGGGTTTTAACGAATAAAATGTTTTAATGAATTTCACCAATGTCAATTATTTTCCTTTTTTATTTTTAATCGAATTTCTTCATATATTTTAAAAATTCATCAAATACTTTCTCACTCCTTAATGTTTTAAACAACTTATATCGATGTAATTTTAATTAAAAGGAAATGGAGACCATGTATGGAGCGAACTAGACTAATTCTCATATAAAACGCTACTTTGTAATGATGCTACTTTTTCGAATAGCAATTTGTTCAGGTATGCCCTATTATGATCCGGGCCGGATCAGGGTGTAATAAGGTATCGGAAATCATACTTGATTTCACTTCTAGGGCGTGCCGTATTTGTTCTCATCCGACCCGGATTTCGAAAACCTATTTCATCCCTAGTAGTAAATGCCGGATCAGGGCCGCATCAGAATTATATCTGATTTTCCAAGTAAGGTTTACCCTATTTGTCCTGATCTGAGCCCTATTTCATTTTTATAAATTGGTTCAACCAAATGGTTTCATTTGGTTAAAATTTACTAGAGTATTATCCATTTTAGATATACATAGTTTGCAAAATTTCACATATACTTTAGTTATCGCTTCTCTGCGTTATGAATACATACATATAGGTAAGTATAAAGTTAGAATATTTTTATAAACATTTTTGTCTAATGTATGTAGTAGTAAATTTTCCAATTTTTCTAATGTATGTTAAAGAAAATTCCCTATTTTAAATGATCCGGTCCGGGTCCGTTTCAGGTAGGGCTGCCTGATCCGGTTTGGATAGTTTGAGGCGTTACATTACTGATCAGGACCTGTTCAGTGTGCCTGATACGGTCCCTATCAGTAGTAGGGAAAGCCGTATCCGGTCCAGATATGAGCCCTTACATAATGCTAGTCGGGTACTCGATTAAAAACTATACGAAAATTGGAAAAAATAACACGCAAAGCTATTGCTTGTAACAAAGCAAAGTTTCATTTTAATACGATGCTTGGGTTTATTCACGCCAGTCTTTCATTTAAATGCATCACCTTTCAAATATGTAGTTGATTCGTAGTACTTGCAAAAACAAGCACTTTATTGTGTAGCGTAATGAAATGCAAGGCAGCATCAAGAATTCAGGCAATCTGAGGGAAATAAAGATCAAACAGAGTTTAACAGAGAATAGGAAGAAAAGAGAAGATGAAAAGAAACAATATGTACATTAAATGGAAAAAGTAGTGAAAGACAGAGAGAGAGAGAGAGATGGAGAGGGAGAGAGAGAGAGAGAGAGAGAGAGAGATGGATAGATAGATAGATAGATAGATAGAGAGAGAGAGAGAGAGAGAGAGAGAGAGAGAGAGAGAAGAGAGAGAGAGAGAGAGAGAGAGAGAGAGAGAGAGAGAGAGAGAGAGAGAGAGAGAGAGAGAGAGAGAGAGAGAGAGAGAGAGAGAGAGAGAAAGAGAGAGAGAGAGAGAAAGAGAGAGAGAGAGAGAGAGAGAGAGAGAGAGAGAGAGAGAGAGAGAGAGAGAGAGAGAGAGAGAGAGAGAGAGAGAGGAGAGAGAGAGAGAGAGAAGAAAACACTAACTAAAGAGAATCGAGGTTACAATCGAAAGAGGTGGCGTTGAAAATTGAGTAAAATTTAAGGTCAAGAAAACCAGAATTGGAAAAAGATAAATGAGATTAACAGTGAGAGAAGAGAAAGGAGAGCGCGAAAGCAATTTTATACAGAGCACTACATCAGCATTTACCAATTTTGCGTAGATTCTTAGTTGAGAATCAATGTTTCAATAAAGCATGTTTTTCCTATAAGTTTTACAGTTATAGTTATATATCACCGTATCACTTTATAAATTTGTGACTTTAAAAAACTTTACTATGACTAAATTAAATTAATAAAATAAACAAATTCATTTTCAATGAATTTCTTCTTTATTTAAAACATGAATATTATAGTTTACTTCGGTCTGAAAGACCTAATAGTTCCTGAACCCACACCGATTTCATTTGATTATTACCACATTTTTTATACTGCGTGAGACGCCTGCTCTTGACGAGTCCGAACTTTTGTTCTGCCAGTTTCCTCGATTCGGACGCTTTTTCGTTCGAAAACCTCCGGAAAATGCTGATTACCCGCGATCTTGTAAATTTGCTACCACAATTTTTGTTTTTAACTATGCAGGGTGGAAATTTGTTTTAGACATGAAGGTAATCTTGTGAACAAAATTTTTCGGACTCGTCAAGGACAGGCGCTTCACGAAGTATAAAATATGTGGTAATCATCAAATTAAATCGGCTTGGGGCCAGGGACTATAAGTATTTTTATTAATATAAATTTGTATGTTGTTGATTTTCAAACTCCCTTCTTAGAACAATTTATTTTTAGGATCTGAAAAGAAATTTGAATTTTTTATACGTTTTAAAGATAATTTATTCAGACATAAGAATGATTCATTTATTTCAATATGGATTATTTACCCATTTTTTAAAATTTATTTTTAAGTGGCAAATTGCATAACAACGTTGGATAATGTAATAAGCTACTTTTAATTGAAATAACAGGGCCTTTATTCATTGAATTTAAAATTATATTTTCATGCTGTTAAAACTCTTAGTAAAGCATGCATAATCTAAGTAATTTATATGGATCAAATCAGGCGCTTAAATAGAAATCTTAAAAGACTAACAAACAAAAAATTACGAAAAGAGATTCCGCTCCTTTTAGTATTAGATTTGAGTATTTGGTTGTTTTTTTCGTATGTAACAAATACGTGGCAAACTAACAAGTTTGCGTCATTCGATGTGAATCAGAACATCCGTAAAGAAGTTGTGATATTTCTATAAGTAACTCTGCAATCGCTAGTCTTGCCAGAAGTCACAATATCCTATAATTTTTATTCTTAAAATCCCGTGTAACACGCAACGAGTAACAACAAATTCTAAAAATTATATTTTAAATGATTTTTCCATTTTCTTATTAAATTTTTGTACCTTTTTTCAATTGCTTTAATTGGGCGCATTCCATTATCAAACTTGCTCAAATTTTCTTTGACCTGCTTTACCTAGAAGAAGTTATGTCTAGATGAAAGGTATATTATTTTTCGATTTTATTTAGTTCGGTTAAAAACATGTTTTATAAATTTTTTCAATCACAAAAAAATGGTTGTATTTGAAATATTTTCAAATTTTTGGTTTTCGATTGGTGATCTACTGTTGGTTTAAGCTGGGTTAGTTGGTTGAAAATTGGTTTAAGCAGACTTTGTTTTCGAATTTTTGTTTTGAAAGGAACGCATGTATTGTTTGTGATATAAATTTATAGTACATACATATATGTATACATTTTTGAAATTTTGAAATAATTGGATTAGAACACCAAATTCATAATCTATAGCATGTTTTCTGTGTTGTGTTTTAACCAATTTTTATATAACAACATACAAAGCAATAGGGAGACCTATTTTGAATTATGCGGCACCCATATGGACACCTCAGTTCGCTGACACCCACTGGAATAAGTTACAAGTAACACAAAACGAAGCGTTGCGAACAGCAACCGGTTGTCATTTGATGGCTCACCGAGATCACCTACACCAAGAATGTAACATATGCCGGTCCGTCAACACAATGAAATGCTCACCAAACAATATCTATGGGCCTGTCACAAAGAACAACATCCCTGCAACGACACCTTATCCACAACCACACCACCTAGAGACATAAGGCGTACTGCGAAATGCTTCTTAACTGATGTCAGACACAGTGAAATAATAGATAACATTGACGAGCTTACGTATAAAACGGGCTTAAAAACGCTACACACAAAGGTTGTTGAGGACACATTAAAGAACTACGCTCCAAATCGAGTCCTCCAGAGTAAGCCGCCACAGGTCGCTGTGGAAGAGGTCAAACTACCGCGCAGCACCAGATCCACTCTAGCGCAGTTAAGATCCGGTTGGTCACGCATCTTAAATAATTATATGAGTCGAATTGACCACAATATTGTTGACAAGTGTCCCATATGTGAGGGCACGCCACATGATGTATACCACCTATTTAATTGTCCAGGAAAACCAACCAACTTGACGAAGGAAGATTTGTGGTACCGCCCAAGAGCAGTAGCAGAGTTCCTGAATCTGGACATGGAGCCGGAGAAGTAGCACCGCATCGTCGCTACAACAACAATTCCGCAAACGACATGTCTGACATTTGACAATTTCAATTTGACATGTTTTGACTGTTTCAACTGACAATACTAACTTGTTTGGTATACGAAAATGACTAAATGTAGCTCTCAGGTATAAAATAGACCTATATTGCCATTTTACGTACGCGAATACAATGAAAAGACTCAAATCAAGTCCGGCGCGCCACTACAAATATTATCAAATTTTAAACTATGTATCACTAAGTTTCCACCAGTATCTAATTTGCTACGTATCAAATTTGCTAGCTATTTTCACCATCATACTTTTTAAATTTGATACGGTGATGTAAACTCTTATTAATTAGGTATGACATATTAATTTTTTTCATTGTTAGTTTTTTTTGTTGGAAAAAAAGCATTTCCATGTATATTTTTTATAAAAGACTGTAAACATTTATTATATTCTTGCTAAAGTTCTTTTACTTGTAATTTCAGCAAAAAAATTGCATGAAACATAAATATATATTTATAAAATAAGTTGATTTATTTTTATTTTAAATGTCATTCCAAATTTTAGTGTTCAAACCGTAAAAAAAATACCTATTTGCTACGTACCTAATTTGATACGTAGCAAATCCTCCTACCAAAATATTTGGTACGTCCTTTTTTGATAACAGTTTACATCGACCAAAGACGACCTAATAAGTATAGTACGTACCTTTACTGGTGTAAATTTAGTTTATAGTTCAAATTTGTGTATTTCCAAAAATATTAGACGGTGCGATTTGAAAATTTCATAGAATATACTCAAATTTTAGAGTATAAATAAATATAGAGAGAAGAGAACATAACTTTAAAATTGTAGGAATAGATAAAGGTGATATATTTCTGTCATAGTCAATTTCTCTTTTCTCCATTTTGATTGTTTACAACCACAATTTTTTTATTAAATTATAAATTAAAAATAATTCTAAATTTAAAATGCCAATACTATTAAATGCTTTCTTCATAGTTGTGCTAATTTTTATAAAATGAATAATAATAATTACGAGAATAATTTAAATTTATTGTGTTTTTTCCAATGATTATTTAAGTCAAATATTTTATAAAGGACAAGCAATATTTTCTAACGACACGAACAAATATTTAAGTTATGTAAATATGTACATATGTATTCTCAAAGTATAATATTATGAAAATTTCCTCTCAAACTTTTTAGGCTTAGAGAAATTTATGAACAAATTTATTTTTCATTAATAAAATATCAAAAATTATTTGTTTATCATAAAAACCAAAATGTCAGTTTTTTTCATATTTTTTTATACAGTCGCAGGAAGGGAGAACGAGAAACTATTAGTTTTTTGTAGTAGGGTTTTTTTTCTTATAGATTTAAAAAAACTCGGAATAATTGTACAATTTTGAATCAAATGAAAAAGCTACGCACGACTATGGGAAGGAATAACGGTTTCTCAGAGAGACAAAGAAAGGAAAACAAACAAACAAAAAAAAACCATTTGACATTACTCTATGCACGCTAAATATTAGTTGTGGTGGTTGGTTGACTCAAATATATGTGCCCATAATTATGAAAGTGGTCTAAGTCAAAATTTGAAAAACATGAATTTATCTGTTATATCGCATCAAATTACTTCAAACTAAATTAGTCCAATGTAATTTGTACGATATTGCCAAAAAAGATCCGTTATAGAGTACTTGTTATTTCAACAAAAATGCAATTCATCTAGTGTTAGTTATGATAGTAATCTAAGACAAAATTTGAAGAAAAAAAACCAAAAAAGTCGAACAAAATGTCACAAATAATTGCCAAAACGTTGTGTTGCAAAGTTTTTATATCGTCGGACCACAGGCCCATAAAAATGAGATATTCCTCCTAAATGTCAAAATTGCTCTTTTTTAAGTGGGTTTGCTCTTTCTTAATGGTGACAAAATAATGAGTTCGGAAAATAATTAATAAATAACATTAGAATTTCGAAGTTTGCTTTTGCGTTAAGTAATTTGTACGCCCCCCCCCCCCCCCCCTCCCCCCCCGTCAATTCAAACTGTAAAAAGCATATTTCGGAGTGAGATTTATACAAAATTTCACATGCATAATAAACTTTCATTATTGAAGACTAACAAAGCTCTAAAATAAAATTTTTCATAATATAGAAATGTTTCTTAATTTAATCATTTGCAAACCTTTAAATATCTCAAAACAAGAAATGTATGACTTAGACGACTTTCATAATTATGGGTACATATGTACGTTCTGAAAACGCAATAAAAATGAAATCAATTTTTTGAAATTTTTAACTGCGATAACACAACCCAAGAATATGTTCTGAAACATCTAAAAGAGTCATATCAAACAAACACTGGTTAGTGTTATCTACCAAAAACGAACAAATCGTATGTTCTGGAATACTTACTTTCTACAATACTCATAATAATTATTAGAACAAGGATGACCACCAACTTCAACTTCAGAGAATAAAAAATTTAATATAAATAAATAATCACAAGTCAACTCACCAATTATAAACAAATTTACAATTCTTTCATATATCACTGTCGCAATTTTCCAATAATAAAATAGAAAATGTATTCACAAAACACAATACTTTCACGCTTTATATATTCACACTGTAAATTTATCTTTTCCCACCTATATTCGCTAAACACATTCAAAATATTTTTTTTATTTTAATCTAACACTGCTAAATCAGAATAAAAACAATAATCTGCACAAAGTTTTCTTCTTATTAGTCGCACCCTCTTTTACTTATCTTTATTTTATAATTTTCTTTTAAATATTTATTTATTATTTTATAATTATGAAAAAATATAACTAAATTCATATACACTTCTGCATACAAAACTTAAAAAATGTATGTACACATTAAATTACATCAAACAATACATTGACCAATAGTATAAATACATAAATAATTTTATAAAATTCTTTTATTTATTTTTCTTCTTTTTATTTATTTATGCACAAACTTCTCAACACATACACAATATATTTTCCTCTTATTTTGATTTATGTGTATTATTTATTTATTTATAATTTTTTTATTGCTTTACACATTTAATACATAGATCTCACTGAACACAAATATAAAATAATAAACAAAACAAAAAAAATACACAGTATTTTAATGTGTTGGTAAAAGAAAACAAAAAAATAAAATATAAAATTGAATTTATGAGAAAAACAGAGAGAGAGATATGCTGAGGTTTTGCTCTTCCCTTTCGACTATCTGTAGTTGTTTATATTTGTTGTTGGTTTAAAAAAAATGCCTGCAAGTAAAAAAAAATAATTTTTTTAATATTGATAATAGATAGATAAATAATTAATATCAAATTAAACCTGTTTTAGTAAGATTAATAGTAAATTTAATTTAAAAGATTTGTTTTAGTTGCGTTTGTAGTGCATATCCCGGTACCATGAATATTCATCAAGCACGAGTTTTTACCAATCAGGAATTAGAATTTTGTAGTAAATATATAATTCTTATTTTTAATTGGTTAGACACCAGTGACAATAATGTCGTGTATCTAAACTCTAAAGGGTCGTTCCCACCAACGGTAAAAATACCATAGAAATAGTTTTTTTAAAGGTCTATCAGTTGCTGTGGTATAAAATTCAATTTTACTTAATCATTTCGAACACTGAGCCAGACCACAGCACATGCCCAAAAGAAGTAACACAAAATGCCTGATTTAAAAACTACATGTGATACCAAAGTTTCAAAAATGTAGCATAAAATACGGTCAAATACAGATAAATGAGATTCGTCAGATTATGTATTGGCCAATGTATGTAACTATACTTCACCACCAGCTTAATAAACATCTTGTCAAACTTGGTCATGGTGTTAGTTGATACATGAGGTAATTAAAGGAGCGGTTTAATTGTGTATCAGGTACGATTACCTCCACAAGGTGTAAGGTGTTGTAATTGTTCAATTACACCCAGAAAAAAGTACACTGTTATTTTTCAAACAGATTCTAGAAAAGAGTTAATACTGACTATTTCTATAGTCTATTTGAAGCTTCCCGTTTTAGGGTTGTATCAACGAGCCCTTTCGCGTCAACTGTCTTACGCTCAGTTTTACTATGTTTACATAAACCAGATTTGATGTGTTAGCCAATATTAGCTCAACAACTTTCGTCGCATGCGGGCTTGATGTTGTAAATTTCTAATTCTTTTAATTATTTATCTACGGGTGTGATATTCGCGCGTATTGCTATAATTCGTATTAATATACGAGTTAACGATACATATCAAAAGCAGTAAGATATTATAAGCCAAGATAATATATTAAGGAATAATTTTATACAATCAGCGGGAGCACCCATTATCTTAGTAACTTAGTTATATAGTTCTTCTTGGTGATGCCACGCTTTTACTTGCTCGAAGGAATGAACCTTCATTTAACGTTATTTCCGCGCTTTAAACATTGAGGGAGTCAGTGCTGGACAAGTCTCTAGTTAGATTATTAGCAGTTACATTTTTGATATTTTATTATATTTTCTCCACATTATTATGAAATATTGCCATATGTCATATTTTATTGTGTTCGCTTTATTGTTTATTAGTAAGCCTTTCTTTAAAAAAAACGATCATCAACTCCTCAGATCGCATGTGGTTGTTGGACCTAGGCGGAGAAAGGTTTTTACGTGTTGCTGTGACACATGTGTTGTAGTTCCTATTAGACAACACCTTTTATTTTTAACAAAATCATAATAATCTGTCATTAAACACTTTTAATAATCAGTGATTTTTGAAGAAATAAATTAAAGAATGACCCAATTTATAACGGAATTAATTATAACAATAAACAACTAAAGTGCAGAACCTGCAAGTGCAAAATAATTATGTGTTGATAACACTACGTTTAGAGTGGTTAGGATGTAAAAACAAAATTTAAGTCTGTAGAAAAGGAAATGAAATTAAAATTTAAATTAGAGAAATCAAAATGTAAAATAAATCTGTAATTATAAATGCAAATTAAAAGATACATTTTTTAGTTAATATACGACTAATAAATTAAAACTGGATAGCTGTAAAAATGTTTATATCGCAAAAGAATTAACATATAAATTATAGTCATTAAGAAGTAGGAGTTTGATTTAAATTAAAATTAACTATTTAAGAACTGATTATTTAAAAAATCGGACGTTTACGAATACAAAGACATGAACAAACCGTTAACAGAAATAGTGGAAAAATTTAAAACTGAAGGTAGGTTCAAACTTAAAAGTTGACAATCGTTAGAAAATACCAGGATTTAATAATATATAAAAAGAAATATATAAATCATAATCACTCATCACTTTTAACTTTAAAGGTTGCTCGAACATTATTGGAATGGCGGGAAAACGAATTTAATTACTTATCATGTACATAACCAAAACCTCCGATATTGTAAGCCTGCTTGTTTTTCTAGCACAGAAAAAATCGTGAATTTATTGTGCCATTTCGAAATTAAAACTATATAAAAAAAGTCCGAGCGGCAGGATGTCCGCTAGAAATAGGTAGATTTCGAGATCAGACAGTTTTGTGTACAAGTAGAATCTGATGTATCAGATTAGTTTAAACAAAACAAACTAATTACAAACAGATATCGAACAAATTTTAAAAAGAAAATTAGCTACATATAAGCAAAACTACATCTATTCAATTTTGCAACAAACAAATATCAGATATACCACAGAACATATGTGTGACAATTTATGACACTATGAAAAACAAACGCCAACCTACTCTATAGTCTATACCATATGTCGTGCAACTACTGCAAAATATAAAAATAGTTTATTTCTAAGAAAAAAAAGTTTTTTTCTTCTATTCAAATCTTTTTATTTTTTTTTTCATTGACTGTTATAAGGTTTTTGAAAATTGTTCTTTTAGGGCTTGTTGCAAACTTTTTTGTTGAAGCCGACGAGTCAAAAATCTCTAACTGCAGAGGTTTATGTTTATAAAAAACGGATTAAAATGTTTTCAGATTCTATATGTATGAAGTTTTTAAAAATATTAGTATCCAAACGGCCGTTATAACGGATTTAAAATACCAATTTTTTTCTAATATAAAGCCTCTAGTTTCTTAACCATGTGTTGGATTTAGCTGATTTACAAACTTGTCCAAAATATTCATAAAACACACATTTTTAAAAAAGTTTTTTGATCTGGCTCCACAAATGCGACCGTGAGAGTGCCGGTTGTTTCAAACGCATTTTGTGTTTTACAAGCTTTTTTGTCGGAGCCGCTCACTCAGACACTTTCAACTGCAGAGGTCTATTTTTTGGAAGAAATTGATAAAAAAGATTTCAAAGATTCTAAATTTGTGAAGTTTTTAAAAATATTAGAATTCAAACGGCCGTTATAACGGATCTAAAAAACAGACTTTTTTTCTAATATAAAGTCTCTAGCTCTTAACCATGTGTCGGATGCGGCTTATTTACGAGCTTGTCCAAGATATTTATAAAACTCACATTTTTAAAAAAAGTTAAAAAAAATTTTTGATCTGGTTTTACAAATGCGACCGTGAGAGTGCCGGTTGTTTAAAAAAAAAATTTTTTTTTTGCAAATATTTTTGTTGGAGCCGCTCACTCAGGAACCTCTAATTTCAGAATTCTATTTTTAGAGTAAATTAATAAAAAAGATTCCAAAGATTCTAAATTTGTTAATTTTTCACAAATATTAGTATCCAAACGGCCGTTATAACGGTTTTAAAAAACCAATTTTTTTAGAAAAAATGCTCTAGTTTCTTAACCAGGTGTCGGATTTTGCTGATTCACGTATACCTCTGCCATTCACCTCTGCCATATTAATAGAACACACATGTACAGAAAATTTTTTTGATCTACCTCAACAAATGCGACCGGGAGAGTGTCGGTCGTTTTCGTTATATCTCATATCGTTTATGTATATATATTAGGGTGTTCCTTAGTCATATGAGCAAAAAAAAATAATGATATATTTTTGGTCTCACCCCCTAAATGGATGTGTATACATATACAAATGAACTGCAAGAAATTTTAGGTCAATCAAATAAAGCTAGCCCGTGCCGACTTGAAGTTGAACTTTGGCTTAAGAGTCATTCTATATGAAATCATCGAAAAAAAGAAAAATTGTTGCTGCACTGTTTTAGATGTTACTCAAACTTTGTGGAAATGTTCTTTAGGGTTCAAAAAATCAAAATCGACAAGGATTTAATTTTCGCACGCGCCACTTCCGGTCCACACAAAATAAAGCACTTGAAAAGTCATATTTTTGTGTTTTGCGGTTTTAGCTGTAAAACTTTTTCTATTAAAGATATTGATTCGATCAATGTGGCATTATAAAGCTGAAAGATGGTAGTTTTTTAAACAAAAATAAAAATGTAAGAAACTGTAAGCTGTAAGTAAGAAGCTGTAAGCTGTAATATATATAATGTTGGCTTCTCTTTAAACGCCTGTACACCCGCGTCAAGAGGAAATAACAAAACAAGCCTTAAAGTTTTTTAAAGTTAAAGGTAAGAACTAAATATCCTGCTAATTTCAAATGTTTGCCTTTTACCAAACACGTCCAAATTGTAGCCTGAAATATGCAAATTGCTGAAATTTTAAAATTTCAAGTACAGAGTTTTTACATTACGAGTTGACTGAACGAGTGGATTTTAATTTTTTATACTATGATATTTTGCAGTTTGATATTTAAGAATATTGAGACTTTTATATTCAACAGTGCAGACGCTGGTGTCAATTGAAAATCAAAAGACATCAATAAAATACACGTATTTTCAATACTCTTTCTTTTTTCAAATATATGAATTATGTAAATTTTTATTTTTGTTTTAGAAATTACCATCTTTCTGCTTTATAATGCCACCTTGATCGAATCAATATCTTTAATAGAAAAAGTTTTACAGCTAAAACCGCAAAACACAAAAATATGTGCTTTATTTTGTGTGGACCGGAAGTGGCGCGTGCGAAAATTAAATCCTTGTCGATTTTGATTTTTTGAACCCTAAAGAACATTTCCACAAAGTTTGAGTAACATCTAAAACAGTGCAGCAACAATTTTTCTTTTTTTTCGATGATTTCATATAGAATGGCTCTTAAGCCAAAGTTCAACTTCAAGTCGGCACGGGTTAACTTTATTTGATTGACCTAAAATTTTTTGCAGTTCATTTTTAGATGTATACACACCGATTTAGGGGGTGAGACCAAAAATATTTTGAAATTGAAAATACATATAATTTTTTTTTTTTGTTTTTCCGTCTCCGCTTATTATATATAGTCATTTGGCACTAAAATTTTCCCGAAATTCCGAGATGTTAATAAGCCAAAACTCTGCTCCGCTCTCCAAAAGCTAAATCGGGGTCATATCATCAGATATTTATCGAAAGGATATAAAAAATGTTTTCGATTGGGCGAATGTGAGAACCAGAAAATAGTCAGCAGTACAAATACTTTGACCTGTTTCAGAATCGAAGCTGGGTTTCTAAGTTCAAAATCCAACTCCTTTACCACATCCTTTAGTATTATTATTTTAGCCTAATAAACCCAAATTTTTTTTTTAAACAAATAAGTTCACCTTAACTTTTTTGTAAACTTTTAAGGTTTCTAATTTTTAAGCTACAGTCAAGAACATTACTGATTTTATAAATTATATTTACTTAACGATGATAATGGATCTGATATAGGAATTCAGGAATCTAAAGCGCGCCATCTTCATTGTAAGCTTTGTATTTAATATTATTACAAATACATAATTATAACTACAACAAATTTTAATTTAGTAAAACAAATAGTTTACATATATTATATGTAATACAAAATTTTTTTAAAAATTTAAACACAGCAACCCAACTGTAAACATACCGCCTAACAAAGACGCCATTTATCAACAGTATCCATATTCCTCGAAATATTCTCCGAAATTTTAAAAATATAAGCATATATGCCATCCATATAAAAGTATGTAGTTCAAAATATTAAATATAGCCACTATAAACATACGGTAGTCATAGCAATGCATGCACTTATTTAGCTCAATTAATTCCTATCTGTGATAATTTTGGGAACCAATAACCTTTTGCGAATAGTTTTTGACATTTTAGTACTATCACAATTGAAAAAGTTACTGCAATTTTTAATAAAAGCAAGTTATTATATTATATTTAAGTAATGCAAGTTATTATTAAATTGCAAAGCAAATGTTGCATTAAAACTATTTCTAATGCAAAACTACAAATTTTAGTTCAACTCTAACATAATAATTTATTTTTTAAAGAAATGGTAGAAATTTGAAAACAACATGATTCGCTAGAAGTTTGAAAACAACTTGCTAATGCAAAGAGCATTAAACTTATCTTTAAAGCAAGCAAGTGTAGCAATTTGCATTACATATTCAGCATATTTTTAACTGTGTATAAAAAGAAAAAATTAGTAGTATATTTTAGGACAAATTTCACATGAAGATGGCTTGCTTTTGATTTATAAATAATAGTATATTGTTTTTCTATAAATAATAGTACATATATTGTATAACTAGTGCGCACGTTTTTTAAAAAAGAATGTAGTGTGAGTTCTTGATAGTTGATATGCTCGTGCAGCAATCACTCGCGTTAGTCTACCCAAAAGTTTTTGTAATAATGAACAAAATTGAATAGCATATTTAGTTTTGTGTATTTATTATATTAATTTATTGTATTTATTGAATATATAATAAAGAAATTTAAAATAAAGAATTTAGTACAAATCCCCAGATAAAGATGGGCGTTAACATAGTTTATAGACAATGTCTAATGACCTGATCCACAATATAAATACGTTATACCGTTTGCAATACACGATATAAAATCATCTTAAATATTCAAAGTTATATGAATAAAATGAATTAAAAAAACTTTATTGTAAATACAATTTTTTACGAGTTTGACAAAAAACAAAATTGAATATTTTTTGTGCATGTGTTATGAAAACAATTAATTTATTTATTTCGCTTCGCAATGTCTGGGTAAGGCAAGTTTTATAGTAATATCCCATTTTAGGTCGGCAGAATTTATAGTTTACAAGAATCGAAGAGTCGAAATGGCAGCGAAGTTGCAGAAATAGAATTAATTTTTAAAATAATTGAACCAAAATATTGTTCCAAAAACTATATGAAATCTCTTAACACACACTGAAGCCTTGAGAGCTTAGAGCCTTGAAGTTTCAACCTCTTCGTATTTGTCTGTTGTGTAGGGAAATGATGAACATTTTAGCATTTACTGAATTGGTAGAAAACATTTATCACTAATGGAACAAATACTTAAATCGATTTTTGAAATCAGGATATAACAACATAAAAAAACAAGCCAAATATTGGTCTTCATTAACAGCATAGGACATCTTCCTTTAAAGAAATCAATAGAAAACCAATAACTTGGTTCAAGGTTTTAGTTTGATTTAATAATTTATTATGTAATACTAAAATAAAAATGTTGCAAAAATCTTAAACAAACACAAACGTTTCGAAAGATTAAAGATAAAGTCACATTTTACGATTGTGTAGGATGAAATAGGTTGGAATGTATTATCGGAGAATTATGGAAAACTTTAAAAATTATTTTTATTTGTTAAAATTTTATATTTGGTTACTATCCAAATGAATAATAAAAGTTCAAATGCAGCGTTCAGTAGGGGTGGAAAAATAATAATTATTGAACAGCAATTTTCCATGTTGGATAAACTATTAATTTATTTAGTTCTTATTTTTATTTCTCGAAAGATAAGAAAAGGTTGTCTTTCTATTGGTTTAAAACGAGGCGAAACAAATAGGACGATTTTGACTTTGTGTGGGCTTTAATAATGACGGAAAAATGAGTGGGCGAAGTTAAGCGGAAACAAGCAGTTCTATATATTTTATGTAGTTAAAATGATATTATGTTCTTTTTTTATTTCACAATTTCAAAACAAGATTAGTGAAATATATGTATTAATATTTTAAATTTCTTTTAAATTTCAAGAGAACTTTCAACTGTTTTTCAACTTCGCATTTATATCCACATTATTTTTTAAATTATAGGGGAACTAAAACTCAATTATAAATAATCACATATATACCTATATAAATACATAGTTCACTAATTATCAACAATTAAGATTACTAGCAGTCATACAACGTTATATGTTCGTTTTGCAGCAAACATATAATTTTCCTTTAATCAATTTTTCTTTAATCAAATAAAACAAAAATGTATCATTCATCACAAATATGACATCAAAAAAATATTGTTATATCTTTCACACATCATAAAATTAATGACAAATATAATTACATTAAAAAATAATTATATATTTTTAAAATAACATAAACAAAATTCTTATTAATTTTACAATTATGACGAATTTAATATATATGAAAATGAAAACAAAAACCAAAAATTCAAGTTTACATACAAGAAAAAGTCACATAACGACAATAATATTTTGTAATAAGCAATAACCACAAAATAAAAAAAAAATTAATATTTAAATTATGAATGAATTTATTTGTTTTAATTTCAAGCTATAGTGGATACTATGTTTATGTTTATATTTGGAAAAAAGATATATTTAATATGTGATGTGATGAAAATAATAATCAATGAAAGATTTGATTAAACAAGATTTAACAACTTGTTTCTTTAGAACATTAAAATTCTTTAATATCTGGCCTTTTCCTTGTGGTTCTAACAACCAGCACTTTCAAATTTGATTGTTTAGAAAACAACAATTCGCAGGCGTTAGTAAAACAAAATTTAATGATTATGCTTTTCATTTCCTTATGAATTACATTCTAATACCATAAGATTTGAAATATATGCATGCATACATCAATTAAAAACTCATCAAAAATAATTCCCTTGAGTCAACAGTCGCGATGAAATTGTGTTTTAAAATTTCCATATTCATTAGAAAATCTATTTTAAACAGAAATAACTGACATCAAAGTGAGAACTGAATCAAATAAGTAACTTTAAATTTAAATTTAATATAGATGGAAATTTTAAATCTACAGTAAACACTATCTATAACTTTGATGATTTTAAACGATTTTTGTTGATTTTTTCCAAATATATTCGGTTGAACAGTTGATTTTAATTTTTTTTAAACTATACCAAAAAAAGTCAGGCAACTGCGAATATAATTCGCTCGCTGAGGGTTCCGTGTATATAATATTTGAGAAAACAACAGTTTTTGTTTGCATTGTTTCACGTTGGGTTGCATTTTACCCAAAGCTGTTTATGGTGGCTAAAGAAAGCTTCAATAATGCCAGTTTATAAACTATTTATATTGGAAAATATATTATCAATTGTTGTAGCTTCAACTGTTGTTGGTTAATGAATTTTTCTTTGTAAATTTTTTTGTAGAAAATAGTTTGAGAGCCAGTTTTGAGGATTTTTATTGAAACCAACGAAAAAAAACGGAGAAAAAGTGTCGTCAAATTATTGCCAACGAGTGCATTTTTAACACAGTCGAGTGTTAACACAGCATAGTATACCAACAGGATTTGTACTTTAGCTATCTGAACATTCACAATGACTGCCAGCAGAGCTAAACTCAAAGTGATGGTGGGTACTATTTTTCTGCACTGGTGGTGCAGGGTGGACTTAACGAAAAGAACAGATCCCCAACCTCGATTAACTTGACTGTAACAATTTTCTAGTTCAACAGTAGTTCAATAGATCAAAAATTTCAAAAATATTTGTAATTAGTGATCAACTTCACAGAGAACATTTGCAATGCAACCATATTAAATGATAATCTATCAAATAGCAAACAGGCATCAGCTATCAGGTATGTTATCGCATAATTTTTCAACCTAACGCCTTTCGCCTGAATTTTAGTTCATCTGACTTGTTAAACTGTGTTGATCTGATCTTGTTTGTTCATTTCTATACTTCGTTTCACCCAATATTTACTATAATATACATTTCCTACAACGTAGTAAAATTTATCCTCTTCTACGATTATTTTACGTGAAATGTCCTTCACAAAACACAATTTTAGAATTTTAATCAAATGAATCAAAAACGGTGTTTTCGAAAACTACAAAAAAATTGTTTTGGACTAGAAAAAAATTCATCTTTCATATGACACCCTACTCGCTCGACATAGTCAAAAATAATTTTTTGTTAAAATTTCCCCTCTCAACCCCCTCAAAATAACATTTGAAATGATGAGCCGACCGCTATAGTTTTCATTCAATCTTTACAACATTGCCCATAACCATGAATATTTTCAAATATTTGTCTTTTGTAATGTTCGAAGTTAAGGGGGAGACAGGAAATTTTTTTCACAATTTTTAATATATAACTCAAAAACTGCGCTTTTTAAAATTACATAAAAAATTGTTTTGGACTAGAAAAAAATCAATCTTTCATATGACACTCGACTTGGTCAAAAATATTTCATAAAAAAAATTTCCAGTTGATAGCACAATTATAGTTTGTGAGTAAATTGATTATGTAGAAATTCGGACGGACATCACCAATAGGGTACTGTTTTTGCTTTTTTAAAGTACGGAACCCTAAAAATTGAATAAAATGACTGGATGAGGTAAAGGTGGTGAAGATCTTGAAAAAGGTGGGGCAAAACATCATCGTAGTTTTACGTGATAATATCCAAGCAATTACAAAACCCGGGTAAGAAAAAACTAATGGACCAAGCCTGAGACAAGCCCGCGCCACAGCTTTCGGGGTTTGGGCCAGGCTAACACTTACAAACGGCCCAAGCTTGGACTGGTGTCCTAGGGCCAAGTCTGGCAAATAAGACTTGGGCCAGGTCTTCCAAACCAATTTTTTCCCTAAGGCTCTTTTAAATGTGTGGAAAGACTAACATATATTTAAATAAAGGTAAACATAATATGGCTTGCATATGTTTACAATGCATTAACCTGGTAAATAATACGCGTAATATAATAAACTGAATCTTGGTTCAGTCCAGGCATTTACAACTGGCCCAGACTGAAACCAAAGTTAACTAGCCAAGGGTAAGGCTTGGCTCGCCAATACTGGTCCAAGACTGTTTCGTTGTTTAATATTGGTAGTTCCTACCCGGGAACCAGGGAACCACCCAAGCTATTCGACGTTTAACTCGTCGGGGTGGTGTTAAAAGAATTAGTGGTTTAATTTATGAAGAAACCTTAAAAGCATTTTTTAGAAAATGTTATTCGATGTTACATAACAGAACAAGATAAAAGAAAAAATATTACAGCTATTAATGTTGTATATAAAACGTCAAGAGCGTACTTTATATCAATACGGTTTTAGCGGTTAATTTGTATTTAAATAAATACGAAAAAAACAAAAATTAAAAACGTCCTTTTAAGGGCGACCAAAAAATGAATCTCAAAAGGTGGGTTAAAGTGAGCGTTGATAAGTTCACCAACGTTTTTAAAACTTAAAGATGGCGTCAACAAAAGTAACTTTTAATGATGCTTCAATCTCTTTTAACCATGAGGCAAAAGCTAAGAATTCTTGCCCTTTTTTATTTCAAAAATTAATGTTTTTTCTCAATATAATTTTCTCTCAATGAATGAGTAAAAGTTTTTTCATTGTGCGTGCACCGTAATTATTAAAGTTTATTGTTAAGACTTTCAAATTGTAATCTTGTGCCTTATTTGTGCAATCTCGCCATTTGTACTATTTACGTCAACGCCTAAAACGATCCATAATCCATTCCACTTTGAGTTTTGAATTGTAACGCTCAGGAGCAAGTGGAACGGAAAAATTTAGTGGAAGGCACCCTAAGTCGCCATCAAAATTATTGAAATTACACTTTAAGTAGTTCTTAAACAAACTTAGAGTAAAAACTATCAATATCAGCATTAGTAAAAGGGGCGTTTGTTAAATTTTTATTCAAACAAATTCAGCAACTCTTATCATTGATATTTACACTTAATTTTTTTTACAAACATCTGGTCAAATGACAGTTTTTGCTATAACATATTTCACAAAAAGCATGTCATTTAAGAATTGCATCCAGTTGTCATGGTACAGTCCTATAAATAATAATTTGTT
Source organism: Diogma glabrata (assembly GCA_963693315.1). NCBI lineage: Eukaryota > Metazoa > Arthropoda > Insecta > Diptera > Cylindrotomidae > Diogma > Diogma glabrata. Next base: position 237,006,314 of record OY856187.1, on the reverse strand, counting down.
GTCCTAGGACAAAAGGTAAAATTATTAATATATTACAATCAAATACAATACAATAAGAATCGCTTGCTTATTTTCTAAAATAGGCAACTGTCATTCCAAGGGGCGTGGCTATCAGTTCTTCAACAAGAATTGGCATTTTGTTTCCGAACGACCAGTTGCCTAAATATATATATATAAGAAGTATTAAAAATTAATAATTATGGATTAAAACTTATCAAAATAATTATAATAATTTAACAACAGGAAAAACAAACTAAACACAACACAAATAGTTTATTATTGAATTAGGAGCTAAAGTTGTACTTTTTGTGTTGAGTCTATAGTTTGGCGTCCGACCTTAGGGAGGCCGACAATTATAGACGAAACACAAAAAGTCACTTTAGCTCCGAATTCAATACACTATTTTTTCGGCAAACGTTTAAATTTGTTTAAAAATATGAAATTAATGCATCAAATTTTTTATAAATATGTTTTAGGTAATAAATTTTCTGAAATTAATTTGTATTGATTTTAATTCATTAAAATGAACTGAAATGCATTCTGTTTTGAACAAATTAATAATATCATGTTATTTTACTTTACTGCCGCCTTAAAAATGTGAAAATTACTTTACTGCCGCCGTAAAAATATGAAAATTACTTTACAGCCGCCGTAAAAATATGAAAGTTACTTTACAGCCGCCGGCAGATAAAATAAAAATGGCGTTACTTTTACAGCCGCCTGCTAAAAAGTAAGAAAGACTTTAGCTAACTCCCCAGCGGCAGTAAAGTTAAACTTTACAGCCGTTTGCCGCAAAACATGTTTGGTTTGTGTGAAATAGTACATTATGATGCTAGGACGTAAAGCTAAAGATTTTGGACGGATGTGGAGTTTGCAAATCGAGGCGCTAGCCGAGATTTGCACCCACATTAAGTCCAAAATAGCTTAGGTCCGTGCATCATATACTATTTTTTATTCGCCGCAAGCAAAATATTTTAAGAAAAGTTGTTTATTCTAAATTAAAATTATAAATTTTCATAAATTTTAAAATAAAAATATGTGGAACAAATAACCTTTGACAAAATATTTATTATTTTTTCCAAATTATTGTGTAGCTATGACAACAAATGATAACAACTATTTTAATTGGATAATGAAATTTTGAATTTAAGGGTTGCTTTGATAAAAGTTTTTATTTTTCATAGAATTTAAACAAATACAAATGCTACGTCCAAAAAATTCTTACTTTTTTGGACGTAGCTATGACAGCAAAATAAATAGCTGAAAAGTGATACTTTAAAGCCGCAAATCACAGTAATAAAGTAACACTTTAATATTTAGGCGAATAAAAAAATAATTATTTGCAGATTTCAAATTATGAAAAATAAAAGCAAACGATTTAAATTTTGAATTTTTATTTGATTAATTTCTGTATAAAAACATAGATGCAGATTTAAAAAAACAATTTTCATATTTCTAATATATTAAATTTATCTGTTTAATAATATTATTGTATTTGTTTTGATTAAAACTAGATAAAAACCGCAAATGTTACTTTTAGATCTCAGTTCTTATTTAGGATCTCAAAAACAGCGAGTCCAAAATAGGCGATCGAATCGTTTATTTTGGAATAGAAATGGAGTTTCCGAACAACTTTATCTGTCAAATCGCTTGCTTAAATAGGCATGAAATAGTTTAAGAACGACCATTGCCAGCCACAAACGTCAAAATAGGAAACTGGAAAATAAGCAAGCGATTTGGTGTTTACGAACGAAGCCAATGTATACTTACATTCAAATACAATCAAAAACTTTATTTCAGAGTTCAATACAATCAAATAAATTGTTTTATTTTTATAGAACCATAATTGTGTGAGTTATTAGTCCAAGTTAATAGAATAGAATAAACAGCTTTTAGTTTTTATTATGTTGCGTAAATGATGCTGCGGAACCCAATAAAACAATTTATTTGATTGTTTGACACTGAAATCTTAAATCTTCAAATTTTTTTATATGGAGTTTTATATTTCAAGATGACGCTAAATTTTTTTAAAGTTTTTGTATATGGAATTTTATATTTAAAATGGCGCTATAGGTTCACGATTTTTCTGTGCTAAAAGAACAATCAGGCTTAGAATATTGGGGGTTTTGATGGTATGTATAATTCTTATTTAACAAACATATTTAAAAAATTTAATTGTCACTCTAAAAGACAAACATTTTTCATTTTCGGGTAACCCCCGTATAAAAATTAGAATTGCGAATTAGACATGATGAACATTTTTTTTAAAGTGATTATATTATTCGCACAGGCCATCCCTTTCATCCATCTCTTAAAAAAGTTGTATCTAAATGAGGATTTATTCTTGTCAAAAAAAAAATCGATAAATTAAAACAGTTTGGCGATGCGTAAATAAAACCAATAGCTACGGTAGGATGAATACAAATAAATTATCTTTAAACGCGTATACATACATACATACATATTTGGAAAACTTCATTTATTCTTCAAACACCTCAAATACAGAAAATGATATTATTGAAAACAACAACAATTGACTGTGACAGAATATAACAATGCAAAATAGATATAATATTAAAATAATAATAATAAACGAAAGGAACGTGCGATAAATGTGTAATTTCATATATTTGGTTGATAATTATATCTTGAGTTGAATTGAATTCAATTGAATGAACTTTTGTTGTTATTTTTTTTTTCAATTAAATATTTAATAATATACTGTTTGTACAATATATGAATGTGATAGAAGGTTTTTTCGTACAAATTTTATGGCAAGTTTAAAAAAAGTTATAATAACATAAACCCAGAATAAACTGTGCGTCTCGTCTTTATGGTGTGATGTTTTCACGCGTAATTAAATTAATGTATATGTAATTAAATAGTTCTTTATATGTATTAACAAAAATTCACTAGCGGCAAAACCAATTCTAGATAGTTAACATTGACAGTGTTTGTCTGTTAAAGATGCATATTTTTGCAATTATATTTTGTAGCTGTTGTTTTAAACCTGATTTAACTTTGGAACTATAAAACTAGAAATACTACTTATGAAATGTTATAGTTGTCTTAGCGTAACTTGAATAGAAAATGAATATTTGTAGTTACTACTTACTAGCAATAATCGGTTTGAGTGGAAACTATAGTGATTTGATTAAAATAGATGGCAAATTATTTATGGTTCTCTTCATGTGGTTCTCTTCAAGAAGCTCTTCATGTTAATTGACAAATAACCATTTTATATTACCAAATTTAAATAATGCATTTTTTATTTCAGGTTCTGTATTACAAAAAACAAATTAATGATGTTCACTTACAATTATATCTCAAGTTTTTCAACAATTACATCTTTTTATCTCTCAACTGTTTCATATAAATCGTTTTGGTTTTTTTATCTTTCATTTCATCAAATTGTGTGTAAAATTTTATTAAATGGCCAAACTGAACATTTATTTTTTCTTAAAAGTATCTCCGTCACAATAGAAAATGAAAAAAAATAGACCTCCCGTCGTTTATTTCTTCTTGAAATGTCACTTACACAGAGAATACTATTAATCTATCTCTGTTTCTCTAATCTTGATATTGTTCTACTTCTAGTTATTTGAGCTGGTTTTGATACAACTTTTATTTTTTTTTTATTTTTTGGTTTCTTTTGTTTTTATTTATTTTATTACAACGATGGTTAGTTAGAATTTTGTTTCTGTTCATGTTGATTTTTGCCTTTTTCACAGCTGATTAAATAACAGCAATGGCCGAATATTTAAGAACTAGAATATTTGCGTTATACTCAATTGCGTTATGTTTATACATATATCTGTACTCAAAGATTCAACCATTGAACATTTTAAATTATTATACTAAAGCCTAATAATTTAAAATGTTCTATGGAGTAGCTGTTAATTTAATTTTAGTTCAGAATTCTGAACTGAGTTCCGTTCCTTATTTACTTTAAAGCTTAAGTTATTTATTTATAGTATTGTTTTTGTTTTTTAATACAAAGTGTTCTGCAATTAGAGATTACAAAATATTTCACAACAATTACGAAAACAACACGTTTTGATAAACGTTTTTTAGACCTTTGCGAATTAAAGAACCTCTGTAATATGTCGTTTTGCAGGATCTCGACACTTTGGTTGTTTGCACCAACCGACGTTGTTTGCACCAACCGACTGACAATAAAATCGAGAAAAATAATTTCTCATGTATTTGATATAGAATATCTTTATAAGTACTGCGCAAGCACTTGGAATTGGAATTAGGGGTTTCATTATCAAAGAATTATTTTTGTAAAGCAATTTGTTTTGAAGTAAAGCTTCAACAAATTTCCGTGTTAAGCGAAGATGATTGATTTTCAAAGTTATAGGTTTTAAATAGAACTATTAAGACTCGTTTTACCTATTTTGGTAGAACTTACGAACAGAGTTGGTTTGTTTTAAGCCCGGTTTGTTTTAAGCCAGTGTTTAAAATAAATTGTTTTTTTTTTTAAAACATGTTTTAAACAAAAATTGTTTTTTTTTAATATTGCAATGTTACTTATTTGCTTTCTAATAGAACTGTTGTATACTGTCGTGTTTTATCGTTTTAATACATTTGCACCATAAACGTCATCAAAATTTTCAAAAGTTTTAAAAGCTATCATATGTTTTTTTTAGTCAAATGCGTTCTAAGGTGTTGATGAACTTGTATTTTTTTCTTGTTTTTTTTTATATATTTTTCAAGAAGAAATAACTAAACAATTAGAGCATTCAGTACCGAGACATTTTTTCAGAACCGGGATTTCGGATTTCTCGCTAGAGAGTTTCAAAACCAGGTCCCGGTGCCGGAACCGTTGCTGAACAGGAAATAAAAAGGCCAATGATAATGTTTACAATCGCTTTTTTTGTTAAACGTTTAAAGTTTAGTTCCGAATAATCTCAACTCATCTTGGCGGTATAGAGCCTCTGCAACTTAGTTTATAGGTTCGAGTGTCGGCACCAGATCATTAATAACATTCTACTATTCTTCTGTGAATGAAATAATTGAATTAAGATCGATTAACAATTTTAGAATACATACTTTATTACTTCGGTCTGAAAGACCTAAGTATTACATTCATGAGCTCAAAGTGAAATTCTTACCAGCACTTTTTTTGGCATTTCTCGACGTTGAAGTCTAGAAAACCACTGAAGGGATTTCAAAAATTTTGGTTTCTAAAAATAGGTATACTCAATGGTAAGAGCCGAAAGGACGATGTGTTCGATAACAAGGAAACAAGTTCAAAACAAGGAATTATGAATATTATTTGCTTAAAAAACGTTCATTTTAAGTGATGAGTAGTAATAATAAATGTGGAAAAATCTTGATGGCCCGAACATTGGTATGTGAGATGAAAAGCTAGATTATTGCATTAGAAGTTTGTCATAAAAATGTTGTCAAGTGTGTCAAAAAAATGATTTCGTTTATTTTTTAGCAAATTTTTTGGGAAAAAATTTAGTTGTTTGTATGTCGTAAATGTAATTAAAGTTTACACATGAAATTGAACATGGAAATTTTTGAATTGGTTATAGTTTTTGAAATATTTTTGGAATTTTGAAAAAAGTTTGTATTTTTGATTTTGTAATAATTTTTGCAATATTTTTAGAATTTTGGAAAAAGTTTAAAATTTTGATTTTGTTATAATTTTAGCAATATTTTTAGAATTTTTGAAAAAAGTAATATTTTTGATTTTGTGAATTTTATATAAATTTTTAGAATTTTGAAAAAAGTTTCAATTTTGAAAAAAAATTTGGAATATTTTTAAAATTTTGAAAATTTTTGATTTTATTATAATTTTTGGAGTTTTGAAAAAAGTTTCAATTTTTGATATTGTTATAATTTTTGCAATATCTTTAGGTTTTTGGAAAAAGTTTTGTAAGAATTTTTAGAATATTATTAGGATTAAGAAAAAGTTGATTTTATTCTAGTCTTTGGAATATTTTTAGAATTTTGAAAAAACTTTCAATTTTTGATTTTGTTATAATTTTTGCAATATTTTTAGAATTTTTGAAAAAAGTTTCAATCTGTGATTTTGTAATAATTTTTGGAATATTTTTAGAATTTTGAAAAAAGTTTGAATTTTTGATTTTATTTAATTTTTACAATATTTTTGGAATTTTGAAAGAAATATGAATTTGTGATTTTGTAATATTTTCTCGAAACGCTAAATGGAGAGGTTTTTGAGTATAGTTTGCTGATTGTGTCATCTTTTCACTAAACTATGTTAATTTATGATCTGTTAGGATATTCCGGCAACTTATTGATGTTTCGTGTTAGTTTTGTAATAAATTTCTAAACAGAGATAAAAAATACATGTACTTTAACAAAGAGTTATGTTTGATATACATCGCTGCCCAAAACTAAAAACCACGTCCTCATAAAAGTGTTTTGCCGCAAACTATATCAAAATCCTTAACCCAGGCCGAAGTCTTGATATCTCTCAGAGCCTTGAGATTTCAGCCCCTTCATATTTTAGTTTACGAAATCGTTCGAGCTATTCGATTGTTTGTTTACACCAATAAGCAATTCTTTTTCATATATTTTTGAGAAATGCTGTCGTTCTTAGTTGTTGATTTAAGAAATAGCTTGCCAACAATTTTTGATTTTTGGATAAAGTTATTCAAATTATTGGCTACCTAGTACTGGTTCATACTGATTCAATTCAAGCAGGAATCCTGCATCTCAATCATCGTTTCTATCTGAATCACAATTACTGACGCCATTTTCCGGCTAATTAAGATATGTTTTAAAAGACATCTAACAATGCTAAATGAAGTGGTAAAGAAATAGTAAACCATCGGTGGAGTTCGGTACGAGCCGGTACTGTTCAAAAGTGCTGTCACGAACGATAAGAAAGTTCTTTATCAATGTCTTTCTTGTTGAATTTTGTAAATTGCTGCGCTTTTCTTGTGGTGCTTTTAATTTTGTTTCTGTACCTTCATATGGCAATCTCTTTACAGGTTCAATTGCAATCTTGTGAATAGTTCTTATATGTTTATGGAGGGAACTTGTTGATCCACCTAAAGTCTTGAATTGTTTCTTACATATTTTTCATTTTGCAAACTCGTCAGAAGTATCTTTATCTAAACAGTTGAAAATTTGAAAACGTAATAACATAATTTCAAAGTACGAGTAATTTACCAAACGAAACAAGAAGGAACGCACGTTTTATTCGAAATTTCAAAAACATGAAATTTAAATTTAAACAGAAAGATTAGTTAATCTTTATTTTTAAATGTTTATTTCTATAAAACAAAAAGGGAAAAATTAAATTCCAGAGATAATTTATACATGTTTGTATATTTACGGTACAAACCTATTAACCATAATTATTTTATTCTCTTGACTTGACCAACGAACTTGGCTTGACGAACAGCATTTTATTTAATTTTAAATGGATTGGAAAATTGGGATTGAATTTAGAAAAATTCCCGGTTTCCAGTTCCGATCAAATGTCCGGGATTCCCGAAGAACTGGGTTTCGGGATCCCGGTATTGAATGTTCTATAAACAATAAATCCTATCACATTTAAAATATGACATAGCTTGTATGTCAACTAGCCAAAATGTTTGTACAAAAGTGCTGGAGGATCTGTTATTCGATTACCGGCAGACGTTCGATGGAAAAGCAAGTGCGATTCGTTTTATTGCTAAATAAAAAAGTGGTCAATGTGTGCCATTGCTATGGATCAAAAGGAACATCCTAATTTTGAAAGGCAAATTAAAGACTCGGTACGAGATTTGTAAAATTAGGTTACATATTTCATATAATTGATATAGTAAAATTTTTTAGCAGATACCTAACATAGACTTGATAAAATAGGCTGAGGAACTTTATCAAATTTTACAAGCAGTTGCAAATGCTTTGGACAAATGAACGCAACATAAGCGCATAAGATCAAATTTAGAAACAGTTACGACATGATTTAGATTTTATTTTTGGCCATCAATTGTGATGCAAAAACCAAATTCAACACACATATTCAGCATCTTTGACACCGTCACATTGCTGCGCTGTGTTGCTATGTCTGAATGCTCTTGTAAATGAAAATTTCATTGTTTTAGAAAACCGAAGAATATAAATGTGGCATCACTCTCATTGAAAAAAACTTATACTAAAATTTTCCACTTTTTTTAAAATTATGTGGCCAAATTAACTGCAATATTTTTCACGAACGATTGTTGTACAAAATTATCTAACTCTGAATGGCAGGCCAATGCCTCTTCTTTAATTTATTTGGACTAAATTCCGAAATAAAGTTACTGGGTTTTTGACGGACAACCTCAACGACAGCCGGAATTGAGCGCGTCTTCTCTAAATTTGGCTTGGTTCATACGAAACTCCAAAACAGATTGAGTACAAAAAAAGCTGCCCAACTAGCTTTTATTAATCATCCAATAAGTAGTTAAGTTTGTAATACTTATGAAGCCGATTATGACGATAATTAGTTTTTAATTTTTTATAAGCAAATATTTATTTTAAGTATGTAGAAATAAAAATATATTGCTTTCAAATTCAAAATCTTGTTGTTCTCAAGGTATGTTGTTACACCTTGCACCATCAGTCAATATTCCTATAACAGGGCTCCCGTTTTAAAGTCAGATTGAAAAAAATGGAAAAAATGGAAATTTTTCGCTAAAAAAATGGAAAAAATGGAAAAAAATGGAAAACAAACAATTTAAAATGTGTAATACATAGGGTATCTTAGAATATTACGGTAAAAAAATTCCCTGTTTTTTCAGGTTATCCAGACTCGGTTTTTAATTTTTTCAGAAAATGTTTTTTTTTTTTTTTTTTTTTTTCTTTATTTAAGTATATATATATTTTAATTACATGTAATATAACAATTTCTTAAATTTAATATTTGCAATAGCATATAATGCAGGCTGCAAATAAAAGTTTATTTTTTCGATAAAAGACATTCTTTGTCTGGTAGGTTATATAAGTATTAATTGCATAAGTTTTTAGCTATATATTATAAAAGTGTGCTCTATAAAAGTGTTTAAACTACGGTATTTTATAATTGATCGAAAAATTAATAAAAGTGTACATTTATTCATTTGTTAACACTTTTAATCGTTAATATAACAAAAACCTTGACTCGAAAATTTCAGATTGAATGATTCTCGTACATATTGTTTTTAAAATTGAAATAAAATGAATTGTTAAATTATTTTTATGAAGAAATGCAACTAAAAGATTATTTGATTGAATCTGAGTACAAAATAGTTGCACCTCATAAGTAAACAATATAAAAACAGATAATTTTTAATCCTGTAGTTCATCTTTAAGTGTTTCAGAAACTAAATTTTTAGTTTTAGTAACTTCATTACCATATTTCTTAAAACCAGGTGAGAGTAAAGAGGCTTGTTCAACCATTTTGAACAAAGTTTCGTGAGGAATATTTTAATATTTTTAATATATAATATTTTTCATCGGCTTTTCGATTAGGAGCATTTAAAGTAAGCAAATAAATTATAAGCGAATCAGACTATACAAATTCAACCACAGATCAATTCGTTGCTTTAACTCCAGCGTTAAATGCATTACTAATTTTACGTAAGCCGCAGCTGCCCAGATTCAGAATTTCTTTATTACTCGAATCATGTGCTAAGTCCACCTTTAGATGTCAAATAGATTTTAAGTTAACATTAGTTCCGTTCATCGAAACTTGAATCCAAGTATTGGTTCATGAGATATATAATATGAAAGTTTCTTACAAATTTTCGGCAGTAGTATGTCCCAAATAGATTGATATTAAACATCTAATCGTTCGTGATTTGTTTTTATCACCATTCTATATACCATCATTCTTACAATATCAATTTGCTGCTTTAGACTCTCATGCAAATAAGTTACAGCAAAATATATTTTTTGTATTGAATCGATTCAGTTCGATATGATTATTAATTCTATATATCATTTTACCGGTACCTTGGAATTTAGTTAGTTTTAATTTTCGATCAATTTCACTGACCGAAAACATTGTCTTCATAGAAACCCTAATTACAAAGATCATATACCACAATGTAACACCGTCTGTTAAAAAAAATTTCATCGTGTTAGACAAAGCCAGGCACTTGTGAATCACGACAAGTGATCACAAGGGTCACGACAAGTGGCATACAATTATAAACTTTTTATTTATAAACTGTTCCTAATAGGAACGATATTCTTTTTAGTATTTTTCTGGTGAAAATTTATGTTTTTAATTATGAATAATTTATTAAAATCTAGCATAAGTTGATCAATATAACACGTAGGGTTTCTATCGTCTTGGACTTTACACAGCTCGGAGTTTACTAGCTTGCAGTTTCACACCTGCATATTATACGAAGTGAAAGTAATAACTGCAAGTCTGGTTTACCATCATCATCATGAACCGTACTCCAATAGGAAGCATATGGAAATATATTACGGAAGCTTTTTAAAATACATTTCTTTGCACATTTTGTTCTCATTTACACATTTAGTGGTTGCATTCGGCACATTTAGTGGTCGCCGAATTACAATAACATATTATTGTATGTGCAATAGTATTGCAAACCTCATGGATAATTTTTTTAATAATTAAATAATTAGAAAAATACTAAGATCCATTTAAGATCCATTTTATGTTTTTTTGATCCGCCTATGAACTCTGTCGACAAAATTTAGATGTTTCTGGTATACTGCAACCCATAAATTGGGGTAGAATTCGTGGATTGGTCGTATAAATTCTTTATACATCGTAGTTATTTCAGATAGAGACAAAAATTTGACTACAATGTACGAAGCAAAGTCGTTGGGACTCTAATTTCGCCACAGAACAAAAGTAATCATGCCATTTTCGTTTGTGGTTGATATTAGTACGAAATAGTTAAGTGCAGGTGAGTTTAATAATGCTAGTCTGGAAAACTTTTCAATACAGGAGCTATAGAGTGAGGTTTTATAGGACTAGAATTAAATGTGATAAGGTTCAGTATACACCAGTTCCGAATTGATTCAAGATCAAGATTTTAGTCCAGAATTGATTCAAGATCCAAGGATTGAACCATTTTTCTACGAGTATAATTAGCAGTTAGACTAGATGGCTATTTCTTCTTTTCTTCTTCATTCTCTTAATATATGAATCATAGATAGAACTTCGGAAGAGCTATATATTGGGTTTGTGGTGCTAGATAACAAACCGTTAAAAAAAGATCAGAAAAAGGGGTGGCGAAAGAACCGAACCCTGATTAATGCAGGCTTGAATTGAGAAATTATCCGAAACAACACCAACTACTAAGAGATCTCTGGGATAAAAAGACTAAAAATAATATTAATTTGTTGATAAGAGCCGATGCCAAACTCTATCAAACGCCTTGGATATATCAAGGGAAATGTTATGAGACTCACCAAAGTCATGAATTGCTTCACCCTATTTCTCCGTGAGGACTGGATTAGGTGCAGTGATGAAGATATTATCAATTGTGTCTTTAAGAGAATTAAACGCGTCCAATGGGGTGATTATGGTGGTAAGGATAACTACGGTGTAAATAACACAAATAGATGTCATGTTTATTTGCGATGACTATGAGACATATAAAGCAGAATACAGAAATACTACTTGTTTCATACTGGGGGAGCTTTGTATGTTTAAAATCCTTGTGTATATATGTATATCATTACAACACGGTGTTTAAAAATGCAAGCTCGGAGAATGATTTTACATTTTACATTATTGATATTTGAAACTTGTGTTTCACCTAGCTCAAGTAAATGAGGTTTGTTTGGGTTGAGATCGTATTGGATGCCAAGAAAGTTTTTTGAGATACCAAGGATGTTAATGATATCGATTACGAAGTTGGAGAACGAAGCTAAATAATGGCTAAATAAACAGATTAATAGGAGAAATAACAAATACCAAAACCACAAGGAAGAAATAGAGTAACACAACAAAGGCCACAAAGATTCGTTCGTTGAGAAAATAAAAGGTACTTCAAAAAAATTGAGGTTGGGGATGTGTACAATTATTTCTCAACAAGTGTACAAGCATTTCTCAACGTTTTGGATCATAACCAGTCTAACTGGGCAAACAAAAATGTCCGTTTGTATGTCATTAAAATGTTTTAGGGAAAATTGAAAACGATAGATATTTCAGTTTTCATCAATCACTATACCAAACCCTTCGGCCTTCCCACAGACCAACGTTTTTGACATATCGGAATAGGAGGTTTTAAGTCCATATTTTATAAATACTTTGAGATTGTTTATCGAAATTTATGATATTTAATGAAATCTTCGGGTTTGCATTAGATTTATTTGGGTTTATGTTTTGTAGTAGTTGGCAACCCAACCCTATATTCTAATATAAATGTCCATGCAAAATTACATTTGTCTGCAGGTTAACAGTACAATATTTTAATTTAAATTTTCAGCGTTTTTTATAGTAAATAAGGTACTTTTTGTCGACTTTGTCGGTGTTTTTGGATGCCAACGTTTCGGTAGCGGCTTTTGCTCTTTATATATTAAGGCAAAATTAACAAAACTGGTATTGGACAGAGCAAAAAAACAATTTTCATTTTCTTTCACTTTCAAAACGACAGCATCTAAAAAAACACCAAAAGTGCCTAAAATTTAATTATTATTCTGTAAACTTGTAAACAAAGATAATGTTACATGGACATCTATATTAGAATTAAAACTATGTTTATAACTTTTAATTACCATATTAATGTACATAAACATTAGCTGCATTTCATGAAACAGTGTGATCCGGATCCGCTTAAGTTTTACATGCAAACTGAGATCCAAAAACAAAGTTGGATCAGAAATATCCATTCAATAAACATAAATATCCATTCAAATAAAATCTAGAATATAAATTGGTTTAGTGCCCATCTCAATTAGTTGGAGATTGTCGTCCAAACTCGTAGATCAGTAGAGTATGGAAAACAGTAAAATATGTGTTCGTAGAGCAAAGTTCAAACTAAACAATATACACTAGAATTGAAAATTGAATAAAAACAACAATGTCTAACTTATGTAGATCTGATAAATGATGATGAAATTTCAACGTATCGCTTCATATACAAGAGAAATGGAGTTTTACTCTCACAAAAGTTGAACATATTCGAATTTCAAAAAAAATTGAATTTCATAATTCAAATTACTTTTTCCTTACTTACTTGGGTTTAATTACTAAAACTATTAATTGATCGACGAAAAGGTTATCGAGGTTTATATCGATAAATTAATTGTTTGCTCACATATTCTCCTACTATTTCCCTGAATTTGCATTATATATAAAACTAGTTGATGAATAACGATGGAAAAGTTTTTTAATTAATATAAAAATGTGTATATGTATTTTAAAAAAATGTTTAAAAAAATGGAAAAAATGGAAAAATGACAGAAAAAATGGAAAGAACCAAAAAAAATGGAAAAAATGGAAAAAATGGATTCAGCGGGAGCCCTGCTATAAGGATGATATCAAAATGGTAACCCGTAATTTGCAATCGCCAGAAACTCAATTTCTTTATTTAATAAAATTGACTGTTTTCCATAATTTTTAGGTAGATTTCATATAAAAATCTACCTATTGCAATGGGCTTCATCTCGGAATTTCGGAAAAATTTTGGTGCCAAACGACTATGAATGATAAGCGGCGACGGAAAAAAAATTTATATATATATATATATATATATATATATATATATATATATATATATATATATATATATATATATATATATATATATATATATATATATATATATATATATATATATATATATATATATATATATATATATATATATATATATATATATATATATATATATATATATATATATATATATATATATATATATATATATATATAATCTAGGGCGTTATAACTTCCGTATGAATCATAATATTTTAATAAAATTTATCAATGTTGAATATTTGAACATATTTCTATCATTTGTTTCCAAATGACAACCTTGGCGTTCCAGGTTCCTGAAAAATCAGGTGTTTTAAAAATTTAATAAACTTTGTTGTCCTTGAGTTGGCTGAAAATGGCCAATCTCACTTTTGAATATTTACGCATACGTTAACTAGAACATAAATCTTTCCAAAATTTTAAAACAAATAGTTCAAGTCTAGAGGTTGAGACACCAGGGCTGTTAGAACGAAAACAAACGCAAACGGCCATGCCTTCCTCATTTTTGAGCTTATGTTATTTAAACTCATATTAACTTTTAGATAAACTTTTCAACTATAACCTCAGAGATTTTCAGCTTTCTAACCCAAGAGGTCTCAATGTAATTAGCATTAAATCTAATGCATGCCATTCAATTACAACAACAACTTCCATAAAAATATAAAAATATCCCATAGAAAAAATATTAAAAAAATTTTCTTCTGTTTTTTTTTTCAGTTTTAGTTTTTTTCGCAAAAATTTAAAAAAAAATTAAAACAAAGCTGAGTCATTATTTTTTTAAATTAAGGAATATTTTCTTATATGCATATTGAGGAATATTTTCTTATATGCACACATTTACAAAAGTCTTCCTAAATTGTAGATATTTGAATTATTTGAGGTGTAAAAGTTGTTTGACAATTTTAGATTATAAATTATGTGTGGTGGTGTTGTAGGTATAACGTTGAGAGAACGTTTATTTGCTCTTTGGTGGATTTAATATGTTATTAAAAGTAGTTTTAACCAAATTCAATAAAACTGTTCCGAAATCGCATTGATAAAGTAGTTTCCGTTAATGTATTTAGTTTGGTTTGATAAATTTTTTTTGATTATTCTGGACTTGGACTATTCTACTTAGATTTTTTATTTAAACTAATCTGACACATCCAATTCTATTTGTACACAAAACTGTCTGGTCCCGAAATCTACCTATTTCTAGCGGATATACGTGCCGCTTGGACTTTTTCAAGTTGAGATAGGTAGGTCCGTAGTTTGCAGAGTTGTTATAATGCATGGTTTCCACAATGGCTAAGGCGAACAAAATAGCCAAATTAAAATGAGAAAGAAAGAAAATAATAACTAAGGAGAGAATGAAAAAGCAACAGAGAAGAAAAAATCGGAATTACAAGTTGTTGCTTTTTCATTCTCTCTTTAGTTATTTTTTTCCTTATTTCTCATTTTAATTTGGCTAATTTTTTTGCCTTAGCCATTGTGGAAACCATGCATAAAACATCAATCTCCTAACAAAATGATTTAAAGAAAGGAAAATGAAATTCAAAAAAGAAAATTTAAATCAAGTTAGGACTAAATTCACAAAAAGGAAATTAAAATACAAGAAACATAATATATACTAACAAAATATTGCGCAGTTGTTTTTTGTTGTTTAATGAATTTAAAATAACATTCCTGTGCAAAATTGACCTACCTTTAAAAGTTTTATCTAATAAAATAAATGAACTTGAGATTTAACGTTACAAATTTTTTTGTATGTACCTCAAATAAAATTAACTGTCTAATGCTATAGAATTAAAAAATCGTTTTTGTTTGTAAGTAAATCAAACAAAATGCAAGGTTAAGATTATAAGCGATAAACAGAATGAATTTGTAATTTTGTTCATTATTTGTTAGTCTTAGCTTTTTTTATTTATTTTTTTTTTAAGTCTTATAAATCCAAACAAAACAAATGCAATCCAAATAAGCATAACCTTCACTGAAACTGAAAATGAATCAAACATACACTCGTATATATTAGGAGAACAATTGAAAGTTATTTTAATTTAATACAAATATTGCAATATTGGAAAAGGAAACGTTGTTGCAGTTTTTTCATAGCTCGAAAATTTATAAGTTATATTGCTTCTAGTACAACTCTTCGAAAGAAGTTTCTGTAACATAAATAAATTCAAAACTTGAGTTAATAAAATAACTCCTTTAGTTTAATCTTTTATTACTCATGTTTAATCAACTGTTCTAATAAAACAGTTGTATTTTATATTTTCATGAAGCTGACGCATGAATAAAATTAGATTGTTACGGTTTGATGTGTATGGTTACAAGCAATTTATATGTGTTGTGTTAGAAAGTGAATTTGTATGCACCGCCGACGCTTTTTTCAATATGAACAATGGTTGGTGGACAGTTACACTTATTAGATACTTTCTCGGTTGAAAAGATTCGGAACACGTTTTTGGCAGGTTTTTGATGTTATTACAATTTTACTAAAAACTAAAACGAAAAAATTCCAATCAATCAATCAGATTTTATTTACTTGTAATTATTTTTGTATGTATTATCGAACCCGTACACCATACCTGCTATTAATATAAAAGTTAATGTGAGATTTCACATAACATACTGTTATAGAGCAATTTCACGAAGATTCAACATCGTTTTGACTTGACCCCTTTTAATTTTGATTATTTTTTGTTTATAGATAGTCTTTGATAAATAAAAAATACAAGTTCTCTTAGAATTTTTTTTTTCGACCAGGGGTCTTCACAGGGTGCCCCTCAATTTTTGTTATTTTGTGATGTGAGTGCATTTTGACGAGCGATTGTAGAAAAACTACTGAATCGATTTTCATAAATGATATGTCGTTGAATAGGTATTAGAACAAAGTTTTTAAAAATGTACACTGTTAATTTTTTGAAATAATTTTTAACGGTGTAACATAAAAAAATGGTGTAGTTGAAAAAAAGATGGCATAGCCTTTTTTTTTTTTTTTAACTAAATTGAAGCTTATTTTATATCTAACAACTTGTGAAAGTTTAGGACTAGTGTCATTTTTTGTTTTAGAGATAAAATTCGTTGTGCATATGACTGTCGGGAATCAGTTTTTTTTGTTCTGAAGGAAAATTATAAAAATGGCGATTTTTAGATTCAGATTTTTTTTTATGTTAAATATCAAATATTTTATTATTAAATGAACTTTTTAAAAAGCAATTTCAGTCAAGTTCAGCAAAATTTTGCGATATTTTGACTCGACCCTTTTTAATTTGGTTTATTTTTAGTTTATAGATAGCCTTTGATAAATGAAAAATACGGCTTCAAGTAGAATTTTTTTAAATATAGACCAAAATAAACCAAATTAAAAAGGGTCGAGTCAAAATGTCGCAAAATTTTGCTGAACTTGACTGAAATTGCTTTTTAAAAAGTTCATTTAATAATAAAATATTTGATATTTAACATAAAAAAAAATCTGAATCTAAAAATCGCCATTTTTATAATTTTCCTTCAGAACAAAAAAAACTGATTCCCGACAGTCATATGCACAACGAATTTTATCTCTAAAACGAAAAATGACGCTAGTCCTAAACTTTCACAAGTTGTTAGATATAAAATAAGCTTCAATTTAGTTTAAAAAAAAAAAAAAAGGATCTTTTTTTCAATTACACCGTTTTTTTATGTTACACCGTTAAAAATTATTTCAAAAAATTAACAGTGTACATTTTTAAAAACTTTGTTCTAATACCTATTCAACGACATATCATTTATGAAAATCGATTCAGTAGTTTTTCTACAATCGCTCGTCAAAATGCACTCACATCACAAAATAACAAAAATTGAGGGGCACCCTGTGAAGACCCCTGGTCGAAACAAAAAATTCTAAGAGAAATTGTATTTTTTAATTATCAAAGACTATCTATAAACAAAAAATAATCAAAATTAAAAGGGGTCAAGTTAAAACGATGTTGAATCTTCGTGAAATTGCTCTATAACAGTATGGTATGTTATATCTCATCTCTCACATTAACTCCTATATCAATACCAGGGACGGTGTACGGTTCGATAATACGTTTAAAATATGAAATAAGCAACCTGTATAGTAAGAACACTGATGAGAGGGACAAGTAATCCCAGAAATATTTGGAACAAATAATAAAAAAAAACAATAGTTAAAAGTTGTAATTCTTGTAATTGTTTTCATTTAATTTATGATAATAAGGGAAATTAAAATAATAATCGATAGTACACAATCTAAAAGATATTTTTTTTGTCCTACGATCAAAAATATTGTCGTACTGATAAAAAATTGTTACCGCCCCTCAACCAATCAGAGCGAATATAGTTTCATCTAAACGACAATTCTTTTACACGAATAATGGCCCTTACTGTTCTCTAAAACCGTGCCAAAATCTTATTCATAAATTCTAAATTGTTTTTTTACATTTGTGACAGTGATACTAACATAATTTATTATATATTTAAAATTTTACGATAAACATTATCATTAAAAAATGTTTTTTCAGCTGATTTTTTTAAAACAAATTTCTTACACTTTGTTGTTAAGTTTTGAAATTTTTCCAAAAACGTTCAACCCAACAAACACTTATTTTGTTTTGTCTATTTACAGAAATTATACAAACAAATAGGTTTATATAAACAAAAACAATAATTCCTATATAAAGACAAGCGTATTTCTAATAAAAAGTTTTTATAAATACGGTTATTATATTAATTTAAATTTATACGATTTTATTGTTTTGTTCACTTTCAAATTATAAAATTAGGTTAAAATTATGATAATCAAATCTTCAAAGCGATAATAATTCACGATTTTAATTAGCTTCGGCGTGCGTGCAATTGGTTGTGTTCGCTTAATTGGTTAGGTGATCTATAATAAGTGATTTTTTAGCTTGTATTTTTTTATTATTTAGATAAATCGGGAACGATCTATTTCGAAAGAATAAACAATAACGTAATAATAAATCACACGTAACTATAATACTAAATCACCAAAGCATAAATTTTAAGCTTTTTCAACGAACTTTTGTTTTATATCTCCAAAATTCACTAATTAAAGAAAAAAAAGAAAAAAATATTTAATAGTTATTTTTTCGTTCTGATACTTCAGACTTCTTAATTTAATTATTTTAAATTGAAACTATATTTTTAATGGAAAGTACTTTGAAAAAAACTTATAAGTTTTCTTCGTAGTAAATTATAATTACCAGAAAAAAGTTTTCATCTTTTTAATTTTTTTTAACGTAATGGAATTATTATTTTATGTAATTTTGTTATTCTCATTATAATTT
This sequence comes from Diogma glabrata, assembly GCA_963693315.1. NCBI lineage: Eukaryota > Metazoa > Arthropoda > Insecta > Diptera > Cylindrotomidae > Diogma > Diogma glabrata. The sequence goes on along the minus strand of OY856187.1, from coordinate 236,987,336 downwards.
AATTATATTTTGGGTTTTTGTTAACTTTTTGGTGTATGAAGGAAGTATCATTGCAACATAATTAATAGGGAATTAAAATTAACAATATTTACCGGCTAAGGCAAGCAATCTGATGAAACATGTTATATTATTACCGACCGACAGAAGCAGATGGTTTTTAATCAGTACGTAAAAGTGGTTTGTCCAATGATTTTTGCCATTGTTTTTTTTCTATCAGTTTTTTTTGTTTTTTTTTAAAGCAGTTTTTGGCAAATTTCAACCGATATTATTTATTTATTTATTTAATAAAATGTGCTGTGCAGTAGGAATTATATGTCAGTGTCCTAACCACACATAAGAACCTTTTAAAACCTATGTCCACGACAACATGTGTTCTGAGGTGATGATAATGGACAAACATTTTTTTTTGTTTTATTTTTTTAAGAATGGATAACTAAATAATAAATCCTATTACATATAAAATATATATGATATTGATAGATAGTCGAAAATTTTGTGATAAGATAAAGGGAATAAAAATAAAATAATATTTAAAGAGCAAATTTGTTTTAAAAATTTGCAGACACAAAACTAGGCTAGAAACATATAAAACATAAAAGTAATTATTTGGGTGACATAATGCCGCATTTAGACGGTTCACTTTGGGTGATTCATCCAAAGTGAACCTGAAAACAGCAAATCATCCATAGTGATCATCCAGAATGATGGATGATCAAAGTAGAGACGAGTTCAACATTTTGATCACTTTGGATGATAGTTCTTGATGAATCATCGAAAGTGAATCGTGTTGACAAAAAGTGAAGCAATTTTATTTATTGTTTTTATTTTATTTCATTGAATTTTGTTTTAACAAATTTTTGTTGTTAAATTATATTAACAAATGTTAAATTAGATATAAATATAAATACATTTAAAAAAATATAAATTAATGTGTGTATATATAATTATATGTACCACCAATTAGGTTTAAACAACAGTTTGCAAGTTGTAATTTTTTTATTGAAATCTGTCAAAAATATGTTACCATCATCTTCAATCGAAATTAAGAATAAATTTTGGATGATGCGTGTAAACGAAAAGTGATTTCACTTCTACTTTCATTAAGAGGAAATCATGCAAAATGATTATCCATAGTAAACCGTGTAAATGTGGCATAAAATGTAATTGAACATTAACTTGGACATAAAATATGGTTATATCTAGCTTCAACTACTTCCAACTAATAGGAACAGTTGGAAAATACCACGTTGTTGCAAATTAGTTAAATTTAACAACAAATCTTGATTCCCTACAACATCGTCGCACTGTTGCTGATCTCGTAGTTTTTTATAAATATCGTCACCAGCAGAGCTCGGATGAAATCAGATCCATCATGCCTCAAACATATTCTTTTCCCCGTTTTACTCGTCAATCGGTTTGTGCAAATAGTCAAACTGTAAAGATTACTTACTGTCATAGTAACAAAATGCAAAGGGACTTCTTTGTACGTACATCGTGCAAATGGAATGCTTTGCCTGAATCAATAGTCTCGAGTGCCTTCAATCCATAAACATTTTAAAAAAAGCGTCCACCATCACCTCAGAACGCATTTTGTTGTGGGTCCCAGGTCTTAAAAGCTATCTTTGTGTTGTTGTGACACATTTTGTAATTCCTACTACACAACACTTTTAATTAAAAAAAAATGTTTGTTTTTTATAAAAGTAGTAATTATTAAAAAGAAGCTTTTACGCTAAACAGAAAAGTATTGTAAGATTTATTTTAGATTAATTCAGTTTTGGTCACTGATATCTAATAATATCAGTTGGAAAATATCAGCTCGTTGCAGATTAAATGTCGTTTTTTCCAAAACATTTTGATCAGTTATGATTTTCCGACAACGCATTGAAGTTTCGTGTTAGTTAAGTAATACATTTCTAAACAATAATGTACTTATAATTTTGCAGTTTTATGTTTGATTGGTATGCATCTCTGCCCAAAACTAAAAACAATGTCCTCATATAAAAGTCTTCTGCCGAAAACTATATAAAACCCTTAACACAGACCAATGCCTTGCTATCTCAGAGCTTTGAGATTTCAGTTCCTTCATATTTTTCATAACATATTGTGGAAAGAGCGCGTTTATGTTTTATGTTTTTATTATCACTTTCAATAAAAATTTTCTTTCACATTTAATTTTTCATCCAATAATATATATATATATATATATATATATATATATATATATATATATATATATATATATATATATATATATATATATATATATATATATATATATATATATATATATATATATATATATATATATATATATATATATATATATATATATATATATATATATATATATATATATATATATATATATATATATATATATATATATATATATATATATATATATATATATATATATATATATATATATATATATATATATATATATATATATATATATATATATATATATATATATATATATATATATATATATATATATATATATATATATATATATATATATATATATATATATATATATATATATATATATATATATATATATATATACATATATATATATATATATATATATATATATATATATATATATATATATATATATATATATATATATATATATATATATATATATATATATATATATATATATATATATATATATATATATATATATATATATATATATATATATATATATATATATATATATATATATATATATATATATATATATATATATATATATATATATATATATATATATATATATATATATATATATATATATATATATATATATATATATATATATTATTTAAATAATAAAATCTTTGGATGAAGCCAATAAATAAAACAATAATTATTATTTTTTATCGACAATTGTTTCGGTTTTTAATGATAAACCATCTTCAAGGATAATATTTTGGTAAAAATTCTTATACAAAAATAATATAACAACAATAAATTGACATAAATATGAAAAACAGTTTTTCATATTTATGTCAATTTATTGTTGTTATATTATTTTTGTATAAGAATTTTTACCAAAATATTATCCTTGAAGATGGTTTATCATTAAAAACCGAAACAATTGTCGATAAAAAATTATAATTATTGTTTTATTTATTGGCTTCATCCAAAGATTTTATTATTTAAATAATATATACAAGCCAAATATCAAATCTTATATATATATATATATATATATATATATATATATATATATATATATATATATATATATATATATATATATATATATATATATATATATATATATATATATATATATATATATATATATATAGATATATATATACATATATATATATATATATATATATATATATATATATATATATATATATATATATATATATATATATATATATATATATATATATATATATATATATATATATATATATATATATATATATATATATATTATTGGAAGAAATTTAATAAAATATATTTCAGAAAAGCATGTTAAAGTATAAACACATTCTATAGAATGTATATATAAATGTCTCTTCATCAATTTGGGTCTTTTATTTAAACAGAAGCTTGTCATATCTGTCTATCTGACATATATTGATTCTCCAAGTGTAAAATAATTCCAAAATCGAATGTGCATAGTGCAAAAACAATGAAAAAAAAGTTGTTCAAAAACCTTAGTTTGTGCCAAACGACTACCAGTATATATGTGACATTCAAATTCGTTTGTCCTACCTTCGACTGCTGTTAGTTATTATATAAGAATAAAATATATGAAAATGCTTTGCTATACAATCAAACTTAAATTGTTATTTAATAGCTGGCGCCAAATGTTTTGTGCTAGATTATGTATTGTGCTAGTATTACTGTACTTATTATCTCATTTCGATAAACTTTAATAGTAGATTGTATTACTAGTGCGAATGCGTTTTCCAAACAAGAGTCAGTTGGCAGCACGGCCGTAGGGAGTGCTGCAATAACTCGCGTTTGGAAAACGCATTCGCACTAGTAATACACACTATTTTTTGTAACAAATGCATAAAATTTATAAATATTTATTTAATTGTTAATTTAATCATTTATTTAAAAAAGTTATAAACAAATTAATGATATTTAAATAATTAAAGTGCGCCATCTTCGTTGTAATAGCTGTAAATTATACTAGCTCGAAAAAATAAACATAAGAATCCAACTACGGGTTTTATAAAAAAACAGTAATCCAACTAAGAGCTGTCAAAATTGCTAACTTTGAACACCCAAATAAATTGTTTTTTCTTGCAATTCAAATGATGCAATGTGTTTAAGTTGTTTTTACTATATGGTAAGTTATTTAAATTATTATTTTGATATTTTAGTGCTATAAAAATATTACATATAGGATAGATTTAACTACAAATCTCACATGCAGGCGGCGTGCGACCCGGGCATACAAAATATTTTGTGGTCATATGTGCGGAAAAGTAGATTTTCCTTTTATTCTATTCTAGTACAAAATTGAATATTTTTTATGCATGTGTTACAAAAATTCTTTTTTGAAAATAGTATGATAAGTCTAGTGAAAGAATGTTGTTTACATATTGTAAATGTAAATTGTTTGACTCGTTATTTGTTTGTTTTATGAATAAATAATATTAAAATATTTATTTTTCTGATTAAATTATAAATTAAAGTAATAATCAATATTTTTTATATGAAATTGCCCGAGCAGAAATTAGTTAGGGAAAACCTGAATACAGTCAGGGCGTGATCAGGGTCTGGTCAGTCCTACAAGGGTAATCCCTATTAGGGCAATCTGATGTGGGTCTCTTCCGGGCCTGATTTAGAATACATGCAAACAATTCAAACATTAAATTAATTACGGTAACAACTATTAAGTCAAATGCTATAACTTTAATCACATTGGTCACATGTCTATTTAGTGCAGAACAACAAAAACGAACACGACAGTTGCCACATATGTGGGTGATGAAATATTATCAAGTTGCCCAAAAGATGTGGAGTGGAATCCACCTTGTGAACGAGAACTGGTTTGGTGCGAAGGACAAGTTCGATATAATCTTCAACGCTGAACGCTGATATTATAACATTTTATTAAATACAACTACTGTTTAGATACTGGAAGTTCAGAAAGCCTAATTAAGGCAAGAATTTCTGGTAGTTCTGGAAATTTGGGTTAGAAAATTTTATGCTAAAAATATGGTCGAGAATCGATAGAAAATTTTAATGATAAAATGATCTCTCAAGTTTGTTTGAAAAGGCAATATTTTTTGAGTTATTTGTGATTTAGAAAGTGTCTATTTTTCGGTGGGTCCATCGTTAAGAGCACTGTCGCAACATACGGTATGCGAAAAAATAGACAGCTTGTTGCACCAGGTGAAAGTTGAACCATCGATTTACGGAAACGTATTAATCTAAGTGTCTCTTTCATCTAAGCAAGTCAAGTTAGTATATTTTCATATTTTAAAAAAAGAGAACGTATTTCGTTTCGTTTATTTATTGACCAAATCCAAATAATCTGCAAATTTATCATAGCTTAGTAAGTTTGGAACTGTTCAAGATAAACAATCAAGCAATAATTCATATGTTTGGATTTATGTATTTAAAATATTGATTATGTTTGCAATAATGAACATTTAGTATAATACACAGTTGAAAAAGTTACTGCAATTTTTAATATAAGCTTTGCAATATGGGCTATGTATAGCAAGTTATCAATAAATTGCAAGGAAAATGTTGCATTAATACTAATTATAATGCAAAACTACAAGTTTTAGTACAACTCTACCATCATAATTTATTTTTTTGTACTAATGGTAGAAGTTTGAAAACAACTTGCTACGCTTGAAGTTTGAAAACAATTTGCTAATGCAAAGAGCATTAAATTTATTTTTAAAGCAAGCTTTGCATTGTTTTATAATGGACAATTCCGTAGGACCTGTATTCAGCTTATTTCTAACTGTGTAGTAATTAATGTTATAGAAGTAGACCCAAAACTAAAATATAACGTTATTAAGTTGAACATTTTATCAATATTTTAAAAATAAATAATGAATTTTGAAGATAGATATTTTAACATCAAAAAGTAATATTTAGTAAGCCGGAACGTATTGAAATGGATATTAGAACGTTGTAAATACGAGATATAACTATCGAAAGGTATACGATAAATACTATAACTGAATATAACAATATATCACAAAAAATAAAAACAAAGAAAAATAAAGAAAAACGAAAGTTATTGACCTAAGATACCTGTGTAACAAATTTAGGGTCAAAAGGTCAGGCAGTTTCTGAGATATTGTGTCAAAAGACAGACAGACACACACCTTTTGACTGCCATATCTCGGGCCATAATTGATCTGCGGATCTGACACTCAACGCCAAAGGATGGATTGTTCGGTACCAAATTTGAGGTCATATGTCAAGTGTCAAACAGACAAATAGACACATACACACAACCGACGGGATTGCAATCTCATAAGCGCATAATCCCAAATTAATGATTTAAAATTGAGATGAGATAAATGTAAATTTTTGTTTGAAGAAATAGAATATCTGCATATTTTATTTCGGGAAGGGTGATAAAACTAAACCCGCATAATTTAAAAGCTATTTCATATATTTCCCCGTTTTATCTTTGTTTTAATAATTTAAGTTATTTTAAAATTTCAAAACGATGTACACAGTTTTATTCGGTTGCGTTCATATTTTAGAAAATTTGTCAAAGATTTTGTACTTATAGCACGAAAAGATCGGCTTGTGATATTTTGAAGTCTGAATTAGTACAATTCCTTGTTGGCAAATTATTCCGTACTGGATGAAACCGAATTACATTGCAATGAGCGGCGTTATATGCTTTCCATTCCGTATTTTAATTCAAGCAAGTTTTACATTCATGTAATTTTAATGATATTATTGAAAGTTTTATAATAAAAGTGTTAATTTAAAACTAAATAAGTTTTATGATTATGTGTTTCTTTAAGATATGCGAAACACTTCACAGAAAAAAAGAGAGATTCTATGTTCTAAGAGAGGTGCATACCTTAAATAACTTTTTCTCGTCCATGTTTTACTCGACAGTCGCAAATAGACACTCTGTTTGATCCCTCGCTATTGTACTGATAAAATACAGAACTTTTATGGCCGAACTGGGACTAAATATTATAATATGCCACAATTAATAGCTTAGTTGTATAACACAGATTAGTTTTGTCATTAAAGAAACGATTTATTTCTCCTTTTATCATAAAAAACAATGTTTGTTTAAATAATATATTTTACCTGCTTTAAAATAAATTTTTATTATATTTGAAAATTTTGGGCTTATTTTATTTCATCTTTACCTGTTTCAATTCATAAATTATTTTACATTCAATTTGACAAAACAAACAAAGTCCTAAAAAGCCTAAGAATACACAAATTTGACATAATTCAATAATATGATTCAAAATTTAAAAATAATTTTTTAGAACAAGATATGTAGAGACATTGTGTTTATCAAAAAGTCAATAAATTTATCGATGGTCTAGCGCACAGATGTGGTAAGTGACATTTTTTGAGAAAATGAGTTAACTACTCTATAAAATTCTCCATTTCATGTTTCATATAATGTAAAAATATTGTAAGTGTATGTTTAATATTTTATCCAGTAGATGGCATTGTTGTACTGTACTGTACTGCACATGTACTGTGGTAAGTACTTATGGTTTGTATGAAAGTAAATATTATTCATGTATCTCTTAAGTTCTATCATGTAGAAAGACATAATTACAATAAAGACTAGATAACTACTATAAAACTCTATCGAATTCCACCACATAATATTTTACATTTTCAATTTTTATTGAAGTGTAAACTTTCAAACGCCTGTACTGAACAATTTGCTAAATGTCACTTACCACATCTGTGCGCTAGACCATCGTTATATTTGTAGAGTATATTGCTTGTATTTAACTTAATCCTATTTGAAAGGCTTTTCAGGCTTAAATTGAAAGTGAAGGAAGAACTTTGTTTAAATTGTATTTTGTTGTTTTATATACAATGAAGCACCAACACAATCACAATATTTCATTTTTGATTATAAAAACTGTTGTTGTTTCGTTTAAAACAATTTAAACGATTTAACACCCGTTGTTCGAAAGAATGACGAACGCCATATTGGCAATATTTCAATACATTATTTTGCACTTATGGCTTTGAACAAAACCAACCTGCTGGGTAACTTAAAATTAATTTTTCTTTGAACTGGAATTTTTTATTTTTTATTTTTTTATAAATTATCAAAAGTGTACCATGATATGTAAATGAATAACAAAAATGTAAAATTTTAAATTTGAATATACACAATAATGTGTTATGTTAATTTCACCTATCTTTAGAAAATTAACATAAATTTAAAAATAAAATTATAACAATATAAATAAATTATGAAATAATACAAATAACACAACTATACTAAAAATAATGAAAGTAATCTGCATACCAGTGTGAATGACTAATCGGTAATGCATTTTAAATTTATTTACTTGTTTTTAAAATTCTATGATCTAATATTGCAAAATAAAATAAATGTGTAGGTGAATCATTTAAACAAATTATAATTTAAAATTCACAATATTTTGTTGTTGATGAAAAAACATCGTTTGTTTCTGTAACCATCTCGAGCAAATTTACACTTTAAATATGTTAAACAAACAATTTTACGTTTTAATACGCAACATAAATACAGTAAAGTAAATATAATAAACATTTACAATAGTACAATCTCGTTTATTTCCCTTGTAAAACAAACAAAAAAAAAGCAACATCCCGTCGGTACGATAGTTTTACACACTTGTTTTTAATTTTACTAAATTTAATATATTTTTCCTTATCTTAAATTTTTGAAACAGAAAAACTAATAACATAAATAGAATTTAAAAATAGACAAACTAGAGAAAAGGGTGAAATACGTATGGTATAACTTTAATTATACTACAAGAAAAATAGGGGATTTTTTATATTGGATAATCGCATGTGTATGGAAGATGTAAGAAAGTTGGTTAATTGATCAGGTGTTTTATTAGAATATTAAAATACAATATTTTAAAAATACATAAGAAGTATAGTGTATAATTTAAATGTAATTTAATGTTCAAATTTTTTATTTTGTGTCATCGCTAGACTGCTCTACTTATTACAATTTTTGTAATTTCGTTGACATTTTAGGAGCTAACATAATTACTGGGTGGAATATGTCAATTTTTTACGAATTTTCTAAATTACAAGATTTTTTCAAATGAAAATACGTGTAAATAATTATTATTAATTAAGAATTATTTGCTTCTAGAAATTGTCAGTAGTTAATATGGTGCTATTGCTCTAAATCGCAATAATTCGTCACTGTGATCTTATACTATCACATCTTTATTTCAACATTTCCCTCCTTAATGTAATAAAGTTAAGCAAAAAAGTAAAAAACAATCATCAGTGATGATTAGTACACATCCCAAGCAGCAACGGTAACATTTGTTTCATCATATAAAATTTTGGGTAATTTTTAATCTGCCCCTAAACGGCACATTCGTAGATTCTTTTTGATCAATGTACACACTTTTTGCGATACATCTTATATTTTTAAGTAGCAAGAAATTTGCAACATGTATCCACGTGCTTTTTGTTTTTCGCGATACATAAGTCACTAGTGTAAGATTTTGAAATGTGAAAGGTGTTAAAAAATATTAATTTGAATGACACATTTTTGTTCGGATGGCACAGAAGATGTTGCGCGACATTTATAAATCTAAAGGTAATTTTTGTTGACGTTGAATATTTTGAATACATGTTGCTTTTATTTTAACTAAATAAAATTTAAATACAAAACATATTAAATACAATTTATTTAAAATATTATAAATTTTTGACTTTAAGCTTGAAATTATCTTAAAAAATTAAATAACGCTTTATATACTTCAATGTTTTCGTTTACGAGTTTTTTAAAAAAAATTATTAGTTGTGAATAGAAAAGTCAGACAAGCGCGAATATAACTCGCTCGTCGAGGGATCCGTGTAAATAATATTCTACGAGGATTGTTTTTCTCAAAAACATAATTTAAGAAATAAATCAAAAACGGTGCTTCCAAAAATTACAAAAAAAAATTATTTTGGACTAGAAAAAAATTTACCTTACATATGACTCGTCCTGGTCAAAAACAATTTTCTTTTTAACTCCCAACCCCCTCTAAATAACATTTTAAATGACGAGCTGACCGCTATAGTTTTCATTCGATCTTTACAACATTTCCTATAATCGTGATTTTTTTCAATTGTAATGTTCGAAGTTTAGGGGAAGGTTGGGGGTTACAGGGGCGTAAAGGAAAAAATTTTGACACAGGAAAAAATTTTCACATTTTTAAAATAAGTCGAAAACTGTGTTTTCGAAAATTACAAAAAAATTGTTTTAGACTAGAAAAAAATTCACCTTACATACGACACCCCACTTGTTCTGGTCGAAAATAGTTTTTTTCGAAATGTTGACGCCTAACCCCCTCTAAATAAAATTTCAAATGATGAGCAAAATTCTGTAGTGTTCGTTCAATCTTTAAAGCATTTTCTATAACCGTGAATTTTTTCAATTTTTATCTTTTGCAATCTTCGAAGTTAAGTTGGGGGAAACATGAAAAAGTTTTTACATTTTTGAAAATATGTCGAAAACTGTGCTTTCGAAAATTAAAAAAAAAAAATTGGTTTGGACTAGAAAAAAAATAACCTTTCATATTAAAACCGACCACTCGTCAAGGTCAAAAACAATTTTTTTCAAAATGTCCACTCTGAACCCCTCTAAATAACATTTTAATTGATAAGCCAACCGCTATAGATTGTGTTTAAACCAGGGTTGCATAAAAATCTGATTTTTTTAAAAAAAATCAAAAAAATCAGATTTATTTGATTTAAATCGCTTTTTTTGATTTAAATCGGATTTTTTTGATTTTTAAAAAAACGTAGTGCAATTTTTTAAGAAATTGTATATCCTTATGCTACGTTAACTTAAACTTTAAAAAAAACTTTATATAAATCATTAGCTTTGGTTATATTTTATGAAAGGTAAGGCTAAACAAAAGTTATAACTTATAAGTAACAGTTTTTAGTTACTGGATTTTTACACTGACAGTATGTAACAACCAGTATGTTGTTCTAGCGACATGAAAAGCGTTACTTGTCAAACTAAGATAATTTGTCACTGCTTTAGAGTGATGTCAGAGATCCAATTCTGCAGGTTCGAAAAGTTCCTCGGATATGTAGATAACTGGTTAGCATTAAACGGCAAGTCATATGGAACAACTGTAAATAACTTGTGTCAGGAAAGTGTGTAGGATTTAATACCTTCAAGATCTTAATAGTGACGTTAGTTTTTAGGGGAAATGTTTTTTTTCGTAAGCGGGTTGTACTGATTTGCATTTAATACTCTATATTTGATATGTAATTATTTATTATTTCTAGATTTATTTCCAGAATCTGTTCGTGCTTTTTATGCGGGTTTGTCAACATTTCTAGTTGTGGTTTAATCTGTGACTTTGTTGTTGATGTTTTACGACTATAGGCTAACATCTTAATTATTCTCAGTTGTTTCCAGTCACAAGCACGATGCAATTGTCTTAGCGTGACTTGATACAGATGCCGTTGGATCAAGTGAAGATAGCTTAGAGTCAGGTATAAATTAAAAAAATGGTGAGCGTATTTCGTTCATCATATTCTTAGAACGCATCTTGTTGTGGGACCTAGGTCTTTAGGTTTCTATGTGTTGTTGTGACACATGTTAAAATTCCTACATCATTTTATTAAAAAAAAACAAATTTTTTTTTCGAATTTGATAAAAATTTTAGAAATTTCTTCATTTGATTTAAATCAATGATTTTTAAAAAAAATCAAGTTGATTGAAATCTGATTTAAATCACTGATTTAAATCAAATGATTTAAATCAATGCAACCCTGGTTTAAACTTTACAACATTTTCTATAACCGTGATTTTTTCATTTTATTCTTTTGTAATGTTCGAAGTTAAAGAGAGAGGGACAGGAAAACAATCTCACGTGTTCGGTAATAACTCAAAAACTAAGCAAACTCGATACCTTAAAAAAAACTTTTGTTAAATGTCAGTAGTTTTCAGTAGGCGTGGACAATTGCATTGAATAACTGTTGAAAATTTCAAGTTGACAGTACTTCCAGTTTGTAAGAATTATGTAGAAATTCGGACGGAAACCGAAGTCTCACCAATAGGGTAACGTTTTTACTTTTTCAAAATACGAAACCTTAAAAATTAATAAAATAAATTTAATTATTAGTAATATAGGGCTCATGTATGTTTGGGCTTATTTTAAATTGATGTATGTATGCGATTTCTGTAAATTAAATAAATTTAAAATAATTTTTAATTAATAAACTAAATAATTTAATTAAATATGTAATGCTAGTTTTTTTCTGTACACACGAGTGACGAGAGCAATGGATATACTGGGGCCTTACTCTCACATTCGATAGTCTTCGTTTTAAAACGATAGTTCTTTTCTACCAAACTAAAATTTCATACTCTAGCGTTCGATAAGTCAAGAGAAATTTTACTACAATTTTAGTAAGTGTTGTCAACAGTAAAATATAGAAAATCTACTACATTTTGTATTAAATATGTCAAATGTCAGTTTTTTATTGGCAAATAATGTCAATGTTGTTGATTAATTTGAAAATATTTGTTTTTTATTGCGTGAATAATAGTAGTTTAATCAATGAGTGAATAATGAAGTAGTTTATTCTCAAGCAAAAGTTTAAAATTTGAGCGAGGCACGAGCGAGAATTTTAATTTGCGAGAGAATAAAATTCATTATTCACGAATCGATTACAATACTTTATTCTCTGACAAAGATTTTATTATAAAAAAGAATTGTGTATTATAAAAAATAAAAACATTTTCTTCAATTAAAACAATAAATCTTTATTGTTTTAATTGATAAATCAAATTTGTTAATAAAAAAACCCTGATGATAAAAAACGCCCTTCTCATACAATCAACCAAGTTCAACTAAACGAAATAAGAGAATTACTCAAAATTTGATTTTTGAAGAAAACTTATCAAAGCAATTGTGATTATAATTTGAAAATAATTTTAATGAAATCAAAACAATTTGACCAATTGGAATCATACCAATTGAATAAAATGTTCATTAGGCAATAGGTTAAGTTCATTAGGCTATAGGTTAGAAAACAATACAATAATACATACTATTATTATCGAAAAAACATACAAATAAAGCTGATATAATTAAATGGATGAGAATAAAATAATATTGTTAGATTATTTGCTAAAAAATTCCAATTAAATTGCAAATTGTTGTGTTGTTGTATTCTTTTTTTTTTTAAATAGACCTAACAATAAAAGAATATTTCGCAAATTCATAAAATGTTTCTTTTACGAATAATATATAAACAACATTTATTCAATATTATACTTAATATTTAGGAAGAAAAAAAAATAGCTTCTTTTCGAATTTAAAAACGACCAGAAAATGTAGGCGAATACAAAAACGAAACAAAAAATTCAAACACATTAATAACGTTATAAAATAATTTAGAAAAATATTGTTGCGCTATCTAAAATTTTATATGTGAAATAAAATATTCGATAGCGTTTATTCGTCTTCGAATTTCAGAGTACCAACTAAACGAAGGCTATCGAAATTGGGTGTAAAACGAAGGCTATCGAATGTCAACGTAAGGCCGCTGTTTCCATTATTTGTTTTGGAATTATAATTCACAAGACCAAAATTTAAATAGATTTTGAATTATACTTTTGAAGGAGAGAAGATAAAGGATTTTGAAGATAAAGGTATATACATATTTCGGTGTTTGCATTGCCGGTGAACTTGTTCTTAGTTCTTAATACAAGAAGCATGCGTTAATTTATTTTTTCTACTCCTATCACAGTAAATTATCAATTACATCACACTATCCATGACATGTAAATTGATTATTACAATAAGTGTAACGTAATGAGAATAAAAAGTGTTACGTAATGTATATTCATATATATATTACCTAACACTTTTAATAAAAAGAAAAATTTTTAATTAAAGAAAAATTTGATTTTTAAAAATTAAATATTTCAATTCATTTTGACACAGAATAATGCAAAGCCAAAGTCGTAGAAAAAGTATATAACAAAACTCGAGCTGCAAACCATTTTCCATGTTCGTGAAGATACTGCTACGCGTCTATCGTGCGCACTATTTTCCCTCGCATGTAAAATGCTATTTACAGCTCTAGGTATGTAATATACTAGTAAATGATTTGGATTTATCGTAAATTGATTGAATTTATTAAACTATATAAACTTGGAGACCAAAACTAAATATTTTTAATTTAGTTTTTTCCAATTACATATTATATCGTTTTTTAAAAAGTGTCTAAGTAGTTACTGTCTACTTTATTTTATTTAATTAATTTAATTTGTTGTTTATTGTTTTAATTGCTGTTTCGTTTTACAACAAATTTATAGTACTTTTCATTTCACTTTTCACCTTTTTTTTTAATTAAAAATAAATTAATTTTATATTAATATTGATTTTAAATTAATGAATTTTATAATACATAAAAAAGATTTAAGTTAATAAAAATATATAAAACAACTCCTAAAATTAAAACAATTCAAATTTCTTGTAATTTTTTAAGTTGCAGAAATAGGGTCTGTTCATTTTTTAATGAAGTTTTACGGTTTTCATAACTTTTATATTTATTTTATACTTTTATATTAAAATACCTAAATTGAAATTATTTATCTCGATAAAGTGGTTGCACTTTAGATTTTACTCTAACCATCAATTTTTACAGACTGTGTTTTATTTTATCGGCCATTACCAGACCAAATTTTATTTTTGATTGCGTTTCATTTAACAAATGACCAATATTTCTCAATTTATTTTATGTTTTTATTTAAGTAAATAAAGTGTCGAACTGGTATAAAATGGCGAAGCCAAATCAGGCCAAAATAATCATGCTTTCTACATAGACATGCGGCGTTTTGAAATACACCCTTTTTAGCGGTTTAATGCACCAATTGAATTGTGTAAAAAATTTTACTTTTCCTTCCACATGAACAGATCGCTTCCCATACGGACTTTTTTCTAAATTTACCATTTCATCACTTAGTATGTATGTATCGCCTTTCGATATTGTTTTAAATTTAAAACTTGTGGTAGTTTGACTATCCAATTTTACATATATTTTGTAATGTGATTTCAGTTTTTAAATATGTCCTCAAATTATTTCTTTTCTTGTTGTTTTGTACTAAACGCGCATATTTGGTTTTAAATCTTCAAAAAGCTTCAACGTCTTTGAATACTATCTTGGCGAAAAGACACCACTTTTATTTTGAAATTTTGGAAATTGTTGATAGAACAATGGTCACCTTACTTTCCAATAATTTTACGCGCCTTGACTTTTTAGTTTCAGAGCAATTCAATTTATGATGTTTCTAGCTGATAAATTTTCTTTGCACCATTTTTCCACAATTAATTTTCGATTTCAATTCGCTACATGACGCATTTAAAATGACGAAGAAGATAACAATAAATAACAATAAATGGTAACAGTTTGACGCACTTATAGACATTAAAAAATGGTCGGTAGAGGGGATTTTCGAATTATTTTTGTGTTTTGCATGAAAGTGGAATCCATGATTTTTCATTGAAGGGAATGGTAGTATTGTATTGCACATGCACGCAAAAATACTAGAAATTTAACGACATTCCCTATATAAATGATCAACAGCTGTAAATTAATTTGCCGTTGCAGCATTTAAAAACATTGATTTTAGATTGTTTCTTATTAATGCAAAACATCTTTGATACATTATGAACGATATTTAAAGACTTATTTCAGTTTTGAAATATTTGGTAAACAACGTACAAGTGTAGTGACAAATTGTATTTGCCCGGGGGCCGGGTGACTATCAATAATATTTACAGCTCTAGGTAGGGGAAAAAACGCTTCCCTATGATTTATATACTATTTTGTATACATTCATGTAATTATAAAACCGCAACGGTGCTCGGATAAAAACAGAAATGCATCAACACTCAAATATGTCCTTATCCCCAATATTTTTATATTGCTTGTTCGACCTGCAGATAAATTAAATGATTAGTTGGAATCAATAGGTGGTTTCTATCGTTATAGAATTAAATACCGTACATCCACACCTCAGAGCGCTAGGCGACGTGGTGAGGTTAAATTTCAAAATGTATGCTTCAACTTTAACGAAACATTATCTTATAAACTAAATAAATTGAATATTTATTTTTTCTTTCCTAATTTTAATTGTTTTGAGTTTGATTCATTTATTTACAAAGTTCAATTCTTCAATATCTACTTCTCTAATATCAGCCACTCATGAAAGTCTGAGAAGTCGTATTCAGGATTAATTTATTATTTTATACGAATGACGCTGTGGGTTACAAATAATTTATATTTTTAAAATAGTAAATAACCAAATAATTAAATAAAGTGATTCATCTGCTAATAATATGATAACGTTCGTTTTGCCTTTATTGGCAATGGCAATAATAATAATAATAAAAAATGACTAAACCATCCAAATACATACATGCGTTTTACAAAACAAATTCATTGACCATTTTTACTTAGTCTACGCAACTTTTGTAATCGGTCAAACTAGTTTTGGTCAATCGCAGTTTGGCTATACAATACAAACCAGAAATTAAAATTACTTAGATATATATGTCTAATTTAATATGTTATGAAGATTTTGTCCTCCACTATTCCGATCCCAAAAATCGTTTTGAATTTAACAATTTTGATTAGTATATAGAGTAAATGTTTTAATTCAGAAACAGTATATAGATATACCGTCCGGTACTACCCTGACATGTAACGACTACAATAGATTTGTAATCAATCATCAGCAGAAGATCTAAACAAAACAAAAATACGAAGAAACCTACCCTTCAAAACGTACAAATTTCTTTTCCCTTCAGTTATGAATATTAATTTAAAAATGTTGAAAGCTTCGATTTTTATTATTATTAGAGGATATGCTATTTTATTTGCAATTATAAAACCCATCTTTAATTAATTTTACAAATTATTTTTTAAAACTTAATGATAACTCAATATGTTAATTTCAAAAACTTTATTTTTACATGTTCATGCTACAACAGATGATGTCATACGTAGTCATAATATAATAAAAATTTTTTTATATATTTCTAAGAAGCAAAAAATAGTTTTTAATGAAAATAAAGAAATTATTATTATAAAGATTTACTAACCATAACATCAATTTTATAATATTTGCATGTTTGATTTCATCTTCTTCAAAAATAAATTTATGACTTCTTGACCTTTTTTCCATACAAAACAAAATGTGAAAAAAAAACTCAAATAAAAATTAAGATTAGGATTATTCCCAAAATAATAAATAAAAATTAAAATTTAAGATTCAAAATTTTAAGAGAAATTTAATATTTGTATATGGATATAGTTGGTTTTTGTAGTATGGTGTTTCATGGAACAATGACTTAACAATCCTCTGTTAATGATCAATTTTACTGAGTTTTTCTGGATATTTATTCTATTTGTTTATTTATAGGTAAAAGTAATATACGTAAAAATTTGTTGGAACACATATATTTTACCTTTTTAGATCCCTTTTTTTCAAACATATTTACATTAGGACGTTTTTCGTGAGCTTATAAGAAATAATAAACAATCGCCTACGTTTGTGTATATATGAATGAAAGCAGCTAGTTTAGCATAAATATCAGCTAAGTTGACGAACTTACTCTAAATCATTTGAGTACTAGACATACAATTCAGAGGCAGAGGACATTGCTAGCCACTTGCAAAACTAAATTATACAAAATATAACTTTCCACATAGCCAAATTGTATAAATTAGTTTCACATGAATAGTATATTAAAATGAAGTATTCGTTTGTCAAACTTTTTGAATATCTTAAGATCCGATGTCAACTACAAAATAAAATATTGAGAGAAAGAAAATAGGGATACAATTTTCTAGGGTTAATGAATATATTTTATAATTTATAAGGGTGATAATCATTGGGGAAAACTGAAATGTATTGAATACTGTTTTGGCAACTTTATTAAATTAATGGCTTAGAAAGGAGACAGTTTTGAAACAGGACACATAATTGGAAAACTAACAGATAAGATAATCCAATAGGCTCAATGATGTTCTGATATCTACAAAAGACGATCCGTACCGTAAAAGTTGTGTTAAGAATATTTATATTTTTTTTAACAAAAGAACTGTTATGTAATCTTCTTATATATTAATACGCTAACGAAAAATTTTGTGGAGCCTAAGGCTTTTTTATTCGCAGATGGATTCATTTCAAATTTTCACTGCTAACTGATATTAGTGTAACTTAGATTCGGATTCGGATTCACACAAATCGGATCATAAATAAAAAAGTTATAGACACATTAAATTTATTTTTGAATTTAAGCGAACTCCCCCATACAATATGAAATGGAATTGCGCCCAAGCCATATATTTTTTTTTCACAAAAACGCAAAACTTTGTTACTTTGTTATTTCAATTAATTGTTTGATATAAATAAATTTTGTTCTGTTTTTTCTTCATTTTAATTTTTCGCGTTTTTTTTTCGATTGATACTGCTGCTAATATGAGAATGAATAGAAACGCCAATGTATGTGAATTTTTTTCTTATGCGTGAGATAGGTTTTGAGTTAGATCGTGTGAATCCTTTTGTTCGTTCTTTTAAATCAATGCATGAATTTTGTGAAAGACCTGAGAATGTTACTGCTGATGTGTCAATGGCTATAAAAGTTAACAGAGAATGTGATATTCGTCGTTGTAATAATGCTGTTCAAACTGATGTGGCTGCTATTTTTAAAAATGATGATGGTAACCACCTTTTGAAAGAAATATGATTGTTTGTTAAAAAATCAAGGTTGGCAAATATCATGATATTTATATAAATATCAAAATATCCGATATATATCAGATATATATCCGATATATATCGGGTTCTGATATTTATTTTTGAATCAGTTGTTTATCTTAAATATAATACAATATGTGGCCCTTTCCACACTCCTTCGTTTCTTACCTCTTCACCTATAAACTAAATTCAAATATGGCAACTTCAATTCAGTTTTTATAGGCAATTTATCAAGCCTTTCGTCTATATATTCGATTGCACAAGTCCGAGAATACGCTCGCTCACTTTGTCTTGTTTATTTTGTCAAGTTGCATTATCAATACCCATACAAGTTTGTAGAACTACTCCATTAATGGTCCATTACCGGCGACCAGTAATGCAAAAATGGTCGAGTACTGGCAACCATAACTGGACCATTAACATAATGTTACTGGATAATACCTTCGAACAATAAATGACTTCCGTTCAAGGGCCAGAGAAAAAAGTCAGCAATGGCCCATACAAGGAAATAGAATTGATCCAGTAATAGTCAATTTCTGGCGACCAAATATTTCAACAATGACTCGGTACTGGCAACCACGACTCACAGTGGTGGTAACTATGACTCGGCCACTAACATAATTTTATTTTTTGATAATTTCGACTGCCATTTATTTTCCAGAGAAAAAAACAATATTGAGCCATACAAGGTTGTACACTGTACAGCTGACCCAGTAACGGACAAATAATGTTGACAAGTATTGCAGCAATGGCCGAGTACTGGCAACCATGACTGGGCCATTAAAAAATATCTTATGTTTCAATTTAAATAAATTAAATACAAAATAATTATAATAACATAAAAATGTCCTAAGAAAAAAATTTAAAACTTATACCAACCTGGACAACTATAGGTGAAATTTTGCAAAATATATATTTCGAAAATGGATATTACTCTAGTGAATTTTAGCCAAATGACAAAGATCGGCCAGCTCATGGTTCAGTACTGGCCCAATAACAATAGCCAAGTAATGTTAACTATTGGCGTGCATTACTTGGCAATTTAAAGTAAAATAAACAGGCTATTTTTTATAAACCGTAGATCGAGTGATTCATGGATCTATAGTTATGGCTCAATAACAATAGTCAATTACTGTTTACCATTGCCATTCACAGTTAACTAAATACTGGCTATTTTAGTACTGGCATAATAATAAAAGTCGCATACTGTTAACCATTAATGGACCAGTGTTTGTCCGTATTTGAAATTCTGGAAAATCCTGCTAAAGTAGTAATTCCATTCTACCACACCATTGGTGGAGTTTCTAAACTGAGATTGAAATGCATATTTTGAAAATGGTGTAATTTCAGCTAAAAGCGCCATTACAAACGGAATGAAGTCTGAAATAATTATATTTAAGTAAGGAAGTATATGCTTCTTCTCTTTGGTGGTTCTTGAAACGTTTACCTAAAACAATCAATGGTCAAGCATACATTAGCTAGGTGATAAGGTGCATCTAAAGACATGTTTCTCAAAGAAATGTCTGCTTCGATAAAAAAGTTTCCTAACTTCTACAGGTTACTCTAGTTTAAGATCGACTTCCAGTTTATGCCAAATTTCTACAACAACGGCAATAGTCGTTTTATATTTTGGAGTTCGGCCTAAAGCGACTGCTATGGTCTTTAGGTAATAAAGCATATGTTTAGCATGCATTACAATATGTATGTCATAAGTTTAGTTATGTCAGGATCTATGTCAGCTTTATGGTCTTATTCTTGGCATAGCTGAACCAGATTACCACGATTTGGCACGTGTTTTGCGGGCAGTGCTGCAACAGTTTTTCAAATTTTAGGTAGGAATAGTTAATATTTTCTTTTTTATAAATATCATGATACATATCAGGGAATAAATATCGTGATATATATCAATGATATATATCGGATATATATCATTGATATATATCATGCCAACCTTGTAAAAAATGCAAATGAAATTTGTTCTGTTTCTGTCCTTGATTCTTCTTTGGATCCTTTAGCTTATCGTTTGTTGTTTCCAAATGGTGATATAGGGTGGCATGTTAATATACCACATAATTTAGTTTCAACTTCACGTGCCAATATGCCACGTACGAAAGTTACAATGTTGTAATATGCATCTTATCGCCTTGCTATACGTGATGGTTTTAGTCTTTTGCATCGTTCTCAAAAATTATTTCTTCAATGGATTGTTGATATGTATGTTCGTATCGAAGGTACACGGCTTCATTACATTCGTTCAAATCAATCTGCTCTTCGTGCTGATTTGTACAATAATTTAACAGATTTCTTGCATCAAAATCGCAATGGCGGTGATGATATGCAAGTAGTTGGTCGTAAAGTAATTTTGCCATCTTCTTTCACCGGTTCACCACGTAACATGTATCAAAATTACTTGGATGCAATGTCTATTGTACAACATTTCGGTAAGCCTTCTTTATTTATAACAATGACATGTAATCATCAATGGCCAGAAATTGTTGATAATTTGAGTAATTATGAGTCTTCGAATTTTCGTCCTGATATTGTTGTGCGTGTGTTTAAAGTGAAACTTAAAGAGCTCATAGATTGTTTAATGAAAAAAAAGATTTTCGGTTCTGTCAAAGCACTTATATATAACATTGAATTTCAAAAACGTGGTCTTCCGCATGCTCATATTTTGTTAAATTTGTCAGATGAAGATAGAATTGATGGAAATGAAATGATTAATAAATTTGTATGTACTGAAATGATCCTGATCCCATTCTTTTTCCTAATTACATGAATATGTGAAACGTCATATGATGCATGGACCATGTGGTGCTCTAAATCCCAATTATGTTTGTATGCGAGATGGTAAATGTAGTAAGAATTTTCCAAAACCGGTTTCTGAAAATACTAAAGAATCTGTGAATTGTATCGTCGACGTGATAATGGTATGAGTGTTGATGTACGTGGTGCATCTCATGATAATAGATATGTTGTTAAATATAATCCTTATCTTCTTGCAAAATTCAATTGTCATATTAACGTGGAAATATGTACGACTGTTAAAAGTGTGAAATATGTTTACAAGTATGTATATAAAGGGTATGATTCTGCCAATGTTGAATTGAGAGTGAATGGAGAGAATGCAGTGAATAATGATGATGCGATTGTGGGAAATGAAATTCAAGATTTTTTGAATGGACGGTATGTTGGTTCGACTGAAGCTGCTTGGCGTATATTTGAATTTCCAATGCATTTTCAATCTCATACAATTATTCGACTTGTCATTTGCCTAATAGACAAAATGTTTATATCAGGAATGGTAATGTGGCTGGTGCAATCGCAAATGTATCAAGAACAAAATTGTTAGCATTTTTCCATTTGAATTCCATTGATAATTTAGCTAATGAGTTTTTGTATACAGAATTACCATTACATTATGTTTGGCATGATCAAAGTAAATCGTCGAAAAGAAAACAACGTGGGGCTGATAAAGTTGTTCCTCGATTATATATATACTCCAAAAGATATAGAATTGTTTCATATGCGTTTACTTCTGTTGCATGTTCGTGGTCCAAAATCTTTTACTGATCTACATATGTATGAAGGTGTTGAGTACCCTACTTTTGTTGCACCATGTGAAGCTCGAGGTATTGCAACAAATGATAATGAATGGCGTGAACGTTTACTTGAGGCTTCAGAAATTCAATCACCAAAACAGTTACGTCAATTATTTGCATTTATCTGCGGTTTGAATGTTCCTCCGAATGCTTTAGCTTTATGGATTGAATTTAGAAATAGTATGATTGAAGACGATGAAGATGTGTCAATTAATCGAGCCTTGATTGAAATTAATGAAATTCTTCTTACACATAATACTTCATGTGGTGATCTTGGTCTTCCGATTCCACAATATAACTTACATAACTTACAGATTGGCGATGTAGGTCATTTTGATATTGAAGAAGCTATAGTTTTCGATAGAATGCAAATAATGAGCAACGTAGTGTGATTGATATTGTTTTGCGTGAAGCTCAATTCCATGATACTGGAAGTAATGTTTTTTCTTGACAGCTCATGCAGGTTGTGGCAAAACTTTTGTTCAAACGGCAATCATTCATAAATTTAATTCATTTAAATCTTTCGTGTATTGTAACTGCCTTCAGTGGTACTGCATCAACTCTTTTGATTGGGGGGCGAACTTTGCATAATGTTTTCAAATTACCAATTCCATTATTAGAGAATTCAATGCCAAATATAACTCCAAACAGTGTACATGGCACATATATTAATAATGCATCAATCATTATTATAGATGAAATTTCAATGTGTTCTATTCATGCTTTAAAATTAACTAGGATCGTGCTTCGCTACGCTTATAAATAAAGTTTTTGCGTAGACATTTTGTTGACGTAGGAGTAATGATTTCAAAAAGTGGTAATGAGAAATGCTAGCATATAATTTTTAATTTTTCTTTTTAAATATATGAATGAAAAATAATCAGCACTCTAGCTGATCAGTTCGGATATATAAAAAATTAGCGATCAAATAAGTTAGAGATCAAATAAGCTTACTTGAAAACTTATTTGATCTTCGCTTTGGGTCAGGTCTGG
Source organism: Diogma glabrata (assembly GCA_963693315.1). Taxonomy (NCBI): domain Eukaryota; kingdom Metazoa; phylum Arthropoda; class Insecta; order Diptera; family Cylindrotomidae; genus Diogma; species Diogma glabrata. Next base: position 236,963,744 of record OY856187.1, on the reverse strand, counting down.
GCCAGTTGTAAATGCCTAGACTGAACCAAGGTTCAGTTTATTATATTAAGCGTTATTAACCAGTCTTATGCATTGTAAACATGTGCAGGCCATATTATGTTTATCTTTATTTTCATATATGTTTCTCTTTCCACACATTTGAAGGAGGAAAAGGAAAAAAAATTGGTTTGGTAGACCTGGCCCAATCGTATTTGCCAGACTTGGCCCAAGCCTGGTTTGCTAGACTTGACCCCAGGACATCATTCCAAGCTTGGCCCAAGCTTGGGCCGTTAGAAAATGTTAAGTCTGGCCCAACCTTCAAAAGCTATGGCGCGGTCTTGGCCCTTTAGCTTTTTCTTACCCGGGATAATACCAAAGAATTTGATTTTGGTGATTTTTTTTGAAAATTATAGAAATTTTTTTAAAAACGATATTCCAGATAGGGATCGAATACGAAAAACCAAATCAAGGCCTGATATGTTCAAATAAGGTTAACCCTAAAAGGGTATTCTAGATTTAGATTAGATGATTAGATTAGAAAGGGTTTGACAGGTTGCACGAGGCAAAACATATCCTGGCACGCAGACTCTAAGGTCCATAACAACTTGGTCTCATAACAACTATTCCATAAACCTTTCTGTAAGTTTAATGAAATCCAAAACCAACTGTATTGGCGACAGTTTGATTCTGTCAGCCTGTACGGTGTCAGAGCTAAAAATCCTAGCACTAACATTAGAAAAGGCTGGGCATACACACAAAAAGTGCTCAGGGCATTCTAAATCAGGCCTGAAAGAGGACCAAATCCCTAATAGTGCCTGCCCTTTCTGGACTGACCTCATCACGACCTAGCCGTATTCAGGCTTTCCCTAACTGATTTCTGCTAGGGTTAGCAACGCTCCTACATGGAGCATGAACGCCGAAAAAAGTCATGTCGTTCCATTAGCTGTGATTCATGGCCAATCATAGTCGATATAGATTTACGTATAGGTTATATATTTTAGTCTTTTATCGGTCGGTCAAATTAAATATTTGAATACTCTACCGAACCTTCAAAATACCAAATTAATTAGGATGGGCGATAGCCGATAGATAGGATGCTATCCCTGGCATCTGTTGGCTCTACAGGATCGGCATTGTGTAATATTGCTAATAGCAAAAATTTTTGACTATTTGAAAATATTGATCCGAACAATCAACAATTCAACATCGAACCAATTCAACCCCGAAGAAATGGCTATAGCGAAGCACACTACTCTTTGCTAAGGCTTTATAATTAAGAACGATAACTTTCCAAAAATATGGATCTTAAAAATCAATACATTTATAATTTTTCTTTACATGATTATGAAAAGCATAGCAATAAGAAAGAGATAGCCAATATAAATTCGTTTGATAGAAACTATTTTATGTCACACTAATGTTCTAAACCTGAAAGCTCAACTACCAAGTTACGCGTATAGATGTTGATGTACCCGCTAAAACAAACTCTGACATTTCATTGAATGATATAGTGATGAGCGGTTCCGTTCTCCAGGTGAAATTATTTACAGTTTTAATAAAATTGCATTTCCGCATATTGCATTTGGTGCAGGCGTATGCGAAAAGTCTTATGCGCTGCTGCCATACACGTACGAAGATATTTCTATACAGATTCTGTATTTATACAGATATTTCTATTATGTTGTTAATCTGCTTTGGGCTATAAATCTCATGTGACTGCTCTGAAGCAAACAAGTTTTTCGAGTCTAGAACTTACCGCATTAAATCTATTAGTATAAAACTTTTTCGAAGAGTTTGCAATGCTAAATTTCATGGTTAATCGGACATTTTATTATACCAATTTTACAATAGTTTGAAATTGGCTTAATAATCACCCATACAACTGGAAGACATTTGTGGCAAATATACAACAATAAACATCAATTGATAATTGGAATCAAATGAACTCTAAAAATAATCCAGCTGATACAATATCTCGTGGTGTTCAACCAAATAATCTTCTTCAATGTAAGCTTTGGTTCCAAGGCCCTGATTTCATGTCCCTACCAGAGTTATCGTGGTCCTCTTAAATATCTAATTCATTGTCTGATTCAGTTTGATATGCCTGAAAAAAGAAAAACGAAATCCGTTCTCCCTTCATTTGAAATTGACGACGACCTTTTAGAGTACAAATCAAATATAAGAATAATTACACTTCTATTAGAAATATTGTTTCGTATTTGTGTCATTTTATTCGTAATATTATAAATCCTCAAAAAATAACGCAATTTTGAGATTTCGTACGATGCTGCAAGACTCGCCCAACAACAATATATCAGCTAATGGGCGACCTACATACAGGAACAATTATTTATTCGTCATCATTTACAAACGTTGGGATGGACGTATGTGGTCCATTTTACATTCATTATAAGCTAAGAGGAAAAAACCGTTATAGGAATTTTTGGCTATTTTTATATGTTTTACGGAAAAGGCGGTTCATTATGAATTGTTTTTCGATCTATCTCTATCAATTGACGCGTTTATAGGAGCTTTGAAAAGATTCATCGCCATCAGAGGAATCTGTTTAATATTTTCTCAGACAATGCAACTAATTTCAAGAGCTCAACACCTTAATGAAGCAATTCGAGGTAGTCTTGAACTCAAGACTTCTGACACCATTATCACACTGATGATTTGGGGGTCTTTACGCCTGTTGATTTTCTAATAGGTTGACTATACTTATTACAATAATGGAACGTACCAGTGAGTCACACATTTTAACTCTACGACGATGGCAACTTCTACCAGAATTTGAAAACTCATCTTCATCCTGCAATTCTTTTAAAACTTTAAATTAATAACTAACTATATTTTATCTTTAAGAAGGAGAACATTTTACATTTAAAACTTATCGTTTTCAAGGCGGAGAATATGTTGAATCATTACCGAAACTAACCTTGAATAATAAACATTAAAGTGCAATGATGAAGATGCAAGCTTTTTTGCACCTGAAGAAATTCGGCAATTATGAAGCAAATGAAACTCAAGAATAATATTTTTAATTAAAACTTTTTTATGTTTATTATGTCAGGTTTCTTATTACAGTGATTTTAATTTCAAAATTAATGAAAAACAAAGATAGAATGTAATTATATAAACTTGTTTTTAGTAATATAATTTACAGCATTTTATTTTATTAATAATACAGTGTAGTCTCGGTAATGACTCAACACGGTTCTAATACGATTCTGATCTGGATAGTATAAAGTGTTGCTGTTTCATATATTAGTGGCATTAAAAGCCGGATCCAGTCTGAATTTGAGCGCTAACATAATGCTTCTCGGGATCGAATGTTTGCCAGTTAAACAATCTTGTTAATATATAATTTATATACTGATCGTTACCAAATGTTTTAACGTTGATTTGTATCTGAATAACACAGTTATGTAGAAATGCCTAAGAAATCCCTTATAAAATAAGTTGTGAAACTACTATGGTACACAAATCTGTTTTATCATTTCTATACCACTTTTAAATATTCTGCTATGTATGGAAAATCGAATAAAGAAGGATAAAATAAGAAATTTGAACCCGACCTTTTCCGATTTTTTTTAAAACTTCGGTAATCGTTAGTATAATAAAAAAATTAATATGTGATTTTTATTTTTTCACTACTTTTCAAACAGGGTGGCTCGAAATTTCTTAAGAAACTTAGTGACAATCAAAGATTAAAGTTAAATTGTGCTTGAGCCGGTTATTTGATTTTAATAAATTTTCTTTTGTTTGTATAGTGTGACTCTATAAAAATAGTGCACTGACAAAAACAATTTAAATTTTTAGATTTTTTTTTTTTTATTTTAATTGTTCAAATATGACGATTTCAAAGAGTACCTTTTTGTTTTCTTTTATTATTTTATATTTTAAAGAATTATTATTTACTCAAAACATACTAAAATTAATCTCCTCGACCGAACAAAATGGTCAAGAATATATAGTAAGAATTTTTGGTTTTTTGTCTCTCTTTCCATTATCCTTTTCATCGTACAAAAATAAAAATTTCCACTTCGATATATCATCTCACCAAACAACTTCTTCACAAACACATCATTTATGTAGATAAAAAAACGTAATACTAAGTGACATTGTGACGCATCAAAACAATTGACTGAGAAAAACAAATGTTAAAACATTATTGATATGCATAAATGCTTTTATGTTTGTTTTATTTTAAAGGCCGGAATCGAAATAAATTAGCAAATTAATAGCGGATTTAATCATATATGAATAGTCTTCCCAAGTAACAATTGTTAGAGCTGAAAGAATCAATGTGCTCTATTACAGTTCTTTAAGTTAAAATAATTAGCCTGATAGTTCTTAAACGTAATTAATAGTGATTATCAGCTTTAAGCAAATCTACACTGCTTTAATTCATTGTTGCCCAACAGTTCTAGCTCTTTTTCCTTGTAGAGCATTTAGCTTTATTAATAAGCTCTATAACCAATTTTAGAGCTTAAATATATAATCTTATAGAGCACGCTATATATTGGAATAAAAAAATTTCATGAGCATAAAATTATCTCATATAACAGCTGCATTAAAGCATACTTAGAGTGTATTGGTTTTTCATTTTAGTGCTTTTATACAAACTTGTTTTACACACATTTAATGCTGTTGGTAGTTGCTTTTTTCTTATGTAGAGCTGGCAGATAATATTATAATATCATTTGAAAGCCTTAAAATAATTCTACAAAATGTCAGAGAAGATTATTTAATGTGAAATTGATAGGTTGATTATTTAATGAGAAATTGAGTTAGGTATTGAGGAAGATCCTGAATCCAAGCTGAACGAATAAGGAGATGCAGAAACTTTAAAGAATAACCTGAGCATTGGAAAATAATATGTCGCATAAGACAAAGAAAAACTGTTAAGTTTGCTGGTAAATATGTTGCTTGAAAAAAACATTCCTTCATATCCACGTACTCTATTACAAACACCCTATGTAAATAAGTTTATTGCGAGTGGTGGTATTACTGGCATCAAGATTTCGAATTTTTTTAAACAAAACATTGATAACTTAACCTATATGTCTATAGACCATTATCTCAGAATATCGTTAAATATTAATATTGATGGGTTGCTCTATAAATCAGGTAGCTCTATAAATCAGCTCTAAGAGCGCTCTTAAAGCATATTTAGAGCAAAATTGTTACTTGAGTTATTTTTAGAGAAAAACTCGAAATAGTCGGTCGTTACAACTCATACTAATTTTATTTATTATACAATCGACATCATCGGTGGTGCATGGAATCGATTTTCCATCTATGTTTAAAGTCACTTAATTATCTTGGTTAAACTATTTATCCACAGCAGATTAAATATAGCCTATTTGCTTTACATCACAAGTAATGTAAATCTTGGTTATATCTAAAGATTTTCAGAGTTTAAATAAATATTAATCACTTTAAAAAAAAATGCTGTAAGATTATAATTTATTTTCATTATTTTTAAAATTTCACATTTTAAAAATTTGTTTTTTTATATCTGTCTAAGAACAAATGAAAAGAAAGAAAACGCGTAAGATTTTAATCTTTATGTAAAAAAATATTAGGTATTGGCTTACACGTTGTTAGTTAAAATATTCAATATTGTATGGAAATATCCTTACGTATGCTAACCAAAATACAAAATCATCGAAATTTATGAAAATCTATCTATAAATCAATTTCTTGTAAGTATTATTATTATTTTTAAGTACTCAAATAACATTTATTTAATCACTTTGATGTTTCCATTAAATGGTATAATAAATTTTCATGAATCAAACATTTAATTTTTTATTTTATATTTCTAATCTAAATTCTAAACTATAAAGGTCGATAAAAATAATAAGTTATTTTTTTCATCGTCGTCGTCGTTGTTGTTGTTTTAAGTTGTGACTTCAAATTCTAATACGAATACAACAACTGTTTTGTTTTGTTGTATTTCTGTATAATTTTGTTAAGTCAGCTAATGGGTTTATATTAAATTTTTTGTGATTTTGTTTTTTACAACTCTGCTTTATAAATTGAAGACTGAAGAAAACCTTGAAAAATATCGTATTATGTAAAAAGTAAAAATCAACAAATTTCTTGAAATGTTGAAATTTTATATTTTTTTCATGAAATTTTTCTTAACATGTGATTCTGCATTTAGGTATAAGGAAGGCAGTCGCTCGCGAGATTGGTTTGATAAAAAAGGTAGCTAGTACCTAAATCAAAATATTCGTGGAAATTTTAATATGTTTACAACAAAAACAAGTATTATTATTCGTTTGCTTTTGTAATGGGTTGAGAGTTATGATCAAGGTTGAAAAAAAAATGTAATGAAAGAAAAATTGTTTTTCGTTTAGAGAGAGTTAGTTCAGTGGTTTTCGTAAAAATATTTTTAAAAGTAATTTTGATTTACCAAAATGTTATTCCATTTTAGAAAAAAAATAAGCTGTCAATATTAGCTCATATTTAATCAATCATTCAAATTTGCTTGGTAAAATGAAAATATAAAGATTAGATATCATATTTCGCACCCATGGAGATCAATATTCGTTGCTTTGTAGTTTTTTGTTCATTTTTGATCTAGGGGTGTACTAACCTCGTGGACTCCGATCCCTTCTATTAGCATACTAGTTAACGTGAGATATAACAATCTACACATTGAGATATCTATCACTAGCCAAGGCGATGTCTTAGGAGTGCTAGCGAATGAACTCTATTCAGTAAACTGTAGTACTTTAGTCTTACCTATGAAGTATTCTTTGCTATTTGCAGAAATATGCCTCCATATTAAATATGCCTCCAAATAGGCCTCCACGTAAACATTTTATTAAAAAAAAATATTACTTTATATGTGGGATTTAATTATTGAGAAAGGGAGTGCGTCATATGATCGAGAATTATATTACCATCGAGATTATTGGCAACCCAATTTTATTTTTATTTCCGCCCTCTTATTTTATTTTTATTTCTCCATGTGATCATGACATATTGCAAAACCCCCGATATACAAGCCTTCTTCATTTTTTAGCACAGAAAAAATCATGAACTTGTAGCGCCATTTTGAAATTAAAACTCATTATAAAAAAAATTCAAAAAATCGCATTAGCGCCAATAAAGCCATCTAGAAAAATAAAACTCCATATAAAAAAATTCAAAAAATTTAATAAAAAACACTAATCCAATTTTTTGCATATGGCAATGCTCATTGTTTTTTTAAGATGGCGTGAATGAATAGGGCTTGTAGAATATCGGAGGTTTTGCATATTGACCTATGTCATATTTTTATTAAATCATAGGATTTATTGTATAGTTATCCATTCTTAAGAAAAATTGCGTCCATCAACACATGTTGTGGGACCTAGGTCTTTAAAGGTTTTATTGTGTTGTTGTGACACATGTTATTAATTCATTATGCAACACAACCAAAACTATGCTCATAGCACTAACAAAAATGTTTATTATTAGTATCAGACACTAAGAAATCACGCATTACTTTACGAAAAAAGCATACTAGAAATATCTTATTATGAAGTACACCCTGAAGAGTTGCTCCTTAAAACCATGATATGTGAATTAAAGTGAGATTTTTTGTTTTTATACCCGATCCTAATAACAAAAATTGTTGGTTGTACAATGTGAATCTGATAAATCGAATCTATATATTTGGTGTCAAATCAAAATTCAAATTGACTTTTACTCGATTTTCTGATACTAATGTCGAATTCTTTTTGCCAAAAAACTTGCTCTAAACACGCCCATTTTTGATCTAGATCAAGTTTTTTTGACATAACGTGTTCTATTTGACAAAAAAAAGTGATTTTTTTTTGCCCTAAAAACTTTTGTTTGAATCTAGATTTTTAGCTAGAGCAAGCATAAAATACAATAAAGAATACAAATACATTTAAAAAATCTGTCAAAATTAGTAAACAAACAAAATGCCATTTACTTATTTAATTTTTTAATAGTGAAATAGTTACTTTTTAAATAAAATGTTGTTTAAATCGTGTTTTAAATTAAGAATTAATAACAAACTAATTAATTAAATACAATTAATTACAAAAATATGCAATGACAGTTCACAAATACAACTACAAAACTGGATCATATTTTTGCATGTTCTTTTTATGAAAAAAAAAATTACTTTTTCGCTCTGGACAAAAAGAATTCGACATTACAGTTAACACAATTCTTTTATCTGAATTCAGCCTACTTCAATCAACACAGAAGATATACGAATTTTAATAAAACAAATTTTCGTATACAGAAGTATCTTTATAAATGAACGATTGGATGTAACGATTTATAAATAAAAAAATTATTAAAATAAATTTTTTTTGACACATTTACAATCTAGTGTGATCTGCAGCTATTAGATTTTGTATAAAGAAGATCGGTTAAAACGTGGAACAGCTGATATTCCGGTTGTTGGACATCTGCATTATCCTACATGCAAAGTTATAACTCAAACTAAACAGTTTATAAACAGTTTGCAAAATGTTTGCAAATGAATTCATGAACACACCTACAATTCAATGGATATAAGCCCATAAGTTTTTTTCTCTTCGCATTTGGTATAGCCTTAAATGGTTGTCGCAGGGTAGAAAATTTTGCAAAATAGTGTCAAACCTGTCAAAGCAAATACGAAAGTCTCGGTATTCTTTTTTATTTTTATCAATTATCGATTAAGTGTTAGTTCTTGTCATGTTTGAAGTGATGGCGTTCGTGGTCATTTTGATATATTCGGATAATATAGTCTTTTTAGACGCTGGAATCGCATTCTGTTTTATCTTGATAGGTCTTGATAGGTTATCAACTAGACTGGTGCGCTTTGTTTTAAATTTTGTGTTGCCAATAATTAAATTACAAATATAAGTTTTTTGTAACTACCCGAGTCGAACTTTAACTACGATTTAAGTACTATATGTACATTCTAAAATAACCCTATTTTAGTTTTCGTCAACATTAGTTGCATTTAAATAAGAACTTTTTATTCTCGATAAATTTAATAACTTCTACAAAATCTATAAAAATACTATTTGACATCAAATTAGAATCTCAAAAAACTATTTTCAAACTATTGATTCTAAAAATACTACTTAACACCTAAATAAGCACCTAAATCAACACCTTACTAAGTACTTATAATTTTTTAAAAACTTGATAAGTCCTATCAATTCTGTCGACTACAAAATTAACATCTCCTTTGAATCTTCAAAAACCATTTACGATCAATTTCGATTACGATCACGTACTTGAGATTGCTATCTAAATGTCCGACGGTCGCATTTGTGAATCCAGATCAAAAAACCTTTTTTTAAAAATGTGTGTTTTATGAATATCTTGAACAAGTTCGTAAATCAGCAAAAGCCAGCACATGGTTCAGAAACTAGAGGCTTTATACTAGAAAAAAAATGGTTTTTTTAAATCCGTTACAACGGATTGTTTTTTAAAATACTAATATTTTTAAAAACTTCATAAATTTAGAATCTGTGGAAACATTTCAATCCGTGTCTTATAAATATAAACCGCTGCAGTTAAAGGTTTTTGACTTGTCGGCCTCAACAAAAAAGTTTGCAACAATCCCCAACAACAATTTGCAAAAACCTTATAACAGTCAATAAAAAATAAATAAAAAGATTTGAATAGTAGAAATTAATTTTTTTTTCTTAGAAATAAACTATTTTGATATTTTGCAGTAATTGCACGACATATTATATAGAGTAGGTTTGCCGTGTGTTTTCATATAGTGTCATAAATCGTCACACATACATATGTTCTGTGGTAGATTTGATATTTCTTTGTTGCAAAATTGGATAGATGTAGTTTTGCTTATAGGCAGCTAATTTTCTTTTTAAAATTTGTTCGATATCTGTTTGAACCTAGTTTGTTTTGTTTAAACTAATTTGATACATCAGATTTTACTTGTACACAAAACTGTCTGATCTCAAAATCTACCTATTTCTAGCGGACATCTTGCCGCTCGGACTTTTTCATTATACAATCGATCAAAAGCAAAATATCAAATAGCTATATCTGTCATAGTAAAAAAGGAAATTATTTTATCCGTTTGCATCGTAATAGTTAAATTGCTATTTACTACATAATCATTTATTGTTCTATCATGCTGTAAACCAGTATTATTAGTATTAGTAGTTTCCGATATTTCGTTCCATGTCGGCAAACTGACAGACAGAAAGATTTTGGTTCATTTGTGCTTCTTACGACCAAAGACAATCAGAAATGCCAAAAAGGTGTTGTTTTGAAAAATTTCACATGCATCTAATTGGTTTTTCCACACTAAAGTAATTGTTAAGAAGAAGGTGGTTCTAAAAAATTAAATTTCAGTAGCTCATTTGTATTGGAATGGAATCAAACTAAAACTGTTTCACCGACTTCCAAATAACATTCACAGATTATTTTGCATTCGGTTTGTAATTTTATATTGATACGATTTGAAATCATCTTAGAAAACTTTTCTGTAAATCTTTATTTTATCGCACATCAAAATTTTTTTATAATAAATTATGTATTATGTAATTTTGTGATCTGAAGAAAACTATTAATAATGAGCAATCGTTTCGACTTTCGAGTTTAAATTGAGAGGGATTGAAAATACCAGACTGACTTATAGTGTATTATTTGACTGCAGAGTGTGACAAAAAACAAAATTTTTAAAATGTAATCAAACAGAACATAAAAATTTTATTGCATGTGCATGTTCAAAAGAACATATGCTTTTATTATTTTTTTTATTACAAATTAATATAACACATACACATATTTTTAAATATTTACACCAAAAACTGTTTTTACATTTTTCCTTTTTACTAAAATGTGCTGTGTAGTAGGAATTACAATATGTGTCACAACAACACATTAAAACCTTTAAAGACCTAGGTTCCACAACAACATGCGTTTGAGGCACGCAAATATTTTTTTAAAGAATACCTAAACAATAAGTCCTATCGCATATAAAATAACACATAAACCAATACATCATAATAGGGAAGAGAAAATAAAATTTGCAGTAACATAACTAAACTAAACAATTAAAGCCCACGCATAAAGTTATACGAAGTCTCGTTTCTTCGAACAAGCAATAACGTGCCATCAGTAAGGAATACTCAATAGCTAAGATTGTAAGTGAATAGAGATCATCCGCCAGCACCTCTGAGATATGGCTATTTCTATGTGGTATCTTACATTATCTCATGAACCTGTTTCACAGTAAGTATATTATAGGCATAATATGTTTAAAGAATTACTTTATAAAATTTTACTTCAGAGATTAAAACAGATTTCTTACAATTAAATTTATCCAAACTCTTGAAAACAGAACAAATATTCCAAATCTGGTGTTTATCTGCCAATTGCCAAGTTGTATTGATTGTACTCCAATCAACGTGGGACACACAAGTCGTCATATATATGTTCGATTTTCTGAGTATGTTCTTTGTTTTAACTTTTACAACAAGATTAACATTACGATAAGATTAAAGAAATACCACCTTCTCACATTAGTAATTTAATTAATAACAATAATTTTAAAATATTGCAATATGAAACCAAAGGGTATAAACTTGATTTGACGAAATGTTTTGAAAGACACAGGACATTTTATTTTAATAATAATTTAATAAATTCTCAAACTTATATAATTTATTCTCCTTCAAATCCAGATCTATGTTTAAGTCATCATAAATCTTAAAAAAATAATACCAAGGACTATTCAAAATTTATTAAAACCGTATAATATTAAAATAGTTGGCAGAAGTGACATTAATTTTTATAAGTTCACAAAATTAAAAGACAAATTTCCTCTTGGTAAGCAATCTGAATTAAAATATAAAATTTTTTTGTGAATGTGAAGCTTCTTATATTGGGCAAAATAAACAGTGGCTTGAGAAACGTGTTTACCAGCATTCTAATGGTGCAAAACATATAAATCCATATATTAATTTAGTTGATGATGATAAAAATAGTGCTCTATCACATCATTTATGCAACATGCAACATAAAATAAATTATGAAAATATTAAGATCTTAGCTAGGGAATCAAATTTACTAAAAAGGAAAAATTTGGAGATGATCTATATAAAGAAGAATCCTAATTGTTTAAACAAACAAAATGATTCTATTTATATTGGTAACTCCTATAATAATATTATTAAAGATTAATTTTATTATAATTTATTTTATTTTTTGTTAATATTGTTTTTGTGTTTGATTTTTATAAACAATTTTCAAGGTATGAAATATTTTTGGTCTTTGTTAAATTAGTAACCGTTTTAATGAAAATTTAAATTTTTCTGACATTCAAATTAGTTTCTTTTTTGTGTTTTTTGTTTTATATAATATTTTTTTCTTTTGACGAAAGTTATCTAACATTTTTTTGTTGTATGTTTTTTAAATATACTTTCTTTTTTGAAAATGGCAAAGGAATTTTGCCGAAACGTCAAAAAACAAATTAATTGAAATAATTAATGTGTTTTACCCATTACAATTATATTCAAATAATAAATATAAGCCTACAAAATAATAAAACAAAGGACTAATATTATTTCCTTTATCAACCAATTCCATTAGGAAAATTAAATTCTTTTTAATTAATACCTTTAACTTTTATTTTATTTTATTTTTCAAATCAAATTTTGGCTTCATATCATTCTTGTATTGGTGCTGATGATAATATGGCGGAATGCCGAAATTATATTGAGTTCTAAAATAAAAATTAAATTAGATTTTAGTGTGTTGACAAACTTGACCTGCGGTTTCGGAGGCAGTTTTACAGCGCATGCAATAAACATACATTTTTGGACGGATTTTTGGTTTTTTGTATATTATAAGGAATGGATAACTAAACAATAAATCCTTTCAATTAATATAATACGACATACTTAGCCCAATATATTCATGAGAGGATAGCATAAATAATAAATAATCGATCATATGCAAATTTGTTTACAACGTTCCAGGAACAAAACTATGAAATGTAATTGCCAATAATCCAGTTATTGTAGCCTATTCCTTGATCATGTAACGCATTGTCTTCCTCTATGCTTAAAGCTCACATATAGACTAATATGGAAGCTTGTTCCTTCGAATAACCAAAAGCGTGCCATCATGAAGGAAATAGGAATATAACTAAGATTGAGGGCGCTGCCATTGACTGAATACAGATCATCCGGCAGCACCTCTAAAACAAGAATTATAACCTCCTAATGAAAAAATCAATGCATATTATAATTAACAAAATAAAAAATTAACATTCCTGCTTTAAAAAGCAGTAACTTTCTCAATGAATTATGTACTATCTGAAATGAATGAACCATCAAGTCTCCGTCTAAAGATATACTTTAAAATATTACTTAACATTAACAATAAATACAAATTGCAATAATAAAGTAGTCCAGGTGAACTTATTGAATTGGATCGGCCGGTCATTGTAAATATATCTTTTTTATCCTAGTATCTAAAATAGATTACAAGGAATCTTTTCTATCTTTAAACTGAGAAAAAACCAGTTTATAATCTTTGTAATTGAGATGGGTACAACTCTACAAAACAAATTGTAACTTCTATACTGAATACGTTATGTTGTCATTTTCTACCTGAATTTCTAAGATAAATATCTAAGTATTTCATTCAATTCGTACAAAGTTAAAATCTTTCAAATGACATTAACGAAAGTCTTTTAATCTGTAACATAAAACTCAAAAATAAATACTAAGGACTTTTGTACTATCTATATTCTCAATGTTCTTTACAACATTACTTATTGTATATATGTCGAGTAGATGTCACATTTAAATCGACTATAAAAATTTACATTGTGAATGTCGATTGAGAGTCAATGTTGGTCGATATGGCGCCATATTCTAGTCGATGTAATTCGCGACAGTTGGTTTTTAATTGCAATTAATTTTAGCGAGAAAACCAAGTACATACTATTATTTTTTAATTCTTCATCAAAGCTACTAAAGTATTCAGTAATAAAACCAGCATTATATTCTAAACAACAAATTTTGTGTAATTTTGAGTACAATATGTGTCACAACGACAAATCTGCAGTGCATTTTAAAACCTAGAAAAAGATGTCATTTTACATTATATACCTGCAGTATGACAGCGTGGAGAAGCTTGTTTGTATTAATCGATCGACGAACAAAACGAGTTTAATAATATTATTGAGACATGATTAATTGACTTTGAGAAGTGGTTTTATTGAGAAAATTAACGAGACTAGAAACAGTGCAGCGCGATGGAGTCGTTGTTAAGTGCAGTTGTTAATTTTCAATAAAATTAATAAATCGAACTACTTACTGTCAAATAGATCAGTCCTAATTCGACGGTCTGATCCTGCCTTTTTGAGATTGCCGTAGTCGGCACTTGTTTGAATGTCTAACCCAGATATTTAAACGATCTAAACCGGATATTTTGAAGCGTTATATTGGGTCGGATTGGATTGCTTTCTATAATCAATTATGGGACAAACGTGATCTAGACCTGATCTGAAACTGGCCAAGTGCTACTTGCTCTATCCAAACCGTTCAATCTTTTAAACACAAAACCAATTTTTTAAATTGATTTATGCAAATTAATACTACAAATCGGTAGTTTTTATGAGAAACAATAAATTTATTAGTATGTATATTTGTAATTTATTGTTGAATTTAATAGATTGAAGTTTTACAAAAATGAAATCGATTTTTAAATCCCGGTTGAAATTTCATTTATGGTTGTCTGCAAATTTGCATTAATATATACGAAACAAACTAATTCTAATTATATCACAACAGCTGCACCTGCAACAAACATAAATTCTGTAGTACGAGAAAAAATAAAAAAAATTTTAACGGCAGTGACAAACCGGAAGTTGGGATGCAGAACTGCTGTGAACCGAACTAAATGCTTATGAACCAAGTTTCATCTAATTCGATTATCAGGTACAGGTGCTATTGAGATTTTAAAAAAACATGTGCTCGGAGGACCCCCCACCACTTTGTTCACTATCGCTCAAAAACTAATCAGCTCCTTGCCAAACATATTTGCATCTTTTTCTATAATGTCATCCAAAATTCACTCACGAACGAATGTTGTATGCTCCCAACAAACATTAAAAAAATAGTGACACAATAAACAGGTGTTACGGAGGTGTTACCGCTTATCCTAATATTGTCCAAAAACTAATCAATTCTTTGTCATTTAATTCTCCATGATTTTTTAAAGTGTCATTAAAATTGATTAATGAATGAAGTCTGTATGCTCCCAACAAACTTTAAAAATCAAGTGACAAAAGTCAGCAGTTGTATGGTAGACCCAGCGCCACTTTGATTAATGTGTTACAAAAGATAATTATCTTCTCACACTAATTGAAACCCTTTTTCATAAATTTCATCATTATCACTTCATTATTGTAGGCTGTAGTGTGCATAAAGACACTGAAAAAAATTCACAAAATTGCAACAAAAAGTTTTTAACCGGAAGCAAAAAACCAGAAGTTGGGATGCAGAACTGTTGTGAACCGAACTAAATGTTTATGTACCAAGTTTCATCCAATTCGATTATCAGGTACAGATGTTATTGAGCTTTCGAAAAAACAGGTGCTCGGGGGACCCTACACCACTTTGGTCACTATCGCTCAAAAACTAATCAGTTCCTTGTCATACATATTTGCATCTTTTTCCAAAGTGTCATCAAAATTCATTCACGAACGTTGTATGCTCCCCAAAATCATGTTGGAAAAACCACTTGTTCCATGGTGGACCCCCCCAACCCTTTATCCAATGTACTCCAAAAGCTGATAAAACCTTTCTCATGTTACTTGAAAGCTTTTACCAACGTTTCATGAAAATCGATCGGTAATTGTAGACTACAGTAGGGATAAACACCTGAAAAAAAAACTTTTTAACCGTAAGTGACAAACAGGAAGTTAGTTTGCAGAAATATTGTAAACAGTGTTAAAACCTTATATAGAAGCTTCCATAAGATCATAAGCCGGGATTAGAAGTTATTTAAGATTTAAATTTAAAGGTGTTCGGGAGACCCTCCGCCATTTTGTCCAAATTTGAAATGAATCCAGATCTTCCATTTTCAAGTGAGCCTGGATCATTTGCCAAAGTTTCATCAAGATCCTATACAGGAATGTCACCCACCACTTAATCCACCTAGCCACCCACAACAGACCAAAATTTTTATTGTCTATTTAGATAGAGGATAGTCCAAAACAAAAGAAAAAACACAATTTGGGGTATACAAGATTTTTTTTTTCTCGATAGATTGCATTACTTCACACATTTTAAAATTGTGGTGAAGCAAAAATAATTAAATTAGGGCTTTTCTATCTTCTGTCCCACATTTAAAGCAAGATTTGCATTTTGTCACCGTTTGTGCACCAAAAAAAATTTCACAGCTATAAGAGTTAAGGGTTAGCAAAATGGAGCGTTACACAATACAACAAAAGAGAGCGTATGTGCTAGCCAACCATTGGAGATCATTTTCCCGGTGTGTTATTCCATATAAATAACCCTATCCTAAGCCCTTTATAATTCAATAAAAAAATAAAATAATCTGAAGACTAAAAACTGTGTTTTCTATTTAATTCAAATCTTGAGTTAACTTGGAGCACCCCTTATAAACTAAACAAATCATCGAAAAACCTATAACACTATTTCCCAATTTAACGATTTGCGAAATAGATCAGGAAAAAATTGAATTTAAGTTAAAATTCTTGAAGCTGTAGAACGGTTAACAAGCTACAGTCAGCGTCAAAAAAAGTGTAGTTGCTGCTTGCTAAAATAAACTAATACTTAATACACTTTTTAAAAATGAAATGTATTTTATTTTTCCATTCTCCTTTTAAGATATATTAGTCTGTAAATTTTGAACTATTTGCTGTTCACTTTTTTTTTGACGCTGACTGTAATATACAAAAAATAATAAAAACAAGAACGAAATTATTCAATACAAAACCAGTTTTTGTTTAATTGACTTACTTAATACTTTAATTTTTTTGGTGATCAAATTTTTCTTGTTTCTTTTCGAAAGACTAATTATAAGCACAATTTTTGTTTTTTATAGTTTCAAAAATGGCGAGGCTAACTTTTGTCTGAATAATAAATAAAATCGGCCAAATCGTTTTTAGCGGAGATAACAAGCATTGCAAATCACCACAACACTAGACACAATCAGCACAACTTTTGAATTTTTTTATTTCCAAAATTGAGGGTACCCATCTTTACCCCAATAACTTTAATAAATAAGTGTGCGAAATTTTATTTAGTGAAGAAAACGAATTATGCGAAGCAACAAAAATTCAGATTTCAATATTTAGGGTTTTAAAAATGGTGGTGTCAAGTTAACGAACATGGCTGTACACCACCTTTATTTGCAGTTTTTTTAAATTGTTGAAATTTTTGATAAAATTAGATCTAATAGAAGTCAACTATATGATAAATCAAAAATTACAAAACAGACTGCAGATTATTAGACCAAGTGAAAGATAACAAAAAGTTGGAGATAGTAAAATGATAATTCAAGTATGCTTTAATGATGGTTATAACGAAATTGACAATGGGCGTTGTTGATTTGAGCAATGAAAGTTGTAATGTTTTTGAAAATAAATTGACGATGACACCTCGGTTAAAACAACAACATTTGTATTTTCGTACTTGATTCTACCAACATTTTTTCCTCGGTGATTAATTAAAGTCATCGACAAAGCCAAGAAACATTATTGGACAATAACAGAGAAAAGCGTTCTGCCTACATTCAAAATACATAAAACAGTTAAAACTGCTTAATTGATCATAACGATTGTAAAAATGGCAAAAAAAATTTCCGTCTGTCTACCGGCCGTCAGTGTCACAACCTACAAGAACAAGAAAACTACTGCAGCGATTTCAAAAAATTGTTTGCCTAAAAATATGTTATGTTAAGCAAGAAGTAAGAACCGAAAGGACGATGGGTTCGATAACTGTACCGGAAGTGTGAAAAAAATTATTAAGTCCGTCAAAGTAGTAAATTTTCATATTTTTTACCTAAAAAATGTTATTTTCAGTGATAACGAATATGTAATAACATTTAATGTGGAGAAATGTTGATGGTCAGCATTGGTATGTGAGACCAGGAGCTTGATTATTGTATTATAAGTGTGTCGCCAAATCCAGCAAGTGTGTCAAAAGAATGATTTTCATTTGTTTTTAAAACCAATTTAAAAAAAAAAATTAAAATAATTAAGTATGACATTTAATTGAACATGAAGTTGGACATGGAGTTTCAACTCCGCCCAAATTATAGGAACAATTAGAAAATTTCAAGTTGTTGCAGATTAAATGTCGTTTTTAACCAGAGTTTCGAACCGAAATGTTTTCCGTTTCGGTTTACGGTTTCGTTCCGACTATTATTTCGTTCCGGTTTTCGGTTTGGTTCCTTAGTTTATTTTTTCGTTCCGGTTTTCGGTTCGGTTCCGATGTCAAAATCAAGGATTTTCAGTATTCTTATGCAAAAATTCAAAAGAAACAACTTCAGTAATTATTGAATCTAGAACATCGATACAGGCTTCAGGAAGAAGTTTTTCAAACATAGTACCGTAATATTTTGAGGTTTAAATTCCATGTCTAATAACGTTGGAGTAAGCGTCATTACACTACTTGAGCTTAACTTTGATGGCAGATTTCGTTTACATGAAGCTTTTGCTGATATTTTAAGACATTTTAAAATTCTAAATTCTTTTTTATGAAACCGTTCAATATGCCTCTCAAAATTTGCTGCATGGTTTCATGGTATTTTAAAAAAATGTAATAAATTTTGGAATATATTAGAAACCAAAATTGTAATACCTATAGCTAATTTTACATGCAAAATGAAAATCTTTTACTCATAATATATGAGCAGATTTTTGTTAGAATATTGTTTTTGTTTTTTCACTGCAAACCGTTTTACATGAACCGTAAATAAAATGATTTTTTCGTTCCGGTTACGGTTCATTACATAAAAAAAATTACGGTTTCGGTTACGTTACGGTTCAGCCCAAAATTTCGGTTAATAACGGTTTTCGGTTTACGGTTCGGTTCCGGTTCGAAACTCTGTTTTTAACACAAATTGTAATTATTAGGGAGATGCTGCTTGAGCAATTTTTTGTGTGATTCCAGATTCCACGACTTCTAAATAACAGTAACAGTTGGAAAATAAGTTTGAAATTTTGCAATATTTTTAGAATTTTGAAAAAGTTTAAATTTTTGATTGTATTATAATTTTTGGAACCATTTTTAGAATTTTGAAAAAAATTTAAATTTTTGATTTTATTATAATTTTTTAAATATTTTTGGAATTTTGCAAAAAGTAGGAATTTTTGATTTTGTAATATTCTCTTGATATTTTTGGAAAGTTTGGAATTTTTGTTTTAATTATAATTTTTGAAATCATGGAAAAAGTTTGAATTTTTGATTTTGTTATAATTTTTTGAAATCAATTCAATCAATTTAATCCGGCCCCTTTTTGGGGTTGTTTGTTTTTGAAAAGTTGAAATTATTGAACGCTAAATGGAGAGGTTTTTGAGTAGTTTGCTGAGTGTATCATCTTTTCACTAAATTATTTATGTTAATTTATGATCTGTTATAATTTTTCCGGCAAGATATTGATGTTCTGCGTCAGTTTTGTATACAACTTCTAAGCAAAGATAAAATAATTGTACATTTGCAAAGAGTTTTATGTTTAACATACATCGCTGCCCAAAACTTAAAACAATGTCTTCATAAAAACCTTTTGCTGAAAACTATAACACAGCCCGAAGTCTTGACATCTCAAAGCCTTGAGATCCAACAAATACGTGTAAGTTTATTAAAGCTATGGTTTTTCCATAAAACTTTTTTTTTCAATTTACAATATAGTTGGTGAATTTGAAAACATTTCGTGTTATTTAAACAACTTAAAGATTGAGGCAGTTTTAATTAAGTATAATGATAAGTCTTGACATCTCAAAGCCTAGAGGTCCAACAAATACGTGTAAGTTTATTAAAGCTATGGTTTTTCCATAAAACTTTTATTTTCAATTTACAATATTGTTGGTGAATTTTAAAACATTTCGTGTTATTTAAACAACTTAAAGATTAAGGCGGTTTTGATTAAGGATAATGATAAGTTTATCCGCAAAAATTGCTACTGTAGATATATTACGAGCTGAAGAGAAAAATTTTGAGAACTAAGGGGACAAAACCATTTAAAAAAAAATTAAGCGTGGTCAACACAAAATACAAAGTTTTTATATTGTATGCCAAAGATTTGGAATTGGAACGCATGATATGTTTTTCACTATTAAAATTTAAAACATACAAACTTAAAATTTGGATTGCACGTTTTGATGCCATTCTTCAATTTTAAGTGCACGTTTTTATTTAAATTGCAAGACAGCTGGTTTTTAAACGATTAGATTACTACAAGGTAATTTATAAAAACAAATGGAAAACCGAAAGATAAATTTAATAACCATATATACAATAATAATTTAACATCATTATCAACAAACAAAATGGCAAGGCTGATGCATTTGTGAACTTTGCTGAAAATATATAAATGTGGTTAATATAGTGTTATAGCTGATTCTTAATTATAATTTTAGAAAAAGGTATTACCAAATCTTTTATTTGAAACTTTTTTTCATTGAAATTGTAAAACTGGCAAATGGGTTCATAGAACTGTTTTGATTCTCATCAAGAAATTATGTACTATACTTCTCAAATTCAAATCTAAAAACATCGCGTTATTAAAGTTTAAAATAAACAGATGTGGAGAAATCTTTTAGTTCAGTATTGCATAAAATTTAAAAACTTAATAAATAGTTAATTACTGTTTAGTTTTCTAACTGTTGATGAAGTTTTATTGAAATCGCTCAATGAACGATGGCACTAATGCCTCTACAAATTGCAACTGCCGTAATTGCAAAAAATGTTGTGCCCTACCCTTAGACATACCGACAACCATAAAAACTTGGAAAAACAAATTATATCGAAAGTGAAATACCATAGAAAAATCTTATATACTGATTTGTATATGATGACTAAGTTTATGTACTTACTTATTGATGTTCAAATAAAATGATATTCGAACGACCCCTCGACATCGAAATTAAAATGTATCTAACCACTTAGGATCGAACCGTGTTACTGATAAGGAAACTAAAGTCCTACACGAAACATAAAAAATATTTATTGTAATAAACTGAAATGCTTAGTCAGAGAAAACCAAAGATGATTTCGAATTGAGGCAATTTAAATGATTCACAAAGTTACTTGAGTTGTATTGCTCCCAAGCTCACAAAAACAGAAATCGCCGTTTTGTTCTTGTGCCGCATATTGATTTCATTTTGATTGAATCTACACAAGTGATGTTGGATGTAACAGAATGAAATATTTTCCATCTTAAGAATTTACACATAGTGAGGACTGGAAATTTAATAATTCCCAACAAAAAGAATACATACTTAATTATATTCTTGCTTTTGTAAAATTACTTATTTCCAGCAAAGTTTTCATTTTTTAATTTTATTTGAAAACTATTTTAAATCAAAAATTATATCTTAGGAGATGCAAATTACGTCTAATCTAATCGTTTAGCGATTACGTTTAGCGATGGGCGCTTTGGAAAGCCCTCACCTAAAATAAAAAACGTGCCACCTCGGTATGCAATATACTATTTTTTCAAGATTTTTGACGTTGGTTATTACAGTTTTTCAACTCTGAATCTGAGTGGACTATAACGAGCAGTCAGTAGGGTTCGATTAATTTAAATCATTTTAATTTAAATTATTTAATTTATAACTCAACTACACAAGTTCAAGAACAGCCATAGTCGTACTTTATCTGGTAAACGAATTTGAAAGGGTAATACAACGCTTTTTGGTAACATTGTGGACTTCACTTTGATAGCCCTACATAAAAAGTCTTAAAAGATTCTACTGTATTAAGTGTTCTAAATACAAAAACTGAATACAAAAAATTATTGACAACTGTTCAAAGACAAAGATTCATCGAGATCTTATGCAGGAATATTACGAATATGAAATTTTTTATTTATTGTTATTTAGCCAAACAAAACTAAAATAATCAAACAATTATAAAAAAAATTAAAAAAAAAACAAAAAATAATATTGGCGACGCTGATGCATCGTCTGACTTCACCACAGCACTGAAAACAAAATGTTACAGCTAGATACATAGCTTACACCTATTAAACACTTCAATTATTGACTTACAGTTGTTATAGATTTCGCGTAGTTCTATTTATAAAACCAGGTACTTCGGAGACCCCCACCTCTTCTCATATAAATCACCATTTTTTGCTAAAGTTTCATCAAAATTAGTTTATTAAAAAAAGCTATAAGTAATAAATAACAGACATAGCCAATAGTCCAACAGACATAAATTCTGTTGTCCAAATTTTTGTCGGACAAACCGGAAGTTGGAATGCAGAACTGTTAAAAATCATACTTGAAGCTTAGTACCAAGTTTAATCAAAATCAAATACCAGGAGCTCAATAAGCTACCATATGATCCCGAAATTCCTTTCGTTCCACCCACCCACAGCAATACATATTTTTTGGCTATTTAGATTCAGGGCGTTCCAAAACATACCATAAAATAAAAGTTGAGTTACTTTTGTAAGATATTTTATTCGAAAGATTGCATTAACTCATCAAATTTTCATTTGTGGTGAAGTAAAAAAAAAAAATTAACAAAGGATGACATAAATAAAAAAAATAAAATAAGAGGTAAAGACCAAATTTTTAATAAAATATGTTGGAACCTAATAAAATGGGGTTGCCAATAATTCAGCTGGTGGTACATTTCTCGATCATGTGACGCACGCGCATCCTCAATGATTAAAGCCCATTTATAGAGTTATTTGGATGCTCATGTCTTCTAACAAGCAATGGCGTGGCAATATGGATTTTTCTAAAGCCTAGGAAGTTCATCCAAAATCAATTGCTCCGTAGTTCGAAAACTGTCTATGTGTTTAGTTTGTTTTTACAGTAATTAAATAATAGTTATTAAGTATTGTGGTAAAACTCAATACATATTTCATAATATTAATCACTAATTGCCAAGTACATAAATTACAAAATGTCCAATAAGTTCTTTCATAAAAATATTCTATCTTTATACTTACCTACATATATGTAGTCATAACACACCCTCTATTCAGTCAGGACTCAGATCAGAGAATTCCTTAATTGGGAAACCATATATGATTTGTGATAGCGGCCGGTTGGGAATACCCTATTACGGCTAGAGATAAGATTGATCTTCGTAGTTGGGACCGGATTAAAACAAATAGTGAAATCAGATACCCTACCTCAGATGCCTCCTATTTGAATTTACCTTATTACACCCTGATCTGGTCCGGATCATGAAAGGAAATGCCTGAACAAAATGCTAGTCGGGATCTAAATATTTACAATGTTTATTCTCGAGCATTTACAATGCGAACAATTCATAGTTCATACAAAAATAAATATTATCCCTTCGTCGGATTAACACGTATTATTGTAACTTAATTTGTTAGGCATCTTATTAAAAATGAAAAAAAAACACACTTTTTGAAAAACGAACTAAAAAGTAGAAAATAAATTTTGCATTAACACCAGCGTTATGTCTTTTATAATTATATTTCCTTTGAAATTGTAAGAAGAAAAAATATTTAAATGGTATTTAACACATCTTAGCATAGATGCAAATATTAAATTTTTGACTAATTTAAAATGCTAATTTTCGATTGACAAACAGTTTTCCGTTCCCATTTGTTACATAAAATAAAAGTGGGTGACGTATACATTAATATAGAAAAGAAACAAATATATGCTATATTATTCTCTAACAAGAGAGACTACCAACGTTTATTCCCTTTCCTTTCTGAATGCGCCACCCACTTTTATTTTATGTAACAAATGGGAACGGAAAACTGTTTGTCAATCGAAAATTAGCATTTTAAATTAGTCAAAAATTTAATATTTGCAACTATGCTAAGATGTGTTAAATACCATTTAAATATTTTTTCTTCTTACAATTTCAAAGAAAATATAATTATAAAAGACATAACGCTGGTGTTAATGCAAAATTTATTTTCTACTTTTTAGTTCGTTTTTCAAAAAGTGTGTTTTTTAGATTTTTTTTATTTATTATTTTATTTTAGAGTTTTTATATTAGAGTTATATAATTTTATTTATTTTAGAGTTTTTATTTTAGAGTTATATAATTTTACCTACAAATAAGTTAACCACTATAACAATTGTAATTATGTTATTTAAACATCCAGTGTAAAATTTTAGTACGTTTCTTTGCTCATTGTATTAATTTTAAGTTGTGTACATAAATTATTAAATACGAGATTTCGCACCAAATGTCAAGTCTTTTTTCGGAAAAAAGGTCTGAATTATAGAGCTTTTTCCTTAAAATTCGAATCGTTATATTACTGTATGTAATTGACAGATTACATACAGCAATGATAATTAGAAATCATTAATTATGTATTAAAATGTATTGAAAAAATAATAATTATGCAACTATAGTAAAAAAAACTTAACGAGAACACAAAACAATCTGGATTTAGAAGAAATAACAATTATTTAAAATTTTCGAAATACAAATCACTCATTATTTACAATTTAAGGCCATTTTTTCATATAAAAATTACAAAAATGTGTAATATGTCCTCTATTATAATGAGATACTCAGTATGAGCAAAATTTCAGCGCGGTAAATGGGTCATTCAGATCTTATGGATTTTCATACATAATAACTGATTTTTAATTATCATTGCTGTATGTAATCTGTCAAATACACCAAAATAACGATTTGAACTTTAAGAAAAAAGGTCTATGAGCTTTGAAATTAGAACGAAATGTCATACTTTTATTTTTTTTTTGTGTTCATTATTTATAATGTAAGGCCTTTTATCCATATAAAATGACACAAACATGTATGATGTCTATGATTATAATGATATACACAGTATTACCAAAATTCCTTCGCTCAAAATGAGTCAACCAGAGGATGAGGATTTCAGTGCAATTCTTTAAGGTCTTTCAGAATGAAGAAAAATTTGAATTTTTTTTCTTCAGATTTATAAAGTTTTTTGCTTTAAAAGTTTTAGGAATACGTACTGACTGCTTCAACAAACTTGTCTTTTCAATTTGGGATCAATCACATAATGGGAAGTTACTGAAAAATGAATCACAAAATTCCACCCAATAAAAATTTTTATGAATAGCTCCTAAACTAGGAATTACCCACATTTTCTGCTAATCCACCAAAACCAACGGTTATTTGAAATAAATGACATCATCATATGCTAACCATAAATATGGATGGCGACTGTAATTTATAATGCATAACATTGACGGAAAAACTTCCATCTGTTCAAATGAAAAGAATAATATTAAGTTTACTAAACTAATTCCATCCTGTTTTTTCTAGTAATAAAAACCGATATATGTATTTTTTTAGCCATAAAAATTATTGAGAAAGGCCGCTGGTGGTAAAATATATTTTAGCACATTTAAAAAGTTTTAAAAACAAGTTTTGTCTTTAAAAAACGTTCGATTTATTATTCCTCTCCCTTTAATAATGGTAATAATAATATGTATAATATTAACAAATGCGAGATAAATACAGTTCAAATTTCTTTTTCTATTAGTACATTTTATGTTATTAGTTAAATTTTAATTTAATTGGTTAAGTAATTAAAATTATTTATTATGACCGTCATAAAAACTTTCGTCTTCACAATTCCTAGATGCAAGCAACCATATTTTAACACAATCTGTCAAAAATTAATACCGACGGAAAATTCAAAAAGAAAAAAACATTTATTATTACTCCTAAAAACTGAGTTTTTATTTCAATCCTTTGACCAAAATACAAAGAAAATAAAAATCGATAGCTAAAAAGGGAAAAATAACCATTTGTTAGAGAAAACAGCTGATCAACATATAAATGGTATAAAAAGCAACAACAATATTTAAACTCAACAATCAACATAAATACTTTAATCGATCTAAAGGTTCTTACTTTTAATTTGAGCGATTGTTATTCGTTATTTTTAATCAATAAAAGTTATCCATTCATTAATGAAATTCGTAAAGTATCCAATTAATATTTTAATTTTGTGTAAAATAAAATAACAAAACACAAAAAATCACAATTTCTTAAAGAACACTTATATTTTCTTCTTTTTGAATTATTTGAATCTTACTACAAAACCACACATATATATTTGTATGTAAATAATAAAAATATCGCACATTTGAATCACAGTCACAGTAAAAAAATTAGTTAAAATAATAATAATAACACTAATTGTATTTGAATAAAAAATTAATAATGTTTTTAAAGTAATTGTTTGTTTTTTACACTTTGTATTACTCGTACGCAAAACTACATTAACGTATTAAACCTCGATTTGAACTGAAGAATGAACTAACAAATTCTAAGGAAATTGAATGATAGAAAATGGAAGAAAAAAATTGTAAGTTTGTAGTAGTTTTTTAAATTCATTTATGAATGTATTTGTTTTATGAATCCCAAAATTTGTAGGGAGAAAAAAACATGTTTTTATGAAATCAAAAGATCGATTTGAATGGGTGAGAAAGAGATGAATGACAAAGACAGTGTAGAGAAAAAATGTTGTTATCGTTCAAGTTTTTGACGATTGAAAAAAATTGAAAATATAAATTTTGCTTCGCAAAGCCGGGCATTCACATACAACAGAAACAGAATTTCATACCAATTTGACAGAAAATTCGAAAAAATTTGACAAAAAAATTCTGTTTCTGTAAAATTTGTATGGAATTCTGTTTCTGTTTCTGTTGTATGTGGTTTCCAGCCTTAACACAATAATTTTTAAAGTGATTGCAGGCAGCCGGGTAAAGCTATGTTGAATTAATACTATTTGGTTTGAAGCGTAGTTTAAAAAAATTGGGTTCATGCGATTTTAACATCTCCCTCCGCTTAAATTGTCCATGATTTTAATCTAAGTTTGTTGGAACCATTAAGTCGTTACTGTAACTTATATGTTGAAGTATAATAGAAGCTTAAACATCGCTTGCATTGACTGAACTTTACTAGCAGAATGGTGATATCGACCGCATGAATTGTTCATGCAATTTAAAACGCAGACACGTCGTACTTTATATGATTGTTTAGTTTTTCAGGCATAAATTTGTAATCGTTTTCTATACATAATCTGTATATATTCCTGACAGTTGTACCTTTACCTAAAAAAGAATATTTTTTTCCATTTCAACGTGAAAATTTCGCTTTGTTGACGTAAAATTGTAGAGAATGCAGTGTCAATTCTTTACAAACAAGTGCATAAATTGGATAGTATGGCAATATAATATTGTCGAACTATAACCAATCACTCTCTCTAGTTGGCTTAAGTCAAAAATCCCAGTAATGTGCAACGGATTTTTCCGAGGTCTGAACTTAAAGAGTCGATTTAGTTCAATGGTGATTGATAGTTAAAACGCAATAGTTATTTTCGCTCGAAATGTTGAAGGAGCAGCAAAACGCTAATAGTAACTACTATACTTTATATTTGAGAGATGCTTCATTCATTTTCAGTTATTAATACCATATATCAAGTTTGTTGATTTTTATGAAAAATGTAAATGAAATAATCACAAAATTAACGCAAAATATGGTAATTCTTCTGTAAATAAATTTTTAAAACGAATGTTTCTAACACAAAGCTTAAAAAAATTCAATTGTACATAAAAAGTTTGACAACAAATATTGTTTTAAATCGGATATTTTGAAGTGGATTGTGTAGATAGAGAAGCAGATGTTTGATGGAGTTGAATTTTGGCAAACGCAGCTTCTATCTGAGCGTTTAACATCTTCTCAAGCTGCTCGTTCATTTCCATGAAGGCATTAGCAGCTTGATCCTGATATTGTACAGTTGCAAAACGGGTGAGTCCCTCGTAAACACCTCCTGGAATTGCATCCAAGGCGGCATAGCCTAGTTATGACAGCATATAGGTATATAAGTGTTGCGGCACCTAACACTTTCATTGCGTGTTGGTTTGCGATAACCAACTACCAATATCATTATAATTACGATAGCAATTTCCTTAATTACATGCATTGCGTATAAAAAAAATCACAATATATATTAAATAACTGGAGAAGAATTTTGACAAATTTACAAAAACATATACTTAATTGTTAAAAAAATTACACGTATCTGGTCGGGGTCACCAGTTTTGGTATTTGCGGTGTGGTGTTGTCCAGCCGTTGATCCTTATTGGAGATTTCCCAGCGATGGCACTTGATGATGACTGTAGTTACTGCTAGTGGCGTTGAGAGTTGTTATATAATATATATATATATATATATATATATATATATATATATATATATATACATATATATATATATATATATATATATATATATATATATATATATATATATATATATATATATATATATATATAAATGGTTTATATAATGTGTCTTAGTAGTTGAGTTGTAACAGCGATGAAACTTATGATGGATATGATATGTGATCATAGATAAACTTCGGAGAGATACTTTCAGTTTTCTAATTATTATCCATGATATGCCGCATTTAATTTTTTGATCGTCAAATTGTTGATTTGGTGTTTTACAATTAAAGAAGAACTTGTATAACATTCTAAATTTATTTTATATCAACAAAAATAAATTTTTTTTGCAGTGATTAGTGAAGAATTTTCACCAAATTGTTACATAATACGAAATTCACAATATTGTGTAAATTTACAATATTGTGATGACATTTATGTGTTCGGGAATAGGGCCCCAGTTTCGACATCCTATATAACGAAGTTCTTGGATAATTTTATCACGCCAGTGTTGTCTAGGTCTTCTTCTTCGACGAACACCTGCTTTTTAAACATTCCATTAAATGGACCCCTTTCTACATGACCAAACCATCTATTCTGGTTGGATTTAATGAATCCGATTACATGGGAACCTCCAAGAAACTGTCTGATTTATGAATCATTCGGATTCTATGCTGATTTTCAGCAAATTTACATGGAACATAAATTGTTCGTACAACCTGCCTCTCGAATGTTGATAGAAATTTACAATCAGAGGAAGCCAGTGTCCAGCTTTATTTTCAAAAGGTAAGCACAGGTCGGATTAATGATTTGTAAAGTGTGAATTAACATGACCGCGAAAGATGTTTTGATCGAAGAAGTTTTGAGTGTGCATAGAAAACGCTGTATGCAGCAGTGACACGGGCTTTGATATCTCTCTGCATGTCATTTGACGATATTATTACAGACCCGAGGTATTTGAAGTTTTCTACGTGTTCTACTTCATAGTCGCCTATATCCAGGGATATAGTGAAATGGATGTTGTTAAAAGTTTAGTTTTGCCGGTGTTGATACATAATCCAAGTCGTTTAGCATTTCTTTCAAGCTGAGAAAGACTATCCTCAATATCTCTTGGTCTACGTTTGAGAATCGCAATATCCTTTGCATAGCCAAGAATTTGAATAGATTTGTTAAATATGCAGTTTTGTGTTTCAATTTCGCCAAATTACATTAAACGGGCGCGGGTGCATCAACTTGTAGTTTTCGATGTTCGATGAAGTATTGAAATTTTCGATGAATCGGTATGTTTTAACATTTCCAACAATCACTTTTTTCGATTCTCCTTCACTTTTTTTTATAACGTGGTACTAACCGTTAATAAAACGAAAAGAGGATTTTTTAAGTTTTTGTGTCAGTTTCAAAATTTATAATACTAAGTTGACGGTTTTTATTGATTATAATATAAATTAAATTTATGAAATTATTAAAATTATTATTTTTATTATTTTAAAGGTTGATTTACAGGAAAATTAAAATTTTTTTTATATTTTAATAACATTTATTCAATATTTTTATAATAAAAATATTTTTTGTACTTTTGCTTACTTCTTACTGTACTTCTCTGCAATTATAATTGTATAGATATATAAGATATTTCATGTAAAATCACTGCTGCAAGATGCATTTTTTTAACTTAGTCAACTATTATATTGGGAGCAAAAGTGCATTAGAAAATGCAGCACATTTAGAAATCTTATATCTCGTAAGCTAATAATAAACAAATCCAATAAAAAAATTAAGTGCCACTTAAGAACTTATCAAGGCATTTGCCATCCTTTAAATATGGTAATATAAAAGTATTGGGCCAATGTTTTTGTCTGAAATTTGGTAAGAGTCGCAAACCAAGATCTATCCGTAATATACCACACCTTTTACTGATTTGTTATTCTCTAAATCGATAACGATGTAATTCGATGGTACCGTACAGCAAAATTCCTTATGATACTATTTTATTTTTTTTTTGCAAAAGTCCAAAATATTTGGTCTTTTTTCGAAGAGTTTTATACATAAATAATTGGATATATGATTTACTCCTATTGATAACGCTATTGCCCACTCGCTATTGCCCGTACAAAAATTTTTACCAAATTAATATAAATATTGATGAAAATATTCCTATTCGTATAAATAAATAAATATTTACAATATATAAATCTGTCAAAATCGGAAAAATACTGCGAACGTAAAATATTTGCTGTCAAACGAAAAAACTTTAACATACCAATTATATTTATTTTCGCTTCGATGATCACTATCGAAGCGAACACGTCACCGCTGATGTTATATCAAAAGAGTCAGAAACTGACCCTTCGATTACTTTTCTACAATTTGATCCCGATGATGTGAGTATACACAGAGAAACATGTTTCCTTGGGATACCAAAGCATATGAGCGCGGACCGAAGGTTGTCGTGGATTTTACTATCATATGCGTGCTTCAAATCAATGTAGAGCTGATGTACGGTTATGTTGTATCTCCAACATTTTTCCACAATCATCCTTAAGGGAAAACATTGATCTGTGATCGCCATACTTCTAGCACATCCCTTTCAATTGCTTTTTTTTCTTTATTTATTTATTAAGACAATATTTATAAAACAACTTATAATTGACTTACATGAATAATCATTTCTGGACTACAATTAACCAATTTTATAACTTTCAACGACTCTGTTTTTCAGATGTAATGGCCTGATTTTAGTTTATGACCCTGAATTTTAGTCCAGAAATAATTTATTTTTTTTCTTAAGCTGCTCAAACCAATACTGGTTATAGCGCAACTTCATTTTTTTTAGTCATTACTATATTATATAATTTTAAATATTTACATAAATATACATACAAAAAAAGTAGGGTCTGCGTCGGACCAGACGGTGGAAGTTATACTTTTATGGCCATTCGCTTACACACACGCACACAGACAGACAGATAGGATACATTAAAAAAAAATAACTAAAAAAAACCAAAATATTATTCAAAAAAAAAAAAAAATTAAAAAAAAATATTATTCAAAAAAAAATATAATACAAAAAAAAAATATCGTTCAAAAAAAAGCAAAAAAAAAACATATTATTCAAAAAATAAATAAAAACAAAATATTATTCAAAAAAAAAATTATTATTCAAAAAGTATAAGAACGTATAATCGTCGACTTTTCTTAGTTTTCTTAGTCAAAAAAATAAAAAAAAATATTATCCAAAAAGAAAAAAGAAATATTATTCAAAAAAAATATTATTCAAAAAACTAATAATTATTAATTACTAAAAGGTACCCACACGGCGTTGCCCGTGCTTCCCAGATAAAGTGGTTGAAAACTGTTTTTTGAGTAAATTCTTCTATAGTTTTTTTTTAATGTCATTTAATTTAACTTATTTTATTAGTAATATGTATATAAAAATTTGAAAAAAATGTAATAGTATCATTTTACAGTCAGCAAAAGCCATTAAGTAAATGTCTCTAAAGCTATAGATAAATTTACATATTAAATGTATGTTAAAATTAAAACACATTTGACAGACAAATAATAATTAAATAATTTTTATAAATGTAGATGGCAAAAGATTAAGGTTAGAAGAAAGTCAAAATTTTATTCCAAAGATTTAATTCAAATAATTTAATGTGTCACGAATAATTAGGTGAGCGTAAATATATTTGTTTATTGGATGTCACAATCGTCAATTACTTACTCCGAAACCACCGTACTCGTTCTAAAAAATAGGTACACTGGCTCATTGTTATTGGTTTAGCGTCCTATTTCATGTAGACTTATAATCATTTATCAATCCAGAAATTTTGCTGTTCTGAAGAGGGTCGTATTGCAATTTGCAAATATATTTTATCAATTGTCTGCAATACTCTACTACATTGATGCATACGCCGGCCGGTTAAAAAATACCACCATTTTTAGTGAATATTTTCGTTTAATGGGTTTTATCGCTTTATGGTCATCGTCTTATTTCGACATTCCTTCCCACAACTTAAAACAAAAATTGGAAAAAGTAATAATAAGACTAATTTCATTTGTAAATTCAGACTTATATATTATGATTAAAACAGTCAAATCACACAATTTTTTAACATATTTGCATATATTTTATAGATCCCTTGCAATAACAATAATAGTTTTGAAAGTAATGGAGAAGCATATTTCACTCAATAAGTAAAACACTTTAAACCTGTATAGCTTTGATATTGTTCATAATCTTTTTCTTCGGTATTAAGGTTCCAATGCAAATTCTTGGTTAATCAATGTTTCTAAGAAGAGTAAAAGAAACGTCAATTTCCAATTTTTGGAACATGTGAGGGCAGTTCTGCTAATGCAAGCAGGTTTGTTTAATCATATATAAGCAATGCTTATATGTATCGTATTGGTGCTAATGCATAGAAATATGTACATATTTTATATAATTGCAAACCATAAGAACATATTTGTTGTAAATTAGAAATATGTATTTGTTAAAAAATAATTTAACATAATTTTCATATAAATGTACATATTTGTTTGTCATATTATACATTAACTATTCCTTTTAATGATAATTCCGAAAAGTGAAAAAAAATTGATCAAAGATAACTAAGCGAATAATGTTTTATTATTATAAAATATGATTGATTTAGTAATTTCGTCTTTATTACCATACAGCATAAGGTTGATTTACTAATTTCGTCTTTATTACCATACAGCATAAAGGTTAAAATATAAATTAAAGAAGCGTGACGCGGTTTCTCGATTAACACCCCATCAAAATATTTACAACGAGCGCAAAGAAGTATAACTTCAAAAAAGAGAAACAAATCTTCTTTATTAACCTAATTTGTTAAAAATTTAATAAATCTTATATTTAAGAAACATATTTATATATCTTAAACTTATTACTTTATCATATTATTGGGGATATTTCATATTTACATATATATTTAAATTCACCTTTAACATCGTAGATATTCATTCAACATTTTCTTAAAGCATGTTATAGATGGAGCCTTTCTTATATGCGAGGGGAGAGAGTTGTATTTAATTAGACCACGATACAAGGTGTTATTATTACCAGCACTTTTTAAAGAAAAGAAATTTACAACAAATTGCGATTTTCTTTTTGTATTTTGCTCATGAAAATCATCCAATTTAACCAACTCATAATTATGTTTTATTCCATTGGTGACAATTTTATACATAAGAACAAGAAGTTCCCTTTCAATTAACATATGAAAAGATGAAAACTGCTTGAATAAGCATTTGGTATAGTATAATTTTGGCGCATGTATTATATATTTTAACACTCGTTTTTTGAGAATTTCAAGCTCCTGTAATCTATACTCCGCACACCCACTCCAAATTGGAAGTAAGTATACCAATCGAGACTGGATATAGGCGTGATACAATAACAAAAGTGGTTCTCTGGGTAGTATATGTTTTCTACGGTTTATGGCAAATATATATGGCATAATACTTTTTTTAGCTTTTCAGTATGATGGGACCAATTAAGCCTACTGTCTATCACCAAACCAAGATAATCATACTTATAGACTCGTTCTAAGCAGCATGTGTAATATTTTATTATATTTTGCTTTAAAATGTCTTCATCCAGCTGTCTATCCTCAAATATTATATATTTGGTTTTTTGATGGTTTACCGTTAAATGATTTATATAAAACCATTGTTTAAGAGTATTTATATCCTTTGCAAATTAGATAATAATAATTGTAATGAATTTGAACTATACATAGCTACGGCATCATACGCATATACAGTTGTATTTTCCCATCCAACTGAAGGAGCGTTATGTCGTTAATGTAAATGTTAAACAATGTTGGACTTAGGATTGACCCTGTATATCAGTAAACCCCATTTTTTTTAGTTTAATTAACATTATGTTCGGTTTGATCGTATCAAATGCTCTGCGAAGATCTAAAAACAAACAAACACAGAAAAACTTTTGGTCGATACTTTTGCTTACAAAATCCATTATATTTAAACAAACGGCTGTTGTGCTTGATTTGCCTCCCCTAGTTCAAATAGTTGATTAATATTGTAATTAAAATATGAAAACTCACCTGTGGTAGATGGTGGAAAATGATGGTTTAATATTAGTCCAGAAGTGACAAAATATTCACTAAAGATCTGTGCAATTTTACTACTATCTGTTAAAAAATCATTTTGGAATCTTAAAGCTGAAACTTGGGTAGAAGTGTATTTATTTCTTGATTAATTTTTTATTTCTTAAAATTATTTCTTAATTTTTAATAAATTTATTCAAATATTGTCTAATTTAGTTGTTACAGCTGCGTCATTTTAGGCTTTTAATTTTTGAGGCAACCAAAGAGCTCAACGTTTTGTGCGTTTTCGACAGATATCGTTTTGATATTTATTTTTTAGCTTAAAAAATCTATTTCTTTCTTTAATCAAATCAATAATTTCTTTAGATAATGTAAATTTTCTGCCAGAATTTGACTGTTTCACCACTGTATTGGTGTTTATACTAACGAGTTCTTATAGATTACAAACAAACTCATTAGTCGATTTTAACAGTTCATAGGAATACACTGATAACTCAGTGATTATATTATCATCAAAGTACTTATAACATTTCATTTGTTGTAAGTTCCATGTTTCCATTTTTGATGACTATGGATTTTGGGTGGAAATCTTTTGTCAGATTTCGGAAATCTTTTGCAGGAATTGGAAGAGCGCTCTTTCCATTCGCCACATGTTGGTTGATGTTTTCAATACAGCTCTTCAGGGGTTCGCGTTTAATTTTCCGTAGGAGTTTGGCTGATGTTTTTCTGGCGTATAGATCATCAGTTTGGGAGCTTCGAGTGTTCCTTGTTAACCATGTTTCTCACAGTTTTTGTTTATGTTCAACGTTTTGGCGGCAATCGTTATCGATTCAGCGTTTCCGGGTGTTAAAATCCGTCGAAATTCCAGCGCACGGTCTTTTATGCTTGTACATTAAATGTAAATAACAATTTGCACTGGTACTTAAAGATGACAAGCATATAATCAGGGTCCATATAGGACTATCAATAGGACACATATAGGACTATCAATATGACACATATAGGACTATATACATGCCATTTTTTATATCTTATTTAAAGGAAAGAATGCAGTTTGTTAAACTAGAAAAAGTTAATGGGAACTATTTGACTATTAAGCAGGGAGTACCTCAAGGCTCGTTACTTGGTCCACTTTTGTTTAATTTATACATAAATGATGTTTTTGATCTAACTCTTGATGGGTCTCTTGTATGTATGCAGATGATATGGTTATCGTGTATAGGGAAAAACAATCGCTGATGTTTTTATAAAATTACAATCAGACCTGCTAAAAATAAATGATTGGGCACAAACTAATTCTCTTTCTCTTAACGATTCAAAAACTAATTATCTTCTCTTCCAAATTAAGAATAAAAACATTAATGAAGCTGACAACCATACGATATTTTTAAATAATAAAACAATTACAAGAGTTTATTTGACAAAGTTTTTGGGTTTAGTCATTGATTCTAAATTAAATTGGGAATATCATGTAAATTGTATCAAAGATAAAATTCGAAAAACAGCTTTTATACTGTACAAAACTCGTAACTTACTCCCACAACACATTAAGTTCCTGATATATAATGCTCACATTCTAAGTCATATTCGTTACTTGGCACCAATTTGGGGATCTTGTTCATCCTTCAGAATAGAAGAAATATACAGATTAATGAATAAATCTTTAAAAAGTGTCAAAAATAAACATTATTTAACACCGTCTATTACTTTATATAACAAAAATAATCTACCAATTAACTTGCTAATTGTGTATGAAACAATTTTACTTGTTTTTAAAATTAAATATGGAATTATCAAGAACAATTTTATTCTCAACAACATAGAGAATATTCATACTTATCCAACAAGACAAGCTGGTGATTTTTATATTTCATTTTGTCGCACAACTCAAGCTCAGAAGATTTTCTTTTATAGAGGATTAGTTTGGTTTAATAATCTTCCAAGAAATTTAAAAAATGAGGAACAGATTTCTTTGTTTAAATCAAAACTAAAAGATCATATTTATCAAAATTCGTCTCGTTTTAAATTAACATTTTGATATTAAAATTAGAAAACATTTGTTTATGTGTATAATTTTTTTGTTATTATTTGAAATATTGTTTATTATTAACTATTGAAAAGAAGTTTTACTTATTAATTTAACTTAAACTAAAGGTTTATAGACAAGCATCTCAATGCTTTTATAAACGATTAAAACATAAAATTTAAGAAATTGTTATTGTTAAAATTGTATAAATCTCTATAATTTTATTGTTTCAAATAAAGAAAAAAAAATATCCGCACCTCTGTAAGATCGAACGTTAGTTACACTTGTAGAGTGTCTCATAGAGATCATGACATGATCGGTTTGATTTTTAGTTCTTCCATCGATTGATTTCCACGTTGCTTTGTGGATTCTATTGTGAGTAAAGAACGTGATGGAACTAACTAGATCATACATCATGGCCAGTTCCGCTGCGCCAAAGCCGTTATTGTTACTGGTACGATGCAAACAGTAAGGGTCGATATGTGTTATTGAAAGCAATAATAATAATGCCTGCATTTTAAATAATCTCTGTATATAAAAGCTTTTTAAATAATCTCTGTATATATTGCCTGCATTTTGAATATTGCCTGCATTTTAAATAATATTGCCTGCATTTTGAATATTGCCTGCATTTTAAATAATCTCTGTATATATTTAAATAATCTCTGTAAATCTGCTACCGCAACCAGTGAAACGGTAAAGATCCCGCGCTGTCATACTGGCAGATCGCAGAAAGACTTCTTTGTCCGAACTGCATACAAATGGAATAGTTTGCCGGACCCCTTAGTCTCAGGTGGCTTCAACCCGCAGAGGTTTAAAAAAAGCGTTAACCAACACCTTAGAACGCCAGTTGCTGTGGGACCCAGGTCTAGACCTAGGTCTTAAAAGGTATTTATGTGTTGTTGTGACACATATTCTAAACCCTATTACACAACCCATTTTATTTAAAAAAAAAAATATTCTATTTTAGAAGGACATAAAATTCAATATTTAGCTAATATTATTCGATGCTAGTTTGAGGCTTCATAAGGACATGAACATACCCAAGCAAAAATAAGCTAGAGAAAGCTTGAATGCAGTTTATGCGTTATTAGGGCCTGATCAGTTCAGAGGTGGCAATGTGGCCCTTTTCCGGTCTGATAGAGAATATACCCCTTTTAGGGTTAACCTTATTTGAATATATCCAGTCCTGATTTTGTCTTTCATATTTGTCCCCTAATCCAGCAATCTGATCATAGTTTGATACGAAATAGCTGATCAGGGCCCTATTCGAGGGTAACCTGAACTGGGCCCTATTTGAGCTCTAACAAATCTCTGCTCGTGTATTTTTGATTTTATGTCCATTTTTGAATATTATTTAAACTAAATCTATGTTTTATTTAATCTATTAAAAAAGATAGATTTGTAAGTATTTTTGTTGTAATTTTGTATCATTTTGACGTTCGTTTTTATAATTTATTCAATTTCAATTCCATCTTAAACTTTCAATCAAACATTTTATCGAGTGGGATGACTGAAGTCGGTTTAATTTTATTTCCATCAAAACTACTACAACAACTTTTGATTATTTCCAGCTCGAAGATTGATAAGGGTAGTAGAAAATTAAAAATGACTCTAGAACGATCTTATATTCGCAAATGGTAAACACACATCTAGTAATCAAAATGAAATGGCTACTCAAAACTGCTATTTTATGGTGGCTATATTCAACGAAACCTGATTGTTTTCAAATTTTGTTGACAGAATATTCATTGCCAACAAATTTCTACTTCCACTAGTTTAAATGACGTCTCAACCTGAACTTTCGCCGTTTAATGCATTTAGTATTCACTATCAATTTCAGAACAATGTTTCAAGTGCTTATTGGATTAACTTTCACAAAGATAAATAGGATTACATATTATTAGTTTATAACCTAAACTAATATTTTATGGCTATCAATTTCAATGTAACCCTTTTGGAAATATAACTTTGTAGTCGGTACGCATTAGTTCTTTTATTTGCCAGGAATACGAAACAACCTCTATGTTGCCATATTGCGATTCCATGACGTGATTGGAAATTAATACGTAGAGTGCTGGAGCTGGATTGATAAGCATGTTGATCGATTTGGTGCTGCCTTAAGTAACTTTTGCTCTATATATGTAAAACCAATCCTCTATAAAGTGTTTTTGACTATATATAACACGATTAGTGAAGGTTATATAACAACCTGACTGGCCAGTTGATAGTGTTTTCTAAAACACACTTCCAATCAATATTGTGCGACTGTGAAAGTAACATCTAAGCAATGTGTTTAAAACTTAAGTTCTAAACTGTTATATATAAAAATTACCTAATTTTGTTACATAGGCAATTCAGTTTTATCTTTTGTTTATTTTTCTATTTTTCTAACTTTTTAAGTTTTTGTTCGCTAATGTTAAATCTATGTTAAGTGGCATTCTCCTTACAAAGATTATATCATAAGGACGTGTTTTTCTTTAGAAATAAAAATAGATATATATACAAATATTAAAAGTGTTGTGTATTCAATTTATTTCTTTGTTAAAAAGTGAAATTGTCTCTTTATTAGAAGTAAAAGCGACAGTTCTCAGTTTGAATAACTAAAAATCATTCAAGATACAGTCCACTGCCGTAGTCTGAGCCAGTCGCATAAATCTAATCCAACATATTGGTCCTTCGAGCCGGATGATCAGATTCATTATACATAGTTTAAACATGCATACTGTATAGTTAAAAGTGTTAAGCAATCGTCTATACTAATACCTAAAGATTAAATCAGCTCTAATCAACAACAGATGATTCTCAACATTTGGATTGCCACTGCAGATAATGAGTGAATAGATTCAGTATTCAATTTTTAAGTGTTATCTTTACAAGGTTTTGAAAGATTTTATTTACTTATTTTATTGTATTGATTTAAAATTTTGTTTTCAATATCTGAAGTTAGTTTACATTTTGTTTTAAAAAATATTTCGTTCATATTAAAAAATAATTTTCCTTTCATTATTTCATTATATATAAAATATTATAAAAATGACTCATTCAGTAGAATCGTGTAAACGCTCGGTTGCTTCATTAAAAGGCCGCGTAACTTATTTCAAGAACATTTTGGATGATTCCAACGAACAATTAAGCAAAGGCGAACTCGAGTCTATGTTGGATCGAGTTAAAACACTTTACGATAAATTCGATCTAGCAGTATCCAATTTGCAAGAATGTGATGAAACTGTTGTATTATCAGATCCAAGAGAAGAGTTCGAGACAAATTGTCGTGGAATCGAAACTCGTATTAGAAATTTATTAGATGGTGAGATTCATTCCAAAAATACTGTAAATACTAGTAAAAGAGAAACAGGTATTTTGAGTCTACCGTTACCAGAGATTCCATTACCAAAATTTGACGGATCATTTGTTTCCTGGATACAATTTCGAGAAAGTTTTTTAAATCGAGTTCATGAAGAAAAACGATTGAATTCTATTTTAAAATTTACCTGTCTGCAAAACTGTTTACGTGGAGGTTCTGCCTTTCATTTCATAGATCAAGTTCCAAACACTTCTGAAAACTATACTCAAGTTTGGGCAACTATTTTCGATCATTACGAAAATGAACCTCGGATTAAAGCGCATCATATGAAAGCAATGTATTATTTGAATCCAATTAAAAAAGAAAATAATGCGTTTGAATTACTTTCATTCATAAACACTTTTTGGAAACAATACAATGCTCTTAAATCTCTAGATGTACCAGTCCATCATTGGGATTTAATTTTAGGTTTTCATGTATGCGAATTACTAGATCCTATATCGAGGCAAGAAATTGAAAACATAAAGCCCAATGACAAAATTTTATCTATCAAGGAAATAATGGATATTTTATCCAAAAGAGCACGCATTTTAGAAAGTATTTCTTCTTCGTCTGCTAAAGTTTCACCTTCCTCTTCTAATAATATGTCTAAATATCAAACTCATAAATCTCAAGCATATATTGTTGGTGAGATGACAAAACCAATAACTTGTATATATTGTAAACAACCGCATTCAATACGTTATTGCCAGTCATTTGAAAACTTGAACTGGAACGATAGAAATCAATGGGTTATTTCTAACAACCTGTGTCGTAACTGTTTTGGTCATCATTTGCTAGATAAATGTTCATCTAAATTCAGATGTTTTATCTGTCACAATCGACATCATACTCTGCTCCATTATAATACGAGTCAACATTATTCATTGAAACAAACTTTAGATTCTAACACACCAAACTCAAACACTGATAATATTCCATCGTCCTCGGAAGCAGCACTCATCCATTCTAATCTAACTACAGACGAGCAATCCAGTCTCATAAATACTGATATATCAAATGCTTCAAGTTCACTTGTTGCCAATATGAAGGAACCAAATTCTTCAGACAATTGTCTTAACATTAATTCAAAACAGATTGTATTAGCTACAGCTGTTATTTATGTTGAAAGTCCCACGGGTGTCCGCACTTTATGTCGTACGTTATTAGATTCAGGCTCACAATGTAATTTTATTACTGAAAACTTATGCCAAAAGTTAGGAACAAATAAAAAATCAATTCAATTACCGGTGACGGTAATTGATCAAAAAACTTTTTTAATAAAAAATCAAGCGAGCCTTAAAATTCAATCTCGTTTCAATAATTTCAACATCAAATTAGATTTTTTGATTCTTCCTCATCCATTTTCTAACTTACCATTACAGTCAATTAATTTTGATTTTTCTAAATTACCGTTATATTTTCAATTAGCCGATCCTAATTTTCATAATCCGCAAAAAATAGACATGCTATTAGGAGCCGAAATCTATTTTGACATTATCAAAAGTCAAAAAATTAGCGTTGTCAAGGAACTACCCCCATTTCAGAGCACTATTTTTGGCTATGTTCTGTCTGGTAGAGTCAATTCAACCTTTTTACCACAACCATCGTCATTTTTATGTTGTGATGTTGAAGTCGTTCGGAAAGAAGTACAACGATTTTATGAAATTGAGGATATAAGTCCTAAAACAATTTTTCAATCGATGAAAAATCATGCGAGATCCACTATGTCAAAAATGTTAAGCGCGATACAGATGGTAGATATACTGTTGCTCTTCCTACAAGACCTAATATCACTCAATTAGGTGATAATTATAAAAATTCAGAAAGGCAATTTTTAACATTAGAAAAGAAACTAGCCTCAAACGAAACTATACAAAAACAGTACACAAGTTTCATGAATGAATACATTTCTTTAGGACATATGGAACCAGTCCAAAACCATTCGAGTGCTCCCACCTTCTTTCTACCTCATCATGCTGTATTTAAAGAAAATTCCAGCACATCAAAACTTCGTGTTGTTTTTAACGCATCTTCAAAATCAAGCTCTGGGTTATCCTTAAATGATGCCCTAATGACTGGTCCTACTATTCAACAAGATCTATTTTCGATAATTCTCCGTTTTCGGAAACACCATATCGCACTGGTGGCTGATATTACGAAAATGTATAGACAAGTTAAAATACATGAATTTGATCGAGGTCTACAACAAATTGTCTGGAGAGATTCTACGGAAAAACCATTACAGAAATACCAATTAAACACAGTAACCTATGGTACTGCGAGTGCACCATTTCTAGCTATAAGAACATTAAAACAATTGGCAATTGACGAGCATCTTCGTTATCCAAAAGCCTCGTCCATTTTACTTAAAGATTTTTACGTAGACGATTGTGTTTCGGGGGAGAACAATATTTTGGACGCTCTCAAACTGAAAAACGATCTAACAAAATTACTAGCTAGTGGTGGTTTTGAGTTAACCAAATGGGTATCTAATAAAACAGAAGTTGTTTCAGATAAAAAATCAGAAAACCTTAAAGTATTAGGCATTGAATGGTGTTCAAGTGCCGACACATTCCATATATCCATAGGCAAATTTCAAATCAATGAAACAATAAGAAAACGAACTGTTTTATCTCAAATAGCACAACTTTTTGATCCCCTAGGTCTTTGTGCTGCAGTTATTTTCACTGCTAAAGTTTTCATGCAAAAATTATGGTCAATTCCAAATTTGTATTGGGACGATGAATTGCCAAAAGAAATCTATTCAGAGTGGATAGAATTTTTAAATCAACTTAACGCTCTACAAACCATTGAAATACCACGCTGTATCATAAAAATCAACCCTAACATGAAGTCAATTGAACTTCATGGCTTTGGTGACGCTTCGGAAAGGGGTTATGGTTGTTGTATATAT
This sequence comes from Diogma glabrata, assembly GCA_963693315.1. Classification (NCBI taxonomy): domain Eukaryota; kingdom Metazoa; phylum Arthropoda; class Insecta; order Diptera; family Cylindrotomidae; genus Diogma; species Diogma glabrata. The sequence continues at coordinate 236,920,985 of OY856187.1, read as the reverse complement.
TTACGAACCATTGATCACCAAGATATTATTAATTGTCATCTTTTGTGTGCAAAATCAAAGGTTGCTCCGTTAAAACGTGTAACTATTCCACGGCTCGAATTATGTGCCTCTCTTTTACTAAGCCAATTATGTAAAAAGGTACATGAAGCATTAGAGATAGTATTTGACAAAGTAACTTTATGGTCAAATTCAGAAGTTACTTTGTATCGCATAAACTCACCACCATCAAAGTACGCAACCTTTGTTGCAAATCGTATCTCATAGATTCAAGACATGTCTAATCCGAGCTGGTGGAATTACATTCCATCTGATTTAAATCCTGCTGATTTGGTTTCCCGAGGTATGATGCCTTCGCAATTAAAAGAATCCAGATTATGGTGGCATGGTCCAGCTTTCCTATTTCAATCTGAAAAAAGTTGGCCTAAAACTAAATTTAATTCTAAACTAGATTGTAATGATCCAGAAGTCAAACAGCAACAGATATTTTTGGGAATTGAAAACAATGTATCTTCATTTGTGGAAAATTACTCCAATTTCAATAAACTTATTCGAGTTACTGCTCTGTGCTTAAGGTTCTTGCATAATCTTAGATTCAAAACCTCTCGCAAGGTCAATGAACTCACATTGATCGAAATTGACCATACCAAAATTCAATTAATTAAATCCATTCAAGGTCAATCTTACCCAGATGACATTAAACGTCTATCCCATAATGAGTTTGTTGGAAAACAAAGTTTACTACGAAAATTAAATCCTTTTATCGATACAGAGGGTGTATTACGCGTTGGTGGCCGGTTAAATCATGCCGATTTACCTTATGAACAAAAACATCCAATAGTTATCCCTTCCAATAATAATTTTTCCAAACTTTTGGTAAGAAAAGAGCATATCAGCAACTTACATGCAGGTCCTCAGGCACTCCTCAGTTTTATACGACAACAATTTTGGATTATAGGGGGAAGAAACCTTTGTAAAAAAATTGTTCATAAATGTATCATTTGTTTCAAAAATCGACCAACATCCATATCCCAAATAATCGGTGAATTGCCACCAGAGAGAGTTCAAAAGTTTCGTGCCTTTGAAAATGTTGGAGTTGACTTTTGTGGGCCATTTAATACATGTTCCAGAGCTAGGTCAAAGCTTTTAATCAAAGTTTACATCTCAATTTTTATTTGTTTCTCTACTAAAGCAACTCATATTGAAGTTGTCAACGATTTATCTACCAATGCTTTCATGTCTGCCTTTCGAAGATTCATATCTAGACGTGGCAGATGCTCAAATATTTTTTCTGATAATGCAACCAATTTCGTTGGTGCAAACTCTAACTTACGTGAACTCCAAAACCTTTTTAATCAAGAATGCTCTAAAAATGAGTTATTCAAATTTTTTACCTCTGAAGGCATAAACTGGCAAACTATACCCCCGAGATCTCCACATTTCGGTGGATTATGGGAAGCTGCAGTAAAAAGTGCCAAACACCATCTAAAACGATCACTTGGCAATTATGTCTGTACTCTTGAAGAGCTAATGACTCTCACAACCCAAATCGAAGCTTGTCTGAATTCTAGACCGTTGTCACCTTTGTCTGCTGATCCATCTGACTTGTCTCCATTGACTCCAGGCCATTTCCTCATAGGTGGACCAATAAACGCCATTCCAGAACCTTCTTTATTCCATCTGGATTTTAATCGTTTATCCAGATATCAGCGTCTCCAGCATGTACTTCAACATTTTTGGAAAAGATGATCATGTGAGTATTTATCGGAGTTACAACAAAGGCATAAATGGTTAGAACCATTAGAAAATATAAAAATTGGCACAATTGTTCTTTTGAAAGAAGAAAACACACCTCCCATTAAATGGGTTTTGGGTCGTGGTATAGAGACACATCCCGGATCAGATAGCAAAACGCGTGTCGTGACTGTAAAAACACTGTCTGGTATATTCAAGCGAGCGATTACACGAGTTTGTCCAATTCCTATCGAAACTGAAAATAAATAATATAATAATATAATTCTATTTTAATTCAATAATAAATATTTTTTGTATAAATTTATGTGCTGTATGTTAAAAAGAAACAATCAATATTTAATTTTAAGTACCAATGTATTAATTATTAATAGCTGTTATTGTTTTCAAATTAAAATTTTGTTTACCAATAGTTTGATATAATGTTTATAAACAAATACCAATTTAAATCTAATCTTCATTGTATGAAAAAAAAAAAAAAAAAAAAAAAAAAAAAAAAAATTTATTAATAAAAAAAAAAAAAATTAATATTGGAGTTCCTTTTAAAATGATATTTTAAGGTGGCCGGTATGTTTAAAACTTAAGTTCTAAACTGTTATATATAAAAATTACCTAATTTTGTTACATAGGCAATTCAGTTTTATCTTTTGTTTATTTTTCTATTTTTCTAATTTTTTAAGTTTTTGTTCGCTAATGTTAAATCTATGTTAAGTGGCATTCTCCTTACAAAGATTATATCATAAGGACGTGTTTGTCTTTAGAAATAAAAATAGATATATATACAAATATTAAAAGTGTTGTGTATTCAATTTATTTCTTTGTTAAAAAGTGAAATTGTCTCTTTATTAGAAGTAAAAGCGACAGTTCTCAGTTTGAATAACTAAAAATCATTCAAGATACAGTCCACTGCCGTAGTCTGAGCCAGTCGCATAAATCTAATCCAACACAATGAGAGTAGAGGTTTTCGTTCTACATTTAAGGGAAACACATTTCGACACTGACTCATACAGGACTGCTAAATGATTTCTTATCTGACTGAAATGAATTAGCTGTTGGTATATTTCTGAAATGGCTTGCTCCAATCCACGATTAATTTTTTATAACTAATCATTAAAGATGAACTACATTTTTGTATAAAGTTTGTAAACTTCAGTTGCGATGTATTTTTAAGTCTCACAAGTCACAACTCTAAATAAGAAAAATAATGTACGATAGAACGCAACCATAGCAACTACTAAAAAATATCACGTGTATATTGCATGGCCGGGGCCCATTTCTCGATGAAATTGAAATTGAAATTGAATCTGCAAATCGACTAAAAAATTTCAATTTACTTTGCTATCGTACTTGAGTAAATTTTGACAGATTGTGTTGAATTTCAAATAATATTTGTTTTTCAATAATTATTTTTTCGTTATTAAATTTTGGTAGAAGAAAATAAAACAAAACAAAATAAAATATTTCAGCGAGAAACGTCAAAATTTCAATTTCATCGGCATTTTTGAGAAATGGGCCACGGCCAGTGTTGTGCAAAATAATAGAAAATATCGAATATAGAATTTTACGTCAAACTTGTTTGTGCTAACTTCACTTCGTTGAATATTACGTCAAACTGAACCGAACAGACGAATGAAAAAATGGATTTATACGACAAACTTTATATGTCACTTTTATTACAATTAATTTTAACATAAAAGATAAATTTATCCCGAAAAACATAAAACCAATTTTATCAAGAATAGCTTTATCACAAGAAATTTAAACATTATAACAAAATAAAAAAGTCCGAGCAGCAGGATGTCGGCTAGAAATAGGTAGATTTTTTGATCAGACAGATATGTATACAAGTAGAATTGGATGTCTAAGTGTAGTTTAAATAAAAAAAAACTAAGTAGAAACAGATTACTTTATTTTTGCATTTTTCTGATTTTATTTAATTTTTTCGGACGGTATACTTAGATAAATAAAACAAATAAAAGAGAATTTGATATAAATTTCTTATTGGAATCATATTGCTTAAGATTATCTTTCATTAGGTTATTATAAAGTTTATAATATTTGAATCTCTTGTTTTAGAAGTCTGAAAATCTGAGATTTTAGTTTAAAAATGTTTCTTAAAGAAAGGATGATAAAACAAAATAAACACAAAAATGATGCAACAATTGCGTATTGAATTTGCTTTCGATTTAACAGCCGCAGGGGCTCAACCTCTGAACTTAAACTAATTTTATTTAAATGTTGGAAAGATTTATGTTGTAGTTCTGTGCAAAACTTTTCATATGTCAGCTTGCTCATTTTCATCTATATCGAGGTTTATGAAATTTTTAAAACAGCTGTTTTTAAGGTAGCTTAAAGCGCAGAGGTCTTCGTTTTTAAAAACTGTTGTAAATAAGACCAAATAACAAAAAAATTGCTGTTTCGTAACACATAAGTTTTTGGTTACTTAGCTGCTTAACAACTCTTAGGAGTCTGCTCTTTATCGAACTTATCCCACTACAGTTCTAGTCTATCTTTATATAAAGCCATTTGGTCTAGCTCAACTATATTTATACATAAATTATAAATATATATTGTAGTATTGTATTTATATTTATAAATTATATTGCAATAGGTGGATTTTTATATGAAATCTACCTAAAAACAACTATTCTTCGTTTTAATATTTTTAATTTATTACTGTTTTTGTTGTTATTTTTAATATTTTTTTGTTATAGTTTTTACTACCAATTTCATTACAACTTATGTTTTAAACTTAAATTTTAAATGTATGAATGAACAATTCTAAAAATAAAAACAAAATTGAATTTTTCACCACTCAAAACAAAGCTTATGCCCTACAAGTAAACCACTTACCAAAAGCCAAACCACATAAAAATTAAACAAAATACTTTAAATACGTGTGCCATAAAAATTTAAGAATATTTTAAACATAAATTAGCTGCAAAACATTTTTTTCTCCAGATGATTGTAGATTAAAACTAGTAAAAGAAATTTTAAAGAATTTGTTTAAAAGTTAAGCATAGTTTTATAATAAACAAATTAAGTTAGAAAAGTGTGTGTTTTTTAATTTGTAAAAAGTGGAAAAGAACTCGGATGTTTACTTGAATAGGCACTTGAATATAACCTGATAAATTGCCTTTATTTACTCAATTGCTACAATGAAAAGTAGTTTTTCGCTAAATTAAAAGTATAAACTATTAAGAATTAGCACATTCCTTATTTCGAGTGAATAAGAATATTGTAATCGTGTTTAGTATATACTAGAAAATAGTAGAATATGCTAAAAATAATAAATGTCAAACAAAGTCGATAATAACCTCAAAATATCTGAAAAAAATTATATTTCTTCAGGTTTGAATACAATTTTAAAAATATTTGTTAATGTTTTAAAAAAGTTTTGTATAATTATGGGTCTAAATTACCGGTAACTAGGAATTAAAAGAAGGCTAGGCGTCCAAAGAATTGGAAGAACCATACTCCTTAAAATTTTCGCCTCTCCTCTATTTTAAAAAAAATCCTCAAACAATCTTCTATAAATCATAAATTAAAAACTGTATTTAATTTGATTTGCAAAAATATGCTACCGCACAAAAATCTTAAATTTCCAAAAATTAACTAGTTGTGATTGTTGTGAAACATGTAATATGAGTTTACTTAAGCGAAAGAAATCGAAATCATTGTTGGACTTTGCTTAATAAACTTTTCAGTTAATTACAGACAAATTCTTGAAGTTGACAATTAATGTAAAATCAATAGTCGGCAAAAATTCCTTTGTAAAATATTACTAAAACTTGCTAAATAATCTTCAAATGATAAATTCAATCACTATTTTCATAAATAAGTTGTACAAAGCGACTTGAAAATATCAAGCACAGTAATGTCAAAAATTAGAATATTCTTGATTTTATTCACTCGTTTTCAAAAACATTTTGGAAAATTTTCATTGGACTATAGTATATTCTATAACCTGGTTTATACTCACTGATTTATCAGAAATACTTAAAAATTTAAGTATTTAGAATATTCTACTGTTTATTTACTTCGCCCATTGATACAGACACTAGGGATCGCCCCGTTGAAGAAGCGCACATCCGAAAGCTGTTTAAACTTAGCAAAATAAAATCACTTATGACAAAGCTTACTGCTTTATTAATGAATCATCAGCAATCAAGTAAAACCCAAACAGTTAAACTAATATCAATAAATTTTCACCCTACTGTTGTTTGTTCATTTGTGCATCCAATTCCGTATTTTTTATGAAAGAGATAACCGGAATCAAAATCCAGTTTATCTCTTTCGCGGAAATAGTAAATTTTTAAACTCTTTTCTTATTTTGAATTTGTTAGTGTGTTGTTTTGTTTTTCTGTAAAATAATGAAAATAGGAGGAGTTTAAATGCTTTCAAAGGAAAGGTGTGTTATAAGCCTCCGCTATAACTTGTATTTCATTAAATTGCAATCTGCATTCTATTTTCTTTTCTTTATCGTTGTAGTTGTGTTTGTATGTGATTCAATTTAATTTTATTTTACCAGACAAGAATTTTACCTTAAATTGATATTTATTTGCAATGGAAAAGGCAAAAATAAACTGATTGAAATCTTATAAGAATGGAGGGATAATTCCAACCAAAATTTTTTACCAAAAAAGCAACGAAAATGTTATATACATCTCTTTCTTAAACAAAATCCTTTCAGTTGAACAAAAATTATGATTATAAATTGAAATTTCACATTTGATATTTATATGCAAAAATATTTGTATCACGATATTGTGTAGATTGTTTTATAATATTCAAAATTCAGTTTAAGAATATATTAAAATGTTATGTATTGGACCGTTTTGAACATCAACAAAAGTAGGGTAAGGAAACCTTTTCAAAAATAATATTGGTCCAAATTACTAGATATTATTTTTTGGTACGGTTTATATTTTAAAAAATTATAAACGGATTCTAAATTTTTTCAACACCTGCAAAATTTAAAATCCGAAAAAATTACATACTTACATTTTTTTATTTTATTGAATGACAATAATAGTTTTCCATAGTATTATAAGTTCGTTACATAAACATTTAAAATGAATGAAACAACAAGCAACAGAAAAATGGAAATATGTACTTCCCTTTTGAATATTATAAGATTTCAACATTCCTTCCAACCAGTTTAACGTTTGAAATACAAATTATTATTTATGTGTACAATAAGATGGAGCTACGAGCAATAGTGCTTAAATATAGATTCCCAAATTAACATGAAGAAACTTCTAGACATCTGTAGTGCTACCTAGATATAAGAACGATTATTAAAATTTAATCATTTTACACCATTATTCTATAGCTGCCAAAATAGGTTTGAGGCTTAGGTGTTTTTTTTAGACCATTCAAAAACTGCTTTATTTACACTTTATAGGTTTGTCTGTGTTGGAAACAACTTTAATTTAATTAAAGCTATGATTTTTGTTATACATATCAGTGATCTAACCAAACAAAACCGTTCTATGTTTGAAGCTTAACTGTGTGACGTGATATATGCATATTTTTTAGAAGTAAGATTACCGGCATTCTCTTAACTGTTTTTCTCATTGAAATCATATCAGATGGAATGCTAATTTCATACAAAATTTTCAAAAAAAACGGCAACAAAAATATATTCCTCTCGTTCTACGTTCAATTTTCCACTGCCAATATAAAGAAAATTTATTACATACGAAAGGTCGAAAAAAAATAAATATAAAATAGACGTCAAACGTCACATTCAGCGTTGCCACTTGGATACATTTGTATCCATTTGGATACATTATTTGAAAAATTTATTAAATGGATACTGGATACAAAAAAATCACAAAACTGGTAGAATGGATACATTTTATTAATATGCCTTTAGCTGTGTTGGATTTCCAAAAACTTTGAAAATGTTTATGAAATTTGTTATATTGTTCGTCTATTCTCTTTTTGTGAAAGAAAAAGTATCAGAAATTGGCGAGCAGTGTAACTAATTTTAAACAGTTTTTGAAAATATTATAAATAAATGTGATCAGGATACTGAATTGTACTAAACATATATTGTAATTAGTGCTTTAGCAATATCAAATAATCATGTTTCATTTTTTCAAAAAAGTGGATACATTTGGATACATATTTTTATAAAATTGGATACATTTTAATTTTTTTGAGTGGCAACGCTGGTCACATTGTTTAATTCTCAATATAGTTATATGTATACCTAAACTCTAACAATTATATTTTTTAAAAATTGAAATCAGATTTTTAGTGTTTACTACACTATTGATAATGATTGTCAAATAATTTTAATTTATTTAAAGTTAAAACTAAGAAAATTGTTGTATTTAGCATAACAAAATTGTCCAAATTTAATTTAGAATAACGAATTTGTTTTTCATTTGAATTCGAGGGGATATTACTTTTACTTAGGTGCCAAGAATTTTTTTTTATTTGATAGCGAATCACTCACTGAAGCGAATAAAACTAAAACGAGTTGTATCGGAGCCCCAGGGTCCAAGATACAGGCCTTTGAAAAAAGCAAAATCCATACAAAATTGCACTGGTTTTGACAAAAAATTTTTATTTTCTACTTATTTTTGCTTTATTTCCTATGTGCCTATAAGATAAACGATCAAAACTGTCCCTTTTACTAAATTTTCTTAATTTACGATAAAAATAATAAAAAAAAATCCACTCGCGTCTAAGTTAAAGTAATCTTGCCGAATTCGAAATTCTGTTTTCTTTTCCAAAGTCCGGACATTTTTGACACAACCAAAAATTGTTTGATAATATAAAAATATAAACAAATTTGACAGTTCCACAGTCCACCCAATCCATAGTTGTTTGCTGATGACATCACATTGCATGCATCACATGCATCTCCTAAATTTCGATCTCATACTGCAGTTACCACTGATAGAGAGCTGCTAATTGATTCTATCAACAAAGATCTGGAGCGTATAATGGAATGGGGAGATCGTAATCTTGTTTCATTTAATCCAACCAAAACCAAACTATGCCGTCTTTCACGAATAGAGCGACATAAAAATTTCCCTATTAAAATAAACCACGAGGAATTGCGTGAGGTTGAATCAGTTAGACTTCTTGGAGTGGATTTTCAAAATAACCTGTAGTAAATAGAGTGTACGTTGTTTATTGGATCATTATTGCATTGGCCCTGGATCGGAGCCACGTATTGCATTTGCCACTATATCGTGGCTTGGACCTTTATCAATACAAATAAAAATTGACACGGGATAACGGTTTGTCCCCACACGAATCCTAAATTTTGGGAATCTCTTATGAAAACTATTATCTAGCCTGTCATCAATATGACCAAAAACCTAGTAAAAATACAAATATAAACAATATTTACAAAAACTTATCTTAATTTTGTTGATTGGTGGACCCCAGGAAAATATGCGGCCTCCATTCACTTCCAGTATGATTTCCTTTAAGTAATTATAATTATTTTATTTATATCTGGCTTGATTTATTCCAATTCGAAATGATGATTGCAAAATCATTTATTTTTCTTTATTCAATAATTTTTTATTTCTTTTCGTTTTAAGACAAATGACGTATCACAAATATTTTTAACATTAACAAATCAAGGTTATTTTTTATTTTTATAAAATCAAGGAAAATTTCCTTCGTCATTACATATATGAATAATTTATTCTTTTCTTTGTTTGAACGATTTTCAAAATTTCACTGTTATTTTTCACAAGTGATTATTATAAAAAATATAATGATAAGACATACAATCACTTTTATATTGAAATTATGTTAATTGCATTTTTCCACAAGTGATTGTTATAAAAAATATACTGATAAAACATACAATCACTTTTATATTGAAAATTATATTAATTGCAATATCTTTACTATTTTTACTTTGACTAGATGTGATCTTTTGAAAAATCAAAACCGGAATGTATGTTTTTTCTTGTAAAATCAAACACGGAATGAATCTTTATTTAAATCAAACTTTTAACATCGGAAAAACTCATTCAAACAAAAAAAATGTGATTTTTGTTTTACATCTTCTCATGTAATCAAAATCGTGTAACACCAAGATTCAGCAAAAGTTGAGTAACGACATCTGTTCGTTAGAAATGAAAATAAAATTGGTACATTCGTTTGTTTTTATAGTATATTCGAAATTTAAAATTTTAAAATTATTATTAATGTAAAAATGAACTGAAACTATTGAAATAAATTTTTATTGAATTAGAAAAAGAAGATGAATTGGTTTTATTATTGTTTAGGCGAATATAGCGGACGTTACATCATTTTAAATAAACTCGATTTATATTTTTACAAACTTTATTTTACATCAAAATGTGTATATTTCATACCGACTCAATTACTACTTCCTTTTTTGACAATTATATATATCGCTCTGCCTCTCGTGTTGGAAATTACAATTATAGTGACATAGTGACATCTACATAATATTAAATAAACTAATACGTGTAAAATACGTTACAATTCAAATTTTAAATTTCAACTTTTATTAAAATTACTTCATTCGGCCGATCCTGACGTTGCAATCGCCCTCGATTGATCTGGTAGCAGCTTCATATTAAACGGTGCGAATACCCCATGAAACGGTCGGTTGGTAAGTTTCTGCCCTGGAATATCCTCTATCCTATAGCGATCGTTAGGTAAACACTCGGTCACAACGTAAGGACCTCGAAATTTTACCAAGAATTTTTGGTTAACGCCGGGTTCGTGTATTATATTTTTGATTAGGACGTAATCACCTACTTTGTAATCGTAACTGGGAATTCTCTTCTTATCAAACCCAATTTTATTTTTTTCTTGAGCGTCTTTCGTATGTTCTACAATTTCTTTACGAATTTCCAAAAGATTACGTTCTTTTTGTTTTTCATTAATCTTACTGAATCTTATCAGATTCTATGGAATCATTTACCCGACATTGGTTTACACCAAAAAGGGCAATAGACGGAGTCGTTTTAATAGTTAGGTTCACGGTATTATTTGAAATATACTCAGTTTGGGTAAGTACTGAATCCCAGGAAATTCCTTTTTCCGGATCAATAAGTTTGGCTATAATCGGAACAAGAGGTCGGTTCCATCGTTCCACTTGTCCGTTAGACTGTGGTGACGCTGTGGCATTTAGAATATGAACGATATCGCGGTCTACACAAAACTTTTCAAATTGTTTTGACGTAAAACAAGTACCGCGATCGGATATAATTCGTTTAGGAACACTATAAGTATTAAAATAGTCTTTTAAGCTTCTAGTGACCTCGGTGGTGTTCGTAGTCTTGGTTGGATATAATCTTGCGTACTTCGTGAACGCATCGACAACAACAAGAAGATATTTGTTTTTCTTCCGGGTAACTTCGAGTGGACCAAGGTGGTCAATATGTACGCTATCAAATGGAACGTTTGATTTATCAACTAAATGAAGAAATCCTTCCTTTTTCCCATTTTTAGGATTAAATGCTAAACATTTTAAACAACGACCAATAAATGACTGAACTTTTTCTGTCATTTCAGAAAACCAATAAAATCGTTTAATTAATCCGATAGTTTTATTTATACCTACGTGACCTATGTCATGGTATCTACGGATAATCTCTTCTTCTAATAAATCGGGTACAACAAGCATCGATTTATCATTTTTATCTTTCCGATATACTAAAGAATTATGAACTTTATAATCATCGGTATCTCCACTTTCGCATAGAGAATCGTAAATCTGTTTGATTGATTTGTCGGTAAGCTGTAGAGAGGTTAACCTTTGTGACAAAGTACAATCCGTCAAAAATAATATACTATTGCTCATACGACTCAGAGCATCAACGTGCCTCATATGACTATTACCTCGGTGACAAATTTCATAGTCATAATTAGCAAAAGATAATGCCCATCTAGCAATTCGGTTATTTAAGTCTTTTTTCGATAGACATTGCTTCAATGCATTGCAATCAGTATAAATCTCGAAATGGATACCGTGTAAATATATATGAAACCGTTGCAAAGCATAAAATATCGCCAACGTTTTCAATTCAAATGAATGGTATTTCATTTCGGGTTCGGTTGTTCTACGGCTAAAGAACATAACGGGATGGTAGTGTCCATCAGTTTGTTTCTGGAGCAAGATGGTTCCATAACCACTTCGGCTTGCATCGGTATGCAATTGCGTTTCGTATTCATGATTATACAGACTCAAAACAGGTGCTGTAATTAATTTGGTTTTTAAGATTTCAAATGCACGGAATTCATTTTCACCGAAATAAAACTTTATATTTTTTCGTAAAACATCGTAAAGCGGCTTAGCTATTATAGCAAAATTTAAAATGAACTTACGAAAATAACTTGCAAGTCCTATAAATCTATGAACGTCGTTGGTATTACAAGGAATCGCAAAACGTATTCCATCAGAATTCACTCATAGCCCAAAAAGACTAAATTCGGTTGAACAAAATAACATTTTGAAATATTTAACTCTAGACAATTTTTGTGCAATACACAAAGAACTTCCTTGAGTATTGCGTAATGTTGCTCGATCGACTCAGTTGCAATCATAATGTCGTCTATATATATAATTACGTTGCTGGTATCAATAAGTGGTTGAAAAACTTTGTTAATATAACGTTGAAAGACCATGGGCGCGTTACATAACCCAAATGGCATTTTTATGAACTCATATTTCCGATCTTGAGTTATAAAAGACGTTTATTTTATAGAATCGGGATGGATTGGGATTTGGTGAAATCCACTCTTTAGATCCAAAAGCATAAAGAACTTTTTCCCTTGAAGTTTGTCTAGGCAATCTTCAATAACCGGAAGCGGAAAAATATTTTTCTTTGTACATTTATTTAATTCTCGGTAATCAATACAAAGACGTTTTTGATTGTTTTTTTTCGTAACTAATACCACGCGACTAGCATGTTCGTTTTCGTTTTCACACGGACGGACGATATTTTTATTTATTAAATCGGTAACTATTTCATTAACAGTTTTACGATCTTCGTATGAAAATCGTCTCGGACTCATGGAAATGGAATTAGTAGACGTTAACTCAATTTTCATTTCACATTTGGTATCGGGTTCGGAATTAGCGGGTTCGTTAAGAAATTCAGATAAGATATTACTCACGTTTTGGTAGATATCATGATCCTTGGACGGATTATTGAAATAAGGACCAATATTTACATTCGGCTTATCCTCGGTATCGAAATACTCGATCCCTAGTATTTCGTTAAATAATTGTTCATTTACTTCCAACGGATCGCTATTATTAACAGGTGAACTATCCAAAGGCTTATCCTTTACTAATAAAAGCTCGTTTCTAAGGGCTTCGATCGACAATAGCTCTCTTCCCAAAATACAATCGTAGGCGGTTGCATCATCCGGAACGACGTGATACCTGACATTATAAAAAGAACAATTAATAAATGTATTTAAATTAACAATTCCTACGATACATAACCTAGAATTATTTAACCCATTATAAATTTTTCCAGTTGGTGGATGAACTTCTGCAGATGACGGTACAAATCGTTGAGCCAATAAATTTATTGGGCTGCCTGTATCTATGATGGCGATGATTTCTGTAGAGCGTTCGTTAACATTTACAACAATATTTGTTGTGAACTCGGGACTGTCACTTAAAACAGCGATAGTTGACGGCTTTTCGGATTTTCGTTGCTTCGAAAAACAATTTTCTTGAGTATGACCTGATTTTGCACAGTACTCACATCGTGCTCGTCGTTGCGGCGACGGACAATCAATAGATCTATGTCCTAAAGAAAAACAATTATTTGATTTCACTTGAAGATAAAGGTTTCGTTGATCCTTTTGTATTCGGCATCGGTATGACATTTGAAGGTTTAGTGACAGATGTCGACGGTTCTTTTATTTTATAAGTACCACGATGTTCGTAATAGCGAAGTATTCCCAAAACTTCATTAATGGTTGCGTTTTTATTCGACATTAATGCCTTATGCACTTCAGTATTCTCCGGAATACCACGTATTATATATGATTTTATAGCATCATTCGAAAAACCACATTGCCGACCCATTGCTAACATTTCATAAAAATAAAATGTATACGATTCATTCGGTTTCTTTTTACGATCTGACATAATAAAATGTGAATCTGATTCGTCTATAAAACACGGAAACGCTTTTATCAATTCACTTGAAAAATCATACCAATTCGTTTCACTCGATGTTATTGAAAACATTTTTGCAGCTCCGATTAATTTCGACTTAGCAAAATAAAATGTTTGTGCATTATTCCAATTGAGAACTAAGGCAACTTTTTCGACTTCATTTACAAATGCGACTGGAGAATGAGCGACGTTTTCTCCACTAAATTCGGAAATCGTTTTATCGACTTCAGGTAAATAAGTTGTTTTTACTTCCTGACGAAATTTGTCATTGTAATTATACCGGTTCGGATTACAATTTTTATCGACCTTTGGCGTTTGTTTTCCTGGTTCGTTTTGATTGATAGTTTCCAGTACAGGACTTATAATTAACGATGGATTTTTATCACGAACTTGAGGACTTTCGGGCGGCAAATTTAAATTCCCCAAATTTACCATTGAACGGTTGTTCAAATAATTGACGGCTGAACCTGGATGAAACGGATGACAAAATCCTGTGTGGACATTCGGTTGGTTTGAATTGATCGGTACATTCGGTATCATATTTATATTTGACGGTATCGGTGGATATGGCGTAATCGGCTTATTCGGCATCAAATTTGTATATGACAAAATCGGTGGATGTGATGTAATCGGGTAATTCGGCATCATACCCATATTTGACGGCACTGGTGGATATGACGTAATCGGCTTATTCGGAATCACATTTGTGTTTGACGAAATCGGTGGATGAGACGAATGTGTTACATTTTGCGCAGCAACAAAAGAAGAAGCACCCAAAATTGATTCATCAAACATTGAAGGCGGAGACTCATTCGACAACCGGCTATGATTTTGAGGAAACTGCGATGGATTCGTTTCGTATAGATGTATTAATTGCTCCTCTAAAGCATCAATTTGTTGTTGAATTTTATCTAACAAAGAATTCATTTGATTATATTAATTCTTTGACGGAAAACTATTTCACAATACACGTGAACACGGAAAACACTATAATTTTTAATTTTTACTAGGAGGGCCCGGCGTGCTTCGCTACGCTTATAAATAAAGTTTTTGCGTAGACATTTTGTTGACGTAGAAGCAATGATTTCAAAAAGTGGTAATGAGAAATGCTACCATATAATTTTTAATTTTTCTTTTTAAATATATGAATGAAAAATAATCAGAACTCTAGCTGATCAGTTCGGATATATGAAAAATTAGCGATCAAATAAGTTTTCAAGTAAGCTTCGTATGAAAAATTAGCATATGAAAAATTAGCGATCAAATAAGTTTTCAAGTAAGCTTCGCTAATTTTTCATATATCCGAACTGATCAGCTAGAGTTCTGATTATTTTTCATTCGTATATTTAAAAAGAAAAATTAAAAATTATATGGTAGCATTTCTCATTACCACTTTTTGAAATCATTGCTTCTACGTCAACAAAATGTCTACGCAAAAACTTTATTTATAAGCGTAGCGAAGCACGCCGGGCCCTCCTAGTTTTCAATTAAAATAGAACGTGAGCCATGCGGTATAACTGGAAGAATTTGGCGAAAGTCACCGCTCAGTAAAAGAGTTTTACCTGCAAACAGTTTATTTTTATTTTCTTCGTTTGGAGTCAAATCTCTTAACAAACGATCAATTAATTTTAAAGCATGAATAGAACACATTGAAATTTCATCTATAATCTTCTTTTTTTTATATATTAATACGCTAGATTAAAACTTTGTGGAGCATTAGGCTTTTTTATTCGAATTTTGATTCATTTGAAATTTTCACTGCTAACTGATATTAGTGTAACCTAGATTTTAAAGATTTTTGGGATTTTTCGGATCATAAATAAAAAAGTTATTATATACGGAAAACTTTTTCTATACATATGCATTATAAGTTTACATACATGCAAAAACAATTTTCTTTTTGCTTTAAAACAATGCTTTAAAATTTTTCTTTTTTATATATTAGCTATCGAACCGAACAACGAATAACAAAAACGAAAATTTTTATATTTATTTTATATTCATTTCAGTCGTCGTATTTATTTTATATTTTAGTCGTCTTTTATCTTTCAAGAAGGACGGTTTTCGATATTTTTCGATTATTTCGATGCCAAGACTACGTCGTAAACGTTTGGATGTGAGTGGTACATCGAGTCGTCGGAATAAAAGAGATTATATGCGTAATATGCGTAATAATGTTGATTTTATGAATGATGAAATGAATGGTAATAATGATGGAATGAATGCTGAAGCTGATGTTGTTGTGAAGATTTTCGGTTCTGTCAAAGCACTTATATATACCATTGAATTTCAAAAACGTGGTCTTCCGCATGCCCATATTTTGTTAAATTTATCAGATGAAGATAGAATTGATGGAAATGAAATGATTAATAAATTTGTATGTACTGAAATCCCTGATCCCATTCTTTTTCCTAAATTACATGAATATGTGAAACGTCATATGATGCATGGACCATGTGGTGCTCTAAATCCCAATTCTGTTTGTATGAGAGATGGTAAATGTAGTAAGAATTTTCCAAAACCTTTTTCTGAAAATACTAAAGAATCTGTGAATGGTTATCCTTCGTATCGTCGACGTGATAATGGTATGAGTGTTGATGTACGTGGTGCATCTCTTGATAATAGATATGTTGTTCCATATAATCCTTATCTTCTTGCAAAATTCAATTGTCATATTAACGTTGAAATATGTACGACTGTTAAAAGTGTGAAATATGTTTACAAGTATGTATATAAAGGGTATGATTCTGCCAATGTTGAATTGAGAGTGAATGGAGAGAATGCAGTGAATAATGATGATGCGATTGTGGGAAATGAAATTCAAGATTTTTTGAATGGACGGTATGTTGGTTCGACTGAAGCTGCTTGGCGCATATTTGAATTTCCAATGCATTTTCAATCTCATACAATTATTCGACTTGATTGTCATTTGCCTAATAGACAAAATGTTTATATCAGGAATGGTAATGTGGCTGGTGCAGTCACAAATGTATCAAGAACAAAATTGTTAGCATTTTTCCATTTGAATTCCATTGATAATTTAGCTAATGAGTTTTTGTATACAGAATTACCATTACATTATGTTTGGCATGATCAAAGTAAATCGTGGAAAAGAAGACAACGTGGGGCTGATAAAGTTGTTGCTCGATTATATATGGTTTCTCCAAAAGATATAGAATTGTTTCATATGCGTTTACTTCTGTTGCATGTTCGTGGTCCAAAATCTTTTTCTGATCTACGTATGTATGAAGGTGTTGAGTACCCTACTTTTGTTGCAGCATGTGAAGCTCGAGGTATTGCAACAAATGATAATGAATGGCGTGAATGTTTACTTGAAGCTTCAGAAATTCAATCACCAAAACAGTTTCGTCAATTATTTGCATTTATCTGTGGTTTGAATGTTCCTCCGAATGCTTTAGCTTTATGGATTGAATTTAGAAATAGTATGATTGAAGACTTTTTACGAAATTACGATGAAGATGTGTCAATTAATCGAGCCTTGATTGAAATTAATGAAATTCTTCTTACACATAATACTTCATGTGGTGATCTTGGTCTTCCGATTCCACAATATAACTTACAGATTGGCGATGTAGGTCATTTTGATATTGAAGAAGAAGCTATAGTTTTCGATAGAATGTATGAAAATGCAAATAATGAGCAACGTAGTGTGATTGATATTGTTTTGCGTGAAGCTCAATTCCATGATACTGGAAGTAATGTTTTTTTCTTGACAGCTCATGCAGGTTGTGGCAAAACTTTTGTTCAAACGGCAATCATTCATAAATTTAATTCATTAAATCTTTCGTGTATTGTAACTGCCTTCAGTGGTATTGCATCAACTCTTTTGATTGGGGGGCGAACTTTGCATAATGTTTTCAAATTACCAATTCCATTATTAGAGAATTCAATGCCAAATATAACTCCAAACAGTGTGCATGGCACATATATTAATAATGCATCAATCATTATTATAGATGAAATTTCAATGTGTTCTATTCATGCTTTAAAATTAATTGATCGTTTGTTAAGAGATTTGACTCCAAACGAAGAAAATAAAAATAAACTGTTTGCAGGTAAAACTCTTTTACTGAGCGGTGACTTTCGCCAAATTCTTCCAGTTATACCGCATGGCTCACGTTCTATTTTAATTGAAAACTAGGAGGGCCTGGCGTGCTTCGCTACGCTTATAAATAAAGTTTTTGCGTAGACATTTTGTTGACGTAGAAGCAATGATTTCAAAAAGTGGTAATGAGAAATGCTACCATATAATTTTTAATTTTTCTTTTTAAATATATGAATGAAAAATAATCAGAACTCTAGCTGATCAGTTCGGATATATGAAAAATTAGCGAAGCTTACTTGAAAACTTATTTGATCGCTAATTTTTCATATGCTAATTTTTCATACGAAGCTTACTTGAAAACTTATTTGATCGCTAATTTTTCATATATCCGAACTGATCAGCTAGAGTTCTGATTATTTTTCATTCATATATTTAAAAAGAAAAATTAAAAATTATATGGTAGCATTTCTCATTACCACTTTTTGAAATCATTGCTTCTACGTCAACAAAATGTCTACGCAAAAACTTTATTTATAAGCGTAGCGAAGCACGCCGGGCCCTCCTAGTAATGATTGATGCATTATTAATATATGTGCCATGTACACTGTTTGAAGTTATATTTGGCATTGAATTCTCTAATAATGGAATTGGTAATTTGAAAACATTATGCAAAGTTCGCCCCCCAATCAAAAGAGTTGATGCAATACCACTGAAGGCAGTTACAATACACGAAAGATTTAATGAATTAAATTTATGAATGATTGCCGTTTGAACAAAAGTTTTGCCACAACCTGCATGAGCTGTCAAGAAAAAAACATTACTTCCAGTATCATGGAATTGAGCTTCACGCAAAACAATATCAATCACACTACGTTGCTCATTATTTGCATTTTCATACATTCTATCGAAAACTATAGCTTCTTCTTCAATATCAAAATGACCTACATCGCCAATCTGTAAGTTATATTGTGGAATCGGAAGACCAAGATCACCACATGAAGTATTATGTGTAAGAAGAATTTCATTAATTTCAATCAAGGCTCGATTAATTGACACATCTTCATCGTAATTTCGTAAAAAGTCTTCAATCATACTATTTCTAAATTCAATCCATAAAGCTAAAGCATTCGGAGGAACATTCAAACCACAGATAAATGCAAATAATTGACGAAACTGTTTTGGTGATTGAATTTCTGAAGCTTCAAGTAAACATTCACGCCATTCATTATCATTTGTTGCAATACCTCGAGCTTCACATGCTGCAACAAAAGTAGGGTACTCAACACCTTCATACATACGTAGATCAGAAAAAGATTTTGGACCACGAACATGCAACAGAAGTAAACGCATATGAAACAATTCTATATCTTTTGGAGAAACCATATATAATCGAGCAACAACTTTATCAGCCCCACGTTGTCTTCTTTTCCACGATTTACTTTGATCATGCCAAACATAATGTAATGGTAATTCTGTATACAAAAACTCATTAGCTAAATTATCAATGGAATTCAAATGGAAAAATGCTAACAATTTTGTTCTTGATACATTTGCGACTGCACCAGCCACATTACCATTCCTGATATAAACATTTTGTCTATTAGGCAAATGACAATCAAGTCGAATAATTGTATGAGATTGAAAATGCATTGGAAATTCAAATATGCGCCAAGCAGCTTCAGTCGAACCAACATACCGTCCATTCAAAAAATCTTGAATTTCATTTCCCACAATCGCATCATCATTATTCACTGCATTCTCTCCATTCACTCTCAATTCAACATTGGCAGAATCATACCCTTTATATACATACTTGTAAACATATTTCACACTTTTAACAGTCGTACATATTTCAACGTTAATATGACAATTGAATTTTGCAAGAAGATAAGGATTATATGGAACAACATATCTATTATCAAGAGATGCACCACGTACATCAACACTCATACCATTATCACGTCGACGATACAAAGGATAACCATTCACAGATTCTTTAGTATTTTCAGAAAAAGGTTTTGGAAAATTCTTACTACATTTACCATCTCTCATACAAACAGAATTGGGATTTAGAGCACCACATGGTCCATGCATCATATGACGTTTCACATATTCATGTAATTTAGGAAAAAGAATGGGATCAGGGATTTCAGTACATACAAATTTATTAATCATTTCATTTCCATCAATTCTATCTTCATCTGATAAATTTAACAAAATATGGGCATGCGGAAGACCACGTTTTTGAAATTCAATGGTATATATAAGTGCTTTGACAGAACCGAAAATCTTCACAACAACATCAGCTTCAGCATTCATTCCATCATTATTACCATTCATTTCATCATTCATAAAATCAACATTATTACGCATATTACGCATATAATCTCTTTTATTCCGACGACTCGATGTACCACTCACATCCAAACGTTTACGACGTAGTCTTGGCATCGAAATAATCGAAAAATATCGAAAACCGTCCTTCTTGAAAGATAAAAGACGACTAAAATATAAAATAAATACGACGACTGAAATGAATATAAAATAAATATAAAAATTTTCGTTTTTGTTATTCGTTGTTCGGTTCGATAGCTAATATATAAAAAAGAAAAATTTTAAAGCATTGTTTTAAAGCAAAAAGAAAATTGTTTTTGCATGTATGTAAACTTATAATGCATATGTATAGAAAAAGTTTTCCGTATATAATAACTTTTTTATTTATGATCCGAAAAATCCCAAAAATCTTTAAAATCTAGGTTACACTAATATCAGTTAGCAGTGAAAATTTCAAATGAATCAAAATTCGAATAAAAAAGCCTAATGCTCCACAAAGTTTTAATCTAGCGTATTAATATATATAAATAATATATATATATATATATATATATATATATATATATATATATATATATATATATATATATATATATATATATATATATATATATATATATATATATATATATATATATATATATATATATATATATATATATATATATATATATAAGAAGATATAAAAATTACAAAAAACACGGAAATATTATGATTTAAAATGATCAGAATTATCCCGCTTCTGATATGTAGTAAATAGAGTGTACGTTGTTTATTGGATCATTTTAAATAAACTCGATTTATATTTTTACAAACTTTATTTTACATCAAAATGTGTATATTTCATAGCGGCTCAATTACTACTTCCTTTTTTGACAATTATATATATCGCTCTGCCTCTCGTGTCGGAAATTACAATTATTGTGACATAGTGACATCTACATAATATTAAATAAACTAATACGTGTAAAATACGTTACAATTCAAATTTTAAATTTCAACTTTTATTAAAATTACTTCAAACCTGAAATGGAATAAACATGTGTTCAACTTCGCTAAATCTGCAATGCAAAAATTAGGATTCTTGAGTCGATGTAAAAAATATTTCAATCCCGAGCAAATTTTGCTAATCTTCAAGTCCTTTATTCGTCCATGTATGGAGTACTGCTGTCATGTTTGGGGAGGTGCTTGTCAGCCAACAATAAAATGTCTAGACTCTGTACAGAGAAAAGCAATACGGTAATATCGAACGATATCGATTGGTAATACCGAACTAACGGACCAGCTTGATTCACTCCAGCACAGAAGAAATGTGGCTGAATTGTCAATCTACTATAAATATAAAATTCTACTACCCTAGAAATATACTACTACTACCCTAGAAATATACTACATATATTTATCTACTGGTACATTTTTTTTATTGTTTTTTTTTCTTATTTTTTATTAAATACAATTAAAATTATTATTTTTTATTCATGAATTCATAAAAATAATAAAAATTAATCTATAATGCAGTTTTTTAAAGTTATATTGCTACTGTCTTTTGCAATTTGCATTCTAGTCATCATGCTAAATAAATATTGAATGTAGGAAAGATAGTATAACCTGAAACAATTACATTTGTATATCAAAATTGTTGGTTTGAAGTTATATGTAATACATGTTTAAAGCTCACAATAGCTCACATGATTTAAAGCTCACAATTACGAGACGGAAATCGCTTAAATTCTATATAAAGAAGCATAGCTTATGTATGATTAAACCTGGATGGCAATCATGATAAATAAAATAATTAAAAATGGTGACACTTAGCCGATAGTGATTTACAAACGGCAACAATGCGCATTAATACCAATTAATCTACTTAGCTTTCCGCAGGAAGATTTGTAAAATTTAAAATTGTTGATCTATGGGTGTGACAACCACGCGTACTTTAGTCCCTGCTATTGGCATATGAGTTATCTTGTGATATCGTATACCACTGGCAATAGCAGTGCAATCTCATTAGCCAAAGTGATATCTTAGGAGTGCTAGCGGATGAAGTATTTTCAATCAACTATACCATCCCTTACTCTAAGTTATGGAATATTCTATGATGATACGCTATTTTTTTTTTAAATAAAATGTGTTTGGTAGTAGAAATTACAAGGTATGTCACAACAACACATAAAAAACTTTTAAGAACAAGGTCCCACAACAATTCATGCTTTCTAAAGTGTTGATAGAGGCAAATTTTTCTATGATATGTTTTGATTATTTTAAACTAGCAGGACCCGGCGTACGTTGCTACGCCTATAAAAAAGTTTGTGTGCAGAAAATAATAATAATCAGAATAATATCATTTATAAATTCAGACTTATATACTAATCTAAAACCAGTCAAATCACTTCATTTGTTGACATATTTGCATATATTTTACCGATTTCTTTAAATAACCTACATGGTTTGTTTGTTTTTGAAAGTAATGGGGACGCCTATTTTTCTTAATAAGTAAAACACTTTCAACCTGTAGCTTTGATATTATTGTTCTGATATAATCCTATTCTTCAATTCAACGGTTCCATTGCAAAAACTTGCTGCATCATTGTTTCTAAAAAGAGGAAAAGAAACGCCCATTTTCTATATTTTGAACATGTATAACATATATATATATATATATATATATATATATATATATATATATATATATATATATATATATATATATATATATATATATATATATATATATATATATATATATATATATATATATATATATATATATATATATATATATATATATATATATATATATATATATATATATATATATATATATATATATATATATATATATATATATATATATATATATATATATATATATATATATATATATATATATATATATATATATATATATATATATATATATATATATATATATAAAGCAAATGAAATATGTATTACATATGTATGTACACCAAACCAAGAACATGAGTGTTGTAAATTAGAAATATTATTTGCAACGTAATGTGTTGGATGCATATAATTGTATGTATATAATAAATATATAAATGTATATAATTTTCATCTAAATGAATTTGTTTGTCAACTTTAATTTTCCATTTGAATGGTAATTCTGTTTTGCGGAAAAAAAATCGATCAAAGATAACTGACTGAAAGTTGAATAATTTAAGTATAAAATATAATATACATTTAGGCATATATTAAACCATTAGGAAAATTAAAATTATTAATTCAAAAAATAAATTAAATTTTAAAATTTCGGCTCCGAGGTGCATTAGTACCTGTTAATGGCCTTCTCCTGGCAAAATTTCAGACTCCTGTGTGCTACCGATTTCGCTGGATAGCATACGCAGACAGACAAACACTTTATTTTATTATTATTATTATTATATTATTATTGTTATAGAAGATATAAAAATGTATATAATAGTTGCTTGGAATGCTGATAGATGTGAAACCCAGAATAATTTTAATGATTTTAATTTAAACATTCTGAAATTTTAATTTGCAATGCTACAATAATTGGAAGACAGACAAAAAACACAGCTATTTCACAGATTTAAGTTTTCACTTCTGTCGGCAGTCCTTAACACTGCCTTCTTTTTTTTTAATGTATTTAATTATTTAGTTTTATTTTACTATGATTTTTTAAAATTAATAATTTTATAATGGTTCATTAAAGATTTTCGATTTTCGTACATTTAAGTATAACGTTATAGTAACGTTATTTTAAAATTAAATGTAATGTTTAAAACTAATCTTTTAAACATTACATTTAATTTTAAAATAACGTAATTATAACGTTATAACATAATAAAATATAATATTTTTCTGTTTCATAACGAAATAACGTACCGAAAAAATAAATATGCTGTTATAAAAACGAAACGCATAACGCTACGATTTTTTTTTTCGTTTTGCAACACTGATATATTGTCAATAATACTTCATAAACAAATTTAAATTATTTAATTGTAGTAAAATGAGAAATTTCATAGATATCTTTTAAAATTATTCAAATTGTGTTTTGTATGCAGTGGCGGATTACCATAGAGGCGGAAGAGGCGGCCGCCTCGGGGCCCACATGCACCTTGGCCCCCTCACGACAAATAGTAATGATATTTTATAGGTATTCAAATATCAGATGACTGCGTTCATCCAACCAAAGTTTTTAAACCTAAAGATTTTTTTATATTATCCCACATTTAAAAGTGTTAGGTTGTCAATTTGTATTACTTTTTTTCATGTATTTATTTTAATAATTCTGATTTGATAGTTTTATAATTTTTTAATGTATTCGTTTTCCAATTTGTATCCTTTTTTTTTATTATAAGTTAGGCATGTTTAGTGTTAATTATAATAAATTATTAATTAACGTCTCTGAATATCCGAAGATACCATGCCAACTAGGGATTGGAATTAAGTTTGAATAAATTAAGTTTCTCTAAGAAATTTATGAACGCTAACTTAAAAATTTTGAGGATTAAAGCTATGAGGAAAAACCCATGAAGGCAACGCATTCCAGATGCTGAGAGACTCTGTTGAAAAAATCACGCTGAAAAGCAACAGTTCTACACCTTTTTATATGAAAGGATGGGCTACAACATCAGCTCTGGTGTTACGCGATAGGCTAGTTCAGGTAAAATTGATTTAATCTCTATAGAAGTTCGTTCATCCATAATGTATTTGTAGGAAATTGTCAGATCAGCAACATTTCATCTGTGCTGTAAAGAATCAAGCTCATTAGTAAGAGTTGAGCTGCCAATCAGTTTAACAGCTTTGCGCTGAACAGAATCAAGACACTTCATATTACTGTAATAAGCTCCACCCCATATGTGAGAACAGTACTCCATACAGGGACGTATAAATGATTTGTAAATTAAAAGAAGCTGTTCGCTATTAAAAAACTTACGACATCGTCCCAAAAAGCCCAATTTTTGAACAGTGTTCTTAGCTAGGTTAAAAATATGAGAATTCCATTTCAGATTATTTTCAACTTCAACTCCTAGAAGTCTAACAGATTCTTTCTCTGCAAGATCTTTAGAGTCGAACTTTAATGGAAACGGCTTAGGTGTGGATAATAAAGTAAAATGACAAGTCTGTGTTTTACTTGTATTGAATTCAACACTATTAGCAACCCCCAATCCAAAATAGTTTAAAGGTCCTGGTTTAATGAATCTATCAAATTTGATCTACAGTTATTAAGCGCTAACGGTAAATATAATTTAGGGTTTTCATAAGACGCATGAAGCGTGCTATCATCAGCAAAACTATGGATAGGACTAATTGTTGAATCCAACAAATCATTAATATAAATAAGAAAGAGAGTTGGTGACAAATCAGAACCATGAGAAACTCCTGCATTAGTTGAAAAGACATCCGATGAAACACCATCAACATTGACTCGAAATTTCCGCTCGGAAATAAAGCTTTGTATCCAAGATATAAGTTGCTCATCCAAACCAATACCTCTTAATTTACAAATAAGATTATTGTGCCAAACTTTATCAAATGCTTTGGATATATCAACAGCAATACCGAAAGTCTCACCATGATTTTCAAGCGACTTATTCCATATACATGAGTGACAAAGGAAAGCAAATCTCCCGTCGCTCTTCCTTTTCGAAACCCGTATTGTCTTTCATTAAGTAGTTTGGAAGACTCTAAGAAGCTCATAATATTAAAATTAATGTATTTCTCAAAAATTTTAGAAACAACCGATAAAATTGAAATGGGTCTGTAATTTATTGGATCAGTCTTACTACCCTTTTTGGGAACTGGTTGTACGCTTGCTGTTTTCCATATTTCGGGAAAAACTCCTTTCTTATATGATAAATAAAAGATTTTAGTAAATAGTAAGGATTGGGGCTAACTCTTTAGCAGATTTTTTCTCCTATCCCCTTTTTGCAGCGCCATTGCGGTGAACACAGGAACAGAAAAATCGCCCTATAGTCGGTAACTTTAACTTAACGTTAACTTAACGTAAAGTACAAATGTATGAAAATGCACTAGAGCATTTATAGTCGTTAACGCAAACTTAACGTTAACTTAAAGTAAAGTTCATTTCATTCTATCAATCTATCTTAAAGATTTTGTTAAGGATTTTTTGACGTTTGGTATAAAAACTGAAGAAAAGTATTATATAAGTGTCCATAAAAATGAAATTTTATTTATTAAAAAATGCAAAGGATATAAAAAGAGCGACTTTAAAGCCAAATATTAGCAGAAAATTAATATGAAAATAAATTTTTTTATTTTTAAATTTTGTATCAAATCACAAATGTATGTTTCAAATTTTATTATTTTAAATTTTGATTTTACAATCAGTTTATTACTTTAAAAGGATTGATTGTTTTATAAAATTGATTACAAAACCATAATTATTATCAGATCAAACGTATCAATGAATACGTAATTTTTTACCGACTATAAATCAAAATGTTTCGGTGTCTTAAGTTACGGTTAAGTTAAAGTTAACGTTAAGTTAACGTTACCGACTATAAATCGGGCATTAAGCCGTGCATTCACATACGACAGAAACAAAAATCGAAACTGAATTTCATACAAATTTGACAGCAACTGAAACAGAAACTGAAAATTTGTCTGTTTTGTCTGAAACAGAAACAATTAAAATTTAATTATTTCTGTTCCAGAAACTGTCACATGACCAAAAACTATCACATAATATTAATTATTATTTTAAATTTTGATAATAGAGTTTTGAATTTTGAATAGTTTTTAGCTTAAGTTTCTGTTGTATGTGAATGCCCGGCTTTACCACACGTTTCCGACATTTTGTTCGACAATAAATTGTTATGAAAATTTTGAAAAACAATATTGTTAAAAAACGTAAAAGAAAATTATTAGTTTGGTAACATTTTACGTTTAAATTTTATTTTGAGTTTGTTAAATTTAAGAAAATTAATTAGATATTAAAAAATTTCTGAAAATTGAAATTATGATTCATGCAAAATGAAAACAATTAAACAAAGCTGGACAGAAATTTGACATTTTGGCTTTAAATTTTATATTTTAAGATGGTAAACTTGAAAACAGAATTTAGTACAAAAGTAAAGGTAAATGTTGTAAATGGAACACACGTACTTATACTAATGAATACTGAATACTAATTTTGTATTATTTATTTGACGGAATGAAGTTTGTTGAAATGTGCTTTTAGGTTCTGAACAAATTCGGACTGAGGGTTAAAAGTATTAGAAGTTTCGAGAAATTCACCAGGAAGTTTCATGTTGACACCGTATACCAATTCAGCACTGGAGGCGCCTAAGTCCTCTTTGTGTCTTGGGCGTAACCTTAGAAGAACTGTTGGTAACAATTAAGACCAGGAAAGGTTATCATGACACATGATGGATGCTTACAAAGTGCGGTGAAATTTTTCAATCATATCGTTGGCTTTGGGTTTGTTTGCTGTAGTACGGTGCCTCGAACTTCAGTGGTTAAAATTTTTTGATGATAAAAATTATTCGAAAAAATAATGAACAATTAGAATTTTAGACTGACTAAAAATCTTTAAAATTAAATATCTCAAGAACACGAATTTACGCCTCTTTGCAAATTTGATATATTTTAAAGGAAGGTTAGAACTATATTTAAAAAATTAAAAAGTTAAAATTTAATTGATTTTAAAATTGTTTGTTAATGGAAGTTGTTTGAAAAATGGAAGATAAATTCGAATTTCAGTCGTACTAAAAATCTTTAAAATTAAATATCTCAAGAACAAGAATTTAAGCCTCTTTGTAAATTTGATATATTTTATAGTAAGGATAGAACTATTTTCAGAAAAAAAAATTAATTAAATTCCAATTGATCTTTGACCTTAGTGCCATCCTTAAAAAAGTTTTTTTTATATTTTTATTTAAAAATTAATTATAAAAACAATAAATTAATTTTTTTTTCAAACGACTAGCTAATCATCTATCAAACAAAAAAAAGTTTGATGAAATCGTTATAGCCGTGCTTGAGCAATTTAATTTCAAAGTTACATCGGATTGGCAGAATTTTCATTTTTCATGCATGTTGGGGTGCCCCCTATGCTCAAACTATGCACTTTAAAAAAATTTTAAAACTAGTTGTATTTTTATTTTGTCCATACTACTTATATGCCAAATTTCAGGAAAATCAAAAATGGTCAAGTTCAAATTTCGACTTTTTCACCTGCGTAGATCACGTTTTTCATCTATTCCTTATCTTTTTAGAAAAAGAGGTTCATACAACAATTGTTAGTATAATTTAATGACGCAAGCATGCACGCTTGTCTGTTACTTTTCTTCACTTCGTTGTAGTGTTTAAGAAGAATATAAAGGGTCATAAAGAAAAATATTTGAAAAGGACAAGACAGAATAGAAAATGATTAATATAGACGAAGAGTCGCCACATGTCTATAGTCTAGTTTTAAAAAACTATTATTCTATTAAACTATCGGTGGTATAAACTTAGTATTAATTACTGGTTTTACTTATGACGCATTTTCTGTGAAATAACGTGGTTAACTTTAAATTTATTTTTAGGTAAACTTATATAACTAAAAACTCTAAAATAAAACAATAAATAAAAAAAATTTAAAAAACACACTTTTTGAAAAACGAAATACAAAAGTAAAAAATAAATTTTGTATTGACACAATGTTATGTTGCAAAGAAACAAAAGATATGCTCGTACAAAAGTTATGTCTTTTATAATTATATTTTCTTTGAAATTGTAAGAAGAAAAAAATATTTAAATGGATATGTTTAATATCAAAATTTCCAGAATCGAATCGAACAAATCACGTAAAAGTCTTGTATTCATTTACAGCATTTTCACCGTAAAGTTCACAATTTTGTTTTCATGGTTGTGCAGCGTGTTTGCCATTTTCATAGTGAAAAAGCATATCGTATTTTCTCAAAATATGGCTCCTCTCAAAACCTCCGATATTCTTCAAGCCCAATTCATTGACGCCATTTCTAGATGGCGTTATTGGCGTTAAGGCGATTTTTTGAATTTTTTTATATTGAGTTTTAATTTCAAAATGGAGCTACAAGTTCACGATTTTTTCTGTGCTAAAAAATGAGAAAAATAAAAATTAAAATGTCACGTTAAATGTCGTGTTAGACTAAAGGTTGTATTTCCACAAAAATTGTAATTATTAAACAGAACCATTTATAATAAATGAAGAGTTTTAGAAAGAAGTTTTCTGGAACAGTAGGTTGAAAAATATTAAGTCGGTTCACATTAAATCAACAAAAGTTCCAATTATTTAAAAGCAACATTTAAGCTATAAAATTGAAAAGTTTTCTAAGAAGTTGTCTGGACGGGGATATTACTTTTACTTTGGCGCCAAGATTTGTTTTTTATTTGATAAAAAATCTGAAGCAAATAAAATCAAAACGAGTTGTATCGGAGCCCCGGGGTCCAAGATACAGCCCTTTGAAAATATCAAAATCCATACAAAATTACACTGTTTTGACAAGAATTTTTTCTGTTTTTTTAATTTTTGCTTTATTTCCTAAAGCTAGAAACACAACACGGGCGAAATCGTCCGACGACGACGTTAGTAACATTAGAATACACAGGATACATACATTTCAAACACAACTACAGCGATAAACGAAAAAGTTTTTTTCGTCGGAGAAAATTTAGATTCTATTTCTAATTTATCGTCGGCGATGATTATTGCCAGATATCAATTTTATTTTTATTTGGCTGCAATGGTAATTTTTAATGTTATTGTGACAGTGCTGCCAACTGAAAAATATGATTTTCTGATGTTTTTCGCGTTTCTGAGGTTGTAATCGTTTTGTTTGGAGTTGTCAACTGAATTTTCAGTTTATGTTCAAAGTTCGGTTTTATTCATTCATATATTTTCATAATTTGTATTTTGTATCTTATTTTTTAAATTACTTATTAGTAGAAAAATTACTATTATTTATTTATTAGTAAAAATTAGTTATTTTTAAAATTGATATTTGTGAAATTCATTTCGACAAAGAACAAAGTATTTTAGTTTATGCAATTTTATTTTTGACAGCTTTTCTCGCTGACGCCTTTGTTGTGGTTACAACAGCGAAATTGTAGACGTTTTTTTTATCGTCCGACGTCATCGTCCGTGTTGTGTTTCTACCTTATGTGCTTATAAGATAAACAGATTAAAACTGTCCCTTTTACTAAATTTTCTTAATTTTCGATAAAAATAATTAAAAAAATCTACTTGCGCCTTAGTTCAAGTAATCTTGCCATAACGTAGGCCCCTAAGGTTATAATTATTTTTTTTAAGTTATTCATGTTGATTCTTTGAAATTATATATCAAAAATAACATTGAACGTCCTTTAGATTGCAACATTTGGTAAAAAAAGTGTACTTTTATATGATATTTTTTTTTCAAAGGCCTATATCTTGGTCCTCGGGACTGATTTTCAAAAAAAACTTTTTGTAATATGCTTAGAAAAGTACCCTAAATAAAAAAAAAATTGGCCGGCGCCTATAAGTAAAAGTAATCTTGCCGTCTGGACTAATAGGAAACATGTTTGATTGGATAATATTAGGTTGTGTTAGATTAAATGATATTTAACCAAAAAATTTGTAAGAAGAATTTACGCAAAACGGAAAGGTTTTCTTCTAAGTTTTATGGTCCAACAAGACCATGTTGGGTTGGATGTTATCAGCTCACGTCAATCATAATTATTGAAAAGAAGCATTTACCTAATTGAATGAGTTTTCTGAACTAATAAAAAATATTAGGTATGATATGAGAAGAGAATATCTCGTTGTTTTAGAAATTTTAACTTGAACGCTGAACACTGAACAGAAGCTTGCTGAGTTTGGCTTCATTTCGTTTGTTATGTTACTTTATATGTTATAATTTCGTGACAATGCGTAAATGTTTCATTTCTAATACATTTTTTAACAGAAATAAAATACTCCCAACGAATTTCGTTTCTACAGGAGAAAGTTTCTACAGCTTTTCCATAAGAAGATTACACTACGATTCTATCTCGATTCTTTCTTTAACATTTAATGTCTTTTGATTGGTTGATTTGCCATCTTTTTACAAGTTTTAATTAAGTGAACTAAAGCAAAAAAAAACACCAATGTTTAACTTTTTATTTCATGATTATGTTTACCGTGAGAAAATGTTTTTTAATTTTAAGCAATGTTTATATTAAAATATGTATACAAAATATAACATGAAAGTGAACTTCAAAAAATTAAGTGAAGAGAAAAATTTATAAAGAAACGCTTATGTTTAACAATATTTGTTCAAATTTTTATATAAAGAAAATAATGATGGCGACTATTTCTTTTCGGTAATATTAAATTAAAATAGTTTTTATCTTTATTTCAATAAACAAATTTCTTTTACGTTTTCAGATGCATCGGGAGAAAAAAAAAATGGTAAAAATTAATGTAAATTTTGTATTAAGTATAAATAAATAAATTTTAAATAAATAAATTAAATTCAACTAAAACAAAATATGTTTTAATTATATTGCAATGTTTTATTCAAATTGACTATTGATAGAATCGTAGGTGAAAACTAACAAAATTTCTATAAAGAATCGTTGAAGAAAGTTTTTAAAATTTCACTATAGAATCGATGAGGAATATTTCATAGCGATTCAAGCGGTAGTATTACATGATGAATCATAGTAGAGCATTCGTTCACGAATCTAGCGGACATTTTATTTTTTTGCAAACAAATTTCCATACCTTTTCCATCACGATTCTACTACTCAGTAAAGAAGTTTCTTCAACGATTCATGGACGAATCGATGACATTTTATTCGCTGGGCTATTGCTTTTACAAAAAGTTTTATGTTTATCTACATCTCTGTCTAACACTAAACTAAAATCAATGTCATCATAAAAGCCTTTTGCCGAAAACTATACAAAAATCCTTAACACAGTCCGAAGTCTTGAGATTTTAGAGTCTTGAGATTTTAGCAACTCTCCACATTTTAAATTTATATTATACTGAAAAAAAATTAAAGTAATGACAACCTCATTTCGAAGTTCGCAGTTTATTATTCAAACAAAGAAAAAATATTTCCAGATAATTTCACCGTGATTGGGACAGCTACACGATAACATTTTCCTGACAACAGAATGAGGTTTGTTTAAAATATAAAGTGTTACATCGGACATCCAATATAACAGTAGAGTAAAGTTAACAGGGCTATTATTTTGAAAACGTACATCGAAAAAAAAACAACTATTTTTTAAAAATCTGAAATTTTGATATGTTGTTGGCATTGACGAAAGGAAAAAAGTAATTTCTGCTTTTATTTTTTGAGTACTCTGAATCGGAGTTATGCGCGGTTGAATTTTGAGGCTTTTTCACTTTTTGGTAATGGTGGCAATGTTTTGTGAATAGGTGCCACAAATTTCATCCGACTTACGTATATTTTTGCAAGTAAAAAGGAAAATAATTGAATAATTGAAATAAGTAAGTTTAAAATTAATAACTTTTCTCTTTTCCGCTAGGCGGCGCGTAAAACCTTGATTTACATCAAAGCTCATATCTCAAAAAGTAGCTTTTTTTTTTGTTTTTCACAAATTTTAAAGTAAACATATGCAGCTATGAAATTAAGAAATAAAAAGTCAGCAATTCAATATGGATTTTTTCTTACGATTTTTTAAAGTTTGGTATATGAAAAATTCACATGTGTTTTTTTATTAAGTTAATAATCCTGTACTAAATGTGAATCTAATAAATTAAACATTTCATATTTTAATAACTGCAATAAATTTGAACCATTTTCTGTGCGGGTAAATGGTTAAAAACTTATTAAAAATTAATTTAAGTTAAGTGGTAAAATAAAGGAATTTAAATTATTAAAAGGGTCTGTAAAATGTTTATTCATTTTAAAAAATGTCTATTCAGCCCCTTTTTACTAATTAAAATCTCATTAGAGGCTCATAATTTTAACATTTAAAATTTCTAATGACGCCCACAAACGGTTTTTGGAACAAATTATGCTTGCATCCAATCAAAATATATTAAATTGTACCTACCTAATTTTACCTGATTCTACCTATGTCAAAACTATTTAAAAGGTATATGATGTGATTGCCTTATAACAAGTATATTCAAAAATATTTAGAAGACATAACCTTTAGAAAAGATAATACATAATAGAAATGCCTTTCAAATTGTGCTGTAACTTGTACGGTTTCAAAAATCATAAGCGGACATAAAAAAAATGTGAAACTGGTCACACCAGCTGTTATTCAAAAAGCTGCGACCCTAAATTTCACTTTGCGTGATGACCAGTTTATATGTGAAACATGTGGCACTTATATCTATAAAAACAAGGTAAATTTAATTTTTTTATTAAAATGAATAAAAATTCATATGCAACTAAAATTTTCTACAGCAGCTTTCATGTTCGGAAACTATCGATAGTGAAGTTATTTCTATAAATCAGGATGTTGAAAATGTTCCAACGAACGAAAATATTCAAATACCTTCAGCATCTTTAAATCCATCACCAGTTTCGGTTGATACTATATCTCCACCAGTTCTTGAACTACTTAATGACACTTTAGAAGATATTAACAATGTTCTTGGAAGGTTAGCCGAATCTCCTATCAAACAAAAACATATTCCAACAGGAAGTTATAAAAAAATTGCAAGTGTCACATCGGCAATAATTCAAAGAATATTTCAAGTAGATTCAGTTAAAGTGTTATCACCAAACGAGGAATGTGAATATACATCATGGCTTATGAACCTTAAAAAGGAATTTAAAGATGCCAGCTCTAAATCAAAACAAGTGTTTTTGTTGACAATTCTACCACGTAAATTTTGGTCAAATCAACGTATTCAGGATACTCAATGATAACACAGAATGAGATAGAAGCTGCACAACAAAGTTCAATAAAGTTCAAGCCACAATCCACCCAATCGTAATTTACTACAAATCATGTAATGATAAACTAGAGGTCTTATCTTTTGTCATTATATCTGATCATTTAATGCATAACACAGTTGCAGTTCATAAATACCAGGAAAGGTGTATTGAATTCATTGAAAAACAGCAAGAAATATATCCAAGTATCAAAAAAATTTTATATTTTACTGATGGTTCAGCAGCTCAATATAAAAATAAGAAGAATTTCATAAATCTCTGCAAACATATTGATGATTTTAAAATACCTGCAGAATGGCATTTCTTTGCAACTGCGCACGGAAAGGGTCCATCCGATGGGATTGGAGGAACACTTAAAGAAGAAGCCCGGAGAGCTGCGCTTAAAGGAGAAAAAATATCAACAGCATGGGAATTATTTGAATGGGCGGAAATTTGGTCGAAAAAAACCAACCACGTTATGAAGTTTTCATATGTGTCTTCAGGAGATATCGAATTACAGGAGCAATTTCTTTCGATGCGGTTTTCAGACATTAAAACCATAAGTGGAACTCAAGGATTCCACTGTTTTTTACCGGATAACACTACACCCGATAAAATAATTGCCAAAATGTTTTCTTTTTCTGATGATCATAAATATTTCAATTTAAAGGCAAAAAGAATTATATAAATTAATTTTTTAATGTATTAATTAATTTATATAATATTGATTAAATTATAATGTTTATAGAAAAAATATTTTTTTTTCTGTGACGGGAAAAAAGTTTAACATTTTACTTCTGCTGACAGGTGCAAAAATGCTACTTTTCATAAAATACTTTTTTCCCCGGGAAAAAAGTATGTACTTTTTTCCCGGATAGATAAAAATATATATATATAAATACATATATACACATAAATGATGAATATTATGAATATTTATGAACATTTATGACTATTTTAATGTTAATGAAAAGTTATACCGTTTTCTTCTTGATGTTAATAACTGGTTTTGACAAATAAAAATGAAATTTATTTTTAAGTTTTTATTCAAGAAAAATTCGTATGGTGTGGTGAATATACATATTGTAATATTTGTTTAATATTATTTTTTCAATAATTATATTAATATTTATCCAGTCACAGAAAAAAATAGTGTATTATACACGGGAAAAATTGTAGATTTTAGCTCTCGGTTTTTTGTCTCCCTCCGCTTCGCGTCGGGAGACAACACAACCTCGAGCTAAAATCTACTACTTTTTTCCCTTGTATAATAAATAACTATTTTATTTTTTTTCTAATGATAGTGTTGGTGATGTTGAAATTATAACAAAATCTTCGATCATTGGGATATCCTATTCTTATTCTGAATAAAAACCTGTTTCTCAATCAGAAATACACAGAAAATGGTTCAAATTTATTGCAGGTGTTAAAATATAAAAAGTTTAATTTATTAGATCCACATTTAGTACAGGATTATTAACTTAATAAAAAAACACATGTGAATTTTTCATATACCAAACTTTAAAAAATCGTAAGAAAAAATCCATATTGAATTGCTGACTTTTTATTTCTCAATTTCATAGCTGCATATGTTTACTTTAAAATTTGTGAAAAACAAAAAAAAAAAAAGCTAGTTTTTGAGATATGAGCTTTGAAGTAAACCAAGGTTTTACGCGCCGCCTAGCGGAAAAGAGAAAAGTTATTAATTTTAAACTTACTTATTTCAATTATTCAATTATTTTCCTTTTTACTTGCAAAAATATACGTAAGTCGGATGAAATTTGTGGCACCTATTCACAAAACATTGCCACCATTACCACAACTACTTGAAAAAGCCTCAAAATTCAACCGCGCATAACTCCGATTCAGAGTACTCAAAAAGTAAAAGCAGAAATTACTTTTTTCCTTTCGTCAATACCAACAATATATCAAAATTTCAGATTTTTTAAAAATCAAAAATTTAAAAATCCACAAAAAAATGTACGTTTTCAAAATAATAGCCCAACTATTTCCATGAGGCACGTATATTTTATTTCGTATATTAATATAAAAATAAAATTTTTTTCAAATGAAATTTGTAAACCTTAACTATGTCTAGCAGGACACCCAAAATAAACCCGTTTCGAAATATATTTCTACTTTTTGTAAGAATTAAATTCAAAGATTCAAAACGTAAAATTATCAGTCCCCTGGCATGTCCCTCTTTGAAAGTCAAAGCTGGTAAACTAAATAATCAATGATTCTAAGTGTGTAGAGACAAATTTACACTACAGTTATAATTTTTAATAATAATGCGTTAGTAATGTGTAAATAATCATAAAATTACTCTATATTTCATATAAGATATATCCTATTAAAGTTTGTCCCCCGAATTTTTTATCATTCTACTGCCCATTCATGATAGAAATTCATATTTCTATCAAGTTATCGCTCGTCACAGGAATTAATTAAAGTTTAATAAATATAATATTGCAAATGTTTTACTTAGTCCGAGGTTTTATCAATCAAATCAGTTATCATTGCTAACAATATCGTATTTTGTCCAGTCACATTATCAGTCCCATGGCAAGTATTTTCGTAAAAAGTATTTTAATTACAGGAAATTTTATAGTTTTATACGTCGTGAATATGTAGTACCTTGGTATAGAATTCGATTATTTTTTTGATTCGACGTAATTTTGTCATTTTTAAGAGAAATGCTGATAAATTATCAGTCCCCTGGTCTTTGTCCCCTGGGGAGTTTGCCGAGCGCATTTAAGGAAGATGGACGTGGATAAAACTCTCCGTCGTGATAAATATATATATATTTTTTACTTTAATAATTTACCATATTTAAAGTGTCTTATTACTCAATAAAAGTTATCTAAAATGTGTTTCAAACCAAGTGCTTCAATAATATATAATATATAATAGATAATAATATATAATAATAATAATATTTTAAAAATAATTTAATTTTTCTAATTAAAAGATTGAAAAAATCAGGAAAATAATTTTTTTTCTCTCTTGAAATTCTCGTAATTTATGATTTTCAATTCGATACAACATTGTTGTGTCGTTGTTTATTTTTATTACTTTTTAGGTAGATTTCGGGTCATTCCATGGAAACATAAACCTCAATGAAGTTTATGTCGTGTGGAAAAATTAATCTAATTGGAAAATTGCCCGTCATTATTGATACCAAAGATAGAAAGTAAACAAATAAATTGTATAAAAGATGGAAAAAAATAAATAAGTAATAAAATTGTTGTTAGAAATACATTATTTTCTTATGTGTTTTTTCTCTGTTACGTTGGTCACATTACGTTGGTCACACAATTTTTTTAAAGGGAACCTCTTATTGTATTTAGCATTTATAAAAAAACATATGCATATTTAAAAACAAATAACTTGTGCTTTATACAAACCTAAATTTGAGTTTATTGAAGACATGCTTTCAGAGAAATTGCTTTGAAAGTATGAGTAAGTTTTACTGTGGTACTTTTTTTGTTACGTTGGTCACAGCACTGAATTTTGTTATTATTACTTAATATATATTTAATTTACTGCTTTTTTCATTGATAGTGTATTTCTTACCTGCATAATAGCATAAAATAACATAAATTTCATAAAATAACAATGTTTTTTTATGAATAATAGGCAAAAGTATGAGTTTAAAAGGGTAAAAATGTTACGTTGGTCACAATGGAATGACCCTTTCATATAAAAATCTACCTATTGGTATGTGCTTCATCTCGGAATTTCGGAAAAATTTTGGTGCCAAACGACTATATATGATAAGCGGAGACGGAAAATCAAAATGAAAAAAAAATTTATATATATATATATATATATATATATATATATATATATATATATATATATATATATATATATATATTTTTTTTTTTTTTTTTTTTAAGGCGTTCATGCTCCATGTAGGAGCGTTGCCAGGCTAATCAGCTTCGAATATTCACCACGGTCATTCGCAACAGCGACGTAGTTACCATGGCAGCCGATTTTTTTAAGGTCGTTTATTACGTCAGTCTCCCATTGTAGTCGTGGTCTTCCTCGCGGTCTACCACTCCCTGGGGTACTAACGTACATTTTTCTAATCATTCCAGACTGTGAATCGGCTCGTAGAACATGCCCAAACCAAGCAATCCTGTTAGAACGGATACAACCTATTATATCAGGACCCTCAAGAAGGTCTCTGATCTCAAAGTTATACCGGGTTCTATACTTATACCGGTACTATATATATATATATATATAACGATATGAGATATAACGGAATTTGGCGGCACTCTCACGGTCGCATTTTTCGACCTACACCAAAATAATTTTTTGTGTGTGTTTCGGCAAATAATGTCGTGGACAAGTTCGTGAACTGGCCATATCCGGGTACCAGTTAAGCGGCTAGAGCCTAAAATGTCGAATAATCTAGGGCGCTATAACTTCCGTTTGAATCATAATATTTTAATAAAATTTATAAATATTGAATATTTGAACATATTTCTATCATTTTTATCCAGATGACTACTTTGGCGTTTCAGGTTCCTCAAAAATCAGCTGTTTTAAAAATTTACTAAACTTTGCTGCCCTTGATCTAGCTGAAATGGCCAAGCTCATATTTGAAAACTTTTTTTCACGTACTTAAAATATAAATCTTTCCAAAATTTTCAAAAATAATAGTTTAAGTCTAACGGTTGAGACCCTACAGCTGTTGAAATGAAAACAAACGCAAAAGGCAATGCTTTCATCATGTTTCAGTTAATGTTATTTAAATTCATCTTAGTTTTTAAACATACTTTTCAACTATAGCCTCAAAAAATTTCAGCTTTCTAACCCAAAAGGTTCCATTTTTATAAGCATTATAATGCAACCCTTACAAGAAAAATATCAACCCATTTAATACCATAGAAAAATTATCAAAATCTCTTTTGTTTTTATTTTTTTTACTAAGTAACCGTTTGAAAAAAGATTAAATAAGAACAAAAAAACACAACAACAAAAGATGATTTTGAAATAAAATTGTTTGATAATGTTATAAATTATGTGTGATGGTATAATTGTAGTTGTGACGTAGTTCATTTGATCTTTGGTGGATTTAATATGTTATTAAAAGGAGTTTAAACCAACTTAAATAAAACTGTTCCGAAATTGTATTGATGGAGTTAGTTCGGATAATGTATTTAATTTAGTTCGATAATTTTTTTGAATTATTCTGTTTCTACTTATATTTTTTATTTAAACTAATCTGACTTATCTAATTTTATTTGGACACAAAACCGTCTGACCCCGAAATCTACCTATTTCTAGCGGATATACCTGCCGCTGGGATTTTTTCATTTAAAATTAAAATGAAATTAAACCGTAGTGATTTTAGTCGATGAAAACTATTAACATTTTTAAAAAGGTTATAGAATTTATCTGATTTTTGTAGTGTTAAATTAAGAAACGATCTAATCAACAAGTCGTGGTATATAAGCCGTGTTCGATTTGACTGAAACAACTGAAGCAACTGAAAAATTAAAGTTTGTTGATTTAGAGAAAAAAGAAAAATTTATCAAAATGCCATTACCAGGAATAAATGAATGTAAATAAAATGGAGTATTTTAGTTTAAATTTCATAATATAATTAATGAAAATGCAGATTTATTAGAAATAAAGATACAAATTTCGTCAACTTGAAAAGGTGTCATGGCGTGTGAAATATTATTCTTAAAAAACATTGATAACATTTTTGTTTCTTAAAAAAACTGATGGTTTGATATCTTAGGTTCGCTATTCGAAATAATTGAATTTTCATATATATATATATATATATATATATATATATATATATATATATATATATATATATATATATATATATATATATATATATATATATATATATATATATATATATATATATATATATATATATATATATATATATATATATATATATATATATATATGAGATTAGCTGAGATTTGGCATTAATTTAATTTAGTTTTAATAAATTTAATGAAAATAGAACTTCGAATTAATTAACTTTCTTTGATTTACAGCTACAGAATATAATACAAAAGGTATATATAAACATTGAAACTAGTTTTTAATGTTTATATATAACTTTCTTAAAACATCTTTCGTATTTCTATCAATTTTATGTAATTTGGAATAAATGAAAGGAAGTCTAAAAATACGTCTAAAGTATTAAAGATATCGTTCAAACAAATTTTATACATATATTCCATATTTGAATTATCAAAATATATATAACATATTTACATGAATTATCAATATATGTATATATGTGTATGTATGTGTGTATGTATGCATGTATGTATGTATGTGTGTATGCATATGTATGTGTATGTGTGTATGTGTATGTATATATATGTATGTATATATGTGTATATGTGTGTGTACATATATGTGTATGGATATGTATGTATGTATGTATGTGTGCGTGTGTATGTATGTATATGTGTGTATGTATATATATGTATATATATGTATGTATATATATGTATATATGTATGTTTATATAACAATACCACATAAATTAGTATGTTGGACATAAGGTGAAAACTTCTTAATATGTATGTTTGCTGTTAATAAATATATGTAATATATATAGGTATATATGTATGTGCGTATATATGTGTATGTATGTGTGTATATGTATGTATGTGTATACATGTGTATGTATGTGTATGTAAGTGTATGTATGAGTATGTATGTGTATGTATGTGTATGTATGTGTATGTGTATGTGTATGTGTATGTGTATGTGTATGTGTATGTGTATGTATATATGTATATGTATATGTATGTATATATGTGTGTATGTGTGTATATGTGTGTATGTATGTATATATGTACATATGTATGTGTATGGATATGTATATATGAGCAATTTCACGCAAGTTCAGCAAATTTTTGGAAAATTTTGACTTGACCCCTTTTAATTTTGGTTATTTTTTGTTTATAGATAGTCTTTGATAAATAAAAAATACAAGTTCTCTTAGAATTTTTTTTTTCGACCAGGGGTCTTCACAGGGTGCCCCTCAATTTTTTGTTATTTTGTGATGTGAGTGCATTTTGACGAGCGATTGTAGAAAAACTACTGAATCGATTTTCATAAATGATATGTCGTTGAATAGGTATTAGAACAAAGTTTTAAAAATGTACACTGTTAATTTTTTGAAATAATTTTTAGCGGTGTAACATAAGAAAAAAACGGTGTAATTGAAAAAAAGATGGCATAGCCTCTTTTTTTTTTTTTTACTTAAACTAAATTGAAGCTTATTTTATATCTAACCACTTGGGAAAGTTGAGGACACGTGTTATTTTTTGTTTTAAAGATAAAATTCGTTGTGCATATGACTGTCGGGAATCAGTTTTTTTTGTTCTGAAGGAAAATTATAAAAATGGCGTTATAAACTAAGAGATATTTTTTTTATGTTAAATATCAAATATTTTATTATTAGATGAACTTTTTAAAATATTATAAAAATTATATATGTAGTACAATAAATAAAATAAATACAATTGTTAAAAATGATTTACTTATTTTACAAACAGAAGTTTCTTTTGAATTTGAAAGCACTTCTGCAATTATTTTCTTTGTATTAGATGGCATAAAAAATGAAATGTTTATTTATCACTTTTAGTAATCACTTGTCACTCTTATAAAAAATAATTTGACAGTCTTGACTGCAAACAAAAAAGCCGTATAAACAACTAAATCTATTTAGGAACTTTTGACTGGAGAAGTATTATGTTCGTATTATGTTATTATGGAATCATAAAGTAAAAGATTGTTTTTCAACATTAAATTACAAATATTTTATTATTGAATAAACTTTTTAAAATATCATACAAATTATATATGTGAAAATAAATATAGTTATTAAAAATTATTTACTTATTTTACATTCAAAAGTTTCTTTTGAGTTGGAAAACATTTTTGCATTTATTGTCTTAGTATCTACTGGTACAAAAGAATGAAATTTTTGAGTTCCACTTATAGTAATCGCATTTTTATATCGATTTTGTAATTTTTCTTTTGTTAATTGATATTCATTTTTATCGGCGTATCCAAAGTTCATGGTAGATTCCCATTTTAAAGCCCATTCGAAAAGTTTTTTTGGTGTATCAATAATATTATCTTCGCTCGCCATACTATAACGGTGTGCAGCACGCTTCAGTGTACCACCAATTCCATCACAAGGTCCCTTTCCATGGCTGGTAGCATGAAAATGCCATTCAGCGTCAACCTTAAAGTCTTCTTTATGGTGGCATAAGTTAATTAGTTAATTTAAGGTTGACGCTGAATGGCATTTTCATGCTACCAGCCATGGAAAGGGACCTTGTGATGGAATTGGTGGTACACTGAAGCGTGCTGCACACCGTTATAGTATGGCGAGCGAAGATAATATTATTGATACACCAAAAAAACTTTTCGAATGGGCTTTAAAATGGGAATCTACCATGAACTTTGGATACGCCGATAAAAATGAATATCAATTAACAAAAGAAAAATTACAAAATCGATATAAAAATGCGATTACTATAAGTGGAACTCAAAAATTTCATTCTTTTGTACCAGTAGATACTAAGACAATAAATGCAAAAATGTTTTCCAACTCAAAAGAAACTTTTGAATGTAAAATAAGTAAATAATTTTTAATAACTATATTTATTTTCACATATATAATTTGTATGATATTTTAAAAAGTTTATTCAATAATAAAATATTTGTAATTTAATGTTGAAAAACAATCTTTTACTTTATGATTCCATAATAACATAATACGAACATAATACTTCTCCAGTCAAAAGTTCCTAAATAGATTTAGTTGTTTATACGGTTTTTTTGTTTGCAGTCAAGACTGTCAAATTATTTTTTATAAGAGTGACAAGTGATTACTAAAAGTGATAAATAAACATTTCATTTTTTATGCCATCTAATACAAAGAAAATAATTGCAGAAGTGCTTTCCTATTCAAAAGAAACTTCTGTTTGTAAAATAAGTAAATCATTTTTAACAATTGTATTTATTTTATTTATTGTACTACATATATAATTTTTATAATATTTTAAAAAGTTCATCTAATAATAAAATATTTGATATTTAACATAAAAAAAATATCTCTTAGTTTATAACGCCATTTTTATAATTTTCCTTCAGAACAAAAAAAACTGATTCCCGACAGTCATATGCACAACGAATTTTATCTTTAAAAAAAAAATAATGCGTGTCCTCAACTTTCACAAGTGGTTAGATATAAAATAAGCTTCAATTTAGTTTAAGTAAAAAAAAAAAAAAAAGAGGCTATGCCATCTTTTTTTCAATTACACCGTTGTTTTCTTA
Source organism: Diogma glabrata (assembly GCA_963693315.1). Classification (NCBI taxonomy): domain Eukaryota; kingdom Metazoa; phylum Arthropoda; class Insecta; order Diptera; family Cylindrotomidae; genus Diogma; species Diogma glabrata. Next base: position 236,877,465 of record OY856187.1, on the reverse strand, counting down.
TGTTACACCGTTAAAAATTATTTCAAAAAATTAACAGTGTACATTTTTAAAACTTTGTTCTAATACCTATTCAACGACATATCATTTATGAAAATCGATTCAGTAGTTTTTCTACAATCGCTCGTCAAAATGCACTCACATCACAAAATAACAAAAAATTTAGGGGCACCCTGTGAAGACCCCTGGTCGAAAAAAAAAATTCTAAGAGAACTTGTATTTTTTATTTATCAAAGACTATCTATAAACAAAAAATAATCAAAATTAAAAGGGGTCAACTCAAAACGTTGTTGAATCTTCGTGAGATTGCTCATATATATATATATATATATATATATATATATATATATATATATATATATATATATATATATATATATATATATATATATATATATATATATATATATATATATATATATATATATATATATATATATATATATATATATATATATATATATATATATATATATATATATATATATATATATATATATATATATATGTGTGTATATATATGTATGTGTGTATATGTATGTATGTATGTATGTATGTATATGTATTTGTATGTTTGCGTATATGTGAGTATGTGTGTATATATGTATGTATGTATGTGTACATGTATGTGTATATGTATGTATATATGTATATATATGTGAGTACATGTGTATATATGTGTGTATGTACGTGTATATATGTGTGTATGTGTATGTATGTGCATGTGTATATATGTGTATATATATATATATATGACCATCGTGAATGGTCGTCTTACCAACACTTGTTATAAGTGACAGTGTGAATTTTAAACTAAATTAATCTCTTAAATGATAAATATATAAGTATAACTAAATGTAGTGAAAACATTAATTGTAATAATCAGTTTTATATCTAATATAATAGTTTTAAAGTGTTGGTTTTAATAATTAAACTCTAAGGTAAGATTGCTTTCAAAAATGGAAAGATGTGGGCGACCAAGATGTAATCTTCCCTAAATGTAAAATTCATTAACTCTGATTTTTACTAGAAAACTAAATAAAGGTGTTATTGTGCTATTCGATTTTGTGTAAAATTTAAACCTACTTAGAGCTTTAACTAGCGAAATTTAGTTATTATTTCAAATTCAGTTTAAAATTTCATTTGTTGACATAATTTTATGTGATAGATTTATCTCTTTCTATTTATCCAAACATTATCCATAAAATCCAATAAGATTTTTGAACGATATCAACGAGCAGGGTTAATTGTTTTTGTTAAATTAATTCTTGTGTTTCAAGAAAAATTCAAAACATTCTTGCGTTAATTATATTATATAAAATTTAAATAAATACATTTCAAATAAAAACATCAAGTGAGAGATAATATTTTTATCCAATTCAATCCCAATACTTTTTATATGAAATTCACTCAATTTTCAAAGGGGTTTTTTGTTTTTTATATATATGTACATAATATAAATGTTTTTAACCATAAATAACCATAAATAATTTTAACCATAAATATAATAACATGAATTCAGATTCGAGAGTGCAGAGGACTACAATTTAGTCATCATCCTATTATACTAATAAATTACATGAATAACAGGTTTCCGACTGGAGATTGCAGGCGAGAAATTTTAGATACGGGATTGCTGATTGGCGATTGCAGATTATATGTATAAGTGATTGTCCTTGTGATTGTCTCCTAACAGTAGTAGCTAGATACGATTTGCCAGGTGTCTGTAACCGGGTCGTTCACTCCTAACTTACAATTACCTACCTATCCTTACCTATTGTTATATGTAAAACGACTGTAGGAAGTGGCCCGGCCGTAATCCGGGCGTCTCGCCTAGTGCTTGGTCCTACAGTCCAATCAATCAATCAATCAATCAAGTCCCCTGGTCTTTGTCCCCTGGAAGTTTTAAAAGCGGGATTTGACTTAGATAAATGTTTATTTCGTATTTTAGGATAATATTGCGATAATTTTGAGTTAATTTAGGAGTAAGAAGGATAATTTTTAATTTTGACTCATTTATTTTTTTTTTACTGGCCACATTCAGAAAGTTGAAAGAACGTCATCAACTTTAACTAAAACTACTTTCCAGAACTTATACGCAAAAAACATATCGTGCCGTACTTAGCTCCATTTTCTTCCTTCGTGTGTAGAACTACCCTTATATTTTATTTTCATATAAATATTTCGTGTGATTGTCTCAACTACATCGTACAGTTGTTGAAACAATTTCATAGTTCTATTCGCCATATATGCCCGCACGGTGAGGTTGAGACAACTGCATTTCGTTTGGAAATAGAACATGTTTTTTTCAGTGAACATATATAAAATAAGTTACTGACATTAAATATTTGTCTTGTACAAAAACTAATTTTAACTTTAATTTTCCGATTATTTTATTTCTCCTTTCTACAAATTTAGTAACAAAATCTTTTAAAATTTTAAAAGTTTTGAATTTACAATAAACATAATAAATATATTATATATAGTTAAAATAGTTTAAAAACTACAATATTAAGCTAATCCAATCAATTGTTCAAAAAAGCATTCACACGATTTGTCATATGGATCAGCTAAAACTTCTTTAGCATGTAATAATGTTGCTGATGCTAATTCACCGACAGTCCATTGTCGATCTAATAAAACACGACAAATTGTATCTAATTTCGATAATTTATCATGTCCAGCTGTATAGTAAATTAAAACAGGGAGACCTGCAACACTGGCTGCCATCCATTGGATCACTAATTTAAGCTGAACATCTCCACGAAGGGATTTGCCACAACCCCAATTACCTGTCGCTACTGAATGTAAGTCAGAATTGCCCATACGTTTTTGTGTTATTTGTGATATCTAAAAATAAAACAGAAAATGTTTGCGTTAAAATCTTATCCAATCATAGTTTAAAATGTTTAACAAAGCACACATTGAATATTTATTTAACCAACAAGAATCAAATGAATGTCTCAGAAACGTTACTTATGAGGATACTGGATAATATTAAATGTCATTGTTTAACTCGAAGAAAAAGCAAAAAAATCATTTTAATTTTAAACATAATCCTTAGATGTACGTTTCAAACACTATAATCTCTTTATTCAATTTTTGTTTAAGCTCCATTGTCATTTCGAATTTATAAAAATTAGTCTTTTCTATTTGGTTTAAGAACACGAACTATTTAAAAACTGAAACGATTAAAACCTTAATTTAAAGGAAGGTAGTATTTTTATAACTCAGAAAATAATAAATCTCTTAGGTTAGTTTGAGATATTTGTCTATTTAAAATATTGCGACGCTGATGCATAGACTAACTTCACCACAGCTCTGGAAAGAAAATATTCTGGATTTATAGTGAGCTAATATCTATCAAATTACTACTAAAATCTATCAAATGCTTACAAATGTTATAGTTTCGCGTAGTTTTAATTATATAAACATTAAAGAAACCTGTAGTATCCCAACAAACAAATCCTGTAGTACGAGAAAAAGTAAAAAATTTTTTACCGGAAGTGACAAACCGGAAGTTGGAATGCAGAACTGTTACAAATCATACTCTCAGCATATATACTAAGTGTAATCTAATTCGATTATCAGGCACAGATGCTATTGAGGTTTCAAAAAAACAAGTGCTCTAGGGACCACCCTACCGCTTTGTTCACGATCGCTCAAAAACTAATCAGCTCCTTGCCATATATCTTTGCATATTTTTCCAAAGTGTCATCAAAATTCATTCACGAACGAATGTTGTATGCTCCCAACAAACATTGAAAACATCCAAAAAACCACCTGTTGTATGGTACCCAATGGTACCATTATATGGTACCCAAAAAACTAATCAATTTTTTTTCATATTATTTGAAACCTTTTACCAAAATTTCATGAAAATTGATCTGTGATTGCAGGCTACAGCAGGGATAAAAACCTGTAAAAAAAAACTTTTTAACCGGAGGTGACAAACCGGAAGTTGAAATTCATAACTGTTACAAATTATACTCTAAGCATATATATATACTTAGTTTAATCAAAATCAATTATCAGGAACTGATGTTATTGAAATTTCAAATAAATAGTTGTTCGGGCGGGTCCCCACCACTTATCCCAATATCGTCCATAAACTAATCAGTTTTTTTTTCATTAAAGTCTCCATGTTTTGTCAAAGTTGCATTAGAATTGATTAAAGTTGATTCATGAAGTCTGTATGCTCCCAATAAACTTTAAAAACAAAGTGAGAAAAGTCAGCAGTTGTATGGTTGACCCCCTAACTTTGTACGAGAAAAAGCAAAAAATAATTTTAACCGGAAGTGAAAAACCGGAAGTTGGCATGCAGAATTGTTGCGAACCGTACTAAATGCTTTTGTACCAAGTTTCATCCAATTTGATTTTCAGGTACAGATGTTATTGAGCTTTCGAAAAAACAGGTGCTCGGGAGACCACCCACCACTTTGTTTAATACCGCTCAAAAAATAATCTGCTCTTTGCCATACATATTTGCATCTTTTTCCAAAATGTCATCAAAATTCATTTACGAATGAATTTTGTATGCTCCCAACAAACATTGATTACATAGTGAAAAAACACATGTTGTATGGTGGTACCAACCCTTTATTCAATGTACTCCAAAAGCTGATAAAATCTTTCTCATGTTGGTTGAAACCAACGTTTCATAAAAATCGATCTGTAATTGTACGCTACAGTAGGGATAAACACCATAAACCGCATAAATATTGGAAACAGTACTAAAACTTTATATACCAAGTTTCAATAAGATCATATACCAGGATTAAAAGCTATTAAAGATAAAAACTTAGAGGTGTTCGGGAGACCCCGCCATTTCGTTGTGGTCGAGATGACAAAGTTAAAATATAATCAATTTGAGAGACTTATCTTTTGATTTTATTATTATTTTTATTACAATAATTGATGATAACGTTTTATATTATAATAATGTTTTACAAAACACTCAACTTAAGTTTCCCTTATAACTACTTTGTTCACTTAACATTTTTTAAATCGTCTCTTATTTTAATTTATAAGCACAATTCTTTTTTGTAAATTTGAAAGCACAAATCTTTTCTTTTTAAATTTATAAGCACAACTAGTTTTTTTTAAATAAAATGTGTTGTGTTATATTATAGAGTTTAGAATATGTGTCACAACAACACATAAATACCTTTTAAGGCCTAGGTCCTACAACAACTTGCGTTCTAAGGTGTTGATGAACGCTTTTTTTAAACCTCTGCGGATTGAAGCCACCTGAGACTATGGATTCCGGCAAACTATTTCATTTGTATGCCAGTATGACAACGCGAGATCTCGACCGTTTGACTGGTTGCGGTAGCCGATTGCAGAGTGGAACGGGGGTAAGAATAAGTTTGAGGCATGATGCCGCTGATTTCATCCGAGCACTATTGATGACGATATTTGTAAAAAACAACGGGATCAGCGACGGTGCGACGATGTTGTAGGGAATCAAGTTTTGATGTCAAAGCTCGATCACCCACAAGTCGTATAGCCTGCTTTTGAGCAGATTCCAAGAGTTCCAAGATGGAAACAGAAGCAGCACCCCAAACTTGACAACAGTACTCCATACAGGGACGAATATAGGACTTATAAACATGGAGCAATTGGTATGGAGTGAAACATTTTTTGCATCTATTTAGGAGACCGGGTTTTTTAGACTCGCTTTTTGCCATCGCCATTACATGATCATTCCAGAGTAGGTCATTTGAAACTGTGATACCCAATAAACTAATATTTTTACATTCACCTATTGGTTCTATTAAATTTATTAAATTTACTATTATTAATATACTATTAAATTTATCAGCACAACTATTCTATTTAAATTTATCAAACAACCCTTTTCTTTTTAAATTGATAAGCACAACTCTTTTACTTAAATTCATAAGCTCAACTCACTTATTGAATTGTCTTTATTTTATTTATATATTAAATATTTTAACAGTAATCATAATTGTCATGACCAATATAACTAATTTGTGCCAATTTGTGTAATGAACGAAAAATAGAACAAAACATTCAATTTCCTACATTGGTTTTTGTAACCCAGTTTAAATAATAATAAAAGTTTTATTCAAACTGATTTTCCCAATATTGAAAATTCAATATTTTGTTTATGCCGCGATATATTATTATTAATGTAATTTTGGATTTATTGAAATGATTTGTTTGCATAATTGAATTGGGCTAAAAAATTAAGTTTACTAATTAGGGTCTTGTTATATATATTGGCTCATGACAATTTTGTCGAGTCTCGAAATTAATCCAGAACTTCTATTTTCAAGTGAACTTGAATCATTTGCCAACCACCCACCCACAGACATCCACTACAATTTTTATTGGATATTTAGGATGGTCCAAAACCAAAGAAAAAACAAAATTTGGGGAACAAACAAAATTTAAAATTGTGAAGTAAAAAATTTAGGTAAAAATGAACTACCGTCTTCCCCCGAACATAAGAACCAGTTCTTGTAAACGAATAGAAGAGCCACTGGCTCTTTTTTTCGTTTATAAAGACTGGTTCTTATATTAAAAGAAAATTCATTAAGATTAAAAAAATATAATATTGAGGATATAATTTGACACATGAAGGTAGTAAAAGCTAAAGCAAATTTTAAAGCATAATATTTGTTTCTATAGTTTTTCAATTTAAAATCAAAATGGATTTTAGTAAATAATAGTAATTGAGATACTAATTGATAATAATTGAAATCTATATTGACTTTGTATATTATATTTACCCTGAATTTTATTAAAATATATGTACAGAACTAAAAAAAATTTAGTACGCATCCAAATATAAGAACTGGCTCTTTAGCATAGCATCAAAAAATCAAACTATCGTGTTATAGAACCGAAAATCATTTGACCGATCATACGACCTGTTTTCATGTCATCGAATTGTTCATACTATTCCAAAATCACTGAGTTTTATGCCATTCATGATCCATGGAGTATAAGCTGTCAACAAGTGTTTCACCTCTACCTCTCACCGATAATATGTTGAAAACAAAAAATAAATTGAAAAATTTCAATATCTCTTTAAGTCATTCTTTTACCCACACGTACTGAGTGGAACTTGCGAGAGCATTTTTAAAACCAATTTAAGTTAAAACGTTATTTGTTAAAGCAACAATTACTTTTAAAATGATTATTTCATATTTTTTAATTTGATACCACACTCGACCGAGTAAAAAAATTCGTTTTCATTCGTTTTCCTAGCTCCTCAAAACACAGAATTAGCTTTTGTCAGTGATCCAGGTAAAAAAAATCGTTTTTATACAGCTTCCCCTATGATATTTCGATGATATGATTTTTATATAGTACATCGAGAAAATGATTTCTTAGACCGTTTGATCTTTCGTTGATATGATTGTTGTTGTTGTGATCTTTGGTTCTTTCATTTTTCAAAAGAATGATTTGTTATTTTTCGATTTATTGATATTTTTAGATTTAACGATTTTGATGATAAGGTACGACCCGAGATTGTATCTCTTCTTGGCACTATCGTATTCCGTATACAAAACTATCATATTTTCTGCAAAAGGGAAACATTTAACTTCTTTTTTATTTCGTTCCAGAAGAGCCAGTTACGCTATAATATAATATTCCTGTATCATGAACGTGATATAAAATGAGTTCCAAGAATTGTATTTCTCTTACATTCATGTTTGAGGGTTCCGTACTTTAAAAAAGTAAAATCGGAACCATTATGGTGAGACTTCATCCGTCCGAATTTCTACATAATCGATTTTCATACAAACTATAAGTGCTATCAACTTAAAATTTTCTAGTTATAAAATATGTTTCCCAACGCCTGCCGGAAAAAATGCTAATATTTGTTTTTATCTATATTTAATGGACATAGATAAAGACATAGTAAAACAAAAGTTTTTCTAAGGAGTTTGGTTTCGAAAATAGAAAAAGATTGAAATATTTAAAAAGAAATTTCAATGAATTATCGACTGCTTAGTTTTTGCGATATTGCCAAAAACGTGTGTTTTTTCATGTCCTCCTATCTTAACTCCGAACACAAGAAAACAAAAAATTTACAAAAATTACGGTTATAGGATATGTTATGTTGTAAGTATATTGAACGAAAACTATATAACGCTCGACTCATCTTGTAAAATGTAATATGGAGGGTGATTGAGAGAAGAAATTTAAAAAAAAACTAGTGGGATGGGGGTGTGACCATAGGGCCACGCCAGGAACTTCCCGTAAGATTAAAAACAAATCAGTTACTGGATAAGGTATACTAAAATAACAAACATAAAAAAAAATTATACAATATAATTTAACTGCATTGTCCAAAAATAGAACATAAATACAAATAAAAAACGAAAATTTACAAAACAAATATTAAATCAAATTTAAAAAAAAAAGTCAACAAAAAGTGAACACCTAATGCATACCAATTTTTAGAAATAATAATTTTTGAAATCCCTCCAGCCATTTTCTAGATTTCGTCGGTTGTGACGGCCGGCCGATTGCCCGGCAGATAGACGTAAACTTTTTTTTTGCCTTTTTAGAATCAGTGGGTCCTAAAACGTCGAGAAATTCCAAAAAAAGGTGGGGTTAGAATTTCACTTTTGGCTCATGAATACTTAGGTTTTTTCAAAACCGAGGGGTTTTAAAGCCTAAAATACGGAAAATTAAGATTTATTTATTAAACGACACATCAATTACAATAATTTAAATAGAATTTGAATTTGAATTTGTGTGTAATCATATTTAAATTTAATAACATACTAACACTCAGACTGCAAACTAAAATAAGTTGTCTAGACCGATTCAGAAGGTATTGAAAGGTAGGAAGACATCATTAAAATGTCAATCAACCTAACCTATGGGTAAGATAAAAGGTCAGCATTTGTTTGATGAACACCGACCACTATATGCAAGACACCTCAAAAGCAAATTTGTTCTATATTTCTTCTATGTTAACTGAAACATTCTACCAAAGATTCGTCAATGGCTGTTGTTGTGATATATTTAAAAAAATAAGATAAAGCTATATAGTCGAAAGTGACATACCGGAAGTTGCAAAATTACTATGAACATTACAAAAACCTTATGCTCTAAGTTTCAACAAAATTGAATGTCAGGACTGAGTGTTATTGAAGTTTTAAAAAAACAGTTGTTCAACGATCCACAGACATCCTCCCCGGCTCCTTTACCAAATTTTGAAAAAAGCTCATATTTTCTATATTAAAATAAACCCGAATGCATTTGCAGGTCACTTTAATTCAAACGTTTCATCAAGATCTCATGCGTTTGCGTAACGAAAATAACACCTATTTTTCAAATTTTCTTAAAAACTTAAAAAGTAAGGCAGAGCAATTGTTTATACAAACATAGGTAACAGCTGTCAGATTTGCCACTTGCACGAAAAAAAAAATGATTCTAAATTTAAAAAGTGCACTCTTACTGAGACACCCTTTAGTATATAAATTGATTTATACATAAATAAAAACAAACCACAAAACAAACATTAAACATTTTTGTGTTTACCTTTGTTGGCTCAAGTTTTAGCGTGACCTCATCACACATAATTTTTTGTTCACTTTGAACACTAGAAATCGACCATCGTTTTTTCGTTTTTTTTGCCAGTTTCGGTAGTTTTTGAGTTTTTAAATTATTTACTGCCTGTTCATCGATTGATTTACTAATCTGTTCAATTTCTTTATATAATTCAATCTCTTCCTGTTTTAATTGTACTCTTTTCTTTAATTGTAAGGAAATGAATAAATAAAAAAAACAATCTTTCTTTTAAACCTTTAAAAATTTTCAAAATCAATTATATATTTTGTTAAAACTTAAAACGACAAAAACATTGAATATAAAATTATGAAATGAAATTGCCCGATTGTCGGAATGTAAAGTTATTTGAAAGTTTTACGCATTCTAGCCTTACTTATGTTGTCTCTAGCTTTGATAAACATAAGAGGAGAAATGTTTACGATCTACGCCCATAATTGCGGATCTATACTCTACCTGGCTCAAACGTTTAAATCTCACAAATTAATAGTCTTGTAAAGCTCAAGTCAGAAAATTTAGAATAAACTATTGCGAAAACCCGTGCGTAAAACCTGTTGATCAAGTTGATCATACTAGATCATACATAAAAACTTTTTAAGATTAAGGTTTTACAACAACATGTGTTAGAAGGAAAATGTGGATGGACGCAAATTTTTATTTGTTTTGTTTATTTTACGTATTTTTTTTTAAAGAATAGATAACTAAACAATAAATGATTTCTCATAATAAAATATGACATACATCAATATTTTATGATGCGATTGAGGAAATAAAAGCAAAATAAAAGGTAAAAGGAAATTTAAAAAATGCAGCAACAAAACTTAAATGGCGTTGCCAATAACCCATTTAGTTGCATATTCCTCGATCTTATGACACACTGTCTTCCTCAAGGATTAGAACCCACATATAGAATTATATCAAAACTCCATTTTTCGGGTGCCATCACCAAGAAATATTGCATAACTAAAACTGAAGACTAGTGCTATTATAGACTGAAAAGAGTTCATCCGCCAGCGCCTCTAGGATATCATCTTGGTTAGTGATATCACACTCCAATTGCCAGTGGTATGTGATATTTTGCGTTTCCTCATTATTCAATATTAGGGGCTGGAGTACGCGGGGTTGTCACACCCGGATCAAAAACTAAAACAATAAAGAACAAATGAACAAAAACTGATGACCCATGCGTAATGGTCACATTTCCTAATCAAATACTTATTGACAAAGAACAAGTAATAACGTCAAGTTTCCGTTAATCATTGGAATCTAATCAAATCATATAGGTTGTGCTTTCATTGAAAAATTTTGAGCATATTTTTGTACAATCTTTAAACTATGCATAACGATAGCAGCTGAGTTGGACCTGATCTATTGGAAGAATAAAATTTAGTCTATAAGCAACATACAATTTGTTTGAAGTTTTGTACTATACATTCACATTTGAAAATACTCTGATCTTCATGCGATTATATAGATAACCATTGTTGATGCTTTTGTCTAAGGAAAAGTAATATTAGCAGGACTGTTCTCTATTAAAATATACCCTGAATGATCCGCTTTAGAAAAACTTGATTATGTTTTTTGTCAATCAGAGACAGCTGACGCAAAAGTGATGAGATATTTGTTAAAAAATGAAGTAGCTAGATAAGATTTTTGTTGTTGCGATCATTTCAGCATTTCATATTCGGCATAAGTTAATTGTATTCAGTTAATTGAGTTAAGGATAATTTTAACATATACATATACTTACTTTTGGATAATGGATAGGAGTGCTAAAAGGATAAAATAATTTTCTCAATTGGATTTCATCCATTTTGTTGTGATTAAAAATAATGGATGGATTGTGATGGATAATAACAAAATTAGTTACAATAATAATGAACTGAAAGAAAAAAAAGTCCAAGCGGCACGTATATCCGCTAGAAATAGGTAGATTTCGAGATCAGACAGTTTTGTGTGCCAGTAGAATCTGATGTATCAGATTAGTTTAAACAAAACAAACTAATTTCAAACAGATATCGAACAAATTTAAAAAGAAAATTAGCTACCTACAAGCAAAATTATATGTATCCAATTTTGCAACAAACAAATATCAAATCTACCACAGAACATGTGTGTGATAATTTATGACACAAACCTACTCTATATCATATGTCGTGCAATTACTGCAAAATATCAAAATAGTTTATTTCTAAGAAAAAAAAATTAATTTCTTCTATTCAAATCTTTTATTTTTTGACTGTTATAAGGTTGACATTGACTGTTATAAGGTTTTTGGAAATTGTAATTGGGGATTGTTGCAAACTTTTTTGTTGAAGCCAACAAGTCAAAAACCTCTAACTGTAGAGGTTTATATTTATAAGAAACGGATTAAAATGTTTCCACAGATTCTAAATTTATGAAGATTTTAAAAATATTAGTATCCAAACGGCCGTTATAACGGATTAAAAAAACCACTTTTTTTTCTAGTATAAAGCCTATAGTTCCTTAACCATGTGTCAGATTTTTTTGATTTACGAACTCGTCCAAGATATTATTAAAACACACATTTTTAAGGAAAGTTTTTTGATCTGGCTCCACAAATGCAACCGTGAGAGCGCCGGTTGATTCAAACGCATTTTGTGTTTTACAAGCTTTTTTGTTGGAGCCGTTCACTCAGAAACCTCCAACTGCAGAGGTCTTTTTTTTGAAAGAAACTGATTAAAAAGGTTTCAAAGATTCTAAATTTATGAAGTTTTTAAAAGTATTAGAATCCAAACGGCCTTTATAACGGATCTAAAAAACAGAGTTTTTTTCTAGTATAAAGCCTCTAGTTTCTTAACCATGTGTTGGATTAGGCTGATTTACGAACTTGTATAACATATTAACAAAACGCATATTTTTAGAAAAGGTTTTTTGATCTGGCCTTATAAATGCGACCGTGAGAGTGCCGGTTGTTTCAAAAAAAAATTTTTTTTTGCAAACTTTTTTGTTGGGGCCGCTCATTCAGGAACCTTTAACTGCAGAGGTCTAGATTTAAAACAAATTGATAAAAAAGATTCCAAAGATTCTAAATTTGTTAAATTTTTTGAAATATTAGTATCCAAACGGCCGTTATAACGGTTTTAAAAAATCAATTTTTTTCAGAAAAAAGCCTCTAGTTTCTTAACCACGCGTCGGATTTTGCTGATTCACGAACTTGTCCAAGATATTATTAAAACACACAAGTACAGAAAATTTTTTTGATCTACCTCAACAAATGCGACCGTGAGAGTGCCGGTCGTTTTCGTTATATCTCATATCGTTTATATACATATATATATATATATATATATATATATATATATATATATATATATATATATATATATATATATATATATATATATATATATATATATATATATATATATATATATATATATATATATATATATATATATATATATATATATATATAAATTTTTTTTTTTTTTGTTTTTCTGTCTCCGCTTATCATATATAGTCGTTTGGCACAAAAATTTTTCCGAAATTCCGAGATGAAGCCCATTGCAATAGGTAGATTTTTATATGAAATCTACCTAAAATTGATCATGCGGTTGGCACAGTATTCGACATTATTCGGTCACAATGACATCGCATTCGGTTGTTGTATCTTCAATTCAGTTGTGGGTGGTGTCTGTGGCGCTTGCCGTGTGCTGTGGCGCTTGCCAATTTGTTCGCCTAACTCCCGTAGTAGTTGAAATATCGTTGAGAAACTCGGTGTTCGATTTGGAAACGATTAATAGCTGTGTTTTGGGCCTTGTTTACATAAATAGCAGCGTCTCTCTGGGCAAAATTTATCCGTTCAGACATTTTACTTTCAAAAATAGGGGAACGAATGACCTGAGTAGTGTACCATCATATATGTAACACTATTTATGGAGCTACCGGTGATTTTAACTGTTCGTTGATTTAAATTAAAAATAGTGTGGAAGACAAAACTGAGCCTCGGTGTGTGTTAATTACTTTTGATTCAGAAGAAAATCCATCTATAGAGACGGAAATGTTGATATATTACCGTCTCTATACATGGTTTTTCTTCTGAAACACAAAATTTTGAGTCAACTTCGCGGCTGCAGGATAAAAGCTGTACGATAATAGCTGGGCGATCAAGTTGAGATGATCAAATACTTTTGAGATGAGTTTGGCTACAAAACTAAAAACAACGTAAAAAGCTTATGTACGACCATGAAAGATAAGACGAAGAAAACCGATAAGTCACTACGAAACAACAAAGAAACAAACCATTTAAAACAGTAATACATAAAACTAGGAAATAAAACTCACCACCCAGTACAGAAAAAAACAAAAAATAAAACTTCCCACAGGAATCGAAATATATTTTTGGTTTTCTCTTTCTATCTTTTTAATAAAATCTTCATTTGTTGAGTTATCGACCTGTCAGAAATACAAAATTCAAAAACAACATCAAAATTCAAGATTATCTGACGAGGAGAATATTTTACTAGTTAGCGGCGAGCTAACTTTTAAAATAAATAATTGGTATGTCTAAAAACTAGTTTAATGTGTAACTAGTAAGAATAAAAAATATATTTACACATAACCATAAAAATAATATAAAAATGATTAAAGCATATATAAAAAATTATCTCACTTAAACAGTCAAATTAATGAAAATAGTCTAAATTCAGTAGTTAATGCAACTCATGGTAACAACATAATACAAAAGTCAGATGTGCATAACGATAACAAACGTCAACTAGACCTCTTTTTTACTTCGGCGTATGAAACCAGTTAAGTATGTCACGCAGACAGAAGTGAGTCATTTATTTCGGACACGATTCATCATAAAGCACTATTAATCAGGTTGAATTTGGAGTGTCGGTTATTTATTTCTAAAAAAGCTCTGAAATACTATTATGATTTTAAAAATGCTAACTATATGAGCAGATTAACGCCGCTATCAATCTAGTTGATTTTCAAAGTATACTTCTTTATGATAACTTAGAGGAAGCGATAAAAAATTTCATGGAAATTCTAATTTCAATTATGAATTATATTGTGCCGTTAAAAATTAAAAAAAATAAAAAAGAGGAACCATGGCTTAACGATGATCTACGAAACCTTCGGAATAGAAGAAACAGGACATATAAAAAGTCCAACAAAAATCCAAATGAGATCAGTCGCAGCAATCATGAGCAACTTTTTCCCAATTTGCATCAAAATCTAATGTGGCGTACGGTTCTTATATTAAGAATCTGGGAGATGGTTTTATGAAAAACCCAAAAGGCTTTTACGAATTCATGAATTCAAAAAGAAGTACAAGATGTTATCCCACTACAATGGTTTTGAACAAAGTTTCCACTTTAGATGATATTGAAATTTGTAATCAAACAATTTTTGTAGAAGTTATTCTGAGGCAGCTATTGACGGGTCAACTTCCAATTTTACACATATTGAAAAACTGTGTGATCTTTCTTTTATGTATAGAGCAATTCCACGTCACCGCAACAGCATTTGTTCTAGCATCCGGACTGACCTCCTTTGATTTCGATAACATTTTATAAACAGATAGCCAATGACAAAATAAAAATATCATTTCTTTCGAAAAATGAAATTTCGCTCTGGTTAACACAGGGTGGCGGCAAAGTTTTACGGGTTGGCGAAACATTAGTATCTTTGGCTATCGATTGCTAACGATTGACTAAAACGATTTAAGTCATTTATAGCTCATTAGAAAGGTAATTGCTAGACCTTATAAACAAAATTATTTAAAATTTTGTAGTAATTTTTTAAAACTGTCTTAAACTTAAATAATATATTCAAAGACGGCGCTGTTAAGGGTATCTTCACTTTTACCACATTTTTTTTCCAGAAAAAAAAAATGTTTCATTAATGTTTAATCTAAATCGAAAGTTTTCCAATGGCATAATTTCTCGTTTTGAAAATAAAGTTCTTACAAAATTTTAATGTCAGTTTTTTAATTTTTTTTTAAACTATGCAGTCTATTTAACTAAAACCACCTAAATGGCTATCTGTGTATGAAATTTCATCGAAATCAGAGGGGGTCGGGAACATCGATATTGCGGTGACGTGGAATTGCTCTATATCGAAGAATCAGTCATTTTGAATGGCTTATTATCATTAGATATGAAAAAGTCTTCTTGGCCTGATAATATTCCACTAGTCTTTCTTAAACAATGTGCCAGTTCACTTTCTAAACCGTTGTCATAGATTTTTAACAGGTCGTTGATTTCTGGTATTTTTCCTGATGTTTGAAAATTTTCTTATATAACTCCCGCATCTACAAAAGTTGTAATAGAAGCAACATTGAGAATTACCGCGGCATAGCGAAACTTTCAAGCATACAAAAACTTTTTGAAAAACTTGTTCACGATAAGATAGTAACTGCTAATCTGAACGAGCAACAGCATGGTTTTAGAAAAGGTCACTCCACAAATACAAATTTGGTTGTGTTTAAGTCATGTCTGCTTAAGGCTTTTGAAAATGGTTTCTAAGCCGATACGGTGTATACAGATTTTAGCAAAGCCTCCAATAGAGTGGATTTTAAATCTTTGATCGCAAAGTTACATAGATTCGGCTTTTGAATTTTTAAAATGGATTACATCCTATCTAACCAACAGAAGACAGAAAGTACAATTTCGAGATTGTTTGTCATCCGAAATTAGTGTAACATCTCCCCAAGGAAACATCTAATATAATAGCATCTCCCCAAGGAAGTCATTTAGGCCCTCTTTTTTTTATTAGCGATTTATCATCGTCACTTAATGATGTTATGCATCTGTTTTATGCAGATGACTTGAAAATTTATCAGGAAATAAAAAATGCAGAGGATATAACTTTTCTAAAATCTAAACTAAATGACCCATCCAATTGGTGCACACACAATAAGCTCTATCTAAACATAAAGAAATGTCAGGTTATCTCTTTTACATGGAAAACTGAGCCCACTTTGAACGATTATCATATAAATGATGTAAGTCTTTCAAGGAAAATAAAGTTAAAGACTTAGGAATTGCTATGGACGCAAAATTTACGTTCAAGGATCATTACGATACAGTTATTGGTAAAGCATTTAGTGTCCTGGGATTTATAAAAAGAAGAGCTAAGGAGTTTAACAACCCTTCGGTTACGGTTGCTCTTTATTGTTCTTTAGTGAGACCAATTTTTGAATATGGATCTGTGGTTTGGATAGCATACACTGATCGCTACATCAAAAATTTTGAATCTGTACAGAAGCAATTTTTGTTATTCGCTCTAAGACATATTTATGATCCGAAAAAATATTGTTTTATATATTGTTGTTAAATCCCCATTGTTTTTAAATTATAAAAAATTCTTATTTTATTAATTTTAATTTGTAAAAATAGCCTCTTCAAAAATAAGTTTGTATAATAATTTTTTAAAAACATTTTCTCTGCTATCCTTTAGTCTCTGCTATCCTTTAATTTTTTTGTGTTACCATTAAAAACCAGAATTATGCTTTTCTGCAGAACAACACCTTAAAATGTTTAGTTTAAAATTGTTAACAATATATCTTTTTTATTTTATTTTAATTTTAAAGGAGCCATAAAAGCTCCGAAACGTCGTCGTTTCATAAAAAAAAAGCAATATTTTGAAGATAATAAAATGAATTCATTATAATAGAGCATCAGAAAAATCTTTTACTAAGAACGACCCGATGTTCCAAAATAAATTTGTTTTAATGGTCTAGAATCCGAAAGAATTTTTGAAATTTGAATTTAATTTTATTGGCAATTTATAGGCAAAGAGGTAAGAAACGAAGAAGTGATGTGTTCCACTGCATACAAGTGTGGAAATTGTAAATGGTTCTTTCCACGCATGTATGCAGTGCAACACATCACTTCTTCGTTTCTCGTCTCTTGGCCTTGGCCAATTACGTTTATAGGCAATTTATAGGTAGAGAGGTAACAAACGAAGAAGTGATGTGTTGTGCTGCACACAAGTGTGGAAATGGTCATTAATATGATTCTATGTTGCTATGCAAATAATGTCTCGTACGGTAGCGTATTACAAAAACTAAATGAAGTTTAAGCGTTTGTTTTGAAAAATCATATATGAACATTCAATGTCAAAAATATATTTTATAATGTAAGCTAAACAAAGAATATTTCAATTTTGTAGTAGTTATGCAATTACTGAACATTTATTGTTTGAGCGTTTTATAAGCGGGCGTTATAAATTCATAACACCCTTTCATAACGCCCCGGTTGCTAAGGATGTGTATTTTCCTGAAACTTTGCTAACTTAAATTCTAGCTTTAAACAATCAATATATTTCGACATCCATTTTGCATGCTGACCCCAGATTTTTTATATTTGTTGTCCAACTCTATTTGGTTCCTTGTTAAATTGTTATAAAGGGTCTTTCAATAGATGTGATACATTTTTTAATAGTCCCTATTTCCGATAGAGATGTCTGAATTATATAAAGCTGGGTTTTTTTTCAATACAGACATACAAATCATCATGGGTCACTATACAAATAAACAATGTTTGATTACATATCGTTCTACTAGTTTTTTAAAATGCAATTATTTTATCAAAATTAACTGTTCGGTAGTGCGCATTTAATGGTGGTCACCTAACCACAGGACCATAGTTTTCAAGGAATTTTGATGGAAGCAAATCAGTTAACCCACAACAGTCAATCATTTATGCATATAGAAAAAATTATAAACGATATTCATTTAGCTCTTTGTGAAATAGAATACAGAAATTGGGTTGATCGAATTGACTTTGTCAATCACATGAATAAAACATTGTTCAAAGTGTAATGTGAAGGAACAATCTTTAAAGTAAAATAATTAGTTAACCATGCATACCTTTTCTTTAATTTCAATTTAACATTGTTTCACACCTATTGTCAACCCTTTGGTCACAGATTTTCAATTTTTACGTTCATTGGAAAAAGAAACATTTTTTCTTTAGATTTTTTGCATTTGCTCAATTTAGAACTTAAGTCGCCACGTGTTAGAATTGTTCAATTGAGCCAAAACTCCAGATTCCAACTACAGAGATATAAATGAACGAAATTTTGGCCGGCG